>OX454265.1:47417079-48092255 GCA_949715065.1 Periphyllus acericola
GACTGGTGGTTCTACCAATGACTATGGAAGTTCCAGCAAAGTCGGTGTCTCCGGTCAACAGACATCTCAAGCTCAGGGCAAGACAAACTCGTCTGATCTCGCTGCTATGTATTCCAGCAAGTCAACATTGAACAAAGTCAGCGTGAGTATATTATACTCTTGTATCATAGAAGAATTATGCATTTGAAGTTAAAATGTTTTTTTGTTTTAGCCTTATGACAAACAACAACAGTCATTTCAATCTCCACCACCATTTTCTGTGGCTTTAAATAATGGTGGAGTCGGCGGTCATCATAGTGGGGGTAACTATGCTCCAGTGTTTATTTCGCCATTGCCTCCGGGCAATGCGCAGCCGCATCATATTGCACCATTGCATCATCAGGTATGTATTTTACATTTTTGTTTAACTATAATTTAAAATTTTAATTCATGTGGATTTATGTTTCTTCTTGATAGATTGATATGAGAGTTCAAAACAGGCAAGGAGTAAGTAAAAGAAAAAAAAATATAGATTTAATAAAACAGTAGTGGGATTAATTATTACATTTTTGATTGCAGCAAGAACTTACTAATGGAACTAGCAACATGAGTCGCAACCAGTCAGTAAATCCTACTGCCAGTAAGAATGTTAAACAAAACTATAGCCAAGGAGGAAGCACTCCTTACTGGAACTCCAACTGACTTAATGTCTTGTCCGCATTTACAATTTGACGACTTTTCCTTAGTCGTTAATGAGCATTACCCATTGGGAGAACGGTGAACACACAGACGTATCATTTTCTCCTTTCAAACCTTTAACCCTTCATTTACTCAATAGTATCACAGATATCATTATTTTTTCCTGAGTAAATGTTTCATTTTGTTCATTAAATCGGGTTGTAATAATTTATTTTTTGAGTTCAATTTTTTTTTTTTTTTTACATTTATTTTATACAAAATGAAAAATGTATTATACGCTCCCCCTCCCTACCTAAAATAATTTTTTTTTTTTTTTATAATTTTTTTTTATGTTTAATTCAATGAAAATGTAATAATATTATATGGGAAAAATGATTATGTTTTTAATATGATTATTTACATCTTTATATCTTTTCTTAATTTGTAATCTATGGGTGTATTAATCATCTGTCTATATGTAGTTAGTACCTTCAATAAAAATTATATGTATCAAAAATGAATTTAACAGTATGGTGTTTATATTTTTTTGATTAGATGCTTATTTCCAGTTTTGGTACTTTGTATTGAAAATGAACGCTTAATTGTAAGCAATGTTTGAAAATCTTTGGAGTATTAGAATGCATGATTTATAATAAAATAAACAATGGGCGTTAGGTTAACCACTCATATTGTGGAGGTTATTTAAAATATGAGTGCGTACAAACAACTTACTTAGTTGTCAATCCATTTTAAGTCTACGAGAAATTTTTAACAAAATATGTTAAATTGTGAGGGAAAAATAAACTTCTAAGATATGTGTATTTTTGTAATAAGTGTTCTGCGAAAGCTATGAAAAAAAAAAGATAAACAAATTGTGCAATTACACATATTCATCGCACTAATATTTGTACTAACTAAGTATTTTACAAACTATTAAATGTTACTTATTTTATTTATTTTATTACAGAACGGTCGTGGCCCAAGTACAGAAAATTAAAGATACAATATTATATACATGAATATAACATATTAATATTTATATACAAATATACTTATATGAAGATGTGTAAGAAAAGATTACACAGGGCATGATTAAATTACAACTAATAATCAAAAGAGGCAGGGTTCTCATTAGCAATGTGCATCATCCTTAACATGGGTTGATTACGAGAATAGTTGGTAGTGCAAATAGGAATGTAGAAAGGATAGAGTGAGCGCAAATAAAAACTATGGACTTTAAAATTTATTTGGCTTAATAATTCAGGGGACGACTCCATTGAACCATTAATAAGTTTTCTCAAAAAAGTTTGGTTACCATTAATACGCCGATCCACTAGAGAAGAAAGATTTAATTTATTAAGTACTGGCTCATAATCATGAGGTAAATGGTCAATTTTAAGTATCCAAGCGGCGAAAATAAGAAACTTGCGTTGAACTCTTTCAATTTGATTAATGTTATTTGAAGTGTATGGATCCCACACAACAACGATATAATAAATAATCATTTTATTGAAGAATTTTTATGACTTAGTGAGGTTAGCTATTTGACATGGCTACACGTTTATAGCGTGAGACCGAGTTATAGATGTAAAAACGTTGAGTGATAAAATATACGATGGCGCGGGTTTTGAACCCACAACCCTAAGCGCTGGAAATCAACGGATAATCAATGGGCCTGCAATACGTTTTATCATTCACTTGCAGTTGTACTCCTATGAAGTGGAGAGTATCTGCGTTTTATAGCGGAGGAGATATAACGCATCGCATTTCTATGCATGCGCACGCGCATTTTAGTAATTTTCCGCTGCTGACAACGAGTGTGACGTTTCCGTGATTTAAATGTTTGGTTAAGAATCAATTTTTGTGAATTTTAATTTTAATTTTCTCAAAATTGTAAATTACGTTTAAAAAATGTGTATTCACATTATATATCTAATAGTTTTCGTAATTTGTAGAAAAGACGTAATCCTCAATTACCAAAACTGTTCAGAAGAAAGGAAAAACTGTATGTAAAAAAAAACTTTAAAGCTCCGTCTAAAAGTGCAGTCTTACAGTGCAATAAAGGTCAGTTTATGACTACATTATAGGTAAACCTCACCGAGTCCTATTTAATGGATATGGAATGTTTCTTTATATTAAAACCAATAATTACTACACATTTTTAAAATGTATGTTTAGATATGGTCGGATTGGAAGATTCCTGTAGTGATCGTATTAGGCGATTACCGAATTCGTTCATGACACTGTAATATACCCAGTATATTACTATTATTCTAAGAATTAATGTTACTTCTAATAATTAATGTTACCCCAATCTAAAAATATGTTCTATTACGAGAAGCGCGACTTTTAAGGTAGAGATACACTAATACACTATTCACACGCCACGCCATGGTAATACGTGTTATATGGTACTGACTACTGTGCACATTATATACAACGCGAAGGATAACACGCACAATAAAATAAGTAAAATTTATACTTACGTAGATAAGTAATATAAATTTCAGTATCGTTTTTTTTTTCAAATAAATTAAACCCAGCAGTGATTATTTTGTACATAATAATATAGATAGTTCATGTTCTACATTTCTACAAGTTCATCATCTGACAGTGATTGGAAAGAAGAGGTAGAAAAAATGGCTGTGGCAATATGTGTTTTAAATCAGACCAATAGCAGTGGCAGATTTGAGTTCATCCTATTAACATGGAAAGAGATGAGTAGGTAGCGGTGTAGTATGCTATCTACGCACTGAATGTTATCTACACATTGCTATTTACGTATAAATTAGTGTATGCTATCTACGCACTAAATGTTATCTTCACATTGCTATTTACGTATTATTATTATATAAAAAAATAAAAAATCTTACTTCGTTTTAAACCAGAGCACTTCATAAATAAATGAAGATTGTCAATGAATGTTCTTAATTAAAGTTGAAAAGTATTTTTCATATCAATGAAAAATGTTTCAAACGTATTTGCTGTGTTTATGGAGCGCCACCATTCTTCTTTAAGCTTCCTTTCCAGCAAATTAGTGGCACCAGCGATTTTATACCATATTTCACCTTTATATGTCGCCAATAACATTCCATAGTTTGAGTTTCAGCTCCTGTTTGTGGATACTACACCGCTACCCGATAAATAGTATTTGTAGATAGCATACGACACTAGTATTCAGTGCGTATAACTATATAACTACGTAAGTAACTATATAACTATATAACTACTATAACTACGTAAGAAGAATAAAATATAAATCAAAGAAGTGAAATATTTTAATGTACTTAAATCAGTGGGAATTACAAATGACAAACGACGTAATTCACTTTGTTGCTCTACTTTGTCTCTACCTTTAGACGCTGCGTTCTGCGGCGAAGTCAACTACTGACACCGTCTGTGGCGCTTCAAATCATTGGCCGTAGTCGTGTGTGAAACCATCTATATAAACTAATGTTTTTCCAACAGCAGAGCTTCTCAGTAGCGCTGCCGAGTGGCTGCGTGTGAAAGGGCCCTAACTGATTATCGCCCGAATGCATGTAACCAGTTGAAAACCCAGAAATCAATGGGTGACTGATAAGATATCTATCGTTACTGGGCCGAAATTGTAATCTAAAGGCGGATATAGACGGGAAGATTTTCTCGTACGTGGAATTCGAGAAACTTGCAAGCGATTGTCGAATACGAGATTTTCTGTTCGAGAATCGTATCATGATTGTTTACCTTTACACTATGATAAAAACTCGCGCGTTGTGCAAGGCGATTTTTGAAAGCGTAAACTCGGACTTTTTTTGTTTACACATTTCGAGATTATTCGGTACGATTCTTGCTTCTAAAAATATCGACTAGTGTAAACAGTTTTTCTTATCTCTCGGACGTTTTGTTTATCGACCGTTCGAGACTCGCACGAATCCGTTGAAACCGATTTTTGCATTCGAATAATTCAAGAAACTGATGAACAATGTAATACAATCAACGATCATCAAGGGCAATTTCAATGGGGAGGAAGTCCTTATCCCACGAATTCCGATCATTCCAACAGATCTTCCATTTCAGTTTAAGCGGATTCAGTTTCCCGTCAGATTGGCTTTTGCGATGACAATCAATAAATCGCAAGGCCAATCGTTGGAAGTCTGTGGGATCAATTTGGAATTTCTATGTTTTTCGCACGGGCAGCTGTACGTTGCCAGTTCGCGTGTTGGAAAACCGTCTTCGTTGTTTATTTTTGCACCAGAAAACAAAACGAAAAACATTGTTTATCAAAATGCAATATATTGATTTCTGTAACAATTCATTACAATGGAATACTTGAATTTTATTATCAATCTAGAATTTATTTAAAGGCGTTAAGTTCACCGGGTCAACTTAATTTAAAAAAAAAATTTAGGCAAAACAACGTTTGCCGGGTCAGCTAGTATCTTTATATAATATATCTTTATATTTATATATATGTATTAATCTGGTTTTTATTACTTTTGGCAAAATACAAAATAATTGTGTGTACATTTTCTCCTTAAGTTAATAAATTTGAATTATAATTCAAAATGTAAATCTTATACAAGTAGATTCAAGGCCATATATATATTCTGTTTGAATACATTATTGGGCATTGAAAAAAATTCGATATGTTCCGTACTTTGGCAATGACAGAGCTCTGAGGAAAAACGGAGGGGAAGCCTAATTTATTTTTTTGAAAGGGAAGCATAAAATAAGTTAAGTCTTCTTAATTGCTCAGTGGGTATAATGAAACCAATATGAAATAGTAAATAATAATATTTTCAAAGCGTTTGCAATTTTAAAATTTTCCATGCTTCTATTAATAAAACTGAGCATCTTCAAAGCTAATAATTACGTGGATGGAAAATTCCATGTTAAACCGAAAGGATATCCCTAAGTCTCTAACTGAAGTAACTCATGTAACAGAAATATTATGTTATTCAAACGTGAATCCGTAATAACGCTAAATTCCTTTGTATTTATTGGATGGCATATTTTTGGTAGTTAGTAAAATAAATATACTTAATTTTTTATTTAAAAAGTTATAGATTACAACAACAAAATTTCAACGCACATTAACGGACCTGCTAGCGACACGCAAATTACTCTAGAAGTTACATATGTAGTGGAGGGTATCCGCGTTGTACGGTTGAGGAGAGATACGGCCATTGTGATACCCCCCCCCATGCCGCACAACGGGAGATGACCTGGTTCGGTGGTGATCAAAACGAACAGTATGGTGGTTTCCCCCTCTCCTCCCCAAAGTGCTGTTAGCCGGTGAGCGATGACTCGGGGGATGATGCCGCCTGGCAAGTTTCGCGATGGCTAGAGGGATACCGCCCGGAATTCTTCGGCGATGGCCTGGGAGGGAAATTCAATGATGTTTACCGATCTGTCTGCCCATTTTGTTATTGGTCAAGGTGCAAGCCTGATGGTTAGGATAGTTTAGGTTAGGTTAGCATTATAGTGCTTGATTAGGGAGCCATTTGATACGGCTACACGTTGATGGTTGATGGCGTGACATCGTGTCATAGATGTGAAAACGTTGAGTGATAAAATATACGATGGCGCAGGTTTTGAACCCACAACCATAAACGCCGAAAATCAATGGGTAATCAATGAGCCTGCAATACGTTTTATCATTCACTTGCACATTTGCTTTTTTTTTGCTTTTTTCCTATGAGATTCGTTTTTCTTAATTTTTGCATAATTTTCATGACAATTTAGCATATTTCTATTATATTATAATTGGACTATATGATTTTTGCCGAAATTATGTAACCAGTAAAAAACACAGGAATAAATGGATGACTGATAAAATAACTATCACTACTGTGCCGAAATTGTAGTTTTATCTACAATTTTATGATCAAATAAATAGGTAAAAAAACGACATAAGGAGAAGGAAATGAATCTCTTAATATAAATGTAAGATAAAATAAGTATTATAAATGTTTTATTCTAATTTTTTAAATTTATAATTATCAATTAGTATTACATTTAATTCATTTCTATAGTGATTTTTAATGCTATATAACTTCAAAAATTAAAATACACAATTCTTATTTTTCCTCTACTTTATACGGCCTTTTATTGATTAAATCATTCAACATATTCACTACTACTTGTTTGTATTGTACGTCGTTCCTCACCTCAACCGCCTGGCCATTATAATAAGCAACAAGACCTATAGCCTCTGTAATCTGAAAAAAAACGAGAAGAATACATTAATGAAAATGGGCATACGACAATATTATATTGGATTCATTTATTAAGTATAGTCTAGGTACTCTAGGATATTTATAATAAAAAAAATTAAAATTTATTGGCATCATTATGTATATTTTAAATAACTGTTTAGTTCCCACAAAATAAATGGCAACATATATCAAAAAACACGATTGCAACACACAGCATTGTATGTATATGATTGCATAATGTAGGCACACCGCTTTGACAGTCAAAATTTATTATTCTGCAATGTTATAAATTTTAATTGTATACTCACTCCAACTGATGAACTTAAAGTTGTATTTTTAACCATATCCATATAAAAAAATGAAACCATCCTATATTTATCCTGTTCGTATTCTTCAATCCATCTTCTAACGTTTGCCCAATTCTCATTTTGTCTACAACATTGAAAAATTTAAATCACTGATCATTTCACAATATTTATCAGTTATAATTATAAAAGAGTACAATCACGTTCTTAAAAATGTGTATTGTAATGATTGTTGTATAATTAGGTACATATTTTATCATCAATTTACCGAAATAATCAGGATAAAAATATAAAAAAAAAAAACTGTATGAATAAAAAATAAAAAATGGGTGAAATAAAACTCAACTAATAAATGGACATATTGCATTTCATTGTGTACCCCGGGAGTAATCTACAAATAATTTAAAATTAAAAATTATCAACAAACAGAATACTTACGTATCAATTAATGCTAAAATTTCAAATTCTGCAAATCCATCGACAAAATATTTTTTATATTGTGCTTCTGTTTTGAGTACCCAAAAAATTCCATCCGCTAAAATAATAACAATCATGTACATAAAATAATCATAAAATGAAATAAAATTATGATATATGTTTATTATTTATTTCACTTATAACTAATAAATTATCAAAACCTCATAATTTTGATTTTATTAATTGTTCTACTCTGCATAAGATATATGTGTTAAGATATACAAATTTAATTTACAAAGTATAATTTATATATATATATATATATATATATATATATATATGTATATTGTATATGTATGTAAATGTAATCTTACATGTGAGATTCAAAGCTTCTAAAGCTTTAGCAGCATCTTCTGTACAATTTTAAATATTAAATTGTATTAAATTCATAGACAATTTTTAGCTATTTATTATGGGTGTAATACAACATTAATGATTTTAAACCTTTTCTAAATAGAATATACATTTTTCAAACTGTAACTAGTGTGTACGATAAGCAAATGTGTTTTTGTTATTGTTACATTGTAATAAACTATGTATCACTTAAAAATAAACTCGAAGAAATAACCTAAAAATCTAAAAATATAATTAATAAAAAGCGTTGCTTAACACGACAAACATTGAAAATCAAATACGCATAATCAAGCTACACTCGCTACACTCGCAACCCACCCGCGGAAGTATCACGTGCCCTTAAATCAGGGACTGTATTGGTTGAAATTTAAGATGGCAAAACAACAAATGACGGATGAATAAGTTACTAGTAATCTCTGCGATAAATAAAAACATAATTTTAAAAGCTTTTCAGTTCAACCCATAGATACGTAGTTCGTTATTTTCTAACTTTTTACTACCGTCTGATTAAAATGTTTGTAAGTCTTATACTTTTCCGTATGTTTTTAAGCCTTTAATCAAAATACAAAATAACAAAAGTGTTAAAAAATGAATAAGTATAGCTCATTGCATATAGCTGTACAATAGGGGGAAAACATAATAAATAAATAAAGTGATATTTTATAAATATGACAACAATATGAACAATAACAATCAAAATTATGATTTATAATTCAAAATTTAAAACTTATACAAGTAGATTCAAGGCCATATAAACATTGTGTTTGAATACATTATGGGGCATTGAAAAAAATTCAATATGTTCTGTTATGCAGTTTGCCAATGACAAAGCTATAAGGAAAAACGTGGTGGAAGTATAATTGTTCTTAGAAAGGAGATCATAAAATAAGTTAAGTCTTCTTAATTGCTGAGTGGGTATATTGAAACCAATATATGATAGTAAATTAGGGTAATGAATAAAATCATTTAATAAGTCATATATAAACATAATATCCGCCACATTTCTCCTCAAGACGCAAGGAGTAATCCCCGTTTGGGTAATCTGTATTTTATATTAATCTCTTAAAATGGGTATATTCAATTGAAACACAATCGTTTTAAAAATGTATACAGAACATATTCATTAAGATTAATATGTTAAATATAGTGTGGTGACCAGACAATTGACCCAAACTCAAGATTAGGCCTAAATAGGGAAAAGTATGATATTTTTAAAGCGTTAAAATTTTTATAATTCATTGTACTTCTATTGATAAAACCCAGCATCTTCAAAGCTTTTTAAATAATAGTGTTGATGTGGATGGAAAAATCCATGGTTAAACGAAAGGGAATCCCTAAGTCTCTAACTGAAGTAACTCGCGTAACTTAAATATTATCAATTATATAATTGTAGGTAATTATGTTATTTAAACGTGAAATTCGTTATAATGCTACACTTCCTTACATTAAATGGAAGGTATAATGTTCGTAGGTAGTAAAATACTAATACTTACTATTTAATTTAAATAGTTACAGATAACAACAAAAAAATTTCAACGCACATTAACGGACCTGCTAGCTACAAGCAATTACTCTAGAAGTTCGGTGTTAATCGATAATAAAACTACATATAATACAGTTGTTAGGTACATTTTTTAATTGATCATATATGGTTTACGAACATAAGTCATAAACTATGATTTGATATTAGCAATATTTATAGAATATAAATACTATACATAAATATACAGATTACAGTTTTGAATTTGATATTATAATGTTAGTGAAAATATTGACTTGCCTTCCTTTCTTCTTTTAGTCAATTCCATCAACGATTTGACTAAACATTTGAAAGTTGCAATGTTAGAATTTAAGTAGATGCTTAAATTGTTTCAGTTATTTAACAATCTTATTCCAAGTACATATAATTCTGAGTCCACACCATAACATTAACGGTACATTGGTAAAGTATATTTTTTTTTTATAAAAAGTATTAAAATAAAATGGTTTCATTGCTTTGCATTGCAAACTATAAAATGGTTGAAAGTTCAGAAAATTCAAACTTTCCATCGTTAAAAAATTGGTATGACCAGTATTTGTGAGAGAAGAGTTTAAAAATATGTTTCATCTTAACTGCAGGTAGAGTGGTTTTAATAAATATTGTCTCATTTTAAACTTGAATTTAAAACTCACTGGAATAAACTACAATAGGACGGAAGAGACGGAAGATTTACCAAAAATAATAAGAATTGGTAAAGCACCAAAGTTTAATTTACCTGTTTGGCAAAGAGTAATGGTATTCGCCCATTAGTTCCTCTTAAATCATATAGAGCCATCGAAGAGACAAAAAACAAAAAACTTAATGCAAACTACGTCTGTGGCTGAATTATGTTACGCGACACAAATGAGCTTGACAGCATCAGGATAGACCCGAGCTTCAAAACTAGATATTGAAATGTGTACATCAAGTGCTAAACGTGCGTATACGAGTACATATAGAAAAGGTCATAGAAATTCTTAAGTCACTGAAAACAGCATCAGTATAGTGAAGTTATAATAGGCTCACCCACCGATTTCCTTCTTATAGAGTCATCTTATAAAATCAGCAAAAAAAAAAAAATTATCAAAAATCAGAAAACATTAGGGATACCTCTACTTTTGCTGAAGTTACATTGAAAGCTTTACTTGATCGTCTATTTTAATTACAGAAATCTGTTATTAACTCATTACAGTCCAGTGAATCGGTCAAGTTTTGTTTGTTTACAAAATGGGGCTTTGATGGTAACTCTGGCCATAGTTGCTACGAACAGGCTTTTCACGGTTTAGACGCAAGTGATGCCTGTTTTTTATTGTGATAATTATGAGTCCGATGATAACAGCGAATGCAATAGGGATGACGATGATACAGAAAGTGGTGAAGACGAAGATTCAGAAACCGATGAATAATTAACATGAAAAAAAAATCAATTCAATTTTTTTTTTCTTATTCATATAGCTAAGTAGACATTTATAACATTAAACATTTAAAATATATAAATCAATCTTATTTCAATCTAAGAATATTGTTACGTAGAATTATTATAAAGAAAAATAAATGCATGCATGATGATTTAATGCCACCGTTGTTAGTCGTATGCCTCCAGAGCGACGCATGCAATTCACGTCATTATTTATACTACATTCTACTTGACCAACCGCATCCATCCACCCACTTTCAACCAATTGGCTTCGTCTACTTCTACCGGGACAAGGTCTATGAGAGAATCAACCAGTCGCCGGTTCGAATCCCGAACAAGTATGCCCTTTTTTATTAAACAATTTACAAAATGAACAATAAATAAGACCAACCGTAAGTCCGTAAACGAGAAAAAATAAAAAACGTCGGGGCAGTGCTTATGAATGTATGTTTCTTGAATCCCTCCTTTAAAGACAATAAAATATAATTATATGCCAAAACTACTTTTACGATATAACTCTACTTACCGGTCTCAGTAGATATAACATGGTGTTCATCGTCAGTACCTACATTTAAGATTATTCAATAGCATAATATATTTAAAATATTATTGTATGTTTAGCAGTTATAATGATATTTATATAAATCGTTAAATATCTAGCGAGTTGTAACAATAAATATTTTACAAATTTATAATAAAGGCAGTGTGGTTATCCCATTTGAATATTTTTTTGTATTATTTGTATTATAAAGTGTTCTGAAATTATGAAAATTTTTTTTAATACAATTTTTTTATTGCTGATAAATGTTATATTTTTTCTTTTAGTACAATTTAAACTTTTAATCAAATATTTTATGTAATTATAATAATGTTTTGTATGAAAAATTCATCTAGTGGATAATACAATTATATTTATTAGTTTATTTTTTAACTTTAAGGTTATTAGTAATTACATTTATTTATAATATTTTATTTTTATTAAATGATCCATACTTGAAAGAAAATAAAAAAATTTTAATATTTCCATACAATGAAGCTATACTAACTGGCTTCTGTAGATTTTACAGCTGAGTTTTTTGCAGCATCTATAAATGAAAAATTATACAATAACTTTATTTGTTTAAAATATTTATATGTTTTATTAGCTTCAATGATAGGATTTAAACATAACATTTATAAATCAGTGATCAGTGATCAGTAATCGAGGTATCGCTCTTTGGGGTACCGCTGAAACACTGAATCCAAGAAACCGATTCCAAGCCATCTGCCTCCGTATGATTGATAAAGCAACTTGGTACGTCACAAGTGTTGGTCTACATAATGATCTCAAAATTCCCACAGTTAAACAAATAGCTATCAAATAGTATCTTCGCCTGCACTCCGATATGGAACATCACTCAAATACCCTCATCGCTCAACTGCATACCAATGCTCTTCCGGACAACCCAGTGTTACAGACGCACTTGGGTGTCCAATTTAATTAAGTAAATCAATACACAAGTTTGATGAAAAGCACATTAAAATGTATTTTGATACAAAAAATGACAAAAGAAACAAATTTGCTATTTAAAATTATTATATTTGTTTAAACTTAGAAACTTAGTATAATGTTATGTAATGTTCTGTAAGGCTCTGTAATGAAAGCGTTTCATATCATACAAAACATTAATCAAACATTTATTATAATATCAGGGGTTCACAACACCAGCCAGAGACCTCAAACGTGAATGGCCCAGAGATCTTTTAAACGCACATCAAATTTAATATGCTTATTAATATCTCTCCTTAAAATTACTTCCATGTTGGAATTTCTAAGGTGAAACATCTACTCATTGTCTTTTTCTCAACGCCACTTTTTAATTATTTCATTCACATTTTCTAATTGTATCATTATTGCATGGATTGTTAACTTTCATAAATAAATTACATTTATATAATGTATTTTTAGCTGAAATGATGTTATTTAAACGAAACATTTATAAATCAGTGATAAGTAGCAATTAATATTTTCCTAATTTATAACAAAGTCAGTAAAGTAATAATGGCTCTGGGATCTGTTTTATTCAATATATTTTATTTAGTAAGCTTTAATAAATATGATTCATCCTAAAAATGTATTCCTATTTCGTTCTATTAGTACAGTTTATTATTTTATGTTATCATACATCTAATGTACATTTTGTAGATCTTTATTCTAATCATGTTTTATTAAATGTTTTCATTTTGTCACTGTACTTAAGCCAATATGGGCGTTTATCCAATAATTTAATAAATAAATTTAAACTTCTCTTTATAACTTTAGTATGAAGATTGTATATTTTAACTTAATTAAATAAACCCGTGAATTACTAAATGTGTAGATATTTAACATATTTGTATCATTATAAAGCATTTATTTTATTATATTTTTTAATAAATAGTCCCTCCTAGAAATACACGTCATTGTTTACTTGGGTACAGCAGTGTAACAGTATAAGAATGAAGAATGATTTATCATACCGACTTATGCTATTCCATTACGAATAATACAGTATTATTGCATTGTTGACAACATTGCGAATTTTGCAGGTCATAATACATTGATTTATTCTACATTTTCATTTAAAATAGACTCTTGATATTTGGTTTTTTCCTATTCAAAAATATTAAAAAATGCCACAAATCTTTTATATTTATTTGATATAAATCACGAATTATTTTTTATAGATATGTCGATTGCGTAATACAAATGTATTTATATAAGATGATACAACTTTTATTATTTGGTTTATACGTAACCATGCACTTTTTGCTATGACAATACGCTAAAAGTTATTTTCATGTGATACGATTTCCAATCAAAAAATATACATATTTTTAATTTGGACACTTATATAAATATAAATATTAAGTAACAAAAAGGTTGGAAATCACTGGCGAATGTGAAAAAATATTGCTCTTCGGTGCAACGAAGAGTGCAATGTGTATTATTAGAAAATAGTTATGGCTCATGGTTATCCCGATCACATTGCAATAATTCAGACGTTTTTACGTATTTTCGTAATTTCTATGGAAATAATTTTCTGTAATAAGCACAGTGCACACTCACTATGGCCAAAATAATGAATCATCATTAGATTAAACAATTTTCATACAGTCTCGTTACGAACGTCGTCCGTAACGCACGTGCGATAAACCGTCTCCCGTATTATATGCATCTAATTTAAATGAACATATTTTTTCGTAATTCATACTGTCGTAAACAGGAAAAAAACCACAATAAATGTCATAAATTCACAACAACAAAAATAAAAAATATTCAAAAGTATAATTTTCTTAAAAAAAACAAAAACATAAAAACTTAATTAATAAAACTATTCAATTAAAAGTGCGTATCACTGAGACGGCCCGGCACCAGCCGTCGCGCGGTCATTAGTCGGTAACGCAATCAACTACAGATACGAAATGAAGCCACAAAAATCAACTGGCTCCAATGCCAAATTAAATCAATTAAAACCTGGGCCATCAAATCAAAATAACTCACGAGAAAATCGCTCATTAAGCACATCAAGTGACGTGTTTAACTTATCATTTGAAATGGAAGGTAACACCGAAAATTTCATAATACCAAAACCAAGAAACACTGCAAAACGTAATCTCTCAGCGACTGATAATCCAGATTAAAAAAAAAATAAACCAATGTTTATTACGGTAAACAGATATTCCCCCATCGCCATAAACGAAAACACTCTAGATGAAGAACACGCAAAAATCTTGGACAGCAACGAAAACAACATCCACGACGATACTACCGAAACAAAAATAAAACCTCCACCACCAATAATTGTTCGCGGTATATTAGACTTCGTTGGATTCCGTAACAAACTAATAGATCTTATCGGTCCTGAAAATTTTCAATTCAAATCTTCTACAAATGATTTAAAAGTTCAAACAACCAAACCCGAAAACTATCGTAAAGTAATTAATTTTCTTAAAAATGGAAATGCACAGTACCACACATACCAGCCCCAAGAAGACAAAGCTTTTCGTGTAGTAATTAGAAACCTTCACCCGTCTACGCCGACCACAGAAATAGGCATAGCTATAGAAGATAAAGGGTTCTCAGTCCGCCAAGTGGTAAACGTCCTCCAACGCGAAACAAAAAATAAACTCCCTATATTTTTTGTAGATCTTGAACCAGCAATAATTAACAAGGAAATATTTACTTTAACCTCACTACTTCACACAAAAATTAAGATAGAAGAACCTCACAAACGCAGAGACATTTTACAGTGCCAAAACTGCCAAGAATACGGCCATTCAAAAAAGTATTGTTCATATTCACCAAGGTGCGTCCGCTGCGGTGACAACCACCCATCCACCAGTTGTACCAAATCTAACACATCACCCGCCAAATGTGCTTTATGCAAAAGTGACCATCCCTCGAACTACAAAGGTTGCCAAGTCTACAAGGACCTTCAAAATTTCCGCAAACCCATCTCAAAAAAATATGGTAATATAAACAACAAAAATAACAACGAAAATAATCTAAATAATTTAAATAATAATTACTGTAAAGTTACCCAGCAGCAGCCATCAGAATCCAACCCCCTCCCTCGCTCTTATGCTCAAGCTACATCTAATGAAAATCAAACACTAAACCAATCTAACGAAAACTCACTGTCAACTTTTCTAGACGATTTTAAAGCACTAATAAACCCACTGCTGTCCCTCCTCACCAAAGTTCTCGACCGTCTTCTCTCTCAAAATGCCTAATTCCTTCACATCACAATCATTAGCCATCCTACTATGGAATGCTAATGGCCTTGCCAACCACAAAAACGAAATGTTAACAATTTTAAATGAAAAAAGAATCGATATCGCACTAATTTCAGAAACACATTTTACTACTAATACAAAATTTTCAATCCCAGGATATAGTATATTTTCTTCTAATCATCCTGACAACACGTCTCATGCAGGCGCCGCGATCATTATAAAATCATCTCTTCAATTTACACCATGTCCCAATGTTAACGAAGATTACCTCCAAGCAGCAATAGTAATCATTCAACTAAACCACGTACCAATGTCCATCGCAGCTGTATATTGTCCACCCAAACACAAAATCTCACACACTCAATACAATTCCTTCTTTAACACTCTTAGTCAGTATTTCATCGTGGGTGGTGACCTGAATGCCAAGAATCAAGCATGGGGCTGCCACTCAACGAACCCAAAAGGACACTCCTTACTTCAGGTTACCAACGAAAGACCATATACCATCCTTTCTCCTCCAAATCCAACCTACTGGCCAACGTCACAACGTAAACGACCCGACATTCTAGACATATTTGTCACAAAAATTCCAAATAACATAAATCATCTAATAAAAAATCTTCTAGACCCATGTTCAGATCACTCCCCAGTTTTCTTAACTCTAAATACTAAACCTGACTTCCGGTCTGACAGAGCAAGTCTTACCAACGGCATTATGAACTGGAACAAATTTAGAAAAATTATCGACGAAAACATAAATTTAAACACTTGCTTAAAAACCCCAAATGATATAGAAAACGCTGTTCAAAACCTTACTGAATCCATCCAATCAGCCGCATGGAAATCATCATTGCCTCAAAAACAGCAAATAAACTCCTCAATAGTTCCTGCTCATATTCGAGAATTAATCACACAAAAACGCCGTGCTAGGGCTCGCTGGCAACGTACCAGACTTCCCTCCGATAAAAACGTGTACAACAATCTCGCTTCATCCTTTAAACGCTCTTTATATCGTATTAGGAATGACTCCTTTAACGATTGGATCTTGTCACTCACCACAATTGACGGCTCTTTATGGAGAGCAACCCGAAAATGCCTTAAACAAAAATCAACACAAGCCCCACTTAAAAATAACAATGGTAGTTGGTGCAAATCTGAAAAAGAACAAGCGGAAACTTTTCGCTCTCACCTTTCAGAAGTCTTCCAACCTCATAAAAATATCGGAAACCACGCTTTCACCAAACATATTGAAAATTCTCTTATTTCTCCTCTTCCATTATATCTTGCTCCAAAACCTTTTTCACCAGGTGAAGTCCTACACTTCATAAAATTATTCCCTCTCAAAAAAACACCCGGTATAGACTTAATCACCGCAGAAGTGGCCCGACAATTATCAAAAAAAGCTTTAATTCATCTAACTCACATTCTAAATTCTATTTTAAGACTTTCCTACTTCCCTCTCCAATGGAAAGTATCAGTAATAATATTAATTCCGAAGCCAAATAAACCTCCCGATAGTCCAGCCTCCTATCGACCTATTAGTCTCCTCCCATTCTTTGCTAAACTCAACGAAAAATTAATTCTCAAACATGTATCAAAAATCATTAACGAAAAAGGAATAATACCCCATACGCAATTCGGCTTTCGAAATAAACACTCCACAATCCAACAAACACACCGCCTAACCGACGCTATAGCCTTCTCATTCGAAAAAAAAATGTACTGTTCCGCCGTTTTATTAAATATAGCACAAGCATTCGATAAGGTCTGGCACACAGGACTACTATTTAAATTAAAGACACTTCTCCCACCTCCTTATTTCTTATTTTTTAAATCTTACTTAGAAAACCGTTACTTTGTAACCAAAGTTGGCTCTGAATTCTCCGACTTGTCCCCTATCCTAACCGGGGTCCCGCAAGGTGCTATCTCATCTCCAATTTTGTTTAACATATATGCAGCAGATCAACCAACATCTAACCACACTTCTGTAGCTGAATTTGCAGATGATAAAATCATCTTTACCTCCCACAAAGACCCTCTCATCGCCGGCCAATACCTCCAAAATCACCTCAACAACATGGAAACATGGTACTCAAAATGGAAAATTAAAGTTAACCAAGAAAAATGCTCCCATATTACTTTTACGTTAAAAAAAGGCTCTGTCCCACCGATCTCACTATCCAACAAAATCATACCACCTACCTTTAACGTCCGTTATTTAGGACTAATATTAGACAAACGTCTAACCTGGGCCGAACATGTAAAACAAAAAAGACTTTTGTTGAACTCTAGACGCAAATCTCTCTTCCATATCATAGGCAAACACTCCAAACTTACCCTAAAAAACAAACTACTAATATATAAAACTCTCTTAAAACCAATTTGGTCCTACGGGATTCAACTATGGGGCGCTGCAAAAAAGTCGAATATCCAAAAAATACAATCCTTCCAATCTATTTCATTAAGAATCATTACAAAAGCTCCCTTCTACGTTTCAAATCATACCCTACATACGGACTTGAATATACCTACAATCACCGAAGTAGCCACTTCTTCCTATAAAACATTTCGCGCACGCCTAGCAAATCATCCAAATCCCCTAATACTTGCCCTTAATTCCAACGTCATCCCAGGAAATCCCCCAAGAAGGTTAAAGAGAAATTGGAGTCGGGACTTAGTCTAATATAAAAAAAAAAAAAAATAAAATAAAAATAAAGCCATAAGTGTTACTGCTGGGTAACTCCTTTAATCAAACCAATCATGTCACCCATATTGTAGCCAACATGCTTATTGTAAAAAAATATTTACAGATTGTATGATATCAAATAAAAGTTAAAAAAAAAAAAAATTTTCATACAAATTAACTTGATAAGCGAGCCTACTGGATTTAAATTATTCGTATCCTTTTGATTAAATTACAATAAGGTATTTTAATATTTTATTTTTTAAAAGGAATCGCGGTTTAAAATCAATTAATATAAATATAAAAATACAATATTACTATACATACTTGAATCGTTAGATTGAGCAGCTGATTTCTCTCCAGTTTCTGGACATCGATGAAAATGCAAAATTATTAGACCGTTTAAAATGTTTATGCATATTTAGCAGAAATTATAGTATTTCCACTATTCATTTATAATTTAGCGTGTAGAATGTAGATGCAATAATTATTTAAATCATTTATAACAAAGTCAGTTATGTAATTTCTTTAGGAATCTGATATGTATAATTTGTACAAATAAGTGAATACAATTAAGAACAATCTAAATAATAATTGATATGCAATTTTTAATAAAATGTAATATTATTAATAATAATTTAATTTATTTAATAAATTTGATGAATTTCTTAATGTTTTCCAGAAACTATATTCTAATGCAATTGCACATTTCATAACCCATAACATGCGACGTCCTCATTATATAAAAAACAGAAACAAAAATAAAATTGGAAAATATTCACTTTTTCCTAAAATTTTGTTTTATATTAATATGCTTTTAAATCTCAGCATATAAAACACGTAAAATGTATCTTAATTAATTACTTATTGTCCATACACCACAGCTCTTATTTTGAATATGACTTACTATTAAATAATATACTGATTTTAGTGCAATTTATGTTGGATCTAATGGATATACTTAAATATTGTAGTCCTAAAAAAGGTAGACTGGAGCCTTGCATATCAATTGCTCATATGTGAATATTTAAACGCTATAAATTAAAACCTTATACATCTTTGTAAATTTACATAAGGCGTACCCGTGCAGCAAATATCCCGATCGATGTTGCAAGATAAAAAAAATAAAACTATTACGAAGAAACGTTCAAATGCAAACATTTTGAGTTATAAAATGTGATATTGAGATTGTACTGACAACTCGAAAAAGTTTATATTATAACAAATGATGTCGCATACCTTTTCTTTTATAGTATAGTTTTAATGACAATCAGTTTACACTTCATTGTTTACTCGGGTACAGCAAATGTAACCGTCTAAGAACAAACAATGATTTTAAACCTATTCCATTACTGTTCAGGCGTATACGAGTTCGTACAGCATAGAGACCTGAGCGAGCATGATAAGCCGGCGCCCAACTCACTACAACTCAAATGAGTTAAAAATATGTCGCGCTGTGCATGCGACGGCGTATTGCACCACTACTGACCCACCGATCGCCGTACCGTTAAGACCGACCGATCGATACATGTAATTATTGTAATAATTAGTTAGTGTTTTTGATTGTGTTCGATCGTGGCTGCCGACCAACCTCACGGACCGTCGGCTCATTATTGCCCAGTCGCTTGCACGGTCATATTATTATAATTACTATTATTATTATATTATTATTGTGTTATTTGTATTTTTATTATCATTCCATGCTGGCCGGCAACATTTGTGTCCCATTTTACATTTGATTGATTTTTTAATAGTTGTCCGTAAATACGGCAAATTGAAACATTGTAATTTTTATTGAATTCATACCTTACTATACAGTCCACACCAATTAAGCGGAAACGCAAACAATTACAAAAAATACAGAAGAGAATTATTGCATCGATTACTTCATTTTGATTTCTGTTTTTGTATATGACATAATATTACTTTGATTTATTGATATATTTTCATTTAAAATATGTTTGTGTTTTTTGGTTTTATCCTTTACAAAAATCAATTCATAAAAAATTCCATAAATCTTTTATATTTATTAGAAATAAATCACGAATTGATATTTAATCTATAAGGAATCGAATAACAAATTATGTTTGATGAAATGGTTTTAAAAATAATGATAATCATTGTCAATGAACAAAAGCAACCACTATAAGAAACGATTTTATAAAAATAATAATATTAATAACAACAACAATCAGATAACTATGGAAAAGGCCACGAATACTGGTCAAAGCAGTCAAAAGATGCAGTGCGCTCGTGGCTGTCGGATCACTGTCTGCGGACGCTTCGTGGCACATTAGCGTCCCAAAACTGGTTCGATTATTGTTCGGGGCATCCCAGTTGATAATCGACCGTATGGCAGTACTTTTAAGTAGGTAATAAATAACATGAAATATAAAAAAATATTATTTTTTTGAATTTTCTTATCTCATTCTTCCGAATATGTATACCTATTTTTTTTTCAACTTTTATTTTAAGGCATACAATCTGTAAATTAGTTATAACAATAAGTATACATATGAAGATATATAATGTAGCTTGATATAATACTTGATATCAGGAGCCACCCAATAGTGACACTTTATAACTTGATTAGGTTATTAAGTTTAATTATCTTTATTTATTTTGTTAATTGATATTTACGTCTCTACACCAGTTTCTCTTAAAACGAGAGGAGGATTACCAGGAATTTACGATTATTCATTTATGATTATCTGAACTATGTTAGTATACATTTTTGTTGTGATTGTGTGTTCATGTTTTTTTTTAACTTTAGTTTAACTTTACGATTGGTATAGCATGTTTCCAATGTAGAAATGTCTATGCGTTTTTTAGTTATTATATTTGTTCTTTTTCAAGTAATGTTTTATGCATGTGTTTTTATGCAGTGGGTTTGAATTCTAATCTAAGTGCTTCCTATATTTGTGGGCAAGTTATGTCTGTGCAAGATTCTTCAAAAAAATTTTGAATAAAATATCATGCAGTCTCAATGAGGTATAATGGTACAAAAGATATTTATGGTTCAGAAGACATATAAAAAGGATAATTCTTATTTACATATCCTTTTTGAATTGTTCCGAATTCAATGAAGTATTTTTTTAATTTGCTTTTTTTTGTTGCTTTTTTCGTATGAGATTCTTTTTTTTTTAATATTTACATAATTTTCATGAAAATTAAACATATTTCTATTTTAATCATACTTGGACTAAATGATTATCGCCCGAATGCATTGTAATGAATCAAAAAGTAAGGGGGTATTTGTAATGGCGGGGGTGTACTGATGCCACGGGGGAGTCTCTATAATTGATGCACTACCTTATAGTAAATATATATAAGCCCCAATGATGTGACTTAGATTTTACTATGGAAATTAGAGCTGGGGTGGATTCATATATATATATATATATAAGATGTGGAGAAATTAATGATGAAATGTGTTCATCATTTACTCCAAATCTTATTAACCTAATTATGTGTATGTATGTTATTTGTATTAATGCGTAATGCATACAATAACATATAAGAATATTTCTGCTCACCTGAGTACCTGTAGCAAGTACGTTTGTCTTGAGGTCCTCGTATATCTAGGAGACGAGATTCCGCAGAATGAATAAACACACACAATTAACTTAAATTTAGGTATGTTTGAGATGAAATAAAAAAAAAACACTATTTTTTTACTTGTACAAATAGCTTAGCAATCGCACTCGTCGAGTCTTACAACTTTGGAAAATAAACGTGATTAGTCGGAGCCTATATCCTGCTTGAGACTGGCTGGTTGTCAGGTCACATATGCTCTTTTATAAAAATGCTCTCTGGAGTGTGATTGCTATTGCCCTTTTTTATTAACACATTGAGAAAATAGATATTATAAAATATGGTAGGACTTAAATGTTAGATATAATTAAGTTACATAAAATATAACGATATAGCCCATCATGATATTAACATTAACCAATAGTAATTATTAATAATGATGGACTGTCAAAATGTGGCGGTTAATTTTATTTGTGATCATTTTTGATTATAATAATTATGGTTAGCAGATTACAGTTAATGTTTGTCAATCAATCTAATAGTTTTATTACATTTTAGATTTTATAAAATTAATGTATATTCGTATGACAGATAATTGTGCCTATTATTACAGCATGTAACCAGTTAAAAACCCAGAAATCAATGGGTGACTGATAAGATATCTATCATTACTGTGCAGAAATTGTAGTTTTATCTACAATTTAATGACCAAAACAATAAATAAATAAATAAATAAAAACGACGTAAGGAGATGAAAATTTATCACCAACTATAAATGTATGACTACCAGTACAACCAGAGAAAGTTTCGGTAAGTGGTTGTGGAAAAAAATGAGCGTTTACCAGCACACATTCTTTATACATATATTGATGTATTTGTATTACAGTATAGAAAAAATTAATAAAAAAAATGTTTTATTATAACTTTTTAAATTTATTATTCTGAATTTGTATTACATTTATTTTAGAGTTCTATAGTGATATTTAATGCAATATGACTTCAAAATTGAAGTACACTATTCTATTGACACTTATATTCAATTTTTCCTTCTTTTGATTAAATCACTCAACAATTTCACTACTACTTGTTTCAATCCTACGTTGTTCACCACCTCAACTGACTGGCTGTTTTAATATGCAACAAGACCTATAGATTCAGTAACCTGAAAAAAACGCAAGAATATATTTAAAATATTATTGTATGATTAGCAGCTATAATGATATTTAAATAAATTATTTAATATTTAGTTAATTGTAACAATAAATATTTCACAAATTTATAAAAAAGGCAGTACAGTTATTAGTTATTACTAGGGAACGGATTTAAATGCTCTAAAAAACAAGAAAAATGCCTTAAAAAAATACGATTTAATGCCTTAAAAAAATGCTTTAACATCAAAAAATGCACTAAAAAAATGCCCTAAAAAACTTTAAAAATGTATTTATATTCAATAAAAATACAATTTTGAATTTAAAACTTATAAAAAAAAACACATTACTATGAAAAATCTGATAAAAAATATTTAAATACAATAAAACTTTAATAAATTAACTCTCAATTATCTTCTGTACAATTTAGATAAATAGCTTATCTTATCTTTACCTTAATGCGGGTTATAATCTGTTGTAACTTGTATGTATATAATATATATTTTGTGTCTACACGTGTCAACAATAATTTGGTAATTTCGTAACATAAAACATATTTAGGCATTTTTATTTTTTTTAGTATAAATGTTGAAAAGATGTTGAAAAAATGACTTAAAAACCATAAAAATGCACTAAAAAAGTCAAAAAATGCTCTAAAAATGTAATAAAGTCTTAAAAATGCAAAAAATGCAAAAAAATGCAAAATAAAAGTTACATTTTTTAATTCCTTGATGTATGAAATGAACTTTTTGCTTGGAAACCAATGTTTTCGGACATTCAGAAAAAAATGCAATTTGCATTCAAATCCGTTCCCTAGTTATTACATTTGAATATTTTTTGTATTATTTGAATTATAAAGTGGTCCTTAATTAAGAAAAATATTTTTAGTACAATTTTTTATTGCAGATACTTGTTATATTTTTTCTGTTAGTACAATTTAAACTTCTTTATCAAAATGTTTATATTATTCTAATATTTTATATGATAAATCCACATAGTGGATTATACATTTATAATTAATGGTATTTTTTTACATTAAGGCATTTATATGAATTTATTATATTTTATTTTTATAGAATTCTCACTACTTGAAAGAAAATAAAATAATTTAAATATAACTATACAAATAAGATATATTAACTGGGCTCTGTATATATTTACAGCTGATTTTTTTGCAGTTTATGTATATCAAAAATTATGCAATAACATTCATTGTTTAAAATATTTATACGAGTATGTATTCGTAGCTGCAATGTTTTTATATAAACATAACATTTATAAATTGTATCATTATTGTATGGATTGTAAATTTTCATAAATAAATGAGATTTTTTATAAATATTTATATATATATAATGTATTCTTAGCTACAATGATGTTATTTAAACGAAACATTTATAAATTCAGTGATCACTAGCAAGTAATATTTTCCTAATTTATAACAAAGTCAGATAAGTTATAATTATAATTGCTTTGGGATCTGTTTTATTCAATTTATATTATTTGGTAAGCTTTAATAAATATAATTTATCCTAAAATTTATTCCTATTTCGTTCTATTAGAAAAATGTATTGTGATATTTAACCATACATATAATGTACTCTTTGTAAATCTTTATTCTTATCATGTTTTATTGAAAGTATTCCTTGTTGTCACTTTATTTGAGCCTACATGGGCGTTTATCCAATTATTAAATACATAAATTTAAATTTTCTTATAACTTTTGTAGGAAGATTGTATTTTTAAACTTGATAAAATAAGCCCGTGGATTACTAAATGTGATTACGGCAAAATGTGTTTGATCCATAAAATATCAACTTAACCTAACTTTAAATTTAAAAAGGACTTACAGAATAACTATAATTAATATTCAAACCACATGTCATTTGTTTCATAATTCAAAATCAAAATGTTCTAAATTTGTTTAAACGTATTTAAATGATTGAACAATAAAATATTGATGAATGATGATGATTTAAAATAAGTAATAGTAGGTACATCATGTTATAAATTATAATCATATTATGTTAAATTATGATAAAATACGTATTAGTATGTGTATGTATTTAATATTGATTATCAACCTTTTAATGATAACAAATTTATTGTTTCTTGGAAGAAAACAATTGAAAATCGACTACAGCAGTAACAGTGATTAGCAAGAAATAAATTTGAATTTTAACACACTTTGAAAATTGTTTAAAAATTAACGACTTAACCAAATTAAAAGTTTTAAACGCCAAAATGGTTTTTAAATACTTATTTATGAAATAGCTATCTTGGATTATTAGAAAAATATTAAATACAAAATTTAAATTATTTATTTTTGTTGTAAAAAAATAAAATAAAGTATAAGATATACAAATTATAGCGCAGGGCTCTACAAATCATTACAAAAAAAAAAAAACTTAAAAATATTGAATAGAAAAAAAGTTATTGCATTAGTCAAATAGACCTGGGACACCCTGTATATTTAGCAGACATTTTTTTTGTATTTCCACTATTCATTTATAATTTAGCGTGAAACTTCAACTATTATTTTAATCATTCATAACAAAGTTAGTTATGTTATTTCTTTTGAATCTGTTATGTTTATTTCGTACTAATAAGTAAATTCAAAAATGTATAAGCAATCTAAATAATAATATACTCGTATATGCAATATTTAATACAAATTAATACATTTATTTAGTAAATTTGATAAGTTTTCTAATGTTTTCTAGAACCTATATTCAATTGCAATTGCACATTTTGCATCCTCAATATATGAAAAAACAAAAACGACAATAAAATTGGACCTTATACATCTATATATATTTTAATAAGACGTATCCCCGCAATATATATCCTGATCGATGTTGCAAAAAAAAAGAGTAAAAAAATTACGAAAAAACGTTCAAAAGCAAACATTTTGAATTGTAAAATGTAATATTTAGATTGTATTGAGAACTCAAAAAAGTTTATAATATAACAAATTATTTCGCGTACCTGTTATTTTATAGTATAGTTCTAAAAATAATCAGCTTACACTTCATTGTTTAAACGGGTACAGCAAATGTAATCGTAGAAGAACAAAGAATGATTTATTATGTTGACTAAAAACTATTCCATTACAAAAAATACAGTATTATTTCATCGATTACTTCATTTTGAATTCTATTTCGTATATGACATCATAGTACTTTGATTTATTTTCATTTAAAATATGTTTGTGTTTTTTGGTTTTATACTTTTCAAAAATCGATATATTAAAAAAATTACATAAATCTTTTATATTTAATGAAAATAAATCATATTTAAACTATAAGGAATCAATAACAACTTATGATTGATGAATTAAAATGGTTTTAAAAACAATGATAATCATAACAATTGCGTGGCAGACGAACGATACAACAGCTGTCAATGAATAAAAGCAACCACTATAAGAAAGAATTTAATAAAAATAAGAATAATAATAATAAGAATAACAACAATCTGATAACTATGGAAAAGGCCACGAATACTGCTCAAAGCAGACAAAAAATGCAGTGCGCTCGTGGCTGTCGGATCATTGTCTGCGGACGCCTCGTGGCCCATTGGCGTCCCCAAAACTGGTTCGATTATTGTTCGGGGCTTCCCAGTTGATAATCGAACGTAGGTATAGCAAACGTGTGTAACAGGTGAGATCACGGTGACCGACTACGCTGTGTCTTTTAAGTTTTAACTAAATATGATTAATTGTATATTTTGAGTTTTATAACCTACATATAGTTATTTCGTAAAATAATGTTGTTATTTTTTATTATGATTTTATTTGTGCTCGCAGTATTTACAATGAAGTCATCGGTACGGTACATCATTAATGTTATCCATATAAATCATATTGGAATATAGGTCAGGATGAATCATTTTTATTCTTATACATCAGTCTTACGTAATAAAATATTATATTATTTAGTTTATTGGCAGCTCAGATTTCTGTGTTATGAGTTATAACTTATATATCTATATAATACAATAAAAGTTTCAGAAATGTAAAATATTAAATTACATATTTATACCTACTTGTTTAATAAATGTTACGTATGTATTCGTGTGTTTTTAATTTTAAATTAAATATTAATTTTCCAATAACAGGTTCGTAGACTAGGGGAGTGGAGTTTCAAACTCCTCCCTTGTGGGAAAATATGTATTTATTTGTATTTGTACACTCACACCATTGGTGGAATTTGGTTTATAAATTGGGTGTGAGGTGTGAAAAGCTCTATTTAACGACGCAAATTCGAGGAACCGTCGAAGCAATAAGTACTTGGAAATTGTACTTGCTACACTCGATTTCCAATAGAATTTATACATATATAACAACTAAATATTATTTGAATGATATGAGTAAACGCTTGGTAGGTATGTATTCATTATATGTGGTATGTATTCATTATAGGTATGTATTCATTATATTATATCACATTATATGTGTAATGCCACAAAAATGAATCCTATACTAGGCCGTTCCAAAAATGCGTTATTACAATTCGAAAGAGTTGCTCGATCGTTGATCCGGAGCAGATCAGGTGATATTTAATGCATTATGACTTCAAAATTGAAGTACACTATTCTATTGACACCTATATTCAATTTTTCTTTCTTTTGATTAAATTACCCAGCATTTGCACTATTGTCATTTTGTATCCTACGTTGTTCTCCACCTGAACCGACTGGCCGTTGTAATATGCAACAAGACCTATAGGTTCAGTAACCTGAAAAAAACACAAGAATATATAAATGAAAATAGGCATATTATAATATTATATTGGATTCATTTATTAAGTATATTCTTAGATATTTATTATGATAAGCATTTAAAGTTTATTGGTGTTATTATAAATATTTTAAATGATTGTTTAGTTCCCACAATATGAATGGCACTATATATTAAAAAAACATGAATGCAACACACATATGATTGCATTATGTAGGCACACCACTTTGATAGCCACAATTTAGTATTCTGCTTTGTTATGAATTTTAATTATAAACTCACTCCAACTGATGAACCTAAAGTTGTATTTTGAGCAGTATCCACATAATAAAATGAAACCTGCTTGTTTTCAACCTGTTTGTATTCAGTTATCCATCTTTTAACGTTATCCCACTGCGCATGTTGTCTAGAACATTGAAAAATTTAAATCAATGATCAATTCACGTTAGTTACCACTAATCAGTAATAATTAAGTAAAGAGTACAATCACATTCTAAAAAGTGTGTATTGTAATAATTTATATATAATTATGTATATATTTTATCACCAATTTACCGAAATAATCAGGATAAAAATATCGAAAAAAAAAAACTATGAATTGAAATGGGTAAAATAAAACGCAACAAAAAATCGACAAATTGCATTTCATTGTGTACCGCGGGAGTAATCTACAAATAATTTAAAATTAAAAATTATCAACAAAAAGGATATTTACTTATTAATTACTGCTAAAACTGCAAATTCCGGATGATCAACGACCAAATGTTTTTGATATTGAGCATCTGTCTTGATTATCCAAAAAACTCCGTCCCCTAAAATAACAACAATCATACACATTGAATAATCATTAAAATATAAATCTATAATAATCTAATATCTAGTAAGGTAGAGGATTCTGAATACATATAAATAGATTGTGAATCTTGATTTGAACAAGCAATATTTCATTTGACCACATCAGTCAATATTAAGCTTTTATTTTAGAGCGGGAGGAGTGGAAAAAAAATCCAAAATTCATATATTTTAATGTCTTCAAAAATTATAAAATGAAATAAAATCGTGATTGAAGTTTATTATTTGTTTCACTTCTAACTGTTAATTATCAAAACCAAATAGTTTTGTTTTTATAAATTGTGTTACTGAGCATAAATGTGTTAAGATATTCAAATGTAAAGGTATTTAAACAAAGTATAATATATATATATATATATTTATTTGTATGTAAATGTAATCTTACATGTTAGATTCAAACTGTTTAAAATATAATTTGCATATTCTGTAAAACTTAACAACATAATTGTATTAAATTCATCGACATTTATTAACTTTTTATTATGGGTGTGGTTAATGATTAATGATATTAATGCATATATTAAATAAAATATAATTTCTTCAAACGGTAACTAGTATGTACAATAAGCAAATGTGTTTTTTGTTATTGTTACTATGTAATGAAGTGTGTATAATTTCAAACTAAACTTTTAGAAATAACCTAAAATCCAAAAATATAATTTGTAAAAAGCGATGCTTAACACGACAAACATTGAAAATCAAATATGCATAATCAAACTACACTCGCGAACCACACGCGGAAGTATGACGTGCCCTTTAATCAGGGACTGTATTGGGTGAAATACAAGACGGCAAAACAACAAATGACGGATTAGTATGTTACTAGTAATCTCTACGAGCAGAGTATGAAACCAATATGAAATAGTAAATTATAATATTTTCAAAGCGTTTGCAATTTTAAAATTTACTATACTTCTATTAATAAAATTCAGCATCTTCAAAGCTTTTCTAATAATTATGTGGATGGAAAATTCCATGTTAAACCGAAACGAAATCCCTAAGTCTCTAACTGAAGTAACTCACGTAACAGAAATATTATGTAATTCAAACGTGAATCCGCAATAAAGCTAAATTCCTTTGTATTTATTGGATGGCATATTTTTGGTAGTTAGTAAAATAATAATACTTCATATTTTATTTAAAAAGTTATTGATTACAACAACAAAATTTCAACGCAGTTTAACGGACCTGTTAGCTAAACGCAAATTACTCTAGAA
Source organism: Periphyllus acericola (assembly GCA_949715065.1). Taxonomy (NCBI): domain Eukaryota; kingdom Metazoa; phylum Arthropoda; class Insecta; order Hemiptera; family Aphididae; genus Periphyllus; species Periphyllus acericola. The sequence goes on from OX454265.1 coordinate 47,446,939, forward strand.
GTTTGGTATTAATCGATAATATAACTATACCTATAGTACAATTGTAGGCTATCGGTGTATTTTTTAATTCATCGTATGTGGTACATGAACATTAGTCATAAAACATGATTTTATATGAGTAATATTAAAAAAATATAACTACTATTCATAAATATACAGATTACAGTTTTAAGTTTGAAATTAAAATGTTAGTGAACATATTGACTTGCCTTCATCTCTCTTTCTTCTGAATGATATCATGGATTGGACTAAACATTTGAAAAATGAAATGTTTGTAGATGTTTAAATTATTTAGTTATTTAACACTCATATTCCAAGTACATATAATTCTGAACCCACACCATAACGTAAACAGTAAATTGGAAAAGTATATTATTTTTTTTAAAACAAGATTTAAAGTAAAATATTTTCATTGTTTTACATTGCAAACTATAGCATGGTTGTAATTTTAGAAAATTCAAATTTTCCATCGTAAAAAAATTGGTAAGACCAGTATTTGTGAGAGAAGAGTTTAATACAGGTTCCAACATAACTGCAAGGAGAGTGATTTCAAAAAAAATGTCTCATTTTAAATTCGAATTTAAATCTTGCTTATAAACTTAAAAAGTGAATATCAGCAAAGAAACAATGTTATCCAAAACCAGAAAAATAAGGGTTACCTCCCATGCTGCTGAAGTTACAATTTAAGCTTTACATGATCGTCTATTTGTATTACAAAAATCGGGTATTGACTCTTTATAGTTCAATGAATGGGTCAAGTTTTGTTAGTTTACAAAATGAAACAGTGATGGCAACTCTGGTTAAAGTTCCTTTAAGCAGGTTTTCTACGGTTTAGACGCGAGCGATGGCTGTTTTTTTATTAGGATTATTATGAGTACGATGATAACAGTAAATGCAATAGGGATGACGAAGATTTAGAAACCGATGAAGAATTTACATAAAAAAAATACCATCCAAATTTTTTTTTTCTTTATATTGGTAAGTCCACATTTATGAAACTAAACATTTAAAATATATAAATGATTCTACTTGACCAACCGCATTCACCCACCCACATTCTACGCGTTCGCTTCGTCTACAAAACAAGGTATATGAGAGAATCAACCAGTCTCCCGTTCGAATCAAGAACGAGTGTGCCATTTTTTATTAAATAATCTACAAAATAAATAATAACTTAGACCCACCATAAGTCCGTTAACAAGAAAAAAAACGATGGGGCAGTGCTTATGAATGTCTGATTTTGTAAACCCTCCTTGAATGACAATAAAATATAATTATATGCTTAAACTACAATATAACTCTACTCACCAGTATTTGCAGACATAACTGTGCGGTTAACGGCTGCACCTACATTTAAGACCGGTTAGGTTAGGCAGTGTAGTTATTGCATTTGAATATTTTTTAATATTTGATTTATAAAATATTCTAAAATTATGAAATATATTAAATACAATTTTTTTATTCCAGCATCTGTATCTCAAAAATTAGGTATGCAATAACATACATAATTAGGTATGCAATAACGTTAAAAATATTTATGTGTATTCGTAGTTGCAATGATATTATATAACCATACATTTATAAAGCAGTGTTCAGTTGCAATTTATATTTTCCTAATTTAAAACAAAGTCAGTTATTTAATAATTGCTTAAATATTTCAGGATTAACAGAAATCTTAATACCAGACAATGTACTTATGATAATAATTGAATAAGTAATCACACCCCGTTTTCAATAAAATTGGAAACTGATTATTTATTTTGTTCAACATCATTGTACAAATACAGTGAAACCTCCACTAACGGACACCTCCCAATAACGGACAAAATATTGGTGACCGAGAGTGTCCGCTATTCAGAGGTTTCACTGTATTATTATTGGCGGCTATGGCACTTCTTGGGATTATGAACAGTAATTAACGGTGAGCATGCAACCGTACAATCGCTCGGAACAGTAATTAGTAGATAAGACATAATATAATTAAAATCAATAACAATTATTTTTGATGAATTAAAATGGTTTAAAAAATAATGATAATCATAATAATTGTGTGATAGACGAACGTTACAACGGTTGTCAATGAACAAAAGCAACCCCTATAAGAAAGTATTATAATAGAACATAAATTTTATTGTATTCTTTAATAAATAATCCCTCCAAGAAAAACACGTCATTATTAACTCTGGTACAGCATTGTAACATTATCAGAACAAAGTAAGATTTATTATACCGCCTTATACTATTCCAATACGATTAATTCAATATTATTGCATTGATGATTACATAGCGAATTCTGCCGGTCAGAACACTAAGATTTATTCTAAATTTTTATTTTAAACTGACTATTGATATTTGTTTTTTACCAATTCAAATATACTCAAAAATGCCACAAATCTTTTATATTTATTAGAAATAAATCACAAATTATAATTTATAGTTATGCTGATTGCGTAATATATATGTTTTAATTTAAGTTGATACAAATTTTATTATTTGGTATATACCTGACCGGGCACTCATTGCTCTAATTATACACTCAATATTATTTTTACTTGAAACAATTTCCCACCACAACATATACATATTTTACAATTGGGACGGTTATATATATATTACATAACAAAAAAGTTAAACACAGGCGAAGGCAAAAAAATATTGATCTTCGGTCCAATGTCGAGCGCAATGTGTATTAATAGAAGATAGTTATAGCTCATATTAATCCAGTAAATACATCGTATTTATATATACTTTAAATAAAATATTAATTTTAATATATGAATAATTTGTAATATAAACAATACATATCATTTTATAGGTAAATTAAACAGAGTAATGAAGTTTTTAACTGTATTTTTAATGGTTATCCAATTATATTCACCAATCAAATATCTGCAACCCCTCGGTCCCAATTGGGGTGAATAAACGACGCACGTATGTACATACGTATGTATATACAACGCAGTTAAAAAGAAAATATATAATTTACTAAAAAAAGCTTCACCATAGAAACATCAACATTTTTAAGCGTTATATAATTATGATTTGATGAAATCAGGTGATTCCACGATAACGATTGAATGTTGTTATTTCATAGTAACGTAAAATATAATAATCTGAGGGTCTTGAATTTTATACAAATTAGGATAGAGAGTTTTCGATGGATTGTAAAAATATTAAAGCATTTCAACATTTTGAATATTATTTAAAGGTATTTGAAATATAGATAAAATAGAGAAAATTGCAATCAAGACTATCAATTCTTTATTGGTAACACTCTATAACTTTTACATTTTTGATTGTATCCTCTATATACGCTAGCTCAATCATTATATAGCATATGTTGAGGGTAGGTAGGTTAATATCTTCAAAAGTATACATTTATATTTTCATCCGACAATACTCGATATATTTTGTATTTCTTTGATTATTTTTAATCAGCGTGAATGTTGAAGAAATCATTTAAAATAAGTTAAAAATGAGTTTCATAGAAAACATTATTCTCGGGATGTTTTTCATACATGTAAGGGACTTAATTCGCAAAAGAAAAATATCCTGGAAGCATTTGTAATGATATGCATAATTATTTATTAAATTATGATTTAATAAATTACGACTCCTTCGGCACACACATAGAAAACAAGCAATAAAAAGGGACAAAAATCTAACGGTTCTCCATTGTCAATAACTAGGTCAACCTTCATGGGAAACCGCCCTTTGGTCAAAAGAACCATCCCACCACACACTCAGATCGCTCTATAAAAGGTCTTCAGACAACCCTTCTTGCCCGCTCTCCGTTGCAAGTCGTCAGTGCGGGCGCACCGACTTCCGGAGATTTTTTTTCACTTTTACGCAAGTCTCACTTTTAATAACATTCGATTTCTGTGTGAGTGTCAAAGTGTCCTATTGCAAACTATTTACGACTTTGCATATTCATTTGATCATTTCCTGTAATCCTACACCGAGAGCGGTACGAGTGTCAACGGCCGCGCAACGATGCGGAATCAGGTGAGTGATATAATTGAAATAAGCTTGTGAGACCTACAGTCACCTACATCGGCTCTCGGACCTTTGTAACCCCGAGTGCCCTCCTTACAAGAAGGAGGAAGGTAACCCTATCCTTTTATCCCTTATTTTTTCTTTTACTTTTGGGTTATTATACATTGGTGGGACAAAATATTGTACAGTGGGAACTGAGTGTAATATTGTCACAACGTCGGCTGAGGTTGGCAATGTGTCAGGCTCCATTAGTTACAATTGAGGTTCAATAATAAAATACACCAACAGGGTGAGATTTATATAAAAAAAAATCAATCAGCATTGATTTGGTCCATTTTCGAGTTGAATTGCAAACATTTCAGGATTAACAGAAGTCATAACACCACACGAAACACATATAATAATAATTGAATATGCAATCATACCCCGTTTACAATATAATTAGCAACTGGTTATTCATTCGGCTTAATCATTTTGTACAAACATTATTATTGGTGGCTTTGGCACGTCTTGGGATTACTACTAATGATTAGCGCTTAGTACGGAACTGTACGATCGCTTGGAGTAGTAATAAGTAGATAAGATATAATAAAATTAAAATTATATTTCATCTTCGAAAATATAACTGCATATTAGAGAAAATAATTTTGGTAGACTGACTTAACAACGACACCGTGCTACACGCGCAATATTATTATTTTAATGAACAAAAAAAACATAAAAAGTAATAATTACTCTCAAATGACAAAATATAATTATACTGAGGATATCATTGTATTGCATGGTATAGTAATGTATGATTGTTCCATTCCCTATTGATTATCGTCGAGGCACCTTTTAGAAAACTGCTAAAAATAATTTCTGGATTTATTTCCAACCACGAATGGCCTACCTTATTGTTGTATACCGCTCTTCGGAGGTCGCTCCATTCTCTCTTTAGTAATCAAAACTATTACATTTTAGTTCAATTATTAATAGCTGATGGGTTTTCAAAATAAAACAATAATTCACACCAAAAGCCTATATTCATAATACACAAAATAATGCTCGGCGTTGTAGTCTCTACACATAAGTGTTTCAAACGAAACACACACACTCTCATCCGACCGGCTATCTGAAATATGATGTTATAATATGCTTCCTCAGCTCATTTGCTTCACTGGCCTATTTCTACAAATAAACATTGTCTGTTAGACAATTTTTACAATAGTTAAATTTTAGTCCAATTGGCACATATAATACTATAAAACACTATTGATGGGAGACTAAGGGCCATCTCCCACCCCAAACCTGAGTGAGTCGGAAAAAAACTAGCCCACATACGTCTCCTTTATACATCTATAAGGTTAATATAATATATAATATATAAGGTTTTATGTTGAACCAAAATCCAAAAACAATATAAAAGTCAATTCTTTATTTCATTCCATATTTTGTAATTACAATAATATAAATCAGTAAAACGTTAAATGAAGAGATTTATAGTGATTAATTAGAAAATATAATTTGAAAAAACCGAAATTCACAAATCTTTTTACTGATTATTTTTGATTAAATTATCAAGCAAATTTTTTACTGAGTTTTTTGTAATATTATTCGTCACCGTGCCAAGATGCTTGCCCTTATAAAATGAAGCAAGACTTGGAAATGTTTTGACATGAAAAAATGAAAAACAAAAATAAAAAAATGAAAATAAGCATATTTTATAATTGGTGCTTTTATTTTTTAACATTTTAAGATATTTATTATGAACATTATTTAAAAATTAATTTTTGTATTTGTGACTTGTAATTGTGACAAAGACAATACCATACAATATTTTGCATTGACAAGAAATATAATACGCTTTAATATATATCTCGTGTACCAATACATTCCTTTCCAATATTTTTATTTCTAAATGCTACATCACACTAGTGTCTTCAGTAATTATGAAAATATTTTGATAGATATACCACGAATTATGATTAATAAAGAACATTATTATATATTGGTTTGATATAATCAGGGCTCGAGACTTCTAGCATTTGTATAATTATTTATAGCATGTTAAAATATAGCAGAGTAAGCTACAAATCCGTTTCATACTAAGAGGAATGCAGTTTTCAAAGTTTTTAGTGCATATTTTTGCATGTTTTCTGCTATTTTTAGAAGTATCATGCTATTTTTGGCATATAATTTGTTAATTTCCAAAAAAATGAAGTAGTTTTGTATGTTAAAAGAGTGCCAAGTGTTTTATTCCTAAAATTTCCTATTTAAAAAAAAATAAAATTCGTTCGTTCATTTTTATGAAGTAAACGCGGCTTTACATACGGATAATCCAAGTTTATCAGCACCACGCCGCTACTCGCCAAGTGATTTATATTTAATTGTCTACCAGCTATAGACAGGGCTCGAAATGGACCAGCACGTCAAAAAATTTTATAGCGTTCCGTTAGCCGGAAATTCTTTATCAATCGTAAATTCTTAAATGTTTTTGATTTTTCTGAGTGGCAGCACCCCGTGATCATATACTCGTATGTTTGAATGTTTCTATTAGCATTCAGTACCGTTCTAGCTGCAGTAATAAATGTATTTTATTTTGCTGATCGTTAATTACAACATTAGTTTATAGCATGTATTATTTCGAACGAAAAATATGAACAATTTTTACTGAGCATATTCTATTGCATATTTTACTATTTTTTAAGGTACATTATAGTGCATATTTCATGTTTTTTTAGTGCTAGAAGTCTCGAGCCTTGGATACATTATATTTTAAATTATTATAAATTTCCTAAGAAATAAAATAAAATAAAAGTAAAAAATAACTACTAGACACAGCATAGTATATGATTGCGTTAAGTAGGGTAAGTTAGGTTAGCTTAGGTATACCACTTTGACCACCACAATTTATTATTTATTTGTTATAAATGTATACTCACTCCAATTTCCGAACTAACACTTATGTGAATATAATAACCTGCCAGATAATATGTAATTCCCTCATACGTTTCATTATTTTCATATTCATTTAGCCATCTTTGAATGTCTTTCCATGATTGAGTCCTATATCAAAGAAAAAATAAAATCACTTTTCATTTCACAAAAATGTTCAGTTATAACTAAGTTAAGGCCACAATCACGTACTTAAAAATGTATATTGTCATTGTTTTTGAATAATTGAGTTTATATTTTATCATAAATGTACCGAACAACCTGATATTAATCAGGATAAGATTATCAACAAAAAGTAAAATATCTGTGAATTATAACACCAAAATGTCTAAAATTAAACACAACTAAGAAATGGACATTTTGAATTGTTTTGAATCATGTTATCCGGTTGTATTTAAAATCTTATTAAATTTAAAAATGATTAATTATCTACAAAACGAGTACTTACAGCGACGGAAATGCTAAAATTGCGAATTTTTTATATTCTTTGGTTATATGTTTTTCATATTCAGCTTTATTATTGAGCACCCAAAAAATTCCAGCCTCTAAAATATTAATAGTCATATACATTAGGTCATCTTAATATTTCTCTGATATCATTAACTTTGTGTATATTCTCATGTAAGGAAGAGAAGCCTGAAAACATATTATTGAACTATTTGCTAAGTCTGATTTGAACAGTCAATATTTCATAAGTTAAAAATTAATAAATCCTAATCATATATTTTAGAGCGCTCAGAGCTCTGAAATGAAATTCAATAATCATATATTTTAATATATTTAAAATTAAATAAAACTATGATGATGTTTATTATTTATTTCACTTGGAACCGATTAATAATCAATACCTCTAAAATTTGTTTTATACATTTTATTACATTCCATAAACGAGTAAAGATATTCAAATTGTAAAGTATAAAGTACATTATAAATTTAAACTTACTTGTCAGGCCCTTATTGAATCTCGAAAATTTACTATTGGCAGCTCCTATACAATTTAAAAACATCATTTTATTACGTTGATAGATATTTTAATTTTATAATATGTATGCGGTAAGGAGTTTATGATATTTACCCGGAAACGTGAGTAACTGAGCAAAAGTATTTATAAATATCAGTCCTAATACCTATACTAACCAGATCGAATCACCAATTGGCAGAAATTCGATTTAGTATTATGAAAAAAATTATAATCTAATCTATCCACTGAAAATGCAGTGGACGTCTAATTTAAAATTTTTTTCAATATGCATGATGAGTGATTACGTCCATGAGCTTTCAAGAGTCTTAAATTGTTCTGAATCACTTAAATACTCTAGTTGTGTACGACATTTATTATTCTCGTTAGTTGTATATATCATAAAAGTCCTAACTGCCAAACATGAGTATGCAGGCAGGTTTATTATGTTTACAATGCCTTTGTTACTACGGTATTAAAATTTGGAGCTCAGCAAAACCATACATCACTAGAACAATATATGGATGTGCTTCAATTAGGTGTGCGCTGATACATAACAGAGACATTTTCATTCCATATATAAATAAACTTACTACAATCGCCTACAAATATAAAACTCAAAACCTTCAATACACAAATTTTTCATCCAAAATAATTCTAGCAACGTTGGTTGGTATTCAAAATTATTGAAGTTTGTCTTGGAATCATATTACACATACCTACATTTTATCTGAGATATCATCCAATAATATAATCGATTGTTTATGTTTATGTTGAAATATTTTAATAATAACAATTTTTAATGGTAATTATTGTATTTTTGGGTTCAATGTTCAGATATTGTCTATTTATTTATATGATTAATGTATAATTTACATAATATGTAATCTGAATATTAAACATTGTTTCAGTCGAACATAATAATTATGATATTTTACTGTTGAAATATGAATATAGGTATTAGCTTTTTATTCATATGTATATGTATCTACTTAATGGTAAATTACATAAATATATTTTAAAAATGTGTGAGCGTAATTGTGCCCGTAAAGATTGTAACCAGAAAATTGGCAACCACATTGGTAACGACACTGATTAATGTACCCTCAAAAATGATTAGTCGCAAACACCGTCCGCATGCTAATGTATACTTAACAACATATCAATACTGACACAGCAGAATTTTGTTCTACATCAATAAATTGCTACAATCAATATTTTACTAATTGATAACAAGTTGAGTAATGTCATTACTTATGAATCCGTATTATATAATATGTATTATTAAGTGGGCCTTAGTCAATTATTATATATGAATAGAAAACTGTACAATATAATTTTACTTACTTTCCTCAGCAAATCGTAGAGATAAAAAATCTGCAGGAGCTGTACATCGTAGAAAATGCAAAATCATTAAACGTTTAAAATGTTCGTGTAGGTATACGCTAAGCAGGCATTGTGGTATTTAGTATTTACACTATTTGTACGAAATCAGATAAGGCGGCAAGCCCCCCCCCACCCATTTTCCTTGGTATGGTTAATACACTCATGGGAGGGCGGACAACGGTCTAGGCAGTTACGTTGGAGTCCAGCGCCGACACAGGTGTGTGGTGACCGTCCTCCTGGTAATGTTTTATTTTAGTTACTCGATTGTGTTGTGCCCGTTTTTGATTGGAAATAAACGAGAACGATTCCACATTGAGTCGTTGTGGTTAAATAGTGAAAAGTTACCGAGTCAGTTAGATGTGGGATACAAAAAACGGTGATGTGTGATAAGTATTTACTCCTGTCGAGTGGAGTCCGACGCTGACGCAAGGCGCAAAGACGGATGCGCGGTGTGTTACACGGTGAAGATGTTCCGCTGTAAACAGAAAGTGTAACTGCGCTTTTCGGTTGAATCGTTGCCCGCCGTTTTTTCATTTTTTTTTGCATGCCGGTCGCATATAGGGCGCGTTGCAGGAGATCTCGACCGTTGGGGTCCGGGTGCTCGTCGTTCTTAGCAGACCGCAGTGTTGTTTTTGTGGCTGTCGTGCAATCGCGTGTTTATTGTCTGGTCGAGTGATTGTTAGTCGTCTCGACGCGTTCCTGTCGTATGCGGACCCCACACGTCGACGTTCGTGACAAACTTTTTTTTTTTTTTCGTCCGTGGTGCATCGCGCCCACACTTCCGTGCCGATCGTAAAATTCGTGTGAAGACCATTTTCGTCGGAGTTGACGCAGCCGTCAACGGTAACACGATCCACCCGACCGCGGTGTCGTCCGTTCCCGTTCGGTCTGCGGTACAGGACATGGGGTCATTATACATGATAAGTAGGGCAGGTATTTTAATATCCTTAAAAATCGCGAAAAATGAGCATAAAAAAATGCAAACATTACCTCAAAAACTCAAAAAATCCATTAAAAAAATGTCTTTAAATTAGCTTAAAATTTAAAAAAACATTACATTACATGTACATAAATGCTTTATTTTACTTTTTTTACTTTTCAGCCGCAACTTTTACATTGCATACCTTACACAACAACACTAATCCGTCAGAAGAAAAAAACATTTTGGCCAAATTCTTGAACAAGTGCACGCAGTCGACTCGCCGTCGAACATTTTACTTTCGGCATTATAAAATATTGTTTATCATTGATAACATTGCTGCCGTCGATAATCACCATCACCTGTGTGCGTCGTCGATCGAGTCAGGTCGCATCATTTGTAATTTCTCATTCTATATTATTTTGTTGTTGATATATCCGTGTTGATATACGAGTAGTAGGTATTATTACATTTTAACGTACGAGTATCTCCTCTATGGGAGCCCTTACCCTTAATTATTATGTATTATTATTATTTATTGTTGCAATTATTATTTTATGTACCGCGCGTATAAGCGGTCGTAATTATCCAAACCGAAATTTTGTTATTTATTTTTGCACATATTAATTGTTTAAATCCACTGCCATAATCGTGAGATTCGTCGTGGTGATATAGCATGAAGTAAGTTAGTGTAATGTCGCGGGGACGAGTTTTTGGTAGGACATAACTATTTATTGACCGAGGATATTATCAAGGAGTTATCGTGGTAGTGATAATAGTTATCACTGACAACAGCAGGTGTCCTGTTTACAAAAAAAAAAAACAATCATAACCGACAAAGATTTGAAAGCGTTGACGGAGACTCGTGTGCTGAAACCGGTAATCACCGTGTACTGGGTCATGCCAGACTTGAACAAATCGGTGAAATGCTTTACTGGATGTGAACCAACGAACGAGTTGGACGATTGGTTGCAGGCGGTCAATGGGACTGCGAATTAAAACAGCTGGATTTTCGCGTTCCGAACACAATTTGTAAGTTCATATGTTACGGGTGCTGCGCGTGATTGGTTTATCAGTCGAGATTTAGACTCTGGGACGATTTCTCCAAAAATTCAGGATTACGTTTGTTCGACAGTATAGGACAGCTGATAAATGGGAAGCAATGCAGAAAAGGAGACAGACTTGCGACGAACATGTGCTGAAATACTTCCAAGAAAAATCACGGCTGTGTCGGGGGCTATCATTGTATATACACAAACCCAGATAAGACGGCGATCCTCCAACCCTTTTTCCTTAGTGTGGTTTATAGGCGCATGAAAGGTTGGACTACGTACTAGGCAGTTACGTTGGAGTCCAGCACCAAGACAAGTGTATAACAACGTCCTGTTGTTATATATTTTGTTTTTGTTATTTAATTATATTTTGTTTCCTTGTTTTGATTGGAAATAAATAAGACTAATTCAACATTGAGACGTTGTGATTGAATAGTGAAGAGTTAACAAATTTATGATTCAGTAAGCAGATGCGATAACTATTTTACTCATTTTTAACAAAGTCAGTTAAGTAATTGCTTTTGAATCTTTTTTGTATAATTTATATTATTAAGTGAGACTAAATTATGAATTATCATAATTTTCGTAGAATTTGAATAGTATATCACTTGATAAGCTTAACTAGTGGACTTAAAATATTTGTACTGAATTATTGCAGTAAGGTCTTTATAATATTTTTTTATTTAATAAACAATCACGCCTTAAAATTAATTAATAATATAAAGAAAACTATACAATATACCTATACGTACTGAAATTTATTTTTTTTACATCTGCTTCTTTTTCAGCATATGTTGGTTTGTTTGAATCTGTTATTTATAATTTGTACTAATAAGTGAGTCAAATAATGAAGTATTGATATAATTTATATAAATTTTGTTATATATTTTAATATAATGAATTTGATGAGTTTCTCATTTTTTTTCAGAAATTATACTCAGTTACACATTTAATAACATATCACACGTAGTATGTATATAATGAGGATACTCATTAGATGAAAGGACAAAAACGACGATAAATTTTGAAAATATTAACTTATACCTTCAATTGACTTTTATAATAATATTCTTTAAAATCTAGGTGTATAAATACGTTAATTAAATCTTTATTGAAAATGTCCTATAACTTATACACCATAGGTCTAATATTGAATAAGGTTTGCTATTAAATGATATGGTGATTTGACTGCAAATTATGTTGGATCTACTGGAAATGCATAAAAATTGTAGTCTAAAATGTAGACTGGAGGTACATCTATCATGATTTCAGCTCAGCATATACAATGTATACAATGTTATACTACACTATTATATTATACATGTCTTTTATGTGAATATATATACGTTCATTTGTATGCTCTATAAATTAAAACTTTTTACATCTTTGTAAATTTATATTCTACTTACTTGGGCAATTAATACCCTGATCGATGTTACAAGACACAAATAGTAAAACAATTATGAAAAAACGTTCAAAAGAAATCATTTTTGAGTTGTTATAGTTAATATTTAGATTGTACTGAGAACTCATAAAAGTTTATATAATAACATTTTATAACACTTACCCATTCTTTTGAAAACCAGTTTTAATATTTTATCAGTTTACACTTCATTGTTTACCCGTGTACAGCACATGTAACCGTATAAGAATAAAGAATGATTTATTATATTGACTAAAACTATTCCATTACGAAAAATACAGTATTATTGTATTAATTACAGCATTTCGAATTATGTACTCTTATTTGTATATGACATCATAATTCTTTGATTATTTTAATTTAAAATATCTGTGTGTTTTTTGGTTTTATCGTATTCAAAAATCAATTTATTAAAAAATTCCATTAATCTTTATTAGAAATAAATCACGAAATATTATTAAAAGTATTAAGAAATTAATAACATATTATGTTTGATGATTTAAAATGGTCTGAAAAATAATGATAATAATAATTGTGTGAAAGACAAACAATACGGTTGTAACAAAAAGCAACCACGAAAAGAAAGTTCATTGGAAGTGCAAAAAAACTAATTGTTATTTTATACGAATACATTATATTTTTAAAACTATGTATGAATAAAATATTTTAAAATCATTTAAGATTAATTTAATACTACGTACATACATACTTTTAACAGTGTATCAATATTGAAATATAGATAATTTATATTATAAACGGTTTGGTACGCGAATGAAATTCGACGGACCAACATATGTTAAGTAAAGATGACGAATATTAATACAGTACAGATACACGTTTTATTAGGTAAAATGAGTTACTACAGCTGTGTGGTCCGGTGTTTGAGTACAAATGTAGAGCCGTACAGAAGAACAACTGTGAGACAACAACTGTATGTTTGAATGTTTCTATTAGCATTCAGTATCGTTTTAGCTGCAGTAATAAATGTATTATATTTTGCTGATCGTTAATTACAACATTAATTTATAGCGTGTATTATTTCGAACGAAAATATGAACAATATTTATTGAGCATATTATATTGCATATTTTACCATTTTTAAAGGCATATTATAGCGCATATTTCATGTTTTTTTAGTGCTAGAAGTCTCGAGCCTTGGTCATAACGTATACAATTTAATTTTAATTATTTCATTATGAAAAATATTGTATAAAAAATAATCTTACATAAAAATATAAAACTATAACTCTTGATTTAAAAGTAAAATAATGTTTTATATACCTGAATAAAATCCTTGAGTACACTAGTACAGCAACTATAGCTTCACATGTCTCAATTACTATCAAGCTTATTGTTGTTGGTGATATTATAATATAAGAAAATTTTCAATCTTTAAATGAACGTCCAGTCGACGAGTATCTCAGAGTAACGGCAAGCATTTCGTTTGCGGGAATACTGTCTCTCATATTCGTATCCTTTTGGTTATAAATGGTCTTAGCATGTTTAAAAGTTGATTATAAATAACATCGCTCATATGAAAATAGTTTTGATAATCTTTCAAATCAGTTAATTTTATTTCATTTAAAATATTTAAGTGAGTGTACTCTTTTCGTTTACCAACCCATTCTTTTACCCATCTTTTACGTTTAGACTCCTTTTTTTTGTTACAGAAAGAACAATTATAATTGCATTACACGCCTTTTTCTTATCCATTTTAAAAATATATATTCTATTTAAACTAATTAATTAATTTACTGTATCAACAGACAACAATCGATTTGAAGATCTGGACTACTATGAAAATAAAAAAATACTGAGTATTGACTATAATTTGTACTGACCGTTTGTAAATACTGTCAATATTTATAGAGTCAGGAGTCAGTAATATTGATCGTGTGAGGGCCACTTAGGTTTTATGTTGAACCGAAATCCAATAACAATATAAATTTATTTATATATTACATTCCATGTTTTGTAATTGCAATAATACAAATAATTATAACATATAAATAAGATATTTATACCTAGTGATTTATTAGGCAATATAATATGAAAAAATTTAAAATCGGAAATCTTTTAACTGCTTTAAGCTGGCTTTGGATTTTTCTTGTATTGGATTAAATTATAAAGTAAATCTTCTACTGGTTGTTTTTCTTTAATATTGTTCTTCGTAGCAATCCACTGGCCATTATAAAACGAAACAAGACTTGGAGGTGTAGTTACCTGAAAAAACAGCGAGAATATATAAATAAATGAAAATTAATATACGAGTATTCAGTATATTGTATTTGCTGCGTTTCTTTTTTATAATTTTAAGATATTTATGATGAATAATATTTAAAATAATTATTTGCATTGGATAGGGGTATTTGAAAAAAACAGAATATCATGCAATATTCAGCATTAACACGATATTTAATATGCTGTAAAATACAACTCGTGTATCATGAATAAAAAAAAAATGATTACATGATGCAGCATAGGATATGATTGCATAAATTAGGCATACCATTATACTAAACACATTTTATTTTATTACTATGTTATACATTTTAACTGTATACCCACATCTATTGTCGGACCAATAACTAAGTGCTTTGAATAATCCAGTTGATAATACACAATCCCCTTATAAATATCGTTTTTATTAAGGTCGTATATCCATTGTTGAATATTTTTCCATGCTGGAGTCCTACATCATATAAAAATTTAAATCACTTTTCATTTCACAAAAATTATCGGTTATAACTAAGTTAAGGCGCTATCAGGCTCCTAGCACTTTATAATGTCTTTGTTTTTGAATAATTGAGTTTATATTTTATCAGAAATGTACCGAATAACCCGATTACAATCAGGATGAAAATATCAACCAAAGAATGCCTATAGGAATTAAAACACAAAAATGGCCAACATTAAATACAAATAAGAAATGGATAATTTTAATTGCATATTGTAATCATGAAGTATTTAAACATAATTATAAATAAAGAATAATATAAAATAAGAATACTTACACCGACGGAAATGCTAAAACTACCAATCCTGTATGTTCATTCATTATATATTTTTCATATTCATCTTTGGTATTGATCATCAAAAAAATTTCACCCTCTAACATATTAATAATCATATACATTAAATCATCAAAGAAATGTTTCTCTTAAATCATTAACTTTGCTTATATTCTCATGTAAGGAAGAGAAGCCTGAATACATATTATTGAATAATTTCCGAAGATTGAATTGAACAGTCAATATTTCATATGATAACATTAATAAATTCTAAGCATATATATTAGAGCGGACAGAGCTCTGCTTTAAAATTCAATATTCATATATATAAAAAGCTTTAAAAATTTATAAGGAAATTCTCTATAGCAATTTTTATTTTTTCCCTCTAATTTTCTAGACCTTACCAAATTTCTGAATAATTTATGTATAAAGTATTATACTAAAACTAGCTGACCCGGCAAACGTTGTTTAGCCTAAATTTTTTTTTTTAATTAAGTTGACCCGGTGAACTTAACGCCTTCAAATAAATTCTAGATTGATAATAAAATTCAAGTATTCCATAATAATGAATTGTTACAGAAATCAATATATTGCATTTTGATAAACAATGTTTTTCGTTTTGTTTTCTGGTGCAAAAATAAACAACGAAGACGGTTTTCCAACACGCGAACTGGCAACGTACAGCTGCCCGTGCAAAAACATGGAAATTCCAAATTGATCCCACAGACTTCCAACGATTGGCCTTGCGATTTATTGATTGTCATCGCAAAAGCCAATCTAACGTGAAACTGAATCCGCTTAAACTGAAATGGAAGATCTGTTAGAATGATCGGAATTCGTGGGATAAGGACTTCCTCCCCTTTGAAATTGCCCTTGATGATCGTTGATTGTATTACATTGTTTATCAGTTTCTTGACGGACAATCGTGTACCATTACACAATTTAGGAGGATTTAGATTCCGCAACATAATTATGATCGATCCCACTTTTACCTGTAAATTATGCGGTGGAGTTCCTGGCACATCAAGCGAGTTCAAAAATTCTGTCGGATAGTTGACCGCTTCGTTTTCGTCGGTCGTGCTGTCAACGGATTTGTATGAACGCAGATCTCCAGCAATTTTACTCTGAATTGTAAAATTCAAGCTATCGACGTCCTTATTCCTCGCTGCTAGTATTGCCCGTTCACTCATCCAATCAAGATTGTTATAATTTACCTCAATGCTTGGGAACACTTTTGTAATGAGTTCTTCCTTCGATGATGTGAACTCACAAAAATTTGCCGGAAACGATATTAATCCAGTCAAAATATCAATCGGAATGTGTCCATTACCAAGCGCCAGCAGTTGTCTCGAGAATTCAGCAGCCGATGGGTCGTTTTGCAACGCAACTCTCATGTTCGTGGTCAATTTCAACTTCTTGACATGCCGCCACAAAAACGACGATTTCAGGCATGCATTAATTTCATCGGCAGCAGTAGATTTCGGAATGACGGGAAGTGTTTGACGAAAATCTCCAGAGAGCAATATCATTGCCCCACCAAATCGTCTCAAATTATCTCTTAAATCTTTCATCGTTCGGTCAACTGCCTCCAAATGATGATTTTGCATTCTCGCATCAATTTCGCTGTCGCTGAATTCTTGGTCGTTGTGCACGTAGGCTTGTCAACCATGAGAAGATTCATTGGCAGCTTCGAAGTTGAATGTGCAGTTCGACCGCCTTCTAACAATGTGGCAGCAATGCCAGAGGATGCGACAGCCAACCCAATTTGTGATCTTGACCGAATTGTTGCCAGAATCAACGTAATGACAAACATTTTGCCTGTCCCTCCAGGAGCATCGAGAAAGTAAATGCCTCCCGTTCCATCATCAACAACCTTCATCAGCGAATCGTATACATTCTTCTGCTCGGCATTCAACAGCGGCACATTTTTTCGGACTCTTTCAGCCTGCTCATCTAGATCATAGTTTTTCTCCCGCTGTATTTCAAGATTGAATGCAGCGTGCCTCGAACGATTTGGCGCTGGCATTCCCAAAGTTAACAACAGACTGCCGCACATGAGAACGCACATGTCTTCGATCAGAACTAATGCTTCGTTGCGCATATCGTCGTTACTTTCAATATCAAAATTAAAATTTGTCGTTCGAACTCTGTGCAAAATGTCATCAACCATCTCGTACTTGTATTTCTCCCACAATGCATTCGGGTTCGATGGATGACATGTGGCTATGATGATCGCAAACAACGTACGAATTTGATTTGCTGGCGCAGAAACGGTTGCATCGGCGAGTGTTAAGTCCCAATGTGAATCGTTTTCGAGCAAATTCAAGCATTGGCAAGCTTCCCGAAAAGTTGTGCACAGTACACCATCGACAGTACGCAGGGAATTGAATTATGTCGGGCCCCTAACGTTCACCAAAAGTAGGCGAAGATAGAAGCATTCGTCTTGGCGTGGATGAACTGTGTATATTCGTCCGAGGGAATCAGTCGAATAGACATCTGCGAAGCCAGCAACAGCATCACCTCTTTCTTCCTGCGTTGGAACTTCTTTGATGCAGCATTCCATGTATAATATCGTGGCATTTCCGAATATAGTAAAGTCCTCGCGAACGGATCGCTTTCGCATGTCGAAAAAAAATTTGTCAATGTCGTCGCGGTCAATGTCAATGTCAATGTGGTCATTCTGCTCTTTGCGCTGCGTTCGCTTCCGTAAAGTATACACGCTGGCTGTTCTCTAAGTGAACTGCCAAATGTACGACAGTCGGGTGACGTTCATGAATTGTAAATGAAAATTGTTCAAATGTAGAGCTGCTAGTTTTTCTTATTCAAAAACTTTATTAGAACCTGATGCTTCCTGTAGTTATACCTGGCGGGTCGCATGTTTTGTTACCGATGGAATTTTAAGGGATTTGCTTGTTAATTTTTTATTATTTATCCTTTTTTTTTTGGAATAAAAAAAAATAGTGGTGTTTCAACCAAAACACTCAGCTAAACTCTGTGTAAAAAAATGCTAAATGTTGTGATATAATTTAATAGCTAAGTCTTTGTATTATTATTATAATTATATGCTAAAGATGAAATAAGCTTGACAAATTTAATACATTAGATTAGTATTACACTTTTTCCATGTTAATGACTATTCAATACAAATCTGATATACTATATTTACAGATGTAAATCTGTTACAAATGTAAGTTGCCAATCTAAGTACAATTATTAGCAGATCATTTTTATCAATAACTCAAAGGCTATTAAATTATATCATAACTTTTTAAGACATATATTCATTCTATACTCTTATCTATTTAAATTATACACAATTGATTTACCTACACTAGAGCACTAATTTTTAGATATATAGGTAAAGCTATAGAAAATTATTGTTTAAAATTAGGTAATATTTACTGTATATTACATATTTTTAATGACATAAATATCTCAAAATGCAAATCAATAAATAATTGGTAGGTGCACAGTGCACACGGACATTTTACGAGTTGATAACAAGTAGAATCGTCGCCACATTATTCGCATTCTAAGACGGTTTATGAAACAATAAAATGCAAATTTCAGTGTAGTGTCCTTTTATTTAAGTTTCATTATTATATTCTATTAAACCTAGGTATAGATATACGGAATTAGTATCTTTATGGTATATTCCTTACATTTTACAACGTAGCTATAAATTTGGATATGGTCAACGACCATAGTACACCATAGTATGTTGTAATTTAGGTGCAAAACAACTTGGATGAGCTTAAATATAAATATAAATGGACTAACCTTGGCAGTGAATACCCTGATCTGTCGTGGAATATAGTATCAGAAAATAGTATTCAACAGAAATAATTTTTAATTCTTATAGTTAATATTGAGATGTACTGAACTCTTATAACGGTTTATATTATAAACATTAAATAGCAGACCATTTCTTTTGCTTTTGAATCTGATTTGACTAATTTGTATTATAAAGTGAGCCTAAATTAGGAATGATCATAATTTTCGAAAAATATAAATGATGTTGAACGTGATAAATTTAACCAATGGATTAAAAATATTTATAATAATTAAGTTCATTCATTCACTCGGTGAATTAAAAATATTTATATTTAATTGTTTTAATTACAATATCAAAACTATACATTTAATTTTTGACTACAAAACAATAATTCCTAGAATTAAGTAATTTATGTAAACAGTTAATTATACACTATAAAATACTTACTAGAATCCTCATTCTGTACAACTGATTTTTTTTCACCATCTGTAAATCCAAGACGATGAAATAGTATTAAATATTTAAAATATTTATTTAAGTGTTGCAGCAATAATGATATTTAAATTTAAGTCAAGGTTTTTCTGACATTTTGAATACTTTGTAATACAAAGTAAGCTTCAATTATGAGTCATCCAAATAATGTGTAACAGATTTTTTATTGCAACATTATTATCATTTTTTTTGTGTTTTCCTATGATATAGACTTTTTTTCATAGTTTATATAAAAAATCATGAAACCTTAACTTATAAAATTCACTCAGGAGATTGAAAATATGTGTATTTAATTTTTTTAATATGATAAGAGTGTCGAGGTGAGTACAGGTACTGTACATTTATACAACTGTATTGCTATAATACATTTAAAATCAATGTACCAATACTTTCGAAAATACGATTCTGAGTGAAAGAGATCGGAGGAATCAGATCAAAATGTTTATATTTATAAAAAAGCAATATGAAAGAATAAAATGCAAATTTCAGTATAGTGTCCTCTTATTTAAGTTTCATTATTATATACTATTATATCTAGGTATAGATATACGGAAGTAGTATCTTTATAGTATATTTCTTACATTTTACAACGCAGCTATAAATTTGGTAATGGTTACCGACCATAGTATATTGTAATTTAGGTGTAATACAAGTTAGATGAGCTTAAATATAAATATTGGGCCCACCTTGTTTAATATTTTTTGCTACGATATCCCAGTTCCACAAAAATGCCAATTAGCAATGTACGCAGATGATACTGTTCTTAACACAACATAAAAATCTTGAAAATTCAATAACATTTTCAACAAATTTTATCGGATAATGACGAAGTGATAATATTTTACATTTGGAACATAATAAGAACATAGATTTGTGTAAATTCCGTTTGGACCCCCTGCATAATAGAATATAACATGTTTTCATGTTAGAGATATAAATCGAATTATGTGAAATATTAATTTTGTAAAAATAATCTGGTTTAGTCCATGTTGCCCATAATCAACACAAATAATAAATAATAAATAGTTGTAGATATGGAAATTTGATCATGATTAAATTTCCTGGTTTATGGCTTATATGAGATTTGTTATACTATTTTTTTTTTTTTTTAACTTAAGTTTATCCACTGTTTTAGGTATTTTTTTCCTTACATCATTTAATTCTTGTAAAGGGTTTTTTTTTTTGATATTTGTCGGATGAAATTGTATGCAACTGTTATATATGATAAAAAATATGTTGTAAATCTTTGTTGAATTTCACTGTTTTAATTGCCTTTTAATTAATGACATTAAACCCTGTTTAATATTTTTACGAAACACCGAGATTCTGGGGATTAAACAGTGAATAAAATGTGTTTTATTAATACAATTTGCGTTATTTCTTTAACCAATTTGTGTCTTAAGGTGTTACCTCTTAGTTAGAGGCTCTATTTGATGAAAATTGTCTATTGATAAACTATTTTTATTATGAACTTTACTCAAATGTTGCTGATTTTACGGCTTTAGTGAAAATGTAATATTTGTAACTATACATGGCGAAACTAATACTTATTTATTTTTATTACTAAATATTAATGGTCGTAAGTAATCGAATACTAATCGGTCAACTGGTTATTTTGACTTATTGACCTTTCCGCTAATTTTTTATTTTCTGCACCCAGGTGTTAAGATTTTATAAATTTTGTAGTCTCTTTATTTAGTATAAACCAAGCCGCCCGCAGACCGAATTCAGACCGATGTTGACCGTCCGTCACTGATCCTCTTTTCCCGTATGTCAAAATCTTCGAGTAGTGCGAGGCTGCCCAGGTCGTCGGATAATTAGGAGTGACCATTTGTGCAGTTACCATATTTCGGGCACATAGTTTAAGTTCAGTTATAAGTATTCGACCGACTTGTGTGTAAGCTCTTTGGTCATTCCACCGAACCGTTCCGACCACAGAGACTCCCCCTCCCATGATAATTGAACTCTACGTCCTGCCATCCATTGTAAAAATAATTTGTATTGTTCCCTCTCCTCGACATCGTCGTAGTTACTTAGTAGCTACTGCCGTCGTCTCGAGAGACCGGAAACCGACACGTCACGTTGCCTACCCGAGCCCAAGCTGGGCGCAAGAGGGTTATTATTATTATTCCATAGAGCGGTTTAAGGTCATATTCTTGACTGGTCCCTCATTCAGACAAATGGTATTTTTTATATTTCCAACCAAAATACTCCGCCAAATTCCGTATCAAAATAAGCTAAATATAAAAACAACCTCTCAAAGTTGTGATATCATTCAACAACGAATTATTTGAATAATTAATACAAATGATTTGCTTATAATTGAACTTAGCTTTACATTTAAATCCTATTTATATACTCGGTATACTCGGTTAATAAAAATATTTATATTTCATTGTTTTAATTACAATATCAAAACTATACATTTAATTTTTTACTACAAAACAATAATTCCTAGAATTAAGTAATTTGTGTAAACAGATAATTATACAATATAAAATACTTACTAGAATCCTCATTCTGTACAACTGATGTTTTTCCACCATCTGTAAATCCAAGACGATGAAATAGTATTAAATATTTAAAATATTTATTTAAGTGTTGCAGCAATAATGATATTTAATTTTAAGTCAAGGTTTTTCTGAAATTTTGAATACTTTGTAACACAAAGTAAGCTTCAATTATGAGTCATCCAAATAATATGTAACAGATTTTATATAGCAACATTATTATCATTTTTTTTGTGTATTCCTATGATATAGACTTTTTTTCATAGTTTATATAAAACATCATGAAACCTTAACTTATAAAATTCACTCAGGAGATTGAAAATATGTGTATTTAATTCAATAGATGAAATAAGCTTGACAAATTTAATACATTAGATTAGTATTACACTTTTTCCATGTTAATGCCTATTCAATACAAATCTGATATACTATATTTACAGATGTAAATCTGTTACAAATGTATGTTGCTAATCTAAGTAGAATTATTAGCAGATCATTTTTATCAATAACTCAAAGGCTATGAAATTATATCATAACTTTTTAAGACATATATTCTTTCTATCTTCTTATCTATTTAAATTATACACAATTGATTTACCTACACTAGAGCACTAATTTTTAAAAGTATAGGTAAAATTATAGAAAACTAGCTGACCCGGCAAACGTTGTTTTGCCTAAATGTTTTTTTTAAATTAAGTTGACCCAGTGAACTTAACGCCTTCAAATAAAGTCTAGATTGATAATAATATTCAAGTATTCCATTATAATGAATTCTTACACAAGTCAATTTATTGCACTTTGATAAACAATGTTTTTCGTTTTGTTTTTTGGTGCAAAAATAAACAACGAAGACGGTTTTCCAACACGCGAACTGGCAACGTACAGCTGCCCGTGCGAAAAACATGGAAATTCAAAATTGATCCCACAGACTTCCAACGATTGGCCTTGCGATTTATTGATTGTCATCGCAAAAGCCAATCTAAAGGGAAACTGAATCCGCTTAAACTGAAATGGAAGATCTGTTGGAATGATCGGAATTCGTGGGATAAGGAATTCCTCCCCTTTGAAATTGCCCTTGATGATCGTTGATTGTATTACATTGTTCATCAGTTTCTTGACGGACAATCGTGTACCATTACACAATTTAGGAGGATTTAGATTCCGCAACATAAATATATATAAAGATAAACATAAATATATATAAAGATAAAATACTAATATAGTTGATATACTTGTCGATATACTTTTTGGTTATGATTGTGTGGTCAGTTTGGTCACGAATTATAACGCTGAGTGAATAGATACAATAAGTATTCATTTTCAAATTACGAGCTTATTACGTAGTTATAGAGAACGAATAAAAAATAATGCTATCCAAAAAAGGTAAAGCATTAGCGTTAGTGAACGGAACAATGGAAAAATAAAATGGATGTGCATATATAAAACTTGTTACGCAAGTTAAACAGTTTAACTAATACGGAATACTCGGTAATTTTGGAAATACTGAATGAATATACTAGATGCTATAAAAAATATAACCTCAATTTTGAAGTTATCAAGCTTACACTTTTTACAATATTTAATTTTTTAGTATTGGTTAAGCATAAACTACACAGGTTATTAGCTTTAGAAGTTTACATTTAAATTTTTATTATAAAGTTTTATAACTACAAGGTTATTACGTAGTTGTAGAGATCAAATAAATAATAGTAAGATCCAAATATGGCAAGGAATTAGTGTTGAGGAGTAGAAGCAAATATCGGTTTATTCGAGAACGAAACAATGGAAAAGTTGCAAGGATGTGCATATATCAAACTTGTTACACAAATATTTTTATTAATATGGAACACTTGGTAATTTTGGCAATACTGAATGAATATACTAGATGCTACATAAATAATAAAACAGCAAATTTTAAATAATCAAGCATCCACTATTTTCTTATTTTTTTTTATTATTATTGTAATTGATTTACTGTGCTATTATAATAGATTTAGCATCGTTGCAGTCAATTTCCTACGGAATTGAGTTGTATTTCAATAAGCACTAGACTATTCTGAATAAAGTTCCAAAATAAAAACGTATAAAATCGTAATACAGTATACTATGGCAACGGTAAATACATTTTTTAGGTCATGACTCATGAGGTAAAACTTTAAACAGCTGTTGGGTAATGTATAATAACTGAATTTAAATCAGAATAACAATGTATACAGAAATTAAGTGGATTTCACAGTTTTACTTTTAATTTAAGCATAAAACAAAATAAAATCAAACTGCATTGCTGCAAGTTATTATAATTTTAATTAAAACTTGACTTTATGCTTACCTTTGAACGGTCGTGATACCTCAGCTATTGTAAAAAATTGGGTTACATATGTATAAATAGGAATCATGATAATTGTACAAAACATTCATAAACCATAAATCACCTCCAATTTCATTATTCCTAATAATACTGTTATTTGAATAAACTCCGATGTACAGAAATATTTTTATAATTATTGTAAGTAAATGAAAATCATTTTAACATAACAAGATAATGTCTACAGACTCTGAGTTCTTTATTTATGTTATCTATAATATAATCGTGAATGATGTTCATACTAATTTGCAATATTTTGTGTTCCTGTTGCAGTTGTATCAGTCTACGTCCTTTTTTTTGCTGCGAATTTTTGTATTCTACGTTCATTTTTGAACGTAGATTAGATTTTTTTAGCAAATAATATTATGAAAATTTGTCATTTTTGTGAGCAAATTAATTTAAAATTTTTTTGAGTGGATTTATTTGTATTTTTGTTTATTAAAATATTAAAGATAATGCAGTTCCTGATTTACACAATGGACTGTTGGATTTTTCAGATGGAGATGTATAAGAAATAAAAATACCAATGAAATACAATTATTTAAATATATATTTCTATTAAATTTGGCAACGTGATTTCCAGTTTTGCGTGCAATCGTACTCGTATTATGGTTCAAAATTATGTCAATTGTTTTAATTATTCAATTGTTTTTTATTATAGTAAAATAAAATCGATTCTACCTTTAAATTCATCACGACTTTTTTCTGTGTAAAAGAAAAACAACATAAATTAATATAACAAAAATAAATTATACTATTTTATTGCAGATTAATTAAAATACAAACCTTTTTCATCCTGTGTTCCAAAACAGCACCAGGAGCAACCAATATCTCTGAATAATAAACAAATTATATGAACGATTATATATGTTTTTATGAATGTTGAATTCTTTATTGGGATCATTTTATCTTTTTAAAATAATTTAAATATTTTATAAATGTTGTTAAATAATACAGACACAGACAAAACTCAATTTGAATTAACAACGTTTCTTATAACGCTTCTTATATACTTTACACAAATGTAGTTGAATGTAAATATTGTAGAACAAATAACTAAGGTTATAGTATACAGGTGCATATACTGCTTTTAACATACAAAATAAATAGACATGATATATTCGATTATATATTAATTGACAGAAAAAATTTATATCATGAATGTTAATACAAATACATTTTGAATAATTTTTGAATATAGGTCGAACCGTTGTTTTAACGATATTTTTGTATTTATATAACATTATTCTATAATTTTTGTGCTATCCCTTGTATATGCTCACCCAGGGGGTTAGGATAAATGTTTTTATACCCCCAGAAACAAATTTTTACCGGTGGGTAAATATATCCTTGTGTAGTTTTACATGCGGTAATAATATCCTAGGTTATATTTACCTCCTTCTCCTTGGGGATATCAAAAATCAAAACGGCCAAGACGGGCCACCAATCGTTGTCGAAGGCCCCCGAGATATCAAGGACACAAACGACAACGAACTTGGAGTCCGACCGCGTGATGATGTTAAGCAGTGCGGCGATGCAATTGGGCCCTTTAGACGAACGCTTTTTCCAGTGCGATTGTGACGTGGCATTCCAAGCTCGCGGGAAAGAGTGCGCGTTTAAACATAATTTATCCCACGGACTTGGATCGTGAGTATTATTATAGTGGTACAGTGTTTGCGGCATCAACCTTGAAAATTCATGTTTTTCACATGGACAATTTTATTGTACGTCGCCTGTTTCCGTGTCGGAATACCAACAAATTTATTTATATACAAGCCAGAAAATAAAACTAAGAATTTTGTGTATCCTTAAGTTGTAGAATAATAAACACTATATTCTTGGAATATATTTTTTATTTTTTATTATACCTATTCGAATTCAATATTCATAGTTAAGGCAGCACAATATCTGTCAGGTCAGCTAGTTAAATATAAATATTTCTCGTTATATATACGAAAGTTTGTTAAATAGTTGAATAGTAAAATTTGAAGTTACAAGGTGCTCTTTGGTTGGTATATTTTAATTTTTTATACAATAATTTACCTGGTTCAATTTTTGAGAAAAAGTAATTAAAATATCCGAATGCATAATCTAAAAAAAATATTTATTATTATCATAGTTAATATCAAAGCAACTTTTAAAGTATCTATGTTCTAAACTCAAAATAATGAATAATGATAGTACTTGAAATGTATTTAGAAAGCTGATATTTTTATAATAACAATTTTGCTGGCTAGATTAAAGTGTCTTGTTTCTGATATACTCTTTTGAAAAAGCAAGTTACTAATTTAATTAAGTTATGTTAAAAAGGTATAACGACACATTATTTATATGCAAAATTAGGACATGCTGGTGTTTTTAACCGCCAAAACAAACAAATCTGTATAAAAGGATGTTAATCTATTCCATAATATAGTCTTCTTTTCTAGGGTAGAATACGATTTAATACGTGCATTGGTCGATATTACCTGGTTTTGTTTTACCTGGATAATGACACGACTCCGTATGATGTTTTAAAATTTAAAGCAACGTGGGCAATTCCGTACTTTTTTGTTTTGTTGGACAATTTAAATCAGAATAAACAATACTTTATCCCGCAATTGAAACTGAATAAGCGATATTTTTTTTCATTATCAACTTTGTCATTATACTCACATGATTGCGATTTATAGGATAATGTGAAAATACATAGGATTAACGATATAGGATTTACCTAGCTTCTGTTACTATACGGTTATGACAATAATTGAATAATTCCTAAAGCGATCAGATTGTATTGATAAATTAACCAAAATAATATACTTATATAGTTAATATACTTGTCAATATATTTTTTGGCTGCAGTTGTGAGGTCAGTTTGGTCACGAATTATAACACCGCGTGTATAGATACAATAAGTATTCGTTTTATAACTACAAGGTTATTACGTAGTTGTAGAGATCAAATAAATAATAGTAAGATCCAAATATGGCAAGGAATTAGTGTTGAGGAGTAGAAGCAAATATCGGTTTATTCGTGAACGAAACATGGAAAAGTTGCAAGGATGTGCATATATCAAACTTGTTACACAAGTATTTTTATTAATATGGAACACTTGGTAATTTTGGCAATACTGAATTAATATACTAGATGCTACATAAATAATAAAACAGCAAATTTTAAATAATCAAGCATCCACTATTTTCTTATTTTTTTATTATTATTGTAATTGATTTACTGTGCTATTATAATAGATTTAGCATCGTTGCAGTCAATTTCATACGGAATCGGGTTGTATTTCAATAAACACTAAACCATTCTGAATAATGTTCCAAAATAAAAACGTGTAAAATCGTATTACTTCTCTTTGCAGTACACGTATGGCAAAAGTAAATAGTTTTTTTAGGTCATGACTCATAAGGTAAAACTTTAAACTACTGTTGGGTAATGCATAACAACTAAATTTAATTGTTTAAATAACAATGTATACAGAATTTAAGTGGATTTCACAGTTTTTCTTTTAATTTAAGCATAAAACAAAATAAAATCAAGCTGCAAGTTATTATAATTTTAATTAAAACTTGACTTTATGCAAAGACTTTATTGGTTACTGTTAATATCATGATGGGCTATATCGTTATATTTTATGTAACTTAATTATACCTAACATTTAAGTCCTATCATATTTTATAATATCTCTTTTCTCAAAATGTAAACAAAAAAGGGCAATAGCAATCACACTTCAGAACATTTTTATAAAAGAGCATATGTGACCCGAGAACCAGTCAGTCTCAAGCAGGACATAGGCTCCGACTAATCACGTTTATTTCCAAAGTTGTAAGACTCGACGAGTGCGATTTCTAAGCTATTTGTACAAGTAAAAAAATATTGTTTTTTTTATTTCATCTTAAACATACCTAAATTTAAGTTAATTGTGTGTGTTTGTCATTCTGCGGAATCTCGTCTCCTAGATATACGAGGACCTCAAGACAAACGTACTTTGTTCGCGCCATTAACGCAAACATACTCGTATAATAAGAAAAAATATAACGCAATCAATATTACGCTCACATATACTTGCCGCCGTGCCGTGATCAATTTCACGGTCATTGGCCTATTTCGGTTCACCACCGACAATCGACAGACACACGCACAATCACAATTTTTGTTATTATTTTAATTAGCTTTATCTTATTATGTGTGTGTGTGTTATGTAACCCAAAAGACCCAGCGCCCATGTTTATTTTTGTTTTGTTCTCTCGCGTATGAACTGTCGTTGCGTGCACAGTGACGCAGTTTTTTGATATAGTTTTGTGTGGCCGCCATAGGCATTTTATATTATAATTTTGCATAGCCGTCATAGGCACACAGGTTGTATAATTTTGCATAGCCGTCATAGGCACACAGGTTGTATAATTTTGCATAGCCGTCATAGGCACACAGGTTGTATAATTTTGCATAGCCGTCATAGGCACAAATTATTGTTATTTTAACACATATGTTGTATCATTTTGCATAGCCGTCATAGGCACAATTGTTATACATTGTATTATTATTATTGTGATCAGCCGTCATAGGCACGCATATTTATTTTTATAGTGTTTAAAGAGTTTTTGTAGATTTATGCAATTTTAGGTAGTTGCAGCTGGCCAGTATGCAATCAATCAAATTGTGAGTTTTTATTTATTTATTTATATTATTTGCATATCTGCCATAGGTACCTTTGTACGATTTTTATTGTTAATTTAATTGTATCTGTTGCTGTGATTTATTTATGTGTTAATTATTATTATAATTGTTGGGCCAGAAGGGACGATTATTTTTATTATACAGCAACATAGTTACTATTTTTTTACCATTGTTCAATTGTTTTAGTTCCTATTTTTTCCGTAGTTTTAAGTTACACACGACACAAATACACATCAAGACACACGCCACCACCACCACGTAGCTCGTCAGATTTGCGCGGCGAACCCAACCACTCTGACGAAGCTACACACACACAAATATACACACATACACATTATGATAGGTTGGTGGTGAAATCGCAAGTAGTATGCGTATGATGTAATAGGTGTCCGATGTGCGCGTAATATTATTTTACGATATCGGCCCCAACATTTGGTGACCTCGACGTGATTTTTACATACAATTTGTGATTTTTAAATTTATTTTAGCAATTTTGTCGTGTGTTTTTCCTTGATTTGTTGATTACACATTTTTTGTTGTTTTTTGCATACTTGTTGTCGGTCAGTCAGTTGATACGTTTGATTCAATTAGTTGTCTGTTTTGTCATCGTTTTATATTTATTTTTATATTTTTCTATATTTATATTTTTCTTCTGGTCGCATATTTTGTTGTCATATTTCAAAATATATCAAATTTTAAATTTTCAAGACGCAAAACAATTTGTCAAAATGGTGTTAGACGAACAAAGTCAGAAAGTCTTATCCGATCTTAAAAGAAAACGTGGTGTCGTCAAGGGCTCTCTTACGCGCATGAGCAATTATGTAACAACATTTAATAATGAGACTGACGATGTTGCACTTTTAGAATTTCGTCAGGAAGAATTGCCACAGTTAAATAGAAAGTTTGATGACATCCAATCACAAATTGAACTGCTCGAAGAGGATTTTGACACAGAAGTAGATGAGCGTGACAAATTTGAAGTTGCATATTTTGCTGTTAGAGCGAAGATGCAATCGATAATAAATACTAAAAAATCGTTGGAGTCAAGTCTCAATACCCAGGCTGCAAGTGCGTCCAGGGTCACTAGCCTCACTAACCCTTAAATACGCTCCAGTTACGATTCCAGAATTTAATGGCGATATTAAAGAGTGGGAATCGTTTTTTAGTACCTTTTGTTCTATGATACATAAAAATGATGAGTTTACAATACAGGGGGTTAGGATAAATGTTTTTATACCCCCAGAAACAAATTTTTACCGGTGGGTAAATATATCCTTGTGTAGTTTTACATGCGGTAATAATATCCTAGGTTATATTTACCTCCTTCTCCTTGGGGATATCAAAAATCAAAACGGCCAAGACGGGCCACCAATCGTTGTCAAAGGCCCCCGAGATATCAAGGACATAAACGAAAACGAACTTGGAGTCCGACCGCGTGATGATGTTAAGCAGTGCGGCGATGCAATTGGGCCCTTTAGACGAACGCTTTTTCCAGTGCGATTGAAACGTGGCATTCCAAGCTCGCGGGAAAGAGTGCGCGTTTAAACATAATTTATCCCACGGACTTGGATCGTGAGTATTATTATAGTGGTACAGTGTTTGTGGCATCAACCTTGAAAATTCATGTTTTTCACATGGACAATTTTATTGTACGTCGCCTGTTTCCGTGTCGGAATACCAACAAATTTATTTATATACAAGCCAGAAAATAAAACTAAGAATTTTGTGTATCATAGAGTTTTAGAATAATAAACACTATATTCTTGGAATATATTTTTTATTTTTTATAATACCGATTCGAATTCAATATTCATAGTTAAGGCAGCACAATATCTGTCAGGTCAGCTAGTTAAATATAAATACTTCTCGTTAAACTCGTATATACGAAAGATTGTTAAATAGTTGAATAGTAAAATTTGAAGTTACAAGGTGCTCTTTGGTTGGTATATTTTAATTTTTTATACAATAATTTACCTGGTTCAATTTTTGAGAAAAAGTAATTAAAATTTCCGAATGCATAATCTAAAAAAAACATTTATTATTATCATAGTTAATTTCAAAGCAACTTTTAAAGTATCTATGTTCTAAACTCAAAATAATGAATAATGATAGTACTTGAAATGTATTTAGAAAGCTGATATTTTTATAATAACAATTTTGCTGGCTAGATTAAAGTGTCTTGTTTCTGATATACTGTTTTGAAAAAGCAAGTTACTAATTTAATTAAGTTATGTTAAAAAGGTATAACGACACATTATTTATATGCAAAATTAGGACATGCTGGTATTTTTAACCGCCAAAACAAACAATTCTGTATAAAAGGATGTTAATCTATTCCATAATATAGTCTTCTTTTATAGGGTAGAATACGATTTAATACGTGCATTGGTCGATATTACCTGGGTTTGTTTTACCTGTATAATGACACGTTTCCGTATGATGTTTTAAAATTTAAAGCAACGTGGGCAATTCCGTACCTTTTTGTTTTGTTGGACAATTTAAATCAGAATACACAATACTTTATCCCGAGATTGAAACTGAATAAGCGATATTTTTGTTTCATTATCAACTTTGTCATTATACTCACATGATTGCGATTTATAGGATAATGTGAAAATACATAGGATTAACGATATAGGATTTACCTAGCTTCTGTTACTATACGGTTATGACAATAATTGAATAATTCCTAAAGCGATCAGATTGTATTGATAAATTAACCAAAATAATATACTTATATGGTTAATATACTTGTCAATATATTTTTTGGCTGCAGTTGTGAGGTCAGTTTGGTCACGAATTATAACACCGCGTGTATAGATACAATAAGTATTAGTTTTATAACTACAAGGTTATTACGTAGTTGTAGACATCAAATAAATAATAGTAAGATCCAAATATGGCAAGGAATTAGTGTTGAGGAGTAGAAGCAAATATCGGTTTATTCGTGAACGAAACAATGGAAAAGTTGCAAGGATGTGCATATATCAAACTTGTTACACAAGTATTTTTATTAATATGGAACACTTGGTAATTTTGGCAATACTGAATGAATATACTAACGTGTATAGATACAATAAGTATTCGTTTTATAACTACAAGATTATTACGTAGTTGTAGAGATCAAATAAATAATAGTAAGATCCAAATATGGCAAGAATAATAACCATTCGGAATAATGTTCCAAAATAAAAACGTGTAAAATCGTATTATTTCTCTTTGCAGTACACGTATGGCAAAAGTAATTAGTTTTTTTAGGTCATGACTCATAAGGTAAAACTTTAAACAACTGTTGGGTAATGCATAACAACTAAATTTAATTGTTTAAATAACAATGTATACAGAATTTAAGTGGATTTCACAGTTTTTTTTTTAATTTAAGCATAAAACAAAATAAAATCAAGCTGCAAGTTATTATAATTTTAATTAAAACTTGACATTATGCTTACCTTTGAACGTTCGTGATACCTCAGCTATTATTAAAAATTGGGTAAAAAATGTTAAAATCAAGATAATAGTACAAAACATTCATAAATATTGAATTACCTCTAATTTCACTATTCCTAAGAATACTGTTATTCGAATAACCTCCTATGTGCCGAAGTAATTTGATAAATTCTGTAGTTATATGGCATTAATTTAAACTAAACAAAATACTGTCGAACTGATTCTGAGTTGTACATTTATGTTATGCACACAACATGAAAATCTTGCATTGCCTATACTTGCAAATATTATTACAAAATCTTTCAATTATTTGAGTAAATTTATTTAAAAACCTTTTAAGGGAATTTATTTGTATTTTTATTTTTTTTTATTAATTAGTTTATTCTAAGACGTAATTAACTACAAAATTTGAAATCGAATCATCAAGTATTAGGTCAAAATAAATGTTTAGTTAGTAAATCTGGCTAACTTGGGCAACCCACACCCACCTCAAGCTCCCCATCCTAAATAATCGATCACGTCAACTACACGACCTTATTATATAAAATCACCTAAATCTAAAAAATAAACTACCGATTTAAAAATTACTCCTCAAACCTATATGGACCTACGGCCTACAACTCTGGGGAGCTGCCATGCCTTCTAATATTAAAAAATACAAAAGTTTCAATCAAAATTCCTCCGGCAAATAACAAAAGCTCCATATTATGTCTCCAATGACACACTACACAAAGACCTATCCATCCAAACAGTTCTAAACACTGCCAAATTATTCTATAAACGTTTCCACTCCAGTACATTCAATCACAGAAATCCACTAAGAGCTGAACTCTCTATCCTCACCATCCCCGGAGACCCCAGCACGCGCCTAAAAAGAACGTGGTGCCGTGACCTATTTGCAAGTATTCCATTGTAATGAATTGTTACAGAAATCAATATATTGCATTTTGATAAACAATGTTTTTCGTTTTGTTTTTTGGTGCAAAAATAAACAACGAAGACGGTTTTCCAACACGCGAACTGGCAACGTACAGCTGCCCGTGCGAAAAACATGGAAATTCAACTATAGGGATTTTCCTAGATTTCGCCAAAGCATTCGATACTGTCGACCATAAAATCTTGGTAAAAACATTACCAAAATTTGGAATAAAAAATAATAGTCTAAGCTGGTTTGCAAGTTACTTAAAGGACAGAATTCAAATGGTTATGGTAAATGATGTTTTGGGGAAAGAACTTGTATTTAACTGTGGTGTTCCTCAAGGAAGTGTTTAAGGCCCAATTTCATTTATAATATATATTAACAGCATTTGCGACTCGCAGACCTAATCTTCGACCAAAATATGAAATCGCAACCCCACATAAACAGTATGACTATGCGCCTAAGGACAATTATGTATAAAATATATTGTTTGAAGAAAATAATCTCACCAGATACTATGCGTATAGTATACCTGTCTCTTTACCAAGCTATTTTTCAATATGGTATAATTTCCCGGGGTGGTACATATGAAAATGCTATTAAGCCTTTAACTATACAGCAAAACAAAATAGTTCGTAAATGCCTTGACAAAAACACGTTAGAAGGATCAACTAAATTAAATTATAAATGCTTGGGCGTTCTACCTATTAATTTACTTTACAAAAAAATTTGCGATCATGTTTCTTATTAAAAATACTCCTATAAATGATATTGTGTATTCAAAACGTAATAGAACATATGACATCTCAAATAAATACACTAAAAAACTATTGGACAAAGATTCGTTGACTATTTAGGACCATCTTTCTTCAATGCAAAGCCTTTCGCTATTAAGAAAACTATAAGATCATATCCCAAATCAAATTATAAAATAATAATCTACAATTGGCTTCTACAAGAAACATAATCTCTAGCTTTTAAGGAATGTCTAAATATTATGTATGTATAGAGTATGTTGATAATTTCATTCTTTTGTACTTCCTCTTTTATGTTTAATTAAATGTCGAATGTAGATTTAATCAATTTGCTGCTGTAATTAATATATGTATATAATCTAAGTTGTAACATGTAACTGTCTACTACCAACAAGCTCTGCTTAAAGGTAGTAGATATAACAATGTTTTTGTTTTATTTAATAAAAAAAAAAAAAAATGGGTAGACATTCTGGTGCTAATTCTATATTTTATTTATCACAAACATACTCAAAAATAACAAAACAGCTAGTGAGAGATAACGCAAACTTTTTAATAATATTTAAGCAAGATGATAAGAATCTACGACATATTTTCGATGACCATTGTTCAGCAGATATGGATTTTTCAGAATTTCGTAAAATATGTCATTTATGTTGGAACAAGAAAAAATATGGGTTTATAGTTATAGATAAAACTCGTGAAATGGATCAGGGAAGATATAGATATGAATTTCATACATTTATAAATATGAAATAATTAGTATAAAAGAAAATAATAAGTTTTAGTGATATTCAGTCGGTTGCATACAAACGAACAATTTATAATTAATGTAAATTATGAGTGGAGAAAAAGCCTTGTTAAATAATATAATATTATGTAAAAGAAATATTAAACGTAAAGTTATGGATTCCGATAGTTATTTTCGTGAAACATTTAAACCAATACTTGAAACATTAAATACGCTATCAAAGAAAAATACAACGAATATATCACACGATTCTTCAACTGAAAATATTAATGCGGAAGTACGTTACCCTAGTGATGAAGAAGATGATGGTACGTTATTAAATACAACATTTAATAACTTTTTTAACACATGACCGCAATTACGACGTTATGATAAATCATATGGTTTATATTATGATAGAGCTAATGATCAACTAAAAATATCGGAATTTCCTGTTTCTTTTAGTCATGGTAACTTACATTTACTCGATAGTTACTATCCTTGGACTATTTGTCTTTGGTCTTTATTATGTGAAAAAGAACCTAAAAATACAACTATAGAAGATATGGAAGCATATTATAATATTTTGAAAACCACTAAAGTTCATTTAAAGCCTGACGGGAAACCAAAGACTTCAAGATTCTTTAAATGGATGAACGTTGTAAGACCTCAATATGATAGAATGAAAACGGAGGAAAAACAGTTAAGCGCGGAAATTGCAAATATTAATAGTTCTAGAGAAAAAACTAACTTAAATTTAAAACCGTTTGATAACTATTTAGATATTGTAAATGCTAAACGAAGAAAAATTAATGATAATACAACAATAGCAAATAAATCGTTAAATTTTGATTCTTCAGTAAACAGCCTGAAATTCGAGGAACCTCCAACTGATAAATTATTTAAGTTCAGTTTATCTCCACCAGTTAAAAAGTGTTCAGGTTTATATAAAAACGTGATTCCTAATACACAGTTAGTTTATTATGATGACCCGAATGATTTAGTGACAAGATTAAATCTTTTAATAGCTTCTCAGACAGCTGGGAATACTGGTGTTAATAATGAAATTTTTTCTGTATTAGAAGAATTACGTGAGAGAAATCTAATAGTATAATGTCTGTCTTACAAGGTATTGCAAACGAGTTACATCGACCAGCAAGAAAAAATTTTCCTCGACGGTTTGTTATAACAAGATTTATTTTTTTTTATTTAAATAACTTTTTATTGAAAATAGGATATTTACAATCTGTGTTTAACATCACAATAAGTAAATTAGATAATTTATGTACATTTTTAACTTGAATAATTTGAAGAAGGAGGCGAACCAGTGATGGAACCCAACGTGAATTTATTTTAGATTAGCAAATCTCTGCAATATTTTCTTTTGAGCCTATGGATGGGATTTATGGGTTGAATAGATGAGATTTGTGATACTAACGGGTTAGTATGGGAAGGTAGTTTGAAGTAGAAGGATCTGTAATGTTTAGTGGCTAATTGGTCAACTGACTCAATTTTTAGGTCAGAGTGTAGTGAAGAGTTGGAAACAAACCAAGGAGCAGACGTTATCATACGGAGGGTAATGGACTGGAATGCATGTATCGTGCGAATTTGGGACGGCTTTGCACAGCCCCAAATTTGGATTGCATATGCCCATATTGGACGCAAGAGAGATATATACATTATAAGTTTGGTGTGCACTGGTAGTTTTGACTTTTAAAATCGGACGAAGTAGGTGAAGGCGGCTGTTGAGTGTTTTTCTTTTTTGTTTAAGGTGTGGGCCCCAGGTTAATCTTTTATCAATGGTAATTCCGAGATATTTGACATTTGGAGATGATGGTATTTGAGTACCTTGAAAGTGAACAGGTGGGGGTTCTGTTCTTTTTAAAGTAAATGGTACATAAACAGATTTGTCTGGATTTATTTTTATTCGCCACTTGGTTGCCCAGTTGTCAATAGAATCTAGGTGTGTTTGTAAACAGTTGGATGTTACGTCAGGGTCATTATTAGCACAAAGTATTGCGGTGTCGTCTGCATAAGTAGCCAAGGTGGTGTTTGATGAAACTGGAATGTCGGCCGTATAAATATTGAATAGGTCAGGGGAAAGGTCGCTGCCTTGGGGCACACCGGCTTTAATGGAAAAGTGTGGTGAGTATGAGCTACCATATCGGATTTGGTATGAGCGGTTTTCGAGATATGAGCGAATAATTAGATAATATGGCGCAGGTAGAAAAAGTTTGAGTTTGTATAATAGGCCATCGTGCCACACACGGTCGAAAGCCTGCGCTACATCCAGGAAAACACCAGGGTAAAATTGCTTAATTTCGAAGGATGATGATATTTTGTCTGTCAACCTATGAATTTGGTGGACAGTGGAATGTTTTGCTCTAAAGCCAAATTGAGAGTTTGGGATAATTTTATGAGTTTGCATAATGGGTCTGATTCTTTTGAGTATTATTTTTTCGAACAGTTTTGCTAGTGTCGGGAGTAGGCTTATCGGCCTGTAGGAGGTGGCTAGAGTCTTTGGTTTATTTGGTTTTGGTATAAGTATTACAGTTGACAACTACCATATTAGCGGAAAATATGATAGTCTTAGCATAGCGTTGAAGATAAAAGTAATTAGTAGAATGGGTTTGCGAGGAAGATTTTAGTAATTTTAGTAATTAGGTCGTGGCTAGGTGATTTCCCATCTTTTAATTTTTTAATTAAAAATAATATTTCGCTTGGCGAGGTATGTTTAGCAGGTAATGACATAGGAAGAGGGCTGTTGATAAATTGTTCGATGGTTTCAGAGTGGTCAGAGTTTGGTATTATATCGGCGTGAGGTGTGAAAATTTTCGATAAGTGTTTACCGAACAGATTGGATTTTTCGGTATCGGAGATGGCCAAGGAGCCGTCTGAGTCTGTTATGGGAGGGAGTTGTTCCTTTATTCTAAGTAAATTTTTAGTTGTTTTCCAAAGATAACCGTCTGTTTGGTTTAGTGATTGGTATTTATTTTCAAAATATTCAGATTTATGTTTTAATATTAATTTTTTTATAGTGTTCGCTAAGTGGTTATACAGTTTTTTATCAGATGGATAGTGATATTTTTGCCACCTAGAGCGCGCACGCCGTTTTTCGGAAATCAGATTTGTAATATTTATAGGTAGAGATTGATTGCTTGTATTGTGTTTACTTGATTGTGTTATTGGGTGTGAGGATTTAAATATAGCAGATTGAATTGACGTTACAAGATTTTGAGCAGCACTTTCTATATCATCCTTATTTTTAAGGGATATATTAAGGTAAGTTGTGTTTTGCATAATTTCGGAAAATTTGTACCATTTCATTGGACCTTGAGATAATGATGGATGTGGAAGAGTTGGTTCAATTGATGCAATCGTAGTTAAAAGGATTGGAGTGTGATCCGAACTTAGGTCGTTTAGAATGTTAACAGAATCTTTTATGTGTCTAGGTAGTGACGATAAGAAGAAGTCAAGTATATCAGGGTGTCTGTTATGGTGTTGGGGCCAGTAAGTGGGGCCTTTTGGACTTATGAATATGTAAGGTGTATTTTTGGTTATTTTTTGGAGCATTTTGACTATTTGATTTTCTGAAATGCAGCCCCATTGGGAGTGTTTGGCGTTAAAATCGCCACCCACTACGAATTGTTGACCAAGGGATTTTAAAAATTGTTTTAGTTGTCTTGAGGATATGGCCGGGTGAGGAGGAAGGTAAACTTAAGAAATTTTGGTAGGAACGTGGTTTAATGTTATCTGAATAGTTGTCGATTGGATAGTGGGAAGCTGAATGCTTGGAAGTAGTTGATGTTGTATTTTAGAAGATATTATAATAGCAGTCCCAGCGTGGGCTGTTTTATCAGGGTGATCGGTTCTGAAAATTTTAAAACCTGGGAAGAAGAGTTTGGTATTTGGTTTGCAGTGGGTTTCTGTTATGAGCGCTATGAGATCTATTAATCTGCTTAGATAAAAGTGTTACTGACAGCCCTAGGTAAACTTCCACTAACCAAACTTCTTTCCGAAGAAAATATTTATGATTGGTTTTAAAAAGTTACAGACATCAACAACAGTCTAACGCAAAATGTTAAGCCCTACTGGCTGAAAACAATAACCGTTGCTTTTTTTTTTATACGTTAGAATAAAACTACATATAATTATATAGTTGTTAGGTATCGGAATATTTTGTAAATAATCAAACAGTATACGGACAATGAGTCATAAAATATAAATTAATGTCACCAATATTAATGGAATAAATATTTTATACATGTGTACACAGTTTTGAATTTAATATTATGATGTAAGTGAAAATATTAACTTACCTGCTTTTATTTTATTAAAATTACTGATTATTTGTTTACCTACAAATTTGAACGATGCGATGTTAACCTATATTATTCAAAGTATATATACTTCTGAAATCCTAGATCAACGTTTATGGTGCATTGGTACACTTTTTTATATTTTTTATGATTTCTGTTTCTTTGAATAGAATGAGGCCAAATCACAAATGTACTATCAATCAGTATCATAATATTGTATAAAGGGTGATTTTTTCTAGACTTCACCCCCTTTTTTTGGCAAAGAAATTCATAATTTTGAAATTTATTTTGTTTTATGTTTCAAACTCCTATGTTTTCCGAAATTTTTTTTTCCCGCCATCTTAAGGATGTTCTATGTCAAAACAACCTTTTGTTTTTCAAACAAGAAGATTTTATTTTTTTTGCATAATACATTCAATTAAATTTTCTGGAATGTTTGATATATAGTAGCCAAAATTTGGACAAATATTTTCGGAGTAATTCTTATTTAAAATTGCGTATGAAAAGTGTTAAATTTGTGTCTTCCCTAATTATTATCAATTAGTGATAACTAGGGCTGGGATTTCGATGCACTTTGCATTGTTTTCTAAAGCTTACTGTGCAATGCTCGTCTTGTCACAAATTCGTTTCATGTACATTTGAATGAGAATAAGAAAGTTTATTTTGCATTTTTTTGCATTTTTTGTCATTTTTTGGCATTTTTAGTTTTTTAGGTCATTTTCTTAATTTTTTAGGGCATTTTAGAGTTTTTGGAGCATTTTTTGAGTTTTTTTAAACTAAGTGTATGAATTTGAAATTTTATTTTAAAACTTTTACACCAACATGGTTTTTAAATAAATATAATAGATTATAAGTAGGTATTCGTAATTCGTATTATATAATTGGCTTATCGTCATTATCGGACAAGGATTAATAAATAGGTTTAATAATAGCCTATTATTAATAGGTAACCTAACCGATGATATCGTTCGACGTTCAGTACGAGTTAATTGATTTTTATAATGCATTTTTAAAACTTTTTATTGTAATTTATACTAAAATTATTAAAAAAAAAAATTTTTAGATAATAAAAGCATTTTTTTAGGGCATTTTTCATGGTTTTTTAGGGCATTATTTAGAGTTTTAAGGTCATAAAAGCATTTTTTTTTTAGGACATTTTTCGGGGTTTTTTAGGGCATTAAATTCCCAGCCCTAGTGATAACAAACAATTACAAATTTTATCATAATACAAGTTATTATAAATATTATAATTAATAATAATATATTTTCCTTCCTGCATAAATTTATTTGAATAATTCAAAAATTGCTCGTTCAAATTTTGATTACAGAACATCAACATTTACTGAAAAATTACTCTAGAGAAATGCAGTAGTGGAAATGGGGTGTTCCCCAATTTGAGAACAAAAACTTTGTATCTCCACAAGACATACTTAAGATCGCATTATATAATAATATCTTTAAGACGTATCCATATAAATATAATGTGTAACCACGGATACATTATATAATATGTATAATTGTAAGTATCACGCACATGCATGTGTTATACACTACACAAACGAGTAAAATGAACCGCTCCCCGGAAAACGATAAGGTCGTCATGGTATATACTTAGTAAATTAATGATAAGAAAAAATGAAACAATATGCAGGTGCAATCATATTCCAGTTATTGGCCGCCGTCAACAACGAGTGTGACAAGATGTTACCATGACCCGCAATATTATGCCGTACGTAGAACCTTGTCGATAAATAGATATAACCAAATCCTACAAAAATAGTCACAGTTCTCAGCCTCATATTGTGAACAGGAGTTTATTTTTAAAAAAAAAAGTTCACACGTCATGTCATTAATTCAAGAAATTTTTATTAACGTATTATAACTTAAAATATATTAATTTATTGATTTGTTCCCGTTGTTCTTTAACAATGCTATCCAATTGTTTAACCATTAACTCTTGAAATATTTTCTGAATGTAAGCTTCTCCGGTTACATGGTTATACAAAGTAACAACCGAGCCTTTATAATATGAAATTAGACTTATAGCTTCAGTAATCTGAAAAAAATGATAAGAATAAACAAATTAAAATAAGCATAATTATTGGATGCATTCTTTTAGACATATCTGATATATTTGTTATGATTTAAATTGGCGATGGTATCTTTCATTAAGAAAACTATTGTATGGTCTTTTTATCACTAAAAGGATAAGTCATACGTTTTACCTGACAACTGTAAAACCATTACATTCCTTATTATGGTTAGAATCCAAAAGTTACAACATATCTGCTGTCTTTAATAATACGAGTAGGTACTGATAATATTTTGATAG
Source organism: Periphyllus acericola (assembly GCA_949715065.1). Taxonomy (NCBI): domain Eukaryota; kingdom Metazoa; phylum Arthropoda; class Insecta; order Hemiptera; family Aphididae; genus Periphyllus; species Periphyllus acericola. The sequence continues at coordinate 47,488,930 of OX454265.1, forward strand.
ATATATCAGAAAAAATTCCACAATCACATCGTGTTGTGTTATGATTTTATAAATAAAGATGAAGATAGTTAAATGTTAAATATTGATAAATTAAGTATTTTAAATAACTGTATACTTCCAATAAAATAAGTGAAATCATATTTAAAAAATATCACAAGATACAGCATAGCAGATGATTTCATAGAATAAGCATACAACTTTGATAATGACGATTTATTATTCTGCTATGTTATAAATTTTAATTGAATACTCACTCCCACTTTCACACAAATTTCTGTATTTTTGTCCATATTCACTTGGTATAAATTAACATTCTTAAAACGATCATACTTTTTAAAATTTTCTATCCATATTTGAACGTCTGTCCAATCCTTTGATTTTCTACACAATTTAAAAATTAAAATCACTTTTAATTTTACAATTTTTATCACTAACTTAATAACTCAGTCGAGCGAAATCATATTTTTAAGGTTATACTCTCAATATTTTTATAAAATTGAATATATCTTTGTTCATATTTGGGTTAAATAATTTATTTTTAATCGGGATAAAATTATATTATAAAAAAAATACAAAACAAAAATAAAATAATTTGCATTTCGTTATGAACATCAAAAATATTTACAAACTCAAAAAATTAAAAAATAAATCATAATCTAAAAAAAGAATACTTACTGAGACATAAATACTACAATTGCCAATTCTGAATGTTTTGTGGTTAAAAATTTTTGATATTGATCATTAGTTTCGATCAACAAAAAAATGCCTTCCTCTAAAATATTAGCAATCATATATATTAAAGCATCATAGAAATAATTCTCTAAAACCATAAACTTTGCTAATAATTTCATATAAGGTAGAGAAGCCTGAATTCAAATTATTAAAAAAATTGCTAAGGATGATTTTAACAATCAATATTTCTTATGATAACATCAGTAAGTTTTAGCATATACTTGAGAGATCCGAAAAAAAATTCAATAACCAATTGTTAGTTATTATTATCTTATAAAATGTATGATTAGTTCTGATTATTGATTTTACTTATAACTGATAAATATTTAAAAATTAAAAACACTTTGCATAAATGAGTAAAGATATTCAAAGTGAATTGAACAAAGTATAATATAACCGTAGACTTACGTTTCAGGACCAAATCATCAGAAGAACTAAGAACAGCTGCTTCTGTATAATTTAATACTTAATATTAATATGCAGATAAACTTTTAAATTTCATATGATGTATGCAATAAAAATGTATTAAATTTACCCTAAAAAACTATCGCATCACCGATTGGCAATTGATCATTAATGTTATTATGAACACAAATAATGACTTATTTATTTATTTAAAATGCATAAGAAATCTTTTGTATTTAAATAAAAATGTAGAGAGTGAACCTTCAATAAAAATTATTTATTTCAATTAGAAAACGAGCTTGAGTAAAACGTTTTTGCGTTTTATTTTAAGTTTGAATTTTAAAGAATTTTTAATGAAAAATAAGTCAAAATTTGGACCGATAATTTCTGAATAATTATAATTCAAACATCTTAGCTTAATGGGGAAGGATGGATATTGGTTAGTAACTTTTAACTCAGATGGATCCCCGGTTTTAAAAATTTGGACTAAAGAATAAATTTTCCAAATAGGCTTCCTTCTTTTAAAAAATTAAATTTCATTATTTGGGAGAATACTAATTAGAACATTTGGGAGGCTTGTAATTTTCGGTTGGAATGAATCGATTCATAACTTTAAATATTGTAGAAATATTATAAATTGAGTTGAGCGAGAAAGTATTTTCCCAGTTGAAGGAATTTAAGAAATTTGACATTGAGAAAACAGTCTCCGGATTTAAAATCAGTACATAAATGAGAAATTTGAGAATGGATATCAGTATGATATAGAATATAGATAATGAATTGATAAAGGATGATAATACGAGTCACGACTGACGATCAGTGTGGAAGCAATATTTAGAGACATAAGGGTAAAATTAAAGAAAACCATTCCCAATTTGCTACCTTGGGAATTATGCAATTTATTAGGTTGGTAAAAGTTAAAAAGATAACAAATTAAATAGTATAACAATTCTTATATAGCATTTCGTTAATGTCACCTAATCAATTTACACGTCATTGTTTACTCGGGTACAGCAGTGTAACAGTATAAGAACAAAGAATGATTTATAATACTGACTCATACTATTTCAATACAAATAATTATACAACAATTTAATATATGTATATATTATGATAACTACACAGTACTGTTGCATCGATGACTTAATCGTGAATTTTTAAGGTGAATATAATGTCATAACACATTGATTTATCGATGATTTTTTTCAAAATATTTTCAACTGGTAGACGATTTCCAACAAAATAAATACAATTTAATTTCATATCCACTTATAAAGACAAACTTCATTTCTCCTAGACTTCATAACAGTTCAAAATAATGTCTTCACCCACATTCAACGCCACCGAGATTCTCTTATTTCCGCTTTAAATGGCAGTAAAAATTATGTAAATTATGCTCAACAAGACATAAAATCAACTATTATCCCCCTCGCTGACATCGTCTTTGTCATCAATTTATTCGTATGTCATCATTTACCAAATAATTAATGTGCATTTCAAAAAACACTCTGTATATGTTTCCATACAATACGTACTTGTTCAATTATTTCACACGTATACACTATACAGGTTATGATACCGATATTTACACAGAGTGATTTGTCTCGTTTTAATATAGATAGTCAAATTCTGTTTTTCTATGAGCATCCCTAGGAAAAGGCAATGTTGTTGAATGTTGACAATAATTTGATAAGTATAGGTTGATTATCAAAGACGTTAAAAATTAAATTTTCATTTGTTAACGTTTATAAATTTCGAAGATAGCATTTTTCTTAAAATGTTGATTGTTCAACTTAAAATTTCCGTTAGATTAAAATTTTTTTATAATTTTACAATTCACAATTTGTAATATCTATTAATAACATTTTCAACAAATTTTATCGGATAATGACGAAGTGATAATATTTTACATTTGGAACATAATAAGAACATAGCTTTGTGTAAAATCCGTTTGGACCCCTGCATATTAGAATTTAACATGTTTTCATGTTAAAGATATAAATCTACTTATGTGAAATATTAATTTTGTAAAAATAATCTGGTTTAGTCCATGTTGCCCATAATCAACACAAATAATAAATAATAAATAGTTGTAGATATGGAAATTTGATCATGATTAAATTTCCAAGTTTATGGCTTATATGAGATTTGTTATATTATTTTTTTTTTTTTTTACTTAAGTTTATCCACTGTTTTGGGTAATTTTTTCCTTACATCATTTAATTCTTGTAAAGGGTTTTTTTTTGTTGATGTTTGTCGGATGAAATTGTATGCAACTGTTATATATGATAAAAAATATGTTGTAAATCTTTGTTGAATTTCACTGTTTTAATTGCCTTTTAATTAATGACATAAAACCCTGTTTAATATTTTTACGAAACACCGAGATTCTGGGGATTAAACAGTGAATAAAATGTGTTTTATTACTACAATTTGCGTTATTTCTTTAACCAATTTGTGTCTTAAGGTGTTACCTCTTAGTTAGAGGCTCTATCTGGTGAAAATTGTCTATTGATAAACTATTTTTATTATGAACTTTACTCAAATGTTGCTTTCAAATGTTGCTTCGCAAATGTTGCAAAAAAATCCTTTCTTAGTGCGCCTATACATAGTAATAAGTACATTTACTGAAAATTTCATATCCATAGCTTCAGCGGTTCCGGCTAGGCGATGATGAATCACCCAGGACAAGTCTCTTTATATAGTAGATATAAATGAGAAATTTGATAATGGATATCAGTATGATATAGGTAATGAATAGATAAAGGATGATAATATGAGTCACGACTGACGATCAGTGATCTTGTGACTAATATATATAAAAAAGGGATATTGAAATCCACACAATACAGAATTGAAATTTGATTAATGATAGATATTATAAGATCTTCTGATGATTTAAAAGTTTCGAAAACTGGCAGAAGGGTATTACGAGGAGAATAAACCGAACCAATAAAGAACTTGGTAGTATTAATTTGTATATTCTGAACCACCAACATTTGATCCGACGGCTTATTCTACCGGTATTAAGTCTATGGGAGAAATAATACCCAGTTGCTGGTTAGACCGATTAATGTGTATACCCTTTTTTTTTTTTACAAAACGAACCTCATATTACATTCTATGTCCAAACGTAATCAAAAATAAAAAACTTTAAGTCGGTGGTTATGAATTTCATTTTTAATAATTTCACTTTGAATGATAAAATATATACAAACACAATACGAGTATAACTCTAATTAACAGACGAGTTAATAGTTATAGTATCAGAAAATAGTATTCAACAGAAATAATTTTTAATTCTTATAGTTAATATTGAGATGTACTGAACTCTTATAACGGTTTATATTATAAACATTAAATAGCAGACTATTTCTTTTGCTTTTGAATCTGATTTGACTAATTTGTATTATAAAGTGAGCCTAAATTAGGAATGATCATAATTTTCGAAAAATATAAATGATGTTGAACGTGATAAATTTAACCAATGGATTAAAAATATTTATAATAATTAAGTTCATTCATTCACTCGGTGAATTAAAAATATTTATATTTAATTGTTTTAATTACAATATCAAAACTATACTTTTAATTTTTGACTACAAAACAATAATTCCTAGAATTAAGTAATTTATGTAAACAGTTAATTATATAATATAAAATACTTACTAGAATCCTCATTCTGTACAACTGATTTTTTTTCACCATCTGTAAATCCAAGACGATGAAATAGTATTAAATATTTAAAATATTTATTTAAGTGTTGCAGCAATAATGATATTTAAATTTAAGTCAAGGTTTTTCTGACATTTTGAATACTTTGTAATACAAAGTAAGCTTCAATTATGAGTCATCCAAATAATGTGTAACAGATTTTTTATTGCAACATTATTATCATTTTTTTTGTGTTTTCCTATGATATAGACTTTTTTTCATAGTTTATATAAAAAATCATGAAACCTTAACTTATAAAATTCACTCAGGAGATTGAAAATATGTGTATTTAATTTTTTTAATATGATAAGAGTGTCGAGGTGAGTACAGGTACTGTACATTTATACAACTGTATTGCTATAATACATTTAAAATCAATGTACCAATACTTTCGAAAATACGATTCTGAGTGAAAGAGATCGGAGGAATCAGATCAAAATGTTTATATTTATAAAAAAGCAATATGAAAGAATAAAATGCAAATTTCAGTATAGTGTCCTCTTATTTAAGTTTCATTATTATATACTATTATATCTAGGTATAGATATACGGAAGTAGTATCTTTATAGTATATTTCTTACATTTTACAACGCAGCTATAAATTTGGTAATGGTTACCGACCATAGTATATTGTAATTTAGGTGTAATACAAGTTAGATGAGCTTAAATATAAATATTGGGCCCACCTTGTTTAATATTTTTTGCTACGATATCCCAGTTCCACAAAAATGCCAATTAGCAATGTACGCAGATGATACTGTTCTTAACACAACATAAAAATCTTGAAAATTCAATAACATTTTCAACAAATTTTATCGGATAATGACGAAGTGATAATATTTTACATTTGGAACATAATAAGAACATAGATTTGTGTAAATTCCGTTTGGACCCCCTGCATAATAGAATATAACATGTTTTCATGTTAGAGATATAAATCGAATTATGTGAAATATTAATTTTGTAAAAATAATCTGGTTTAGTCCATGTTGCCCATAATCAACACAAATAATAAATAATAAATAGTTGTAGATATGGAAATTTGATCATGATTAAATTTCCTGGTTTATGGCTTATATGAGATTTGTTATACTATTTTTTTTTTTTTTTAACTTAAGTTTATCCACTGTTTTAGGTATTTTTTTCCTTACATCATTTAATTCTTGTAAAGGGTTTTTTTTTTTGATATTTGTCGGATGAAATTGTATGCAACTGTTATATATGATAAAAAATATGTTGTAAATCTTTGTTGAATTTCACTGTTTTAATTGCCTTTTAATTAATGACATTAAACCCTGTTTAATATTTTTACGAAACACCGAGATTCTGGGGATTAAACAGTGAATAAAATGTGTTTTATTACTACAATTTGCGTTATTTCTTTAACCAATTTGTGTCTTAAGGTGTTACCTCTTAGTTAGAGGCTCTATCTGATGAAAATTGTCTATTGATAAACTATTTTTATTATGAACTTTACTCAGCTGTTGCTGATTTTACCGCTTTAGTGAATATGTATTATTTGTAACTATACATGGCGAAACTGCTCGTAATACTTATTTCTTTTTATTACTAAATATTAATGGTCGTAAGTAATCGAATACTAATCGGTCCACTGGTTATTTTGACTTATTGACCTTTCCGCTAATTTTTTATTTTCTGCACCCAGGTGTTAAGATTTTATAATTTTTGTAGTCTCTTTATTTAGTGTAAACCAAGCCGGCCGCAGACCGAATTCAGACCGATGTTGACCGTCCGTCACTGATCCTCTTTTCCCGTATGTCAAAATCTTCGAGTAGTGCGAGGCTGCCCAGGTCGTCGGATAATTAGGAGTGACCATTTGTGCAGTTACCATATTTCGGGCACATAGTTTAAGTTCAGTTATAAGTATTCGACCGACTTGTGTGTAAGCTCTTTGGTCATTCCACCGAACCGTTCCGACCACAGAGACTCCCCCTCCCATGATAATTGAACTCTACGTCCTGCCATCCATTGTAAAAATAATTTGTATTGTTCCCTCTCCTCGACATCGTCGTAGTTACTTAGTAGCTACTGCCATCGTCTCGAGAGACCGGGAACCATCACGTCACGTTGCCTACCCGAGCCCAAGCTGGGCGCAAGAGGGTTATTATTATTATTCCATAGAGCGGTTTAAGGTCATATTCTTGACTGGTCCCTCATTCAGACAAATGGTATTTTTTATATTTCCAAACAAAATACTCCGCCAAATTCCGTATCAAAATAAGCTAAATATAAAAACAACCTCTCAAAGTTGTGATATCATTCAACAACGAATTATTTGAATAATTAATACAAATGATTTGCTTATAATTGAACTTAGCTTTACATTTAAATCCTATTTATATACTCGGTATACTCGGTTAATAAAAATATTTATATTTCATTGTTTTAATTACAATATCAAAACTATACATTTAATTTTTTACTACAAAACAATAATTCCTAGAATTAAGTAATTTGTGTAAACAGATAATTATACAATATAAAATACTTACTAGAATCCTCATTCTGTACAACTGATGTTTTTCCACCATCTGTAAATCCAAGACGATGAAATAGTATTAAATATTTAAAATATTTATTTAAGTGTTGCAGCAATAATGATATTTAATTTTAAGTCAAGGTTTTTCTGAAATTTTGAATACTTTGTAACACAAAGTAAGCTTCAATTATGAGTCATCCAAATAATATGTAACAGATTTTATATAGCAACATTATTATCATTTTTTTTGTGTATTCCTATGATATAGACTTTTTTTCATAGTTTATATAAAACATCATGAAACCTTAACTTATAAAATTCACTCAGGAGATTGAAAATATGTGTATTTAATTCAACAGATGAAATAAGCTTGACAAATTTAATACATTAGATTAGTATTACACTTTTTCCATGTTAATGCCTATTCAATACAAATCTGATATACTATATTTACAGATGTAAATCTGTTACAAATGTATGTTGCTAATCTAAGTAGAATTATTAGCAGATCATTTTTATCAATAACTCAAAGGCTATGAAATTATATCATAACTTTTTAAGACATATATTCTTTCTATCTTCTTATCTATTTAAATTATACACAATTGATTTACCTACACTAGAGCACTAATTTTTAAATGTATAGGTAAAATTATAGAAAACTAGCTGACCCGGCAAACGTTGTTTTGCCTAAATGTTTTTTTTAAATTAAGTTGACCCAGTGAACTTAACGCCTTCAAATAAAGTCTAGATTGATAATAATATTCAAGTATTCCATTATAATGAATTCTTACACAAGTCAATTTATTGCACTTTGATAAACAATGTTTTTCGTTTTGTTTTTTGGTGCAAAAATAAACAACGAAGACGGTTTTCCAACACGCGAACTGGCAACGTACAGCTGCCCGTGCGAAAAACATGGAAATTCAAAATTGATCCCACAGACTTCCAACGATTGGCCTTGCGATTTATTGATTGTCATCGCAAAAGCCAATCTAAAGGGAAACTGAATCCGCTTAAACTGAAACGGAAGATCTGTTGGAATGATCGGAATTCGTGGGATAAGGACTTCCTCCCCTTTGAAATTGCCCTTGATGATCGTTGATTGTATTACATTGTTCATCAGTTTCTTGACGGACAATCGTGTACCATTACACAATTTAGGAGGATTTAGATTCCGCAACATAAATATATATAAAGATAAACATAAATATATATAAAGATAAAATACTAATATAGTTGATATACTTGTCGATATACTTTTTGGTTATGATTGTGTGGTCAGTTTGGTCACGAATTATAACGCTGAGTGAATAGATACAATAAGTATTCATTTTCAAATTACGAGCTTATTACGTAGTTATAGAGAACGAATAAAAAATAATGCTATCCAAAAAAGGTAAAGCATTAGCGTTAGTGAACGGAACAATGGAAAAATAAAATGGATGTGCATATATAAAACTTGTTACGCAAGTTAAACAGTTTAACTAATACGGAATACTCGGTAATTTTGGAAATACTGAATGAATATACTAGATGCTATAAAAAATATAACCTCAATTTTGAAGTTATCAAGCTTACACATTTTACAATATTTAATTTTTTAGTATTGGTTAAGCATAAACTACACAGGTTATTAGCTTTAGAAGTATACATTTAAATTTTTATTATATAGTTTTATAACTACAAGGTTATTACGTAGTTGTAGAGATCAAATAAATAATAGTAAGATCCAAATATGGCAAGGAATTAGTGTTGAGGAGTAGAAGCAAATATCGGTTTATTCGAGAACGAAACAATGGAAAAGTTGCAAGGATGTGCATATATCAAACTTGTTACACAAATATTTTTATTAATATGGAACACTTGGTAATTTTGGCAATACTGAATGAATATACTAGATGCTACATAAATAATAAAACAGCAAATTTTAAATAATCAAGCATCCACTATTTTCTTATTTTTTTTTATTATTATTGTAATTGATTTACTGTGCTATTATAATAGATTTAGCATCGTTGCAGTCAATTTCCAACGGAATTGAGTTGTATTTCAATAAGCACTAGACTATTCTGAATAAAGTTCCAAAATAAAAACGAATAAAATCGTAATACAGTATACTATGGCAACGGTAAATACATTTTTTAGGTCATGACTCATGAGGTAAAACTTTAAACAGCTGTTGGGTAATGTATAATAACTGAATTTAAATCAGAATAACAATGTATACAGAAATTAAGTGGATTTCACAGTTTTTCTTTTAATTTAAGCATAAAACAAAATAAAATCAAACTGCATTGCTGCAAGTTATTATAATTTTAATTAAAACTTGACTTTATGCTTACCTTTGAACGGTCGTGATACCTCAGCTATTGTAAAAAATTGGGTTACATATGTATAAATAGGAATCATGATAATTGTACAAAACATTCATAAACCATAAATCACCTCCAATTTCATTATTCCTAATAATACTGTTATTTGAATAAACTCCGATGTACAGAAATATTTTTATAATTATTGTAAGTACATGAAAATCATTTTAACATAACAAGATAATGTCTACAGACTCTGAGTTCTTTATTTATGTTATCTATAATATAATCGTGAATGATGTTCATACTAATTTGCAATATTTTGTGTTCCTGTTGCAGTTGTATCAGTCTACGTCCTTTTTTTTGCTGCGAATTTTTGTATTCTACGTTCATTTTTGAACGTAGATTAGATTTTTTTAGCAAATAATATTATGAAAATTTGTCATTTTTGTGAGCAAATTAATTTAAAATTTTTTTGAGTGGATTTATTTGTATTTTTGTTTATTAAAATATTAAAGATAATGCAGTTCCTGATTTACACAATGGACTGTTGGATTTTTCAGATGGAGATGTATAAGAAATAAAAATACCAATGAAATACAATTATTTAAATATATATTTCTATTAAATTTGGCAACGTGATTTCCAGTTTTGCGTGCAATCGTACTCGTATTATGGTTTTAAATTATGTCAATTGTTTTAATTATTCAATTGTTTTTTATTATAGTAAAATAAAATCAATTCTACCTTTAAATTCATCACGACTTTTTTCTGTGTAAAAGAAAAACAACATAAATTAATATAACAAAAATAAATTATACTATTTTATTGCAGATTAATTAAAATACAAACCTTTTTCATCACCTGTTCCAAAACAGCACCAGGCGCAACCAATATCTCTGAATAATAAACAAATTATATGAATGATTATATATGTTTTTATGAATGTTGAATTCTTTATTGGGATCATTTTATCATTTTGAAAAAATTTAAATATTTTAAAAATGTTGTTAAATAATTCAGACACAGACAAAACTCAATTTGAATTAACAATGCTTCTTATAACGATTCTTATATACTTTACACAAATGTAGTTGAATGTAAATATTGTAGAACAAATAACTAAGGTTATAGTATACAGGTACATATACTGCTTTTAACATACAAAATAAATAGACATGATCTATTCGATTATATATTAATTGACAGAAAAAATTTATATCATGAATGTTAATACAAATACATTTTGAATAATTTTTGAATATAGGTCGAACCGTTGTTTTAACGATATTTTTGTATTTATATAACATTATTCTATAATTTTTGTGCTATCCCTTGTATATGCTCACCCAGGGGGTTAGGATAAATGTTTTTATACCCCCAGAAACAAATTTTTACCGGTGGGTAAATATATCCTTGTGTAGTTTTACATGCGGTAATAATATCCTAGGTTATATTTACCTCCTTCTCCTTGGGGATATCAAAAATCAAAACGGCCAAGACGGGCCACCAATCGTTGTCGAAGGCCCCCGAGATATCAAGGACATAAACGACAACGAACTTGGAGTCCGACCGCGTGATGATGTTAAGCAGTGCGGCGATGCAATTGGGCCCTTTAGACGAACGCTTTTTCCAGTGCGATTGAAACGTGGCATTCCAAGCTCGCGGGAAAGAGTGCGCGTTTAAACAATTTTATTGTACGTCGCCTGTTTCCGTGTCGGGATACTAACAAATTTATTTATATACAAGCCAGAAAATAAAACTAAGAATTTTGTGTATCATAGAGTTTTAGAATAATAAACACTATATTCTTGGAATATATTTTTTATTTTTTATTATACCGATTCGAATTCAATATTCATAGTTAAGGCAGCACAATATCTGTCAGGTCAGCTAGTTAAATATACATATTTATCGTTATATATACGAAAATTTGTTAAATAGTTGAATAGTAAAATTTGAAGTTACAAGGTGCTCTTTGGTTGGTATATTTATAACTACAAGGTTATTACGTAGTTGTAGAGATCAAATAAATAATAGTAAGATCCAAATATGGCAAGGAATTAGTGTTGAGGAGTAAAAGCAAATATCGGTTTATTCGTGAACGAAACATGGAAAAGTTGCAAGGATGTGCATATATCAAACTTGTTACACAAGTATTTTTATTGATATGGAACATATAAACCAATACTTGAAACGTTAAATACGCTATCAAAGTTCATTTAAAGCCTGACGGGAAACCAAAGACTTCAAGATTCTTTAAATGGATGAACGTTGTAAGACCTCAATATGATAGAATGAAAACGGAGGAAAAACAGTTAAGCGCGGAAATTGCAAATATTAATAGTTCTAGAGAAAAAACTAACTTAAATTTAAAACCGTTTGATAACTATTTAGATATTGTAAATGCTAAACGAAGAAAAATTAATGATAATACAACAATAGCAAATAAATCGTTAGATTTTGATTCTTCAGTAAACAGCCTGAAATTCGAGGAACCTCCAACTGATAAATTATTTAAGTTCAGTTTATCTCCACCAGTTAAAAAGGGTTCAGGTTTATATAAAAACGTGATTCCTAATACACAGTTAGTTTATTATGATGACCCGAATGAATTGGTGACAAGATTAAATCTTTTAATAGCTTCTCAGACAGCTGGGAATACTGGTGTTAATAATGAAATTATTTCTGTATTAGAAGAATTACGTGAGAGAAATCTAATAGTATAATGTCTGTATTACAAGGTATTGTAAACGAGTTACATCGACCAGCAAAGAAAAAATTTTCCTCGACGGTTTGTTATAACAAGATTTAAAGATGATCTATGGCAGGCCGACCTAATGGATATGCAATTACACTCTAAAAAAAATAATGGATTTAAATATATTCTTATTGTTATAAATACCTTTACAAAGTATGTGTGGGTGCAAGCTTTAAAAAATAAAAGCGCAAAAGATGTTACATTAGGTATGCGTAAAATATTAAAATTAAATCAGCCTAAGTTATTGCAAACATATAATGGAACTGAATTTTATAATAAAGAGTTTCAAATTCTTATGAAACAGTCTAATATCAAACACTACTCAACATACACTAGTATAAAGGCTGGAATGGTCGAACGCGTTATAAGGACATTAAAAAATAAAATCTATAAACATTTTACAGCAACAGGTTCTTGGAATTGGTATAATTCAATATCAAAATTGATAGACAGTTATAATAACTCATTTCACACTACAATTAAATGCACACCTCACGAAGCTCGAACAAAATCAATAAAATTTAAATTTAATAACGAAAAACCTAGAAATTCAAAGTTTAAAATAAATGACAATGTTAGGATTTCAAAGTACAAACATGCTTTTGCTAAGGGTTATACACCGAATTGGACTACAGAAGTTTTTCAAATTGCAAATGTATTACCAAAAAATCCGATAACATATAGATTAAAAGATTTAGCAAATAATATAATAGTAGGTTGTTTTTATGAACAAGAAATTCAAAAGACCAAATTTCCGAACACGTTTCTCATTGAACGTGTTATAAAAAAAAATAAAAATAAAATCCTGGTTAAATGGTTAGGTTTCGACTCAAGTCATAACTCTTATATTAAATCTAAAGATATTTCAAAATAAAATGTTTATTAATTTGAAAAAATATGTAGCTATTAATATGGTTTAAAAATAATGTACATTTTATAAACATACCGAGGTAAAACTACCTCGGAAATAAATAAGAGAAGCCAAAATCATAATTGAAAAAGAGGCTAAAATTCATACATTTACCGCAGTGAAACTACATCGGCAAATAAAAAATTTGAAATAAAAAGAGAAGCTAAAAACACGATTGGAAAAGAAGCTAAAATTCGTTAATTTGCCGGGGGAAAACTACCTCGAAAAATAAAAACTGAAAAACCATGGTCAGAAGTCCTATATTACTACTACTTATGTAACATTTAACTTTCTTCATCTTCGTTTATAATATCATAACACACCACAGTAGTATGAAAAGGTATGTTCTAGAACCTCCACCTCCACCCTCGCGAACCTCCACCTCCACCCTCGCCGCCGCCGCCGATATTTTTTTTTTTTGCGCCGCCGATATTTTTTTTTGCGCCGCCGTCGCCGCCACCCGCTACCACCAGATTGCGCTCCTCTGATAAGAAAAATGTTGATTAAATCCGCTATCAGGAATATGATAAGAAAAATTCAAATAATATTAGCGGGTAGCTAAAAGACATGGCTAATCGTTAGTTGTTATAGTGTTTTCTTTATTATTCAAATAATTTTTAGACATGGTGGTCATTATCGTACTGGTAAAAACCTGCATACTATCCATTACAACAAAAGAACTGTATAAAAACTTAGTCATAAGGGTATAAAAGGGTGTGTTTGCAAGAGCAGGTGTACATGTATAGTGTTTTCTTTAGAAATATATCGTCTTATTAATGTACTGGTCGAGACATGTCCGAGTTTGGTCAAGACCTGCACACCATCCCCTCCCACAAGAATATCTCCCTCCCGTATAATAAAGAAATATTCGGTGATCACCCCGTGTAAATGATTAAATCAGTCGCTCTCCAGACACCACAAACAGTACACGTCTTTTTCATTTTTTTTTCTCCAAGTGTTTAAATTTATTATAATATGGCCGATTCAATCGCTGCTGTCGACACTGCTGCCGGTATCAAGAAATATAAATACATCGCGCCTACACCACCAAGCAGTCTCATCGACTCGACAACACTCCCAATAGACTTTACTGCTCGCAAATTCATCAATATCGGATTGGACCCGGCAGATTCCTTCAACGTAATCGCTCACCTGACAACGCCTTCACGTCATGTAACTATGTCCGCAGACTTTTTACGGAGAATATTCGCCCTTATGGGCAACATTCTATCTTATGTGTTGGAGCAACCTGTCAAATATAAACGTGCAGTATTTTTGGAAAACGATTCTATGCGATTGTCCAGTATGGTGTACCAGGGTGAAAGTGTATTAGTCATAGAGAATAAAAATCATGATGGTTGTCGTGTACTGCTCAGGTTTCCAACCTATCAGGTCTTCCCTCTGAAAGTTGTTGAGGAAGAAAAAGAAAATCATTTCGATATGCTTTTATTATGTGATGGGGAAAAATCACATTATTCATACATATCTAATTTTTCCCGACTTGTACGCACGCAAAAAACAATTCACACTGAGAGTGTTGTTTTTTGTAAAAGATGTTTCACCCATTTCGATAATCGTATTAGAAATAAATTAAGCGGTCAGGCTGCGCTTGACCAACATAAATTAATATGCGGTCTTCATAAACCCATATTACCAGTCATGCCTGCACCCGGTACAATGGTAGAATTCGATGCATGGAGTAAAACGCAGAGGCATCCAATTGTTATATACGCCGATTCGAAGCTCTCCTTGTGAAATGTGATGAGAAAAAAGGTATGAATACATCATCATTTCAAAAACACAAACCGATGAGTTACGGTTTATTCGTAAAGGCTTTAGAATATGTACCTATAGAACTGTTGGAAGAATTTGATATACCGCAGTCGGTTATTATTCATAGGGGATCGAAGAAATACAAGGAGGTCGCTCGTCATTTTGTTGAGACTATAGTCGAAATAGCTCGAAAAATAGACAAACTTTTGAAAATTAATATTCCTATTTTAATGACGAGCGACAAAGAAAAAACACATAAAAAGTGTAGAATGTGTAATTTATGCAAAATTACATTTACTCATTCTAACCATAAAGTCGCAGATCACTCACATCTCTCGGGCAAATTCAGACAGACGCTGTGCAACACGTGTAATCTTAAATTACAAACTCCTAAATTCGTTCCATGCTTCCTTCACAATCTCTCCAACTACGATGCGCATTTCATCGTAACCGAACTAGGTTACGATGATAATACTATTTCGATTATTCCCAACAGCGAGGAAAAATTCGTTTCCTTTTCCAAATACATAAATTCTAATTTTACCATCAGATTTATCGATTCCTGTCGATTCATGGCGTCTAGTCTGTCTACGCTAGCCTCAAATTTGATTTCTCCTGGGTTTGAAAAATTTAGAGAGACTGCTAAAGAATTCAGTGCTATAGACCTAAGCCTTGTTACTAGGAAGGGTGTCTACCCGTATGAGTATACAGACAGCTGGGAAAGACTCGACGAGGTGATACTACCGAGAAAAGAGTATTTCTATAGTACACTGACCGAGAGCCATGTGAGTGATAACGACTATGAACATGCGAAGACGATATGGGCACACTTTAATTGTATGAACCTTGGAGAGTATAGCGATCTATATTTAAAGATTGATGTTCTACTACTCGCTGATGTGTTTGAGAATTTTAGGGATGTGTGTATTTCAACATACAATCTCGATCCCGCATTCTATTTTACAGCACCAGGATTCAGCTTCGACTGTATGTTGAAGTACACAGAGATTAAGCTAGAACTGCTCACGGACTACGATATGCTGCTTATGTTTGAAAAAGGTATATTTTTTTATAAAAAAACATATATAATATAAATTAAAACATTTTAATTTTTAGGTATACGAGGTGGTCTCACGCAGGCGAGTATGCGGTATGGAAAGGCGAATAATTTTAAATCACATGATTATGACACAACAAAGACTGATTCATGGATAATATATCAAGACTGTTAGTATAATTGATAAAAATAATTATTAGTGTTATTAATTTTTTCACTTAATTTCAGGTAATAACTTATACGGATGGGCCATGAGTCAGTATATGCCGTCTGGAGTGTTCAAGTGGGTGGAACCTACGTTGAACGGGTTGAATGATTTAACTGAAACGTGTCCTATTGGTCGCATATATGAGGTAGATATTGTATATCCTCAACATCTGCATGACAAGCATAAAGATCTGCCATTCCTACCGGTTAGCGGTATACCGGTAGGCTCAAAAGTACAAAAGCTGATGGCAACAGTAGAACCTAAAAACAAATATATAGTGCACTATCGAAACCTGCAACAGGCTATTGACAACGGTCTTATCGTGGAAAAGGTAGATGTTTAATTTAATTTTTTGTAAGACACATGTAAATTATACTGCTAATATTTTATAGGTACATAGAGTTATACAGTTTACTCAGTCCCCTTGGCTGGCCGCGTATATAAACTTAAACACTGAGATGAGGAAAAAGGCAGCTAATGAGTTTGAAAAAGATTTTTATAAGTTGATGAACAACGCTGTATTTGGTATGTTATTATTATTATTATTATTATTATTATTATTATTATTATTATTATTATTATTATTATTATTATTATTATTATTATTATTATTATTATTATTATTATTATTATTTAGGAAAAACGATGAAGTCTATGAGGAAGCGGATTAAAATAGAGTTAGTGTCAGGAGAAAAAAGATTACAGAAATTGCTAAACAAAACAACATTTAAATATTGTACAGACTACGAAAACAAAAATCTTACAGCGGTTACGTTGGAGAATAAAATTATAGATTTTTGTAAACCCATTTATATAGGTAAATATTATAAGATATATTTTTTCTTTAACAATTATTAATTTTTTTTAATTTTAATTACAGGTCTTGCTGTCTTGGAAGTATCCAAGACATTAATGTATGACTATCATTGCAATGTCATGCAACCGCATTACAAAGACGCTATTCATTTAATGTATACAGATACAGGTATATTATTATGATTATTTTCTGTATATTATTTAGTAATTTACTTTATTTTATTACAGATTCATTGGTTTATTATATTCAAACGCAAGACTTTTACAAAGATTTAAAAGAGAATCCTATCCTACTTGACCGCATGGATACATCAAACCTACCTCATAACCATCCATGTTATATTACCGCACGTAAGAAGATACCAGGGTTGTTTTCCGATGAGACTGATGGGAGAACCATGACAGAGTTTTGTGCCTTAAGGGCCAAGGCTTATGCTTTTAGAATCGAAGGGCAGGAAAAGATTAAGGCTAAAGGCATTAGGGCTCATGTTGTTAAAAATCATATGACAATCGATGAACATAAGCGGTGTTTGTTTGGAGATATAACTATGAATGCTTACAGAGAAAATGTATCAATAAGGTCTTTCAATCATCAGCTGTTGACGTTAAAATCAAACAAACTCACATATAACAGTCATGACGATAAAAGATATGTACTAAACGATCGGATACATACTCTACCTCATGGTCACTATAAAATTAAGTAAGTTAAAACTCATATAACTATTTAACTTTTGAACTAATAATACTAATTATGTTTCAGGGAGCTGATTGCCGAGTCATTATTGTAATTTTATAAAAAAAATTTTTTTAATAATTGTTATATGTAGAATTATTTATTATATTGTAAAATAAAAACATTATTTCTATAAAACATGCTATTTATTATATTATTTGTAAAAATCAAAAGTTCACCATTCATCTTCGGAATAAACCAATTCTGTCATAGGTTTACAGAAGGGTCTTAAATTGTAGTCATTATATGATAAATTGAGTGAATCTAACAGTTTATTTTTTTTTTCTGTCTTTAATTATTTCCATATTCAGATCGTATTTTTTTATTATTTCCTCTCTATCCTCTTTATCATATTGTTTATCAAGTGAAATTTTTGAAATTAAATTTTTCCAGTAGTTTTGGGTTATGCGGTTAGGGCTAAAATCATAACTATTGCTTTGTAGCATAGCCATCCACTGTCTATGGCCGTAATCTTTATATGTGATATATAATTTCTCAAAAAGTGTACGTAATTTAATCTCTAAATCAATTCTTAATTGATTTGCCAAATCAGTATAAATAAATTTAAGGTGTTTATGTTTAAAAGTTAGATATTCTTCAATTAATTGTTTATTAAATATCGAGCAACCAAATAGATGATATTTTTTACAAAAAAGATTCATCCTCCTTTTACACTTAATACATAAATACCCTTTAGTGCATTTAACGGAATAAATAACCTCGCTACAACCGGCATTCGCAAAATCATATGTTTCTTGTCCAAACAGCAAATCAGCTAATTCAATAACTGCAATAAGTGATTGATGTATAAGGCTGTGAATTTAATGCTCTTAAAAATTGTTAAATATGCACTAAAACTGATAAAATATGCATCAAAATATACAAAAACATGCAAATGCATTAAATTCACTACCCTGTTGATGTAACAGATGAAATAATTGTATAGAATGTATAGTTTATTTACTTACATGTTTCTGAGTCCATCTTTTAACACGTTTATTTTAGCAATCTTTTATATGAAATTGAAAATATATAACCGCGATATGTTGGTGAGACAGACGATACGAACACACTAAATTATTACCTCTTACGACAGTTACATCATTTACAGATTGCAGGTGTAAAGGCTGATTTGCACTATGAACCTTAATTATAGCCTAGCTCAAGAGAAACCTTATGCTGTTATACATTCTAGGAAAAATATTGGATGGTATAAAAGAAAAAACACTGTTAGAATATAATATACATTTATTTTACAAGTCTTAAGAATTATTTATAAACCATTTATGTAATGCAAACGCTTTATAAAAAGTACAATGGTTAGAATTTGAATCTTTATGAAAAATACAAAAAGGTAAGGTATCGTTGTATTGTAGTTGATCGAGTCGCGGGCATCCGAGTTCTTCCAAATTGGTAATTACGCTATGTGGTATGAATTCCTTGAGGATATGCTGCTTCTGCTCGCCCTTCACATATATCTGATCGAATTTTAACGAGGCTAAGATTTTTCTCAATTCTCCGTATTCAATATCGCCGTATTCGAGTGAAAGACGATGATAACGTCTCTTCAACCAACTGTTGACGCTCCGAGATTTTTCATCTTGTTTAATAGCCGAATGTTTGAAAATCCAATGTTGAACTGCTAATGTTTCAACGTCTACTATAGACATCTCTTTTATAAAATATTTATTTTTGACGCCGACAATACACTGAATATCTATAATAGCTGAAGACATTATTAGTCGTCGTCGTCGTCGTCGTCGTCTAAAAGACTGTGATTTCTTTCGACTTTATGAGACCGATCTGGTATTATCTAACTCCGTTATACTAGCTTTTGAGTGTTTTTCAGCCTCGATGAATTTTAGAAGTTGATTCCCGGATTAGGAGATTTTTCATCTTGTTTAATAGTCGAATGTTTGAAAATCCAATGTTGAACTGCTAATGTTTCAACGTCTAATACTTATAGACATCTTTTCTAACAACTTCTAATTGGTCACGTGTATCATCTACTTTATCATAAAGTGTTTTAATGCTGACTTCTTGTGCTTCGATAAGATGTTTTATCTTATCTAGATCGTTTACCAGTTTTTCGATTGTATTAAATTGATTTTTTTTAATATCTTCTAATTGGTTATGTGTAACAGCTTCTTTATCATAAAGTGTTTTAATGTTGACTTCTTGTGCTTCAATAAGATTTTTTATCTTATCTAGATCGTATACCAGTTTATTGCTTGATTCTTCAATCCTTGAGATAGTTTTTTTTCTAAGTCCGTCAGTAGTTGCACCGAACACGTTCATCGTGATACTAATGTTATTTTCGAATATCATTCGTTTTTATCCAACAATTATGTGTATCATCGAATCCCAACCACTTGACAAACAGTTGATTACCCCTTCTCCTGATTATTTTTTCAACTAAATAATCGTTTGGGAAATATGTTTTCGAGATTTCCTCGGCATAAAAACAACCCGCTATTGGGTTACCGGTATAATCTTTTAACATGTATGTTGGTGGTGTGGTTTTATTTATTTTAGCTATAGTAAATATTTCAGCCGACCAGTTGGGTAAGTAACCTTTGGTAAAAACCCCTTTTTGTGTAGAGACTCGCACTTTTTCTCCTACTTTAAATTTAGCTATTTTTTCAACAATCTTGCGCTGATTTAGTACGATCGATGTAGGGTTTTTATCTGCTTGCTCGGGTGTTGTACCGATAGTTCGATGTACTGAGTTGTTGTTATAATTTTTCATTAACATCGGTAGAATAGACACCCAATCATGTGACCCTCTAGCCGTAAACTCTCCAAACATTTTTTCTTTCAGAGTTCGGTTAAACCGTTCGACAATACATGCTTTAGTTGTACTAAACGTTGAATACTTTTTAATTTTATGCTTTGTCATTAAAGCATCGAATGTTTTGTTGTAAAACTCTTTACCGTTATCGATCTGGAGTAGTGCGGGAGAGCGATTGATTAATATCTTAGCAAAAGCTTTAGTAACGCCCGCACCGGTTTTTGTTTTCAACGGTAACGCCCAAGCAAATTTTGTAAAACAGTCGATGACACATAGTATATACTTGAAACCTTTATTTTTTCTCGCATATGGTATCATTTCAACGAGATCGGCTTGCCATAAATCATTTTTTCCGTAAACGGTAACTATACGTCTGGTATAATTTTTCCTTGAAGGTTTGTGCAGCTCGTATGCGATCTGGCGTTTAGACATTGGGTATTCTTTTTATTATCCCGGCTTCATGTAATTCCTCGTAAATAGACAGTATCTCGTTCGAAACTCCTGTATTACCAGCCGATTGAGAGGCTAATAGAAGTCTAAGGCGTTCGACAAGCTCGTTCGGGTCGTCCCAATAAACTAAATTATGTTTCTGTAATTTCATAGACAGTCCACTCCCAGAAGCAAACAATCTCGCGATAATGTCTTTATGTTTATCCCCTCCACTTTTAATCTTCGTACCGTCCAGGGTTAGATGTGCTGATGTTTGAGCTAATACAGACTTATATATATCCAATTCTTGATCAGTATACTTATATGGATGTTTAGAAAACAACAACCTTACAAGTCCTGGAGTAAGAGGGCGTTTGATGTCTTCAATAACCAGCGTGTTTCCGATGAAATTGATTTCTTTAGAACCTAAATTCATAAGACCGTTGGACATTTTTTTCGGACCATAAATCCTATCTCTGGCTTGAGACTGAAACCAACCCTGAATATCTGTTGAAAAGGGTTCTTCATCTTCAGTGACTTTTATAGGCGTGGTAGATACTTTTTGGTTTAACGTTTGTATGGCGGATATGTTTTCCAGAGGGTTAATTATCGGATTTAACGTTTGCGATACAAAAGAACGAGCATCAGCTTCGCCATTTTTTAACGCCGTGTATTTACGTCTAATATTTTCTTTTGCTTTAGCTAATTCAGCTATTAGCATACCTTCCGGCGTCATGGCTTCAACTGCCGCTATACGTATGTTACATCGCTTTATATAACGACAAACGTATCGAACCCATATCGATACCGTCCGTTATCGCGTTCGCAGTCTTTGCTTATCACTACAAACTCAAATCGACCCTTGTTCCAACAAGTTGTACAGAATTCCTTAAACCCCGAATACTTCATATCGCCAGAACAGTGTTCCATGTACACATGTTTTAAATTAGTCTCGTCTTGCTTGAACAATATTATAAAATTACTGTTATCACGTATAAGCTGTTTCGGTACGCGAGCATAAGATTGTGCCAGATAGCATACATCGATTTTATTATGTCGACCGCGGGAAAAATACGATTGAACGATAGTTTGGCTTTCACATATTATATCGTCGAAGATAAACACCGAATTGGGTAATGCTTTTTCAGGTGTGATAACCTCTCCGTTATCGTAAAACGCGAACAATTGAACACCGTCTATATCTTTTAAAATATCGCACAACATTTTATATTTAGGTTGATCCAATGATTTCGAATAAATGTATACGTTATGAAATCTTATACCGTTAACGTCTGTCAATAGCGAAAAAACCAGATTAGTTTTTCCACATCCAGATGGGCCTACGATTAACGCACGTATGGTATTCGGTAATAGCACTCCATGCCTCGACGATTGATTTATCGAAGTATGCGGGTCAACATTTCCAACAGTCAGTTTTACATCCTGATCTATAAAACGCATTTTAGTATAAATGTTTATGCACTAGCTCTACTCGATCATTGCACGATGTCACCCCACCGGAGAAACAACATGAATAAAGGATATGGGCTTATCAACACGCTTATAAACAAAATCCCAGTCGAGTTACACGTACCTGGTAATTATCATGACATTCATATATTTCAAATAACTTGTATTATATCATATGTTTTTATAGGTTATCAATATTGCGGACCTGGTACAGATTTGAAAAAAAGACTAGCCCGCGGTGATGGTGGCATAAACCCTCTAGACTCGTATTGTAAAGATCATGATATCGCGTACGATCGTAGTAATGCGTTAGCCGACCGCAAAAAAGCAGACTACATTTTGGAAAATAGAGCTTGGGATCGGGTTAAAGCTAAAAACTCATCCTTAAAAGAAAAAGCTGTTGCTTGGGGTGTGACCACAGCAATGAAGTTAAAACGCAAATTAGGAGGTGGCTGCAGATTTAAGGCAGCCGTTAAGGCTGGTAGAAATATACTTAAGAAAAATAAAGGTGAAAAAGACTTGATGAAATTAACTCGAAAATGTCTTGCGGCGGCCAAAAAGACTTCATGTAAAAATGCTAAGAAAAACCAAACGCTTAGAATCATACCTATCCCCAAAACGGGTGGTATGCTACCTTTGATACCAATTTTCGCCGGCTTGTCGGCATTAGGTTCATTAGCCGGCGGAGTTGCGGGTATAGTTAAAACCGTAAACGATTGGAAATCTAGTAAAAATACACCGACTCATCTCGGAAAAGGATTATACATTAAACCGTATAAAGGCGGAAAGTATAAAATCGAAAAGGGTAGTGGACTATATGTTAGACCCTTCAAAGGTGGATCAATTAAGAAAATAAACCGAAAAAACTAATATCTACGTTACCCAATAGAGCGCTGTTCGACTATGAGGTTATAAAATACGCACGCATGTTAAAAATACCTCATTTCATCGGCGTGTTTTCAAGAGACAGGTTATCTAAACGCTTACGGCATAGAGAATCGGCGATAGTGAATTTAGATATCGACGAGAGTACGGGCACGCATTGGGTAGCGTATAGAAAAAACGGAAAAAAGGTTGAATACTATGATAGTTTCGGTAACTTACCGCCACCGATAGAACTACAGACATATCTACGTGGATGTGAAATCAAATACAACTACGAGAGACATCAGAAATATAATACGGAAAACTGTGGACATTTGTGTTTAGAATTTTTAGCATGTGTACGTTAACATTATCCGGAGATTCAAGCGAGTTAACGTGTGATATTTTCCCTCCGATAGAAGTTAAACGTGACTCGCAGTTGTGTTTATTAAGCTTGCATACCAATAATTCTATACCTAATATCGATCCTTCGTGTAACACTATAAAATTCCGTTCTACATCGAACGTTTGTTATACTGTAGTTATCCCCGACGGCACGTATGAGTTGGACAGTTTGGAGACTTTTATAAAAAAAAAAATACCTGATACGTGTACATTCGTACTAAAATCAGATAACAATACGTTAAAGTGTATAATGAGCTGCGATCATGAAATAGATTTCACGGTTAAAAAAAACATATCCAAATTATTAGGCTTTGATGCTAAAATATACGCTGCAAAAACCGTCCACGAATCTACGAATATCGTAAACATAATGAAAGTCAACAGTATAAAGGTTGAATGCAATTTAATATCAGGTTCATTCAACAACGGAGTGCCGGATCAGGCTATACATGAGTTTGCACCTGCTGTAGCTCCAGGATTTAAAATCATTGAAGTTCCACAGCAATCCGTCTACTATCCACTGACCGACTCTTTGATTAGCAGAGTGGAATTAACTTTGAGAGATCAGAACAAAGAGTTGATAAATTTACGCGGTGAACCAATCACAATACGTCTTCAGATTAAATAGTAATATGGCTATCAAATTTAATAGCGGTATAAAGAGCTACGCAGTTGAGAAAAAAAATAGTGTTAAAGTTAAAGCCGTCAAGACAGCACGTGGGTCGCTAGTGAAAAAAACTGCTCTAACGATAAAAAATAAAAAGTTTTTAGAGTCTTTAAAATTAATATGATGGATGACACATATTTGAATGTAACCGAGGGGTACGTGGACGAGTGTAAAATCATACAAATGCAGTATCAGTCTTTTTTACCGTATTCAAATACTGCCTTGTCTAGCAATGATGAGGTTAGAATATCGATTCAAAACATGGACGCATATACTCTGCCGTGTGAGAGTTATATTTTTATCGAAGGAACAATTATAAAACCCGCCGACCCGCTTATATGCGGTTCGTACTATTTTGCAAACAATGGATTAGCTTATCTTTTTTCCGAGATGAGATATGAGCTAAACGGGGTGGAGATACAAAAATTGAAATACCCAGGAATATCGACAAGTCTGAAAGGATACTGCTCGTATTCGCCAAACGATATGCAAGAACATCAAAATGCTGCTTGGGATATAGAAATTAAAACTGAAAATAATTTAGAATTTACGACCGATTACAAGTTTACCGGGTGCATTCCACTGAAACATTTGTTTGGTTTTTGCGAGGATTATAAGAAAGTAATGCTAAATTGCAATCAACAGCTGATTTTAAATCGAACGTCCAACGATTTAGACGCGTTGTACGTTAAAGACGATCATGATATTGTCTCTCATAAAGAAGTAACAATCAAAATCAGTAAAATTGCTTGGAAGATGCCTATTGTAAAAGTATCCGATAGAGAAAAATTAAAATTATTGAAAGTATTGGACTCTCGTAAGACGCTGTCATGTGCGTTTAGAACTTGGGATTTGTGCGAGTATCCTGTATTACCTCAAAACACATCACACTCTTGGACTGTAAAATCTAGTAATTTACTCGAAAAACCTAGATTTGTTATCATCGGTTTCCAAACGGACCGAAGACATAACGTGAAAAAATCTTGCAGTCTGTTCGACCATTGTAATCTGAAAAATATCAAAGTCTACTTAAACTCCGATGTCCATCCGTATGAAGATTTCCGAGCAGACTTTACAACAAAATCGCTGTCTTTATTATATAAAGCGTATACAGATTTTCAAAAATCCTACTATGATAAAAGCAGTCCTTCACCTCTACTATCAAGAAAACAATTTGAGACCATCGCACCTATTGCTGTCATAGACCTAACACATCAAAATGATAACGTGAAATCTGCAACAGTTGACTTACGTATAGAGTTCGAGACCGAGAAGGCCATACCACCCAAGACTACAGCATATTGTTTAATATTACACGATCAAGTTGTAACTTACAACCCGTTTAGCGGAGAAGTTCGAAAACTATAATTTCTTTTGTAAATACCATGTTGTTTTTTTTCAATAGATGTTTAAGTTGTATTTTTTCAATAAATAAAATATACTTTTTTTTCGTTAAATATCATATGTTTTTATTTTACATTTAATTATTTTACAAATATTTATGCGAGATCCTTGAATGTATTTCTGTATGAATTACGTAGATCGAAATAGGTCGGTCCATCGTTGACGTCTGGAGCGCGCTCTGGTGGTGGTGATTGAGGTGAATAGTCTAGCGGTTGTATTCTTTTATAGCTGTTGAAAACATCATATGACGGTGTATCGAACAACTAAAAACATACAAATGCATTAGTATATATATTATATAATTGAAAAATATATTTTGGTTACCTTTGGTTGTTGTATTTCAAACGAGTTATCCGTATCTGCTTCTGCACTTACTGCGGACGATAGGCTGGCTTCCTCATCCTATAAAAATTATCAAATTAGAATTTATTTTAATTTTATTAATATGTTATTATATTACCATGTAATCAATTTTAATTTTGCACTGTTCGGCCAATTGTTTAGTTGCATACAGTTTTAACTGGCTCACAAAGTTCCACGTATTTTTTGGAATATTATTTGAAATAATATTATCATGTACGGATTTGATTGTATTAGACATATCTTCAACATTTTGTTCTCGCTTGAAATTATTTATAAAATAATCACGGATATGATCAAACTGCTGCATTACCGTGGGTCGTATGAAAGATGATTTACGAACTATAAGTTCGAATATAGCCCATTCCATATATTGTAAAACGATCAGATCTGCTCTACTGAGCAGTACACGACAACCATCATGATTTTTATTCTCTATGACTAATACACTTTCACCCTGGTACACCATACTGGACAATCGCATAGAATCGTTTTCCAAAAATACTGCACGTTTATATTTGACAGGTTGCTCCAACACATAAGATAGAATGTTGCCCATAAGGGCGAATATTCTCCGTAAAAAGTCTGCGGACATAGTTACATGACGTGAAGGCGTTGTCAGGTGAGCGATTACGTTGAAGGAATCTGCCGGGTCCAATCCGATATTGATGAATTTGCGAGCAGTAAAGTCTATTGGGAGTGTTGTCGAGTCGATGAGACTGCTTGGTGGTGTAGGCGCGATGTATTTATATTTCTTGATACCGGCAGCAGTGTCGACAGCAGCGATTGAATCGGCCATATTATAATAAATTTAAACACTTGGAGAAAAAAAAATGAAAAAGACGTGTACTGTTTGTGGTGTCTGGAGAGCGACTGATTTAATCATTTACACGGGGTGATCACCGAATATTTCTTTATTATACGGGAGGGAGATATTCTTGTGGGAGGGGATGGTGTGCAGGTCTTGACCAAACTCGGACATGTCTCGACCAGTACATTAATAAGACGATATATTTCTAAAGAAAACACTATACATGTACACCTGCTCTTGCAAACACACCCTTTTATACCCTTATGACTAAGTTTTTATACAGTTCTTTTGTTGTAATGGATAGTATGCAGGTTTTTACCAGTACGATAATGACCACCATGTCTAAAAATTATTTGAATAATAAAGAAAACACTATAACAACTAACGATTAGCCATGTCTTTTAGCTACCCGCTAATATTATTTGAATTTTTCTTATCATATTCCTGATAGCGGATTTAATCAACATTTTTCTTATCAGAGGAGTGCAATCTGGTGGTAGCGGGTGGCGGCGGCGCAAAAAAAAAAATATCGGCGGCGGCGGCGAGGGTGGAGGTGGAGGTTCGCGAGGGTGGAGGTGGAGGTTCTAGAACATACCTTTTCATACTACTCACCACGATATGATTGTGGAATACTTTTTCTGATATATCTATCAAAATATTATCAGTACCTATTACCAATGACAGCAGATACGTTGTAACTTTTAGATTCTAACCATGATAAGTAATGTAGTAGTTTTACAGATGTCAGTTAAAACGTATGACTTCTCCTTTTAAGAATAAATATACCATACAATTGTTTTCTTAATAAAAGATACAATCATCAATTTAAATCATAACAAATATCTTATAAATGTCTAAAAAAATGCATCCAATAAATATATCCTTATTTTAATTTGTTTATTCTTATCATTTTTTCAGATAACTGAAGCTATAGATCTCATTTCATATCATAATGGCTCGGTTGTTTCTTTGTATAACAACGTTAATACAAAAGCTTTAATTCAGGAATTGTTGAATAAACTAATGAAAAAAAAACCTAAAACGAATATTCGGGAAAATTAAAAACAATTAAATTAATTTTTTTAAAGTTATATTGCGTTATAAATGTGTGAAAAACTGTTAATTAAATGTATTACTGGCGTGAATAATGCAATTTTTAAACTTAGAATATAATATATTTAACAACTATATAATAACCACTAGATTTTGTTCCCGTGTTTATAGATAACTAAAACAATTCCAGCTTACCATTTATTTATGATAATTGTAATTGTTTAAATTATATAGTATTGAAACTTACATAATATTATAAGAAAATTAAAATCGATATTTAGAAAAATTAATTTTAACTAAATATGTATTTGAATCACGGTTGTCTATAATAAATAAACATGTATTGAATTAAAAACATGTCGTATTGAACTGTTTTTTTTTGAAATTGAGTTCCTGTTTCACAATATTGGGCTGGGAACTGTGACTATTATATCGAAGGTTTTGATTATATATATTTTTCGACATTCTTCTATGTATAGCATATGACTGCGGGTCATGGTAACATTTTGTCACACTCGTTGCTGGCGGCGGCAAATAACTGGAATACGTGTGCATATGCTTAGTGTTACATTTTATTTTACCATTAATTTACTATGCATTTTCCATGACGACTTACTTTTCGGGGAACAGTCCATTTCACTCGTTTGTATAGTGCAGGACGCATGCATAGGAACATGTGCATACACAGTTATACATATACAATGACATATACAATGTCTGCGGAAAGTTTACTTATGCTGCCAGTAACAATTTCATCTACGCAGATACAAAGATTGTCAATCTCCTCAAATTAGTGGGAAATATTTTTCATTTGAGGATTAAAAGTATCACATACATTTTGAACTTATTGTCGTAGTAAAATATTATCGAATAAAATGTATCAATAAATCAATGTGTTATGACATTATATTCACCAACAAAATTCACAATGAAGTCATCGATGAAACAGAACTGTGTATTTATCTTAAAGTATATATTATATTAATGTTCATACTGTATAATTATTCGTATTGGTTTAGTATGAGTCAGTATAATAAATCGTTCTTTGTTCTTATACTGTTATACTGCTGTACTCGAGTTAATAATTAATAAGTAAATAATAAATTACCTTATATCTATGCATACCCACACAATACATAAATGTATCAATTCGTTACTAACTTGTAAATATAAAATGTTCAAACTATTAAGTAGAATGTATGGGTATGCGATCAAAAGACATAAAATGGGTACACCCCAAACAGGAAGACTATTAATTATCTCAAGCTCAATTTAGTATTAGTGTTCGCGCCGAACAATGATTAGGAGGCAAGTGCTCGAGACCGTATCTCACGGTCAACGGCCTTTGAGCAATCTACCACCGGTCGTCCAATTACACACACACACACACACACACACACACACACACACACACACACACTCACGCACATGTAGATTAAGATAGTATTATTTTGTTAATTATTCCTTATATGTTCGTGAGTTATGTAATACGGAAAATACCGTGTGTGTATTATTGTAATTATTCGTGTGTATTATTCGTGTGTGATTTATATTTTTCTTTTGTCGTGCGTTGAATCTCGTGGTAAAAACATTGCCGTCCATAGAGTTTTTATTATACGTGCGCTAATCGCCGTGATCAATTTAGTTTTTTGATATTTAGTATTTTTCTTACGTGTGCAAATCGCCATAATTGTTGTTTTTTTATATATATATTTTGTATTATTATTATTGTATTTTTGTGTTTTACGTGCGCTAATCGCCGTGCTCAATATATAATTTTTCTTGTGTGCGCTAATCGCCACAATTGTTATTTTTTATTATACAGGTTTAGGTAGCTGCAGCTGGCCAGTCTGCGCTCCACCACTGTGAGTTATATTTGTTGTTTATTTGTAATTTATTTATTTTACACATTTTTGATTGTTGGGCCAGCAGGGCCATTATCACATTATTAAACGATTTATACCATTTTACGATCAATTATTTTTATTTACATTATTAGTTCCTATTTTTTCTTAGCCTTTAAGTACACACTAGACATCATCACATTCACACATATACACACTTTTAACACACTCACACCACCACATAGCTCGCTAGCACTTGCGCGGCGAACCTAACCACTGCTAGTTGAGCTATACACCACTACACTTTACATTTGGTCGATCGGTGGTGTTAGAGTAAGCATAAGCACGCATATTGATGGTGACCGGGAACGCGTAATAATATTTTATGCTCCCGGCCCGTACAATTAGAGTGTGAGCATATCTTTGGTAATATGCATTTGTCGTGTTCAAAAAAACAATATTAAATCAAATAAATTAAAAAAAAACCAATGTATATATAATATATATATATACAAAACTTTCCCACT
The DNA here is from genome assembly GCA_949715065.1 of Periphyllus acericola. Lineage (NCBI taxonomy): Eukaryota > Metazoa > Arthropoda > Insecta > Hemiptera > Aphididae > Periphyllus > Periphyllus acericola. Next base: position 47,519,482 of record OX454265.1, read on the forward strand.
CATTTTAAGATTTTACATCTTATTTGGTTTCGTATAAAATTTGAAACGGGTCATGCAAATTTATGCTAATAACCAACGTGCTAATTTATGATATAAAATATTTCCAAATATTTTTATAGGTCGGGGGGCAGAACGAATCTTCTCGCCTTCACCGGTGTTTCCCAACCTCTTGGTTATACATGCATGTCCCGATTAAATAGATATAAGTATACGTATCATTTATCAGCAACAAAAAAACTATAAAAAAGTTATAAACTTAGTTCTGTGCGTTAAACATTAAGGGATTAAGGTGTAGTTTTGGAATTTTGAGGTTAAGTAAATGATTGAAGTCAGCCTCAATAATCAATATTGTATGCCTCAAAAGCTGAATGAAAGAGTATGAAAAAGTTATGGTACTAATTTCAAGGTAAATAAATTGGTGAAATCAAACCTCAAAATGCTGTGCTAAAACTCACGAATTAAATTTTTTTAAAAAATTCAGATCATAGAAAAATAATAAATATCTCGGCAACGGATTCTTTTGTTTCACGCTTATGAATTTTAATAATACATAAATAGAATTTATTATTACTGTTTAAACGAAAAACACTGATTCCACGACGGTCTGTTTAACCGAAATACACGCTCGGAAATGTTCATATTGTTATAATGTAATTTAAAAATAATTATAAAATTATGATTAAGGAGTAGTGTGGTGCAGTGGTCACACAGGTGCTACGATGCACGCAGTCCATCAGTTTGAACCCGGCTCGGTGAGAATAACATTCTGCAGAATCAATTCTACAGTCAATTCCCCTGCCAACGTTTTGATTGCTGTACACTGCTCCCAATTTTCACTGGGAATAACAGTTTCACCCATGGGGAAATTATCTTTTCATTGATATCTCATAGATGCTACACTGCATGTCTGCATTCACCCATTCCAAGTGACAAGACAATGACGAAAACTTAACGGTCGTTTCAATGAATAACAAATACGAAAAAAAAATTAATAATAATAATATATTACGCCGTATGTGTAAACGCAATACTCTAAAACAGGGGTCTTCAACCCGCGGCCCGCCCTGTCATAATATGCGGCCCGCGATCACATTTGAAATTAAGCATATATATTTTCTATTTCGATAAAATTATAACGGCTAAGCCATCGCTATCGGAAATATGCGATAAGATAAATTTAATTATACGTACTATACCTACCTACCTACCTAGATAAATGACCTAACCTACCTAGAGATAAATGTTGGCTGTTGCCTGTTAGTTCGTAATCGATTGTCGAATGAGCATAATACTCGTGTGAAATATGTCAGTCAGTAAAAAACGTAAAATCTCGGATGAAAGTCGCGTTTTTCAAGAAAAATGGTCCAATAACTATTTTTTTATTAAAATTAAAGAAAAGGCAATATGTTTGATTTGTCAAGAATCGATTGCAGTGATGAAAGAATACAATTTAAAACGACATTATGGTACCAAACATGCAGCAAAATATGATATGATACAAGGACAACTTCGAATTGACAAACTTGCATTGTTAATGAAAAATATACAAGGTCAGTCTTCCGGTTTAAAAAAATATCATAAAGACTCAGAAGCCAGTGTCAAAGCTAGTTATATAATAGCACAAAAAATTGCCGCTAAATCGAAGCCGTTCACTGATGGTGAATTTATAAAAGAGTGCATGGAGGCGGCCTCTGAAATTTTATGTCCAGCACAAAAACAACTTTTTTCCAAATTGTGTTTATCAGGTGTAACTGTAGCAAGGCGTATAGAAGAACTGGGAACTGATATTGAGAGCACCCTAAAAGAACGAATTTCTAAATTTATTTTTTATTCGCTGGCCCTTGACGAAAGTACAGATTTGTCAGATACTGCTCAATTAGCAATTTTTGTTCGGGGTATCGATTCTAATTTTAATATCACTAAAGAATTAGCCGCGCTTTTTCCAATGAAAGGCACAACAAAAAGTTGTGATATTTTTAATGCGTTAATATCGACACTTAACCGTTTTGACATCAAATTAAATAACCTTTCTGGAGTTATAACAGATGGAGCCCCATCAATGGTTGGAAAAAATGAAGGGCTCGTAGCGCTAATTAAAAAAGAAATGAGTACATGTGGTGCTTTACAACTGATGCAATATCACTGCATTATCCACCAAGAAAATTTATGTGCAAAATCTGTCGGTTTTTAAACTATTATGAAAGATGTTGTAAAAATTGTAAATTTTATCAGATCAAGAGCATTGAATCATAGAGAATTTAAAAACTTTCTAAGTGAAATAGACGCTGAACAAGGTGATGTAATCTATTTTACAGAAGTTCGTTGGCTCAGTAGAGGAAAAGTCTTGAAAAGGGTTTTTGATTTAAAAAACGAAATTTTTGAATTTGCTGCAAGTAAAGGAAAAAAATTTGAACAACTTAATGATGCAGAATGGAAAAATGATTTTGCCTATCTCACGGATATTACATTGCACTTGAATGAGTTGAATTTACGCTTGCAACGTCAAAACCAATTAATTCATAATTTATTCGACCATATTAAAGCTTTCGAAAATAAACTTATGCTGTGGGAAATCCAGCTAAAAAAAAATAACACAGCTCACTTCCCATGTATGTCAAAATACAATGTTACTTCAACAGAAAAATATGCAGAAGCAATTTCTGATTTAAAACACCAGTTCAAGTTGAGGTTCTCAGATTTCAAAGCTAATGAAACATATTTTAATTTGTTTTCAATTCCATTTTCATTACCAGTTGAAGATGTCCCAGAAAACATGCAAATGGAGATCATTGATTTACAAAACAATAAAGTATTAAAAGAAAAGTACAATAATGTTGAACTTTCAATTTTTTATTCGAAATATATTAACACAGAGACATATCCTAATCTTCGAAACAACGCATTAAGAATGATGTCTCTTTTTGGCAGTACTTACACTTGTGAACATATTTTTTCACGAATGAAAATTGTCAAATCGAAAAATAGAGCTCGGTTAACTGACAGTCACTTGGAAAGTTCACTCAGAATTGCCTCGTCGCAAATCCAACCAAATATAAACAAATTAGTTAGTGAAAAACAGTGTCAGTTATCACACTAAAAATAAAATAAAAAATTTGTAATTAATAAAAAATGTTTATCTATATATGTTTTAATAATAATAATAATAATAATTTGTAATTTAAAATCTATATATGTTTTAATAATAATTTGTAATTTAAAATGTAATCATGAAAATTTTAATAATAAAACTGAATTTTTGTATAAAATACATGTTTTTACTACGAATGCAAGATTATTAAAAAATAATACGTGGCCCGCTGCATAAAAAGGTTGAAGACCCCTGCTCTAAAACCTAAGTTTGTCGCTCAGATACACACGTGCAAAAACCAAATATAATAATAATAATGTTTACGGGACAATTATGAACAGAACAGCAGTGTATAAACAAATAAAACAAATAAACAGTTGTACAACGTTCTCAAGTCGTAGCATATCACGTGATAGTGGTGGCGGGAGGGAGGGGGGGGGGCGCAACCGCATGTGGAGGTAGTAACAAAAACAGAAACTCGACTCGTGCTCATAAGAGTATTGTAAGTGCGAGAAAAAAAACACCGAAATCGCTATACGGTAACCTCGCTAGACCGTAATTTAGCAAAGAACAAACATCTCTAGCGAGATCCTTCATATGTTAGAAACTATAAATCATATCACTTGCAACAATTTTATAAGATTTAGCCGCTAAATATTACAAATTCTATAAATCAGAATCCAAAGTTATAACTCCAAGTCTTGTTTCATTTTACAATGGCAAGAAAATTAATACGACAAACAATATTGATGCAAGACAACCAGTAAAAGATTTGCTTTATAATTTAATCTAAAGCAAAGAGTATCCCAAGCTAGCTAATGGCAGTTTAAATATTTTTTAATTTCAAATTTTTTATTTAAGTTATACTGCCTAATAAATCACAATAAATAACAGAATAAAATGTTAAACTAATTTATGTTATTGAAATTACAAAACGTAGAATAAAATATATTTAACATTTATATTGTTAGTTAATTTTTCTCAAACTCACTCAGGTTTGTAGTGGTAGATTGTTCTTTGTCTCCCATTGATAGTTATAGTCAATAGTTTATTATAGAGTATGTAATTTGTGGTGGAAGTAAATCCAGATATTATTTTTAGTGTTTTCTAGAATGTTCTAGGACGTTTAACAATAAGGAATAGAGCAATCGTAGATTATTACAACATGTTAATCAATAATATCGTCCGTTTAAATATATATTTTCCTTTGAGAGTAGTTTTTATCCCTTTTTGAGTTTTTAGTCCACTTAAATAAAAAAAGTGCACGATAGTAGACTGCTAATTGATATTATAAAAAATTTTCATTATTTTTTTTTAGTGGAGTTTACGCGTCTTTACCAGTGTTTTAAAACCTTTTTATAATTTACAGTGTGATCACGATTTAAGATAACCCTAAATATCTCAGCTGGGTGACCTTGTATTGAAGTGAAATTTGTAGAGGGTCCTTTTTTTTAAATCAAAACACTATTTTTTTTCTACATATTCGGATAGATTTTTTTTTTTTTAAACATTTTTTGTGTTAACATTTTTTTTTCCTATTTACAAAACTGACCAAGTTAGAGTTAGTCAAAGATTGAATTTATGCATAATTCATATTTGATGAAATTTTCATTTATAACCACTGGAATTTATAAGCTAAGTTTGAAGGTTAGGTTAATTCAACACTATCTTAAGTGTATGATATATTTATTTTTCATTTCGTCTACTGTATTAATTTAATGTTTGACAAAACAGTTATATAGTAATATTAATATTATAATCCAAAATAAAATGTATTAAATAAATTTATCATATGAATTGTTCAAAGTTTCACCATATTTTGTATATTTATATATTGTATACATATTCCAATTAAATATATATTTGTTAAAAAAGACATAAAAAAATGATGAGTGTATAATAATAGCAAAAAGTGCCTGTTAACCATCAAAGTTGTATCAACTTATATAAACACATTTATATTACAAAGCATATCTATAAACTATAATCCGTGGTTTATTGCTAATTGATATAAAATATTTATGAAATTTTTTAAAATAGGGAAAAATCAAATTTAGAATACAAAATTAAGTCATCGATGCAATAATACTGTATTTTTCGCAATGGAGTAGTATAAGTCAATATAATAAATCGTTCTTTGTTCTTATACAGTTACAATGCTGTAACCGGGTAAACAATGAAGTGTAAACTGATTAACATTAAAACTATACTATAAAAGAACAGGTAAGTGATAGTCTCCGTTCTAATATAAAAATGTATAAGTTCTCAGTACAATATAAATATTAACTATTACAACTCAAAATGTTTTCTCTTGAACGTTTTTTTGTAATCATTTTATTCTTTGTATCTCGCAACATCGATCTGGGTATTAATTGCTCGCGTAAGTCGTGTTATATGAGCAATATATATGCTAGGCTAAAATCATGGTAGGTGTACCTCCAGTCTACATTTTGGACTACAATATTTAAGTATATCATATTAGATCCAACATAAATTGCACTAGAATCACTACATCATTTAATATTAAATCATATTCAAAATAAGAGCTATGGTGTATGCTCTATAAGTTATTTAAAATTAAGATACAGTAAACGTATTTACATATCTTGATTAAATAGAATATTTTTAGTAATGATGACGCTGCATGTGTTGTGTTATAAAATGTGCAATTGCAATAGAGTATTGTTTCTGGAAAACATTAAGACACTTATCATATTAACTATATAATTGTTTTGAAATATATTAAAAACTGCATTTAAAATATTATTTTGATGCTGCATAATTTGCTTTATATATTAATTAAAATTATATATATATATATATATATATATATATATAATTATAAATTAATAAAATATTAATTGCAACCACAAGCTTAATTATAAATACTTATTGTAAACATTTTCATTGCTGCTATATATACATAAACATTTTAAACGTCTTATGATTTTGCATTATGATTTTGCATTCGATGTGTAGAAACTGAAGACAAATCAGCTGCTCAATCTACGGAGGCCAGTAAGTATAAGCAATTTTATTTTTATGTATCCATTGATTTCAAGGATGGAATATAAAGTAAAAAAAAAAAAATACAATTATACCTCATTGTAATAAAAACAGTTGAATACAAAACTGTTTAATCCACTAGGTGAATTCATCAAGTTAAATATTATTAAAACTCAGTGGCGCACAACACCTATGAAATATATGGTTCAAATAGTAAATAGTAATAGTATGAAGTAAAATCAATAACCACCCATCTACCTGTTCATCAATCAAATATCGATAACATACATTTAACATGTTGTGATTTTTTTTAACTTAAGGACACCCCACCCTTAATATACCTGGTTCAATTGAACCACCTTGACCCCCCCCCCCCTTGGGCACCACTGTTAAAACTATACAAAAATAATGATGATTCATAATTTCGACCCACTCAGTTATACCAATAACACAAACAAATAAGAAGAAACTATAACTTTACTGACTTTGTCATTATTAAGGAAAATATACTGTTCACTGAATGATAAATGTTTATTTTAGTATCATTATTGCTACCAAAAATACATAAACGTATGAAACGTCTAATAATATTGAATTTTCTTTGATGTAAAGGTGCTGCAGAAAATTCAGCTGTAGAATCTACGGAAACCAGTGAGTATAGTTATATTGTACAGTTGTCTTTTCTTATATAATGGAAGATTTGTAGGAGAGAATGTTTAGTAAAAATGAAACTATATTTATACCGTATTGTAAAGAACTATCGAATACAAACATTTTAAATCTACTAGGCGAATTTATCAAGTTAATTACTATTAAAATTCTACAAAAATGATCATGATTGATAATTTAGTCCTACTTAATAATACAATACAGATTCATAAGCAATTACATAACTGAATTTGTTTTAAATTAGTAAAATATTGATTGCTACCATGTATTGGATGTGGAGCAAAATACTGCTGTGACGTTAAGTTAGTATTGTTATATTGATTAGTAAACATTGGTGTTCGTACGGGGTCTTTCATGGGTACCCCTAATATTTTTTGAGGTTACCACCTGGTATCGCTGGTGTCGTTAACAATGTGGGTGGCAAATTTTTGGTTACAATATCTATGGTCGCAATCGAGGTCTCACGTTTTTAAATATATATTTAAATATATCTATATAATGTACCAATATGTACAAATAATCGTATACAGTGAAACCTCCACTAACGGACACCTCCCAATAACGGACACCTCTCAATAGCGGACGTTTTTTTGGAAACGGGGACATTTTCACTACTTTGCAATGGGACAACCTCCGAATAGCGGACATTATTTTTATCTTTATTTGAAAATAATACGTATTCACATTCGTATATTGTACTCTCGTAATAATGTAATTACGATAACAAACTCGTTATGTGACGATAAGATTACGACAAATTCGGTTATCGGTGAAACGGTTATGAGTTTTATGACAAAAGTATGTCGGTTGACGGTTAGTGACGGTTTTCGACGCGATGACTACGTTAAAACGAAAGCGGTTGTCGCTTCGCGAAGAAGTTGACATTTTAGATTACCGTAAAAACAACGGAAACGTAGGAATTCGTGCACTCACAGAAAAATGTCAAGTTGGAAAAACACAGATTGCGGATATTGTGTCTAACTCAGTAGAAATTTATAAAGCGTGGGTTCAAAAAATTAAAAAGATTTTGAATTTAAAAAATGTATCCCCTCTGAATAACGGACACCTCCGAATAACGGACAAAATATTGGTGACCGAGAGTGTCCGCTATTCAGAGGTTTCACTGTATACTTAAAAAGCAAAATATTTTTTTTATATTTCAACAGTAAAATATCATAGTTATTATGTTCGATAAAAACAATATTTATAAATATTTAGATTAGATATACTCAGGCCTGTCGCTAGGGTACAAGCAAGTCATGCGTTGCTTTAGGGCGGCATAACATTTTAAAGAAATTGAGAAGGCAAATTGTAAATTTGTAATATTAAATTTCCAAAAAGACAGCCATTTAATTATTATTTTGCGTCTTCATTGTTAATTGTTACCGTTTTGCTATATCGTTATGATAGCGAATGATCACAATTCACAATGTATAATAAATTAATATAGTGTTACGGTATACTGATATACTCACGTCGAACACTATAACGTGTACACTGTACAGTACAAACTACAAAGTACAAGTGTATTAGTGTATACGTATAATGTATGTAGATATATCGTATATGGTATATATAGATTGTATACAAATTTCTGTTTAAAGTATATCAGAAATAATTGAGTTTTTAAAAGAACATCGAAAGAATGGATTTTTTAAAGTGAAATTAACTGATAAAGAAATTGCATCAGTCATAGGAATATTGGAGGAATTCCCTCAAGACCATCAAGTGCGTAAACGATTCAAGAAAACTAATTTCAACTATGAACATAAAGATGATAGTCCTCTTCATAACCCAGAAAAAAAGTTTGAAGTAGACTTCTTCAATACTGTAATAGATACAGCTATCAATTCGTTACAAGACAGGTTTATCCAGTTAAATAATCATTGTTCTAACTTTGGTTTCTTGTATGATATAAGTATTTTAAAATCTTGGGAGCATGAAACCATACTAAAGCATTGCAAAGATTTAGGGATATTACTATCTTCAAATGATACTTCTGATATTGATGTCTTTGAATTATTTGAAGAAATTAAATTATTTTGTCAACTAGCAGAATCAAATAGTTCTCCAAGTAAAAATCTTAAATATATTTACAGTCATCAACTTCAGGAAATTTATCCTAATATTGCAATAAGCTTAAGAATTATTCTTACAATTCCAGTGACGGTAGCGTCTGGTGAAAGAAGTTTCTCTAAACTGAAACTTGTAAAAAATCATTTACGATCAACAATGAGTAACAAACGTTTAACTGAATTATCAATTTTATCATTGAAGCAGGCACAAGAACTAAACTTGGAAAATTTAGTACAAGATTTTGCAACAAAAGAGCAAGAAAAGTTAATTTACAATTTTGAAATAATATTATTATTATAATTATAAATATTTTTCTTAATTATATTTTCGTTTGTACTAACAGTATGTATAATATTACATTCTCGTGTATTTTGTACTTTTTAAAGTTGTATTTATATTCATGGTTTTGTGTATTTCTAATTTGTAAATCAATACATGTATAAAAAATTTTCATTGTAATATTATTATGCATGTAAATATTTAATTTAGTATCTTAGGAGCAGCATTAAAATTTTCGCTTTAGGGCGAAAAATATCTTACGACGGGCCTGGATATACTATATATTATACATAAATCATATATACAGAAAATACCTGATCACCCCACCACACGATTAGTTGATTAGTTATAAGCAATTTAAGAATAATTTTGTGTGTGAACAAATCCTTATGGCTGAATTAGAAATTATCCAGACAACAAATGGTAAGCATTAAAAATCTAGCTTTAATTGCAAAAATACAAAAAGTATCATAAAATATTGATAATATTAAAATATTTGAATATAAAAACTAACAATCAATTTATATTATAAAATTTAAAAAAATGTATGTATTATATAATAACAAGTTAAATTTCAATCATTTTCAAAAATCAAAAAACCATTTTCAAACGTGCCAGTAAATATTTTTTTGAAATTCATCTATTTGAATCGAAAATCAAAATTATTTATAATCACAATCGGTATATATTTTTTATAAAATCAGTAGATTTGACGGTATTTACTAACGGGAAGAGGAAGTCGCTCATTGGTGGCACATAGAGGGGAGAGTAATTTTTTTATTTTTCAAGGGGAGATTTTATGATTCACCAGTTCCTTTTAAGGTGCTGGGGTTGGTTTTCTGGAATTTCTTTGGATGAAAGGTTTGTGATAAAAGGATTTGAGTGAGTACTGAAAATGTTGTGTTTTTTTTTTTTTGTAGGCGATTGTAGTAAGTTTAGTTATAGTTGGAATAAGATTGATATTAATAACTAATTATACTCAGTTTCTCACTTTTCAGGGTAAATATCATAAACGTTTTTTTGTTATCGTAATATAAAATTTAAATATCTATCAACATAATAAAATTACGTTGTTAAATTGTATAGAAGCTGCTGATGAATCTTCGGAAGTCGTTAAGGACCCGCCAAGTAAGTTAACATTTATAATGTACTTTGTATTATTAAATTTGAACATTTTTACTCGTTTATGGAATGTCATAAAGTTTATAAAACAAATTTTAGATGTTTTGATTATATATCAGTTCTAAGTGAAATATTTAATAATCAACGTAATAATTGTATTTAATTTAAAAACTATTAAAATATATGATTATTGCATTTTAAATCAGAACTCTGAACACTCTATAATATATGCTTAGAATTTAGTGATTTGTTAGTAAGCGTACTAATGTATAACTATATATGTAATATATATGTATGTACTGTATATATACTATATATGTAAACTCACTCTTACCACATGTACTCATTGTGCCTCTTAGGTATATTCAAAATAAAAAAAAAAAAAGAATTTAGTGATGTTATCATATGAAATATTGACTGTTCAAATCAGCCTTATCAAATAATTCAATTATTCAGGCTTCTCTTCCATACATGAGAACATAAGCATAAATAATGATTTTAGAGAAGTATTATGATGACCTAATGTATATAACTATTAATATTTTAGATAATGAAATTTTTTGGATAATCAATACTGATGCTGAATATGAAAAATATTTAATCTCAGAATATACAAAATTTGCAGTTTTAGCATTTCCGTCGGAGTAAGAATTATTTTTGTAAAAAAATTATTTATTTTCAATTAATTTTTAATACATCAGGATTACACTAAGTAAAGAAAATTTTCTATTTCTTAATTATGTTTAAATTTGGCCATTTTTTGTTTTTATTCATAAAGGCCTTTTTTAATGATATTTTTATCCCGATTAATATCGAGTTGTTTCGTACATTAATGATAAAGTCAGCTATATAAAAATATAGACGATATACATTTTCAGTTATTCTCAGTTATAACCAATTTATTTTTTTGAAATGAAATGTGATTGAAAAGTGTGAAAAATGAAGTTTTCAATGTTGTAGGACTCAAAAATGGAATGACATTCAAAGATGGCTAAGCGAATATAAAAAATATAATAAATTTAAGGATATAACGTTCTACTGTGCGGCTTTGTCGATCCACTCCAGTGTTGGTTTGAAATTAGGAGTCAGTATTCAGTTAAAATGTATAACATGGTAGAATAATAAATTGTGATTAGTAAAGTGGTATGCCTAATTTATGCAATTATATACTATGTTGTATCTCGTAATCATTTTTTCTTTATATAGGTATATGATATACATTTATATTTATTATTCATTTATTGAAACCATTTTATTTTTGGGAAATATATAATAATCTAAAATATAATATATCATATCACTATGTAATATTGAACTTTATTAATCATAATTCATAAATTCATGACACAAAAAAATGTGCTCGTGGAATACGTACTTTGATATATCTATAAAAATATAATTTTTATTACTAAAGACACTTGTGTGTTGTAACCTTTAGATGTTCAAATGGCAAGGAATGTATTGGTGCATGAGTTGTGTATAACAGCGTAATACATTTCTTGTTATTGCTAAATATTGCATGATATTCTATTTTTCACAAATACAATTATCCAATGCAAAAACTTATTTTAAATATTATTCATCATAAACTGTTAAAAAAAACGCACCAAATATAATATATGCTAATTTTCATTTATTTATTTATTCTTGTCGTTTTTTCAGGTAACTACAACTCCAAGTCTTGTTTCATTTTATAATGGCTCGCTGTTTGGTACGGCGATGAGTATTACTGAAAAACAACCAGTCAGAAATTTGCTTTATTATTTAATCCAAAATAAGTAGAATACTTTATAGCAGTAAAAAATTTGTAAATTTAAATTCTTTTAGATTATTTTGCGTAATAAATCAGTATAAAACTCTTAATTAAATGTATAATACTAGTATTTATATTTTCGGAATTACAAAATATGTCACGGATATTGTTATAAATATTATAAAAACCAATATTGTTGAATAAAAATCTTTGAACATTTACATATATTGTTGTATACTGTGTTGGATATACAGTTGAACGTCGATTATCCGCACTAAATGGGACCGAGGGGTGCGGGTAATCGATTTGTTGGGATAATTAAATAAACATAAAAAATAAAGTTAAAGAATAATTTACTGTGTACAATGTAACTACGAGTATAATATGATATATATTGTTTATGTTCGCGGTCACGCGCAAACAATGTACGTGTTTGTGCTTATTGAAATCATCGCGTGAAACAGCAAACATATTCTGACCATGGCGACTGGTATCGCTCAAGCAACGTCCTCCCGTCCTCTTTCACACCCGTCGTCATAACTTACTTTTAATTAACTTTTACCATTATTGTTAATATTATCAATCAGTCACAAGATACCAGTACCTGCTTTGGAATTTTAGTCTCAAACCACAGAACCCGTGTCGACTTACCTGCCAAGGTAGACCTATAAAAGTGCCATCGGCAGCACACACTAACTAATCACTCTTCCGTCTCAGTAGTCAGTAGTAGTAAGACCTTACGGGGTTGACTTGCGCTAATGTAGACAGAGGACGTCTAGCACTTCATCTATTGTACAGTGTAGTAAGAACTTATGGGGTGGACTTGCGCAATTTTAAGGTAGTTTAAGTGTTTGTACATCAGTCGACTGGTCCTTTCACAGCCACGACTTTTAATCAACTTCAATCAGTCTGTCCCCGTCAATCCCCGTTGCTTATCTGTACGGCTCCATGTTCGTACTCAAACATCGTACCACGCAGCTTTACCTAATAAAACGTGTATTCATTCTGTATCAATATTCGTCATCTTTAATTAACATAAGTTGGTCTCTCGAACTTCATTCGTTTAGCAAACAGTTTATATTATAAGTAGGTTATTCATAATTTAATACATATTTATATATCATTAAAAAAATGTATGCACGTTGTATTTACTAAATCTTAAAATTTAAAAATATTTTATTCATACATATTGTAAAAAATATAATAAAAATATAATTTTTCATTTTCATATAATATATTTATATAAAATAACAATCAATTTTTTTTTAAAATTCCAATGAGTTGCTTTTTTTTGTCACAAGATCCTCTATTATTTTTAATAATAAACGTTCGGTTGAATTACTCTCTAGTTTTTGTTCATACCGCTGCATTGCTGACTCTAATGCTGTAAAGGTTTAACCAGGCGTATGACGAGTATGGTTCTCGGCGTTTCATATTAATTTTCTATTTCAGAAGACAGTTTGACTCGGTCGTGACTCACGAATACCGTGATCACATCGGTTACACCTCTTTGCCTTACTACATGGGTTGGAAACCTGCGGCCCGCACAAATATTTTATATGTTCTTGTTTTTTTTTTTTTTTAATAGTATTTTTTGTAAAATGTTCAATAAATTGTTCTTTTAGCTTAATAAATAAAATCTAATCTAATCGTTGATTTCTACTTAATACTTTATGGATTTATGATCGGTAAAATATATAAGATTATTATTATTATCTGGTCGGAGCCGGAATTTAACTTTCATTTAATCTACACGTTATCCACGTTTTGATTAACGTCAATAATACACAACGAAATATTACTTTAGTAGTTTAGTATTACTGAATCGGTTCGACAGCTCAAATTGGCCTCTTTGCGTCTTCCTTCAGGTTTAATTGCTGGTTACCTTTTAAAGATACTAATTTTTTGAAAATCTAAATAAGCCCAACAAAAGAAAATAGTCGTTCAACAGCTAATGAGGAGGTAAGGCTTGTATTATGTTTTATAATTTTTTTTTTACTCTTGGATAATTATTTAAGCAACCAAGTTATTTATTTTTATCATTTTTATCAAAAATGTATAAATTCATTTTCGTTACTTAAATGTTGTCTTAACTGGTCTGGTTCTGAAGAATAAATTAAAGAAGATTCTTCTCACTCTTCACTTGAATGGGATTCAACGAAGTTATATTAAGCTGTTATATTACCACCAGACACGAGACACCATAGTAACTATAATCTAATCATGTTAATCATGTATAATCTAAACATGCTATTCCTCTTTGGAAATTAGGAAAACTGCTGTATAAATGAAATCTCAAACATATTTATTAAATATATGTAGTATCTTAATCATTAATATAGATGCTAGATACAAGTCAATAAACTATTTAAATACATGATACAAGGTCCATTAAAATTATGTTTCTCGATACAAGATACAATTTCATCTAAGACATATCTTAAATACTAGTATCTAAGATACTGCACAGCTCTGGATATATATATATATATAAATACATATGTCCCAATCAAATAGATTTATACTTTTTTGTTAGAAAACACATTAAATAAAAAAAAATTTGAGCGCACGACAATAGCAAACAGTGCCTGTAAACGGATAAATCAAACAATACAATTTGTATAAACTAAACATATTTATATAGCACAATAAACATATCTATAAATTATAATTCGTGATTTATTTCTAAAAGATATAAAAAAAATTGGCATTATTTAATTTATGGATTTTTAAATAGGAAAAAAACCAAAAATCACTCATATTTTTTTTAAATGAAAATATATCTATAAATCAAAGTAAAATGACGTTATAGAAAAATATGGAATAAAAAATGAAGTAATCGATGAAACATTATTTTATTTTTCCTAATGAGATACTTTTAGTCAATATAATAAATCATTCTTTGTTCTTGTACGGTTACATTGTTTACCCGGGTAAACAATGAAGTGTAAAGTGATTAACATTAAAACTTTACTATAAAAGAAACAGGTGAGCAATATAACTTGTTATAATATAAATTTTATAATTTCTCAGTAAAATCTAAATATTCACTATTACAACTCAAAATGAAATCTTTTGAACGTTTTTTCGTAATCGTTTTACTATTTGTATCTTACAACATCGATCAGGGTATTTATTGCTCGAGTAAGTAGTATTTAAATTTAAAAAGATGTATAGAATATTAATTTGTAGCTTATAAATAAATATTCACATATACGAAATTAATATGCTGAGCTAAATTCATAGAAGATGTACTTCCAGTCTTCATTTTGGACTACAATATTTAAGCATATCCAATAGATCCAACATTAATTGCACTAAAGTCACTATATCATTTATTAGTAAGCCATATTAATAATTAGAAGTATGGTGTATAAGCTATAAGTAATTTATGATTATGATGCAATTTACGTATTTATATACCTAGATTTAATAAAATAATATAACTAAACATAATTAAAGGAATTTTATTGTCGTTTGTGTCATTTCAACTAATGAAGACATGCAGCATGTGATATGTTATAAAATGTACAATAGAGTATAGTATCTGGAAAATAATCATGGAACAGTTTGCCCGTTGACGAGGTGGCCAATCGCGGAGTATCAAATCTTAAACTATCATACAAGTACGTTAGTCTGCCCCGGAAGGTCTTACTACACTGAACAGTAGGTGAAGTGCTGGACGTCTTCCGTTTACAGTAGCGCAAGTCAACCCTGTAAGGTTTTACTACTACTGAGTCGAAAGAGAGTTTGGTAGTGTGTGGTGGCGCTAGTATAGGTCCACACGGGCTCTGTGGTTTGAGCCTGAAATTCCAACAACGCAGGTACTGTGTCTTGTGACGGATCGATAATAAAATCAAAAATGGTAAAACTTGATTGATATACACCGATGGTTCTAAATCGGACAAAGGTGTCGGTGCAGCAGTGACATGTCAAGATACTGAAATAATGTTAAAACTGCCAAATGACTGTTCCATATATACCGCCGAAGCACAAGCCATAATTCAAGCCATCAACCTTATCAAAAATAAAAATATTCAAAAAGCGATAATCTTTAGTGATTCCCTTAGCACCCTTATGAGTATACAAAACTCCTATAGACCAAACGAGACTGCAAGAACAATACAGAACCAAATATATAAATTACAAAAAGAAAACACCACCATAAAAATAATCTGGATACCAAGTCATACAAATATCTCAGGAAATGAAAGAACTGATACACTTGCCAAAGAGGCTACTGTGTCACAAAACGCAACCCCATGCCAAGTTTATTCAATGTCCGACATCAAACAAATAATTAAAAAAATAATTCTCAATATCTGGCAAAACGAATGGAAAACTTCTAACACCAAATTAAACGAAATTAAAAACCACATTCTCCCTTGGCCGAACAACACACTCACCAGAAAATAAGAAGTAGTTATCAATAGGCTCAGAATATGCCATACTAGATTAACCCACGCCTACCTAATGAAGAAAGAAGACCCACCCATGTGCCCGACTTTTAACGATCCCATAACAGTTAAACACATCATCACCGACTGCAGAAAATACGAATTACAACGGAAAAAATGCCATCTAACTCACCATCTCGCTGAAAACCTCAACATCGATACAACCAACGTTCTCAAATTCCTAAGGGACACAGAACTTCATAAAGAAATTTAATTTAATATATATTATAAGTATAATGTATCTACCATATTTAATGTAACCTATCTATTATTAATGTAAATACTATGTATTTTTGTAGCCAATGGCTCATAGTTGCCGAGGCATTTGTCACAATAAATAAAAAAAAAAAAAACTTGATTGAAAGTTATGACGACACGGTAGAGGAACGTTGGCTGGAGCGATACTCCGCCATGACCGGAGTGTCGTCTGCGTATCGCGGGTGAAAGTCGCGGTGATTACGTTAAACCGATACACGCGCATAGTTTGCGCTTGAGCGCGAACATAAGTAATATAATATATCATATTATAGATGCATTAAATTATTCACGGTAAATTGGTTTATTTTAAATGGTCATTTAAAAGCTATGTTTTCCGTAACTTTTTCTTTTCGTTCCACCTTAAGGGTGTCCTATGGCGATTGCAATTTTTTTTTCTCAAACGAAAACAGCCTTTATTACTAAGTTATACATTTGCTGTACATTTTGGTGTATTGAGATCAAAATTCGAACGAGTAGTTTTTTATATATTCCTATTTGAATATTTAGGAAATTAGTCTTATGTTACAAAATATTATAATATAGTTTGTTAAATGTATTTTAAAATGTTATTAAATGTAACCCGCTAAATAACATGTCTATATTTTTTTTAGGAAAAACCAAATTACACTCACATATTATTTTAAATTAAAATTTATCGCAATATATCAAAATACCATTATATCACTGTGTTTATATTAATGTTTTATTATAATAGTAGTCTACGGAATTTTCTTTTTGGTAGGCAATAGCTAATATGTGTTTGATGTTCACATTAATATTCGAATAGAGACGTGGAGGTTCGAACGGTTTATAGTATTCGAACAATGACGAGGAGGATATCGTCAGTTTTAGTTCATCCTCCCTGTGCTCATGAAAATCACCGGGTCTTCATCCTAGATAGATATTGCACATAGATTTTACTGAAATCGAGTACAGACTATTGCACGTGAATACAGAATCAAAGTATTTTGTTGGATTTATTATCGGAAAAAATTAAGTTTTTGAAGCAGAGGTGTTAAAGTAAAGGAGCTACAATTGTTTTTGTGATATGGTAAAGAGTTCAGAAAAATATTCGACTAGAATGTGGGATGTTTTAATGATATTACAGCTTTTAAATAAAATAATCATGCTACTCCTTAGACGTTATCGGTGTACAATCGGATGAGGATTAACATAAAAATCCCGTCTAAACGCTGAGGATCTAAATATATATAAAATTCTATAATACCTGGTAGAGTATATTAACTTATTGTCCTTTAAATGGTTTTTCGTATATTTTCTGTTATATTTCATATATTTACAAATGTAGATGTTACATAGTAAAATGTTATTATTTCATTATGATATTGTTTGCGCTCGCAATATTTACATTGAATTCATCGGTGTAGTACATTATTAATAATTATCCATTTAATTCTTATTGCAATATAGGTCAAGTCGAATCAACTTTATTCTTATACTGTTTATTTATTGTAATGATTGCATACAATTTAAACCCATATATTTCGCTGAATAATGTTATTTATTTGTTAACCATGTCTGTTTATGACTCCGAAAAACATAATACCTGCTGTGTAAACTGTGTTTATAAATTATATTAATATCTGCATCAGTCTTACGTAATACAATAGTATATTGTTTGATTTATCGGATAAATTGAATATAACTATATAACAGTGGGCTATACAAGGTTGGACGATAGGAGCGATCGCCACACAACCTCCCTGGACATTAGACTCATTTAAACTTATTAATTATATATTTCATTATTTTTAATAATCATGAAATGGTTATCAAAAACCTGTTTTGAATCAATAAAACATCGGTATTCAAAAAAAAAAAAAATAAAAATAGGAATAGGCTGTTGTTAGTTTGTTACCAATTTTTTCCAATTATTAAACAATAACATAGAACAGCATTAGTTAATAGAGATGTAGTTGCTACTATAATAAGCGTTCACACATATTTTTTTAATATATGTTGAAATGGTTTTTGTTGTGATTGGTTTCTGGTAAAGTTTTTTACTGTTAATTCTAAATCGGAAATTCGTTGTGATAATAATTTTATTTATATAATCAGCGTAGTGCTAAGGGGTGTCTTCTGTTTGTCATATTAAAAGGTGCGTTGATTTATGACTATCTTATTCGTTACTCAGGGTAGGATGGAATGTGATTTTGTTTGACTATTCGGTATCTTTTTAACTATACATGGTTTGTCGTATATTTTGTGTTTTATTTCATATATTTACAAATGTAGATGTTGAATAACATAATGATATTTATTTTAATGTAATACTAGCTGACCCGGCAAACGTTGTTTGCCATATAAATTATTTCTAGGGAATAATAAAGGTTAAAATATTACAAAAACAAAAAAAATTATAAAAATGTTGTAATGAATTAACTGTGTTTAAAAATTATTTTTTGGATGATCCATAATCCAGTCACAATTTATTTTGCGAACTATACAAAAAAATTATAAATAAATGACTAATGCCTTTGTTATAAATTCGTAAAATAAGTATTAACTGCAATAACTCACTGAATTATAAATATTAAATTTAAATATCATCTTTGCTGTTAAGCTTGCATAATCATTTTAAACAAATTAATCCTAATTTTATTTCATCATCTTGGATATACAGATGCTGACCAAAAATCAGCTGTAGAATCTGATGGTTCCAGTAAGTATGTTTATATTGTATATTTTTCATTTTCATATTTTCTTTCAAGGAGGGATTGTTTATTAAAAAATAAAATAATACATAACATACCCTATTGTAAATAAAACAATTAAAAAGAAATATTTTTATTCCACTAAGTGAATTAGTCGGTCAGTAGACGGATCTGGAATTTCCGCAGAAATTATGTTATCGATTTCTTCAGGACGGATTTTGTTGATTAACCAAACCAAAATGTGTGCGTGAGGTAATCCTCGCCTTTGCCACTCAACCGAATACAGCCAGCAACGTGTGGGACCCTATACATGTAATTTAGTGATGACACTCATTAAAGACTACAACTTTTGTCTGAACACACGTGCTGTAATGTCATGACGATGTATTGCATTTTGGCCAGGCAATAGCAAAGATGTAATCTCTAGCCATTTTGGATTACATGTGAAATAAATAAATAAATGATAAATAAACAGGGTCGCCCAGATTCGCGCACGAAAGTCAGAGCATCCTGTATATATTCCTGCATATGACGTGGACTGCTTACGTACGATGATGGTAGAATGATAGAGTTACCAATTTCAGCGGTTTGTTGACAATAGGGTCTCGCAAGTGAATGTACTCATTCGCTCGCAGCTTGAGTTGATTATATTGTAAGTATCGTAGTCGTTCGACCTCTATCTTCGCGTACATGTCGACCATGAATTGTTGGCAATGCTCACGACATCGTAGACTGACGTTGTCCAGGCCGCGTCTAAACATCAATCGATACGCATAATAATCCTTCGAGCTAATGTTCTTTTTTGTTTCGACTCCTGTAATAATATAATGTCAATTTAAATTAATTACGTTTAGTGATTTAATTTTTTTGTTAAATGAATGATAATCAAGGTCATAACGAATGAAGTACCTGGTACGGGATCTCGTTGTTTAATATTCATGCAATATCCGTCTTGTCCCTTCCAGAACATTAGCGGGTATTGGAGAGCGTCATATGAACGGTGTGTACCAGCAATGAACCGAAGATTATTATTTCTTCTACGAATCAAAATTTCTCGTGCACCTGTACGATCGCCAACCATGATTCCAGCAACGTGGTCAATAACAGGTGCATTGAATCTACGAATGTGCTCTCCAGCTGGTATCTTTTCAGGATTGATGACAATTGCGTGATTATCGCTGTGCAATTTGTGCATGTGTGATTTGAATATTTTCAACAATTCATTGTGCTCATTCAATAGAGCCCGTACAGCTCGCCGACGATGCGTCTGGCAAAAAAAGAATCAAGGTTATTGTAGTCACAACGTGCATTCACGCGATTGGCAAGTGCGCTTCCAGAATCCTCGCCGCCCATAAAGTAGATCTGTAAAAATGTTCGTTTGACATTGGCATCAATGAGCCCATTTTATGATAAACTTGCCCTTTGATTTTGAATGTAGAATTGTATTGTTGATCGTTTGCATTAGTATTATATTCGAACTATTTCTGTTGCTCCAAACGATGTCATTTGAAAACATGAATTGAATGTTCGGATTGACTTCAGGAACACGTTAGAATCTGGACCCGTGCCTATAAGTAAACCGTTCAATGGTTCAGGTGGTGTTTCAATTTCAGGTAGTTGCACCTTTCCTGACACGCAAACACATCTCGGCTGGCTCATTTTTTAATTTGAGAGCATGACGTAGCAATAATCACCAATTACCACTTTTGAATGAGTATAATATTCAATATCGGGCTCATACTGGAATTCTAGACGCAGGAATGAATCAGAAATATAAATGCTCGATGTACCCGTTGGCGTTGTTGATCATTTGTTCTGCGTCTATTGACTGTGAAACGGCGTGATTGTCGTTGTTCTAATCTTATTACTTCTTTGCGTTCAAACGTGAAGCACAAGAGTGCACACTACTGCCGCTACGTGTCAACGACATACTGTGTGATTAATATTGTGCACTTGAAAGGCCATAACTCCGGAACCACTTATCGCACAGCATACAAACTTAGATAGTAGCCGATTCTCAAACCTACTGAATATGCATATAAAATTTCATAAAAATCGGTCAAACCGTTTCGGAGGAGTATGGTAACTAACATTGTGACACGAGAATTTTATATATAAGATAAATTCGTTATGATTAATGTTGGGAAAAAAGTATTTTTTTTTAGTTAATATTTTCTTATTATTTTGTACTTTTAGTATTATGTATTTTTTTATATTTATTTTAGTTTAAATTAACAGCGTTTACTGTTGACTATGCTTTTTCGTTCAAATCAGTATTGCCTCTTTTCTAACTATGGTTTTAATCGCCTATGTGAACAACTTATACATTTCGTTTATTTTTTAGTCAGGAAAAGATTTATAAGTTAATTTTCAACTTTGGTATTTATATTATTTTGAATAATCTTTAGTATTGTGGAGCTATCTTGGACGTTTAATTTTATTCTTGAAAGGGAAGTTGTATTTTGACCTATTGGTTTGGTTTAAAATGAGAGGGCTTATGTAATTTGTAATAGTATTGTTTCTGGATGGATTGTGCTTTTTTTAATGGAATCAGGGATTTTTCGTCAAATTTTTACTATTTCTATAGTCTAGATTTTCGGTATCGTAAGATGGGATTGATTTGTACGTCGATTCCTAAGTTTGCAATAAATATCCATGCAGTATGTAAAATAGGCTGTAATTTGTTGATATCAGTGGACATTTTTTGTACCCAAAAATAATGTATGGTAAATGGAATGACCATCTTTCTTCGTTATTGTCTTTTATAATGTATTTTCTTATGATGTGGCTTATGACTCCGCTTATTATTTCAGTGAAATTTTGACTTTGTGGGCCGTACCTGCTAGAAAAAAATTGTTTTAATTTATTTAGTATACCGTTTCTTTTTACCCGTATATGGTTTGTTCTATATACATATTATGTTTTAATTCATATATTTACAAATGTTAATATAAAAATACTACTATCATTGCTACTAAACACATATAGACATGTTATATGTCTAATGATTTTGCATTATCTTCGATGTACAGAAGCTGAACAGAAATCAGATGTTCAGTCTACGGATAAAAGTTAGTATATTTATATTATACAGTATTCTTTTTATTCAGTGAAATTTTGACTTTGTGGGGAGTAACTGCCAGAAAAAAATTGTTTTCATTTATTGAGTATACCGTTTCTTTTTACCCGTATATGCTCTGTTGTATATATTGTGTTTTAATTCATATATTTACAAATGTTAATACGAAAATACTACGATCATTGCTACTAAACACACATAGATATTTTATACATCTAATGATTTTGCATTATCTTCGATGTACAGAAGCTGAACAGAAATCAGATGTTCAGTCTACGGATAAAAGTGAGTATATTTATATTATACAGTATTCTTTTTATATAAATGTATCTTCATTGATTGCATGGAGGGAATGTTATAAATTAAATTATATTATAACCTTATTGTTATAAGAACAATTGA
The DNA here is from genome assembly GCA_949715065.1 of Periphyllus acericola. Taxonomy (NCBI): domain Eukaryota; kingdom Metazoa; phylum Arthropoda; class Insecta; order Hemiptera; family Aphididae; genus Periphyllus; species Periphyllus acericola. The sequence continues at coordinate 47,542,346 of OX454265.1, forward strand.
ACACAAAAGTATTTAATCAACTAGGTGAATTTATCAAGTTATAAATGTTATTAAAACTACAACAAATTAATTATAATTCTTGATTTAGGCTCATTCTGTTATACCAATAACAAAAAAAAAGATACAATAGCTATAACTTCAGTGACTATTTTATAAATTAGGAAAATCTGAATTGGAACTGCTCACTAAATGATAAATGTTAGTTTTAAAATCATAATTACTTCGAAGCATAGATTAACATACTCAACGTCAATTAATATTGCATTTTCTTTGATTTACAGGTGCTGCAGACAATTCAACTGTACAATCTGGCAAGGCCAGTAAGTATAGTTTATTGTATAGTTCAATTTATATATATTTAAATTGATTTTAAGGCTCAATTGTCTATAAAAAAATAAAATAATATCTCTGCTGCCATCCATGTGCTGTAGTTGCAAATTATCGTCTGGTCTCTTCAGGTAGTTGAGTGATACGATGCACATCTTAAAGCTACACTTCTCACTACTAACGGTTCACGGTAACATACCTTAAGTTTTGTAGCCTCACCTGAGGCTGCTGGCGGCCGGATCATGACTACTGTTTTACCAACTGAATATTGAGTTTGTTTATGTCTGTGATTATCATATGCAGTTTTCAATTGAGATTTTGACTGTTCAATCTCCTTCCTAGCTTCTTCCCAAAGCTCCGTAGGACAGACTTCACGTAAAGTACCCAATATAAATCTGGGCCGAGATCCATGTACCATTTCCAACGGTGTTGATCTAGTTATCTTGGTTTCACCTATATTAATCTGTCTCTATAAAACTTATGGTAAACCAATCAGGAAATGTCTCCGCCCGTTCACCACCCACGCTATGCTTATCAACTCCAAGTATTCCTGTCTACATCTGGCTCGAATGGCAGTCATTCACGTCTACTCCAGAATACAGTTTTGCATCTAATCTAAATCAGCGTAATGAAGACCAAATGCACACATAGCTCTTTGTAATAGATGCCTTGCAAAATATAATCTCGAGTCTTATGGATTCTAACGATAGACCCCGACACAGCGGTGATTTTTCTTGGAAGTATTTCATTACATGTTCGTCGCAAGTACGCAGTTTCTGCACTGCATCGCGTCTTGGGTCATCGTCAAACTACACTTGACTTAAGTTAATACTTATCACACACCACGTATTTATGTCTCATTTCTGACTTGTTAATTCTTCACTATTCAATCACAACGACTCAATGTAAAATCAGTCTCGTTTATTTCCAAACAAAACCAGGCAAAATACAATTAAGTAACAAAACCAATACATTATAAGTAGGACGTGTACTATATACACCTGTGTCGGCACTGGACTCCAACGTAACTTCTAGTTCGCGGTCCGTCCTCCAATGCGTATATTATATAAGGAAAAAGGAGTTGGGGGTATGCCTTCTTATCTGGGCTTATACAAATGTATAGCGTAAATACCACCGTTCCTGCATAGCATATATAAACGTTATAAACGTATAATTATTTTGCATCATCTTCAATGTATAGAAGCTGGAGAAAAATCAGCTGTGCAATCTACAGCGACCAGTAAGTACAGTTAAATTGTACAGTTGTCTTTTCACATATAATAACTTATTTCAAGCAGAGAATATTTAGTAAAAATAAAATTATAATTATATCTTATTGTAGAAAAAAACGATTAAATACAAACATTTGAAATGCACTAGACAGATTTTTATAAGTTAAATATAACTAAAATTTTATAAAAATTGAAACGATTCATACTTTAGGCACACTTAATAATACGAATTGTATAACATAGATTCATAATCAATGATACCACTTGACTTGTTATATGTTATTAAAATATTGATTGCTACCATTTATTGATGTAGAATAAAATTCTGCTGCGTTAGTATTGTTATATTGTTAAGTATACATTGGCGTGTGCACTGGGTCTGTCATATGTATTAAAGATGACTTTTGAGGGTATCAAGACCGGTGTCGATACCAATGTGGTTCCCAAATTTGTAGTTCTGTGGTCAATATTACGCTCAAACGTTTTTAAAATGTATATATAATTAAACCTAATTATAATATGTACAAATACTTCGGAACATTTCTAAATATATAAAAAGCTATAAGACTCATTTTGACATTTCAACAGTGAAATTTCATAGTTGTTAATTTCGATCAAAACAATATTTACAAATATTTAGATAAGAAATAATATAAGATTTTCATTTATCATACATACGAGTATATAGACAATATATTTTAATTTAGTCCAAAAATACAATAATTACCATTACAAATTGTTTATTATAAAATATTAGAACATAAAAATTAAAAATGAATTATACTATCAGATGATATCTCAGATAAAATGTATGTGTAATATAATTATAAGACAAACTTCAATAATTTTGAAAAACAACCAACAACTCTTTTGCGTGCCAGTAAATATTCATAGGGCTATTGTTTTTTTTATGGATAGAGTAGGTGGTACGCTAGATCCTTTTAAAGGTGCTTGGTTGATATTGAAATGAATTTGTTTGGATGAAAGATTGGTGATTATAGGATTTTAGTGAGGACTGAAGGTTCTGTGTGTTTCTTTTTAGGTGATGGTAGTAAATTTATTTATAGTTGGAATTCAAATGTTATTGTAATCAACTAATTTGAACAGTGACTGAAATGCCTATATTGTTTTAGTGTTGGAAGGTTTTATTGAGCTCCAAAGTTTAATACCGTACATGAAATTAAATTTAAGACTACGAACATTATAAATATATTCAATTAATAAGAATAATATATTTCGTATATAACTAGAGTTTTTAAATAAAACATTAAATTTTGAAGACTTTTGAATGCTCATGGATTTAATCACACATTAAAATATCATGCATATTGAAGAACATTTAAAAAAATACCGATATACCATCACTGCATTTTCAATGAATACATTAGATATTAATTTTTTTCGTGGTATCATTAACGGACTTCTGCCCATCAGTGTTTCGTTTTGATAAGAATAGAAAGTAAAATTTATATTAATAACTACTATTTCTCAGTTATTTACTTGCAAGTAAATATTATAATCTTTTAATTGTTTACATAATAAGCAATTTCATTATCTATTAAGTAAGTAAAATAAAGTTATTAAATTGTATAGAAGCTGCCGCTGAATCGCCGAAAGTCATAACGGACCTTTCGAGTAAGATAACATTTATAATGAACTTGGTACTATGAAATTTGAACATTTTTACTCGTTTATGGAATGTTATAAAGTTTATAAGACAAATTTTAGATGTTTTGATTTTTTATCAGTTGTATGTGAAATATTTTTTAAGCATCTTCAATTTTATTTAATTTCAAAGCTTTTAAAATATTTGATTATTGAAATTTATATCAGAACTCTGAACACTTTAAAATATATGCCTCAAATTTATTTATTTCATCATATGAAATATTGACTTTATAAATTAATCTTAGAAAATTATTCATTAATATGCATTCAGGATTCTCTTTTTTACATGTATATATAAGCAAAGTTAATGATTTAAGAAAAGTATGTCTTTGTTGTATTAATGTATATATAAATTCATATTTTAGATGATGGATTTTTTTGGGTGATCGAAACTAAAGAGGATTATGAAAAATATTTCTTCAGGGAATTTTCAGAATTCTCAGTTTTGGCATTTCCGTCGGAGTAAGCATTCTTATTTTATATTATTATTTATATATAATTATGTTTAAATACTTCATGATTACAATATGTAATTCAAATTATCTATTTCTTAGTTGTGTTTAATGTAAGCCATTTTTGAGTTTTAATTCATATAGGCATTTTTTGGTTGATATTTTGACACGGTGCACGTGGGGTGCGGCCGGGTCAGGTTCGGTGGTGACACACAAATTAAGAATAAAAAACAAGTAAACGGTTTTAAGATGTTTATATGGTTTATGTATTTCTATTAAATGTGTGAACACTAGTGCAAATCGTGAAACAGAACAACAAACGAGATAATTGAGAATAGTACCGAAACGGTACCTGTGTGTCCTCGCGTAGAGTTTCACCCATTCTCGTGACGAGCGAAAAGTCCAGACAACCAGCCTGCTCGTTGTACCGACCGCTCCAGGTCCCTCTCCAGTAATGGATGGGTATCGGGGTGTCGTGACGGCGATGCGTGCCGCGGTCTGGTGGTTGATGAGAACGTAAAAGCACGGTCGGCGACAGCTGTTTCGATAACGGCTGCCGCACGGGTCCGTGTCAATTTTTATCCTGATTGTTAACGGGTTATTCGGTTCATTGCTGACAAAATATTAACTCAATGATTCAAAAATAAAGACATTATAAAGTGTTAGGAACGTGATTGCGGCTTAACTTAGTTTTACCGATAATTTTTGTGAAATGAAAAGTGATTTTAATCTTTCTATGATATAGGAATGCAAAATGGAAAGACGTAATAAGATGGATAAATCTCATTATAGTAGAAAAAATTTATGACGGGATTATGTATTTTAAAGTGGGTAATTCAATGCCCTCAAATATTGGTTCGGCATTAGATGTGAGTATACAGTTAAAATGTATAACATACTGAAAAAATAAATTGTATTTATTAAAAAGAAATACCTATTTAACTCAATCATAATATGATGCAAAGCTGTATCATGTATTGACTTTTTTTCTATTCGATAAGATATATTTTTTGGATAATATATAATAATTTAAAATATAATATATCATATTATTATGTAATATTGAATTTCATTAATCATAATTCGTAAAATTGACACAACACTATGTGTTTATGGAATTCTTATTTCGATAAATCTTTCAAAATATTATCATTATTATTAAAGACACTAGTAAGTTGCAACTTTTAGATTTTAAGAATGTCATGTATTTTAGTGGTACATGAGTTGTATATTAAAGCGTATTAAATTTCTTGTTTATGCTAAATATTACATAATATTCTTATTTTCACAAATACAATTATCCAATGCAAATAATTTTTTTAAATTTTTTCATAAAAAATTCCATAAAATGGTTAAAAACAAACGCACGATATATAAAATAAATTAATTTTCATTTATTTATTTATTCTTGTCGTTTTTTTCAGGTTAGTACAACTCCAAGTCTTGTTTCATTTCATAATGGCAAGAAACATACTACGACAAACAATATTAATGAAAAACAAGAAGTAAAAGATTTGCTTTATAATTTAATCCTAACCAAGGAGTATCCACAGCTAACTAATAGCAATTAAAAGATTTCCGATATTAATTTTTTTTAACTATATTTCCTTTTAATCACTATAAAATGTTTAATTAAATGTTATACATATTTATGTTATTGAAATTACAAAACATTGAATGATATAAATAAATAAATTATATATTTATTTTTATTTTTTATAAAACATATAATCCGCGGCAATATGGCCATTGGACGTTAATTATTTTATATTGTTTTTGGATTTCGGTTCAAGATAAAACCTTAAATATTTATATATGTATAAAGTGAAAGGTGTGTGGGTAAATTATTCTTCAACTCACTCAGGTATGTAGTGGTAGATGGCCCTTAGTCTCCCACTGGTAGTAATAGTCAATAGTGTATAATAGGATAGGCAAATCGTGGGTGGAAGTAAATCCAGAATTTATGTTTTGTATTTACTAGAATGTTCCTCAACGTTCAACAATAGGGAATGGAATAATCGCCCATTATTATAACATTTAAAGCAATAATATCCTCCTTAGAGATATATATTTTCCTTTGGTAGTAGTTATCCCTTTTTGAGTTATTTAGTCCATTCAAATAATAATAGTGCACATGTAGCATGATATCGTTGTTGAGTCCCGCCGCACAAACTATTAACCCAAACAGGCAGTTTTTTTTTTGATATTTATGACACTTAAATGTATATCTTATCTACCTTTAACAGTTCCAAGTGATCCTACAGTTGAGTGCTAACCGCTAATCACTGTTCATATCCCTGGACGTACCAAACCCGAAATTAATTTTTGTAATAAATGATTGAGCCGAATGAATAAACATTTGGGAATAAAAGTGAGTTGTAGGATTGAGTCGAGAGTTATGAAATGTACAATCTAATTACTCACAACCATGTTATATAATACATATTGTTCCACACTAAAATAGTAATAGACTACAACGAATGACATCAACGGACGCGAAGTGGCTGGCGACTTATTGATGGCTTCCATCGTTTTTCCCATACACGAACTCTAAATAATCATGTTATGTTATTCTATTTTCCACTATAAGTGCGTATTCTAATTTTCCAATTACGACAAACAGCCGCGATATAATATTATACAAATACATTCCGCATAATATCCTATGAGAATAATATGATAATAATAATTTAAATACTAATCTCTACTCTTGGTTTCGACACTATTCCTTGTAATCAGCCTCGTTGTTTGTAGAGAAAGTGGTGTTAAGACTTAAATATCAACTAACAAAATATGTAAAGTTTAATTACACTTATTCTACAGAAGTTATAAAGTGTCGCCATTGGGTGGCTGCTTATTATCAAGTATTATATCAAACTGTATTATATATCTCCGCATGCATACTTATTGTATACAGATTGTGAGCCTTATAATAAAAGTTAAAAATTAAAAAATATATTATATTCAAATTTCAAAATAATAAAATAAACAAACCTATATTGAATTCATATTTTACGAGAAAAATACTACGAATAATATTACATTTCAAATGACTATAATCAATATTAAAAATCCAAAACTGTTTGAAATTCACACCATCTCTAAAAGAAAACAGTTTTGCAATTTTATAAAAATGCCAAGTCACTTTAGTTAATTATTTTTAAGTCACAATAACAATAAAAAAAAAAATTGGCCGAAGAATTTTACCAGTTTTTTGGTATTACCAGTCTAATGTTTCAACTAAACAATATTTAGAATTGAAAGTAATGTCCTCAATACGATAGACTGATGATATCATAGTGACATAGATGGTTATAAGTTATCGTGAGTTCATGCTCTAAAAAATGTAGTCTAGAATAAACCACTGTAAAAGTATCAAGAAGATAAGAGTCAGATAATATTACATATTGTTACAATATAACATAAGATGTTTTCCACGAATTGCTTAATGCGTCCTTAAAACGTTCGTATACGTACGTTTGTACTCGCTTTATCTGCTCTATACGTTTTATTTTTAATAATTTGATGTTGCGAAAACTCCCATATATTTTATACTGTGTAAAAATATAAATTATTGCATTTTAATCAAATTTTGGTAAAAATATGCACAATAAAATAGAAAAATGCATAAATATGCCAAATAGTAAAAAAACCTCTAAATATGCAAAAATATGCAACATAAAATTTCACATACTTAACCACTGTACCTTGAAATGGATTTCTATGTCACCTAGCATTAAATACGACTTAGCAAGATTGATATTCAAGATTCAACTTGATGCCGATCTGCTCCAGTCTGATTTAAATTCTCTTTATAATTGGTGTACCCATAATAATTTCACTCTTAATATTAATAAGTGTCAGATAATGTCATTTTCCAGAGCTCGAGTTTCTACAAACTTTCACTACCATATCAACGGAGCTATGCTACATAGAACCACTGGACCTGTAAAGGACCTTGGTATTCTTTTCGATTCTAAACTTAAATTTGACTGTCACATAAATAATATTACAAACAGGTCAAACAAGATCATTGGATTTATAATTCGAAATTGTGTGGACTTTACTGATAGATATGCCCTAAAATCATTATTTTGTTCTTTGGTTCGGTCTATCTGCGAATATGGATTAATAATATGGTCTCCATACCAATTAGGTTTCAAGTTAAAATTAGAAAAAATCCAACAAAAATTCTTACGTTTTCTTTCATTCAAATGTTCCATACCTAGGACACCTCATACTTCATACTCCCCACTTTTGTCTCTTCTTAACCTTGAAACATTAGAAAATCGTCGTTTGAGATTGGATTTATACTTTTTGTATAAACTTTTTGTTGGATTAATCGATTGTCCTAAATTCTTAAGTCGATTTTCTTTCCATGTTCCTACTCGTAATGTTCGAACTAAAAATACATTTTATATTAACGTAGAAGTAACAAACTATGCGAGCAACACCCCCACCACCAGAATTATGAAAACTATAAATCAGTTCAATATTGATATGTTCAGCACACCAAACTTTCTGTCATTTAAAACTTATTGTAATTGTGTCCTTAATAATAATTTATAAGCTTGTAATTTTATTATATTATATTTATCTTGTAAACTGTAACTATAAAATTAAGAATTTACTGTATATACTATGTATATATATATATATATATATATATATATATATATATATTAATTATGTACCTGGGCCTGGCCCGTTTATAATTTAAAATAAATAAATAAATAAATAAATATGCAAATGCATGAACTCACGAGCCCTGCTTATAAGCCATCCAACATATGTATAATAAATTAGTACCATATCTTATTGACATTCGCTTAACTCCATGATACACATGAACGTTGATTTTAGGCTGGAGAAAATTTGGTGGAGAGGTTTTTGGGTCGTCTTCAACTTTTATGGTTGTTTCCGCATTTTCTTATTTATAAATATTTTTATTATGTGACCCTTATTTTATTATAAAACTTATTGAGTATCCATTATTTGCGTTGTTGTGTAATTGTTTTGTTTTTTCAAGTAGGGATTTAAACGTGTATTTTTAAGCAGTGGGTTTGAATTATAATCCAACTTCTAAGTACTTCCTCTATTTGTGGCCATGTCATGTCCGTGCGATTTTTTTCAAAATTTTCAAAAAAATTTTACAGCAATCTCAAGGATGTATATTGGTACAAAATATATTTATTGTTCAGAATACCATTTATTTTGGTAGCTTTGTTATATTTGCGTTTAAATGAATCAATATTTATGTGTATTACTCCAGAAACTTGGTTTGTTTGCAAAAAGATGTTTTGTCCCCCACATTATTTGTGTTATTACTTATTTGTTTGTGTGGTTTCACCTTTAATGTGTTTAATGAGTTTGTATTTTAATTCTGATGGTTTCCCATTGGTGTTTAGTTTTCGTCTTTCAAGTTTTAAAAATGTTTGTAACAAACTGCTCTATATTCAGTGGCACATGGATAAGAGTTTTCGTTTGGTTCTTGATTTTCAGGATTTGTTGATTTTAGGCTATTTTTTAAGGCAGTGATGAGTGGGCATTAGTTATTCTACGGTAAATAATATGCAGATATATTCGAGTATTTGTATTGAATCTAGTAATGGTAATTCGTATTTTGGTGAGCACATAAATTCTTTTACTGTATGTTTTGAGTAGGAATATTTGAATTTTTCTATGAAGGTGTTGTTAGTTATGGTTGTTTCTGAATTTGCTGCTTTAAGTTATCAATAAATATTTTATTATGTGACCCTTATATTATTATTTTTAATAGGGAGATTTTTGTGATGACGAAATGTATGCAAAGTTTGGTTCGTATTATGAATTGTAATTTTTCCATTGACTCGAAGTTAAGTAGACTATTATTGATGTTATTCGTTTGATGAAATTAATTGATTGTTTAGTTATAATTCTGAACGTGTTTTTTTTTTTTGGTTGGGCACCATTTGAAATGACGGAATTTTTTTTCGATAGGTAGTCAGGTGAGCACGTGGGAATTCCAGAATAAGTGTGTCTGTGATGTTCACGTTAAAAATTTGTTTAGAGTCCTTAAGGGTCGAATGTTTTATAGTATTCGAACCATGACAAGGAGGATATCGTTCGCGCGTGCCGTCGTCTTGTATCAAATCTCCATGACAAATTATCATTTAGCGACCGTTGCACCCCGATTTCGGTCTACCATGTGAATACCAATGAACGTACTACAGAAGAGCAATATTCTTTACGCCTTCGACTGTGGTTTTCCGACCTTCATGTTATGTTTTTTATATATATATAAATATATTCTGCAATTAAAATTATGTTTATTTTGTTGTTAAAAATCATCTTATATAAAAATTATTTTCAGTATATAATAGTAACAAAAAGTGCCTATTAACGTATAAACCAAACAACAATAGCTGTATCAACAAATATTTACATATATAATGATTCATTAACAATAATCAACCAAATTTCCAATAGACAGTGGCAATCCCAATAGGATCATTTAACTAATAACAAACTAAAAAATATTAAAAAAACCGTTAAAAAATGGCGATCTCCCACCAATACCGCCCGAATTGTCGATACTGTCACCACCAGAGCTAGAATCGGACATACTCTGCTCACTCATTCACACCTCTTCAAACAAGACGAACAGCCAACCTGTCATCAATGCAACGTTCCACTAACAATTGAACACATTACACTCCAATGTCCTCTATACAAACACGAACAACATATATTAAACAACCCCACCAACATGGAGGAAGCATTCGGTGAAACAAATACAGATGTCATTTTTAATTTTTTCAAAGCCATACAACTCATAAACCAACTGTAAATAAACATTTGTAAATAATTATATATATAAAAGAAAATGTACCCCAAATTATACCTTTCACTTTGTATCAACCTTTACATATACTTTTAATATTATATAAATCTTTACTTTAAAAAAAAAAAAAAAAATGTATAAAACTAATCTTATGTAAAACTTAGCAGGCTAATGATCCAGTTATCGAAGCCTTATTCTTAATAAAAAAAAAAAATATTTACACATTTATATAAAACAATTGACATATCTATAAATTAAAAATAGTGATTTGTTTCTAATAAATATATAAGATAAATGGCATTATTTAATATACAGATTTTTAAATAGAAAAAAACCAAAAATCTCTTATATATTTTAAAGTAAAATATGTCAATAAATCAAAGTATTATGACGTTATACAAAGATACGTAATTCAAAATGAAGTAATCGATGCAATTATATTGTATTTTTCGTAATGGAATAATCTCAGCCAATATTCGAGTCATTCTTTGTTCTTATAGGGTTACATAATACATTGTTGTACCCGGGTAAACAATGACGTGTAAAGTGATTAACATTAAAACATATACTATGAAAGAAACATATTAATATCATTAACCTAACCTAACCTAACCCCCATGTTTTAAAATACTTTACAAAATAAACCATTACGTATTTTACATTATCTTATCGATATTTTTTCACACGTTAGCGTTTTACCGTTGTGGAAAAATATTGTATTTAAACGCTCAATTTTTACAAACATATTTATAATTATATTTTTGTTGTTTATTTAACCAGATGACAGATGGTTAAATTAATTAACCCAGTTTAAATGTTAAGTACATTTTCATTATATTCGGTGATATTTTGATGTTCTACATATAAAAATGTAATTATTATGTTTTTTTAAATTTTATAACTATTACAGCTATACATTATAATATATTATGGGAAATCGAAGAAAATCGCTATACTTGCTCTGTAGGGGAAAATTTTTTTGGACCCTGATGATTGATTATAATGGAGAGCTGCGAAATATTATTTTATGGGATTATTTACGACCACGAATGAATAAAAAAGCATATTACCACATATGTCACTTAATTGAAAAAATTTTAGGATCAAAAGAGGCCATAACACCACAAGAAGTACTAATATAAATAACCAAAAAGCAATTAGATCCTATTTACAATATAGCTTGCAAATGATTAATCATTTGGTTCCATAATTTAGCATAGCTTTTGGAAGGCATCTAGAAGACATCAGAAGACCGATGTCAGGTAGTAATAATAATTTATAAAAACAGTTTACACAAACACTATGTGTTTAGGAGTAATAAACGATAATAGTAAACCAATCATTTACATTAGTAACAGTATAAGAATTAAGATGATTCGTCCTGATATGCCACGGAGGAGTCCCTATAAATGATGCACTACCTTATAGCAAAATATAAGCCCCGATGGTGTGACTTAGATTTCACTATGGAGATTAGAGCTGGGGTGGATTCATATATGTATATATAAGATGTGGAGAGCTTAATGATGAATGGTATTCATTACTTACTCCAGATCTTATTAACTTAATTGTGTGTATGTATATTTATTTGTGTTAATGCGTAATGCACACAATAACATATAATAATGTTTATTCTCACCTGAGTACCTGTAGCAAGTATGTTGGGGCCGATATCGTAAAATAATATTACGCGCACATCGGACACCTATTACATCATACGCATACTACTTGCGATTTCACCACCAACCTATCATAATGTGTATGTGTGTATATTTGTGTGTGTGTAGCTTCGTCAGAGTGGTTGGGTTCGCCGCGCAAATCTGACGAGCTACGTGGTGGTGGTGGCGTGTGTCTTGATGTGTATTTGTGTCGTGTGTAACTTAAAACTACGGAAAAAATAGGAACTAAAACAATTGAACAATGGTAAAAAAATAGTAACTATGTTGCTGTATAATAAAAATAATCGGCCCTTCTGGCCCAACAATTATAATAATAATTAACACATAAATAAATCACAGCAACAGATACAATTAAATTAACAATAAAAATCGTACAAAGGTACCTATGGCGGATATGCAAATAATATAAATAAATAAATAAAAACTCACAATTTGATTGAGTGCATACTGGCCAGCTGCAACTACCTAAAATTTCATAAATCTACAAAAACTCTTTAAACACTATAAAAATAAATATGCGTGTCTATGACGGCTGATCACAATAATAATAATACAATGTATAACAATTGTGCCTATGACGGCTATGCAAAATGATACAACATATGTGTTAAAATAACAATAATTTGTGCCTATGACGGCTATGCAAAATTATACAACCTGTGTGCCTATGACGGCTATGCAAAATTATACAACCTGTGTGCCTATGACGGCTATGCAAAATTATAATATAAAATGCCTATGGCGGCCACACAAAACTATATCAAAAAACTGCGTCACTGTGCACGCAACGACAGTTCATACGCGAGAGAACAAAACAAAAATAAACATGGGCGCTGGGCCTTTTGGGTTACATAACACACACACACATAATAAGATAAAGCTAATTAAAATAATAACAAAAATTGTGATTGTGCGTGTGTCTGTCGATTGTCGGTGGTGAACCGAAATAGGCCAATGACCGTGAAATTGATCACGGCACGGCGGCAAGTATATGTGAGCGTAATATTGATTGCGTTATATTTTTTCTTATTATACGAGTATGTTTGCGTTAATGGCGCGAACAAAGTACGTTTGTCTTGAGGTCCTCGTATATCTAGGAGACGAGATTCCGCAGAATGACAAACACACACAATTAACTTAAATTTAGGTATGTTTAAGATGAAATAAAAAAAACAATATTTTTTTACTTGTACAAATAGCTTAGAAATCGCACTCGTCGAGTCTTACAACTTTGGAAATAAACGTGATTAGTCGGAGCCTATGTCCTGCTTGAGACTGACTGGTTCTCGGGTCACATATGCTCTTTTATAAAAATGTTCTGAAGTGTGATTGCTATTGCCCTTTTTTGTTTACATTTTGAGAAAAGAGATATTATAAAATATGATAGGACTTAAATGTTAGGTTTAATTAAGTTACATAAAATATAACGATATAGCCCATCATGATATTAACAGTAACCAATAAAGTCTTTGCATAAAGTCAAGTTTTAATTAAAATTATAATAACTTGCAGCTTGATTTTATTTTATGCTTAAATTAAAAGAAAAACTGTGAAATCCACTTAAATTCTGTATACATTGTTATTTAAACAATTAAATTTAGTTGTTATGCATTACCCAACAGTTGTTTAAAGTTTTACCTTATGAGTCATGACCTAAAAAAACTATTTACTTTTGCCATACGTGTACTGCAAAGAGAAGTAATACGATTTTACACGTTTTTATTTTGGAACATTATTCAGAATGGTTTAGTGTTTATTGAAATACAACCCGATTCCGTATGAAATTGACTGCAACGATGCTAAATCTATTATAATAGCACAGTAAATCAATTACAATAATAATAAAAAAATAAGAAAATAGTGGATGCTTGATTATTTAAAATTTGCTGTTTTATTATTTATGTAGCATCTAGTATATTAATTCAGTATTGCCAAAATTACCAAGTGTTCCATATTAATAAAAATACTTGTGTAACAAGTTTGATATATGCACATCCTTGCAACTTTTCCATGTTTCGTTCACGAATAAACCGATATTTGCTTCTACTCCTCAACACTAATTCCTTGCCATATTTGGATCTTACTATTATTTATTTGATCTCTACAACTACGTAATAACCTTGTAGTTATAAAACGAATACTTATTGTATCTATACACGCGGTGTTATAATTCGTGACCAAACTGACCTCACAACTGCAGCCAAAAAATATATTGACAAGTATATTAACTATATAAGTATATTATTTTGGTTAATTTATCAATACAATCTGATCGCTTTAGGAATTATTCAATTATTGTCATAACCGTATAGTAACAGAAGCTAGGTAAATCCTATATCGTTAATCCTATGTATTTTCACATTATCCTATAAATCGCAATCATGTGAGTATAATGACAAAGTTGATAATGAAAAAAAATATCGCTTATTCAGTTTCAATTGCGGGATAAAGTATTGTTTATTCTGATTTAAATTGTCCAACAAAACAAAAAAGTACGGAATTGCCCACGTTGCTTTAAATTTTAAAACATCATACGGAGTCGTGTCATTATCCAGGTAAAACAAAACCAGGTAATATCGACCAATGCACGTATTAAATCGTATTCTACCCTAGAAAAGAAGACTATATTATGGAATAGATTAACATCCTTTTATACAGATTTGTTTGTTTTGGCGGTTAAAAACACCAGCATGTCCTAATTTTGCATATAAATAATGTGTCGTTATACCTTTTTAACATAACTTAATTAAATTAGTAACTTGCTTTTTCAAAAGAGTATATCAGAAACAAGACACTTTAATCTAGCCAGCAAAATTGTTATTATAAAAATATCAGCTTTCTAAATACATTTCAAGTACTATCATTATTCATTATTTTGAGTTTAGAACATAGATACTTTAAAAGTTGCTTTGATATTAACTATGATAATAATAAATATTTTTTTTAGATTATGCATTCGGATATTTTAATTACTTTTTCTCAAAAATTGAACCAGGTAAATTATTGTATAAAAAATTAAAATATACCAACCAAAGAGCACCTTGTAACTTCAAATTTTACTATTCAACTATTTAACAAACTTTCGTATATATAACGAGAAATATTTATATTTAACTAGCTGACCTGACAGATATTGTGCTGCCTTAACTATGAATATTGAATTCGAATAGGTATAATAAAAAATAAAAAATATATTCCAAGAATATAGTGTTTATTATTCTACAACTTAAGGATACACAAAATTCTTAGTTTTATTTTCTGGCTTGTATATAAATAAATTTGTTGGTATTCCGACACGGAAACAGGCGACGTACAATAAAATTGTCCATGTGAAAAACATGAATTTTCAAGGTTGATGCCGCAAACACTGTACCACTATAATAATACTCACGATCCAAGTCCGTGGGATAAATTATGTTTAAACGCGCACTCTTTCCCGCGAGCTTGGAATGCCACGTCACAATCGCACTGGAAAAAGCGTTCGTCTAAAGGGCCCAATTGCATCGCCGCACTGCTTAACATCATCACGCGGTCGGACTCCAAGTTCGTTGTCGTTTGTGTCCTTGATATCTCGGGGGCCTTCGACAACGATTGGTGGCCCGTCTTGGCCGTTTTGATTTTTGATATCCCCAAGGAGAAGGAGGTAAATATAACCTAGGATATTATTACCGCATGTAAAACTACACAAGGATATATTTACCCACCGGTAAAAATTTGTTTCTGGGGGTATAAAAACATTTATCCTAACCCCCTGGGTGAGCATATACAAGGGATAGCACAAAAATTATAGAATAATGTTATATAAATACAAAAATATCGTTAAAACAACGGTTCGACCTATATTCAAAAATTATTCAAAATGTATTTGTATTAACATTCATGATATAAATTTTTTCTGTCAATTAATATATAATCGAATATATCATGTCTATTTATTTTGTATGTTAAAAGCAGTATATGCACCTGTATACTATAACCTTAGTTATTTGTTCTACAATATTTACATTCAACTACATTTGTGTAAAGTATATAAGAAGCGTTATAAGAAACGTTGTTAATTCAAATTGAGTTTTGTCTGTGTCTGTATTATTTAACAACATTTATAAAATATTTAAATTATTTTAAAAAGATAAAATGATCCCAATAAAGAATTCAACATTCATAAAAACATATATAATCGTTCATATAATTTGTTTATTATTCAGAGATATTGGTTGCTCCTGGTGCTGTTTTGGAACACAGGATGAAAAAGGTTTGTATTTTAATTAATCTGCAATAAAATAGTATAATTTATTTTTGTTATATTAATTTATGTTGTTTTTCTTTTACACAGAAAAAAGTCGTGATGAATTTAAAGGTAGAATCGATTTTATTTTACTATAATAAAAAACAATTGAATAATTAAAACAATTGACATAATTTTGAACCATAATACGAGTACGATTGCACGCAAAACTGGAAATCACGTTGCCAAATTTAATAGAAATATATATTTAAATAATTGTATTTCATTGGTATTTTTATTTCTTATACATCTCCATCTGAAAAATCCAACAGTCCATTGTGTAAATCAGGAACTGCATTATCTTTAATATTTTAATAAACAAAAATACAAATAAATCCACTCAAAAAAATTTTAAATTAATTTGCTCACAAAAATGACAAATTTTCATAATATTATTTGCTAAAAAAATCTAATCTACGTTCAAAAATGAACGTAGAATACAAAAATTCGCAGCAAAAAAAAGGACGTAGACTGATACAACTGCAACAGGAACACAAAATATTGCAAATTAGTATGAACATCATTCACGATTATATTATAGATAACATAAATAAAGAACTCAGAGTCTGTAGACATTATCTTGTTATGTTAAAATGATTTTCATTTACTTACAATAATTATAAAAATATTTCTGTACATCGGAGTTTATTCAAATAACAGTATTATTAGGAATAATGAAATTGGAGGTGATTTATGGTTTATGAATGTTTTGTACAATTATCATGATTCCTATTTATACATATGTAACCCAATTTTTTACAATAGCTGAGGTATCACGACCGTTCAAAGGTAAGCATAAAGTCAAGTTTTAATTAAAATTATAATAACTTGCAGCAATGCAGTTTGATTTTATTTTGTTTTATGCTTAAATTAAAAGTAAAACTGTGAAATCCACTTAATTTCTGTATACATTGTTATTCTGATTTAAATTCAGTTATTATACATTACCCAACAGCTGTTTAAAGTTTTACCTCATGAGTCATGACCTAAAAAATGTATTTACCGTTGCCATAGTATACTGTATTACGATTTTATACGTTTTTATTTTGGAACTTTATTCAGAATAGTCTAGTGCTTATTGAAATACAACTCAATTCCGTAGGAAATTGACTGCAACGATGCTAAATCTATTATAATAGCACAGTAAATCAATTACAATAATAATAAAAAAAAATAAGAAAATAGTGGATGCTTGATTATTTAAAATTTGCTGTTTTATTATTTATGTAGCATCTAGTATATTCATTCAGTATTGCCAAAATTACCAAGTGTTCCATATTAATAAAAATATTTGTGTAACAAGTTTGATATATGCACATCCTTGCAACTTTTCCATTGTTTCGTTCTCGAATAAACCGATATTTGCTTCTACTCCTCAACACTAATTCCTTGCCATATTTGGATCTTACTATTATTTATTTGATCTCTACAACTACGTAATAACCTTGTAGTTATAAAACTTTATAATAAAAATTTAAATGTAAACTTCTAAAGCTAATAACCTGTGTAGTTTATGCTTAACCAATACTAAAAAATTAAATATTGTAAAAAGTGTAAGCTTGATAACTTCAAAATTGAGGTTATATTTTTTATAGCATCTAGTATATTCATTCAGTATTTCCAAAATTACCGAGTATTCCGTATTAGTTAAACTGTTTAACTTGCGTAACAAGTTTTATATATGCACATCCATTTTATTTTTCCATTGTTCCGTTCACTAACGCTAATGCTTTACCTTTTTTGGATAGCATTATTTTTTATTCGTTCTCTATAACTACGTAATAAGCTCGTAATTTGAAAATGAATACTTATTGTATCTATTCACTCAGCGTTATAATTCGTGACCAAACTGACCACACAATCATAACCAAAAAGTATATCGACAAGTATATCAACTATATTAGTATTTTATCTTTATATATATTTATGTTTATCTTTATATATATTTATGTTGCGGAATCTAAATCCTCCTAAATTGTGTAATGGTACACGATTGTCCGTCAAGAAACTGATGAACAATGTAATACAATCAACGATCATCAAGGGCAATTTCAAAGGGGAGGAATTCCTTATCCCACGAATTCCGATCATTCCAACAGATCTTCCATTTCAGTTTAAGCGGATTCAGTTTCCCTTTAGATTGGCTTTTGCGATGACAATCAATAAATCGCAAGGCCAATCGTTGGAAGTCTGTGGGATCAATTTTGAATTTCCATGTTTTTCGCACGGGCAGCTGTACGTTGCCAGTTCGCGTGTTGGAAAACCGTCTTCGTTGTTTATTTTTGCACCAAAAAACAAAACGAAAAACATTGTTTATCAAAGTGCAATAAATTGACTTGTGTAAGAATTCATTATAATGGAATACTTGAATATTATTATCAATCTAGACTTTATTTGAAGGCGTTAAGTTCACTGGGTCAACTTAATTTAAAAAAAACATTTAGGCAAAACAACGTTTGCCGGGTCAGCTAGTTTTCTATAATTTTACCTATACTTTTAAAAATTAGTGCTCTAGTGTAGGTAAATCAATTGTGTATAATTTAAATAGATAAGAAGATAGAAATAATATTTGTCTTAATAAGTTATGATATAATTTCATAGCCTTTGAGTTATTGATAAAAATGATCTGCTAATAATTCTACTTAGATTAGCAACATACATTTGTAACAGATTTACATCTGTAAATATAGTATATCAGATTTGTATTGAATAGGCATTAACATGGAAAAAGTGTAATACTAATCTAATGTATTAAATTTGTCAAGCTTATTTCATCTGTTGAATTAAATACACATATTTTCAATCTCCTGAGTGAATTTTATAAGTTAAGGTTTCATGATGTTTTATATAAACTATGAAAAAAAGTCTATATCATAGGAATACACAAAAAAAATGATAATAATGTTGCTATATAAAATCTGTTACATATTATTTGGATGACTCATAATTGAAGCTTACTTTGTGTTACAAAGTATTCAAAATTTCAGAAAAACCTTGACTTAAAATTAAATATCATTATTGCTGCAACACTTAAATAAATATTTTAAATATTTAATACTATTTCATCGTCTTGGATTTACAGATGGTGGAAAAACATCAGTTGTACAGAATGAGGATTCTAGTAAGTATTTTATATTGTATAATTATCTGTTTACACAAATTACTTAATTCTAGGAATTATTGTTTTGTAGTAAAAAATTAAATGTATAGTTTTGATATTGTAATTAAAACAATGAAATATAAATATTTTTATTAACCGAGTATACCGAGTATATAAATAGGATTTAAATGTAAAGCTAAGTTCAATTATAAGCAAATCATTTGTATTAATTATTCAAATAATTCGTTGTTGAATGATATCACAACTTTGAGAGGTTGTTTTTATATTTAGCTTATTTTGATACGGAATTTGGCGGAGTATTTTGGTTGGAAATATAAAAAATACCATTTGTCTGAATGAGGGACCAGTCAAGAATATGACCTTAAACCGCTCTATGGAATAATAATAATAACCCTCTTGCGCCCAGCTTGGGCTCGGGTAGGCAACGTGACGTGTCGGTTTCCGGTCTCTCGAGACGACGGCAGTAGCTACTAAGTAACTACGACGATGTCGAGGAGAGGGAACAATACAAATTATTTTTACAATGGATGGCAGGACGTAGAGTTCAATTATCATGGGAGGGGGAGTCTCTGTGGTCGGAACGGTTCGGTGGAATGACCAAAGAGCTTACACACAAGTCGGTCGAATACTTATAACTGAACTTAAACTATGTGCCCGAAATATGGTAACTGCACAAATGGTCACTCCTAATTATCCGACGACCTGGGCAGCCTCGCACTACTCGAAGATTTTGACATACGGGAAAAGAGGATCAGTGACGGACGGTCAACATCGGTCTGAATTCGGTCTGCGGCCGGCTTGGTTTATACTAAATAAAGAGACTACAAAATTTATAAAATCTTAACACCTGGGTGCAGAAAATAAAAAATTAGCGGAAAGGTCAATAAGTCAAAATAACCAGTTGACCGATTAGTATTCGATTACTTACGACCATTAATATTTAGTAATAAAAATAAATAAGTATTAGTTTCGCCATGTATAGTTACAAATATTACATTTTCACTAAAGCCGTAAAATCAGCAACATTTGAGTAAAGTTCATAATAAAAATAGTTTATCAATAGACAATTTTCATCAAATAGAGCCTCTAACTAAGAGGTAACACCTTAAGACACAAATTGGTTAAAGAAATAACGCAAATTGTATTAATAAAACACATTTTATTCACTGTTTAATCCCCAGAATCTCGGTGTTTCGTAAAAATATTAAACAGGGTTTAATGTCATTAATTAAAAGGCAATTAAAACAGTGAAATTCAACAAAGATTTACAACATATTTTTTATCATATATAACAGTTGCATACAATTTCATCCGACAAATATCAAAAAAAAAAACCCTTTACAAGAATTAAATGATGTAAGGAAAAAAATACCTAAAAAAGTGGATAAACTTAAGTTAAAAAAAAAAAAAATAGTATAACAAATCTCATATAAGCCATAAACCAGGAAATTTAATCATGATCAAATTTCCATATCTACAACTATTTATTATTTATTATTTGTGTTGATTATGGGCAACATGGAGTAAACCAGATTATTTTTACAAAATTAATATTTCACATAATTCGATTTATATCTCTAACATGAAAACATGTTATATTCTATTATGCAGGGGGTCCAAACGGAATTTACACAAATCTATGTTCTTATTATGTTCCAAATGTAAAATATTATCACTTCGTCATTATCCGATAAAATTTGTTGAAAATGTTATTGAATTTTCAAGATTTTTATGTTGTGTTAAGAACAGTATCATCTGCGTACATTGCTAATTGGCATTTTTGTGGAACTGGGATATCGTAGCAAAAAATATTAAACAAGGTGGGCCCAATATTTATATTTAAGCTCATCTAACTTGTATTACACCTAAATTACAATATACTATGGTCGGTAACCATTACCAAATTTATAGCTGCGTTGTAAAATGTAAGAAATATACTATAAAGATACTACTTCCGTATATCTATACCTAGATATAATAGTATATAATAATGAAACTTAAATAAGAGGACACTATACTGAAATTTGCATTTTATTCTTTCATATTGCTTTTTTATAAATATAAACATTTTGATCTGATTCCTCCGATCTCTTTCACTCAGAATCGTATTTTCGAAAGTATTGGTACATTGATTTTAAATGTATTATAGCAATACAGTTGTATAAATGTACAGTACCTGTACTCACCTCGACACTCTTATCATATTAAAAAAATTAAATACACATATTTTCAATCTCCTGAGTGAATTTTATAAGTTAAGGTTTCATGATTTTTTATATAAACTATGAAAAAAAGTCTATATCATAGGAAAACACAAAAAAAATGATAATAATGTTGCAATAAAAAATCTGTTACACATTATTTGTATGACTCATAATTGAAGCTTACTTTGTATTACAAAGTATTCAAAATGTCAGAAAAACCTTGACTTAAATTTAAATATCATTATTGCTGCAACACTTAAATAAATATTTTAAATATTTAATACTATTTCATCGTCTTGGATTTACAGATGGTGAAAAAAAATCAGTTGTACAGAATGAGGATTCTAGTAAGTATTTTATATTATATAATTAACTGTTTACATAAATTACTTAATTCTAGGAATTATTGTTTTGTAGTCAAAAATTAAAAGTATAGTTTTGATATTGTAATTAAAACAATTAAATATAAATATTTTTAATTCACCGAGTGAATGAATGAACTTAATTATTATAAATATTTTTAATCCATTGGTTAAATTTATCACGTTCAACATCATTTATATTTTTCGAAAATTATGATCATTCCTAATTTAGGCTCACTTTATAATACAAATTAGTCAAATCAGATTCAAAAGCAAAAGAAATAGTCTGCTATTTAATGTTTATAATATAAACCGTTATAAGAGTTCAGTACATCTCAATATTAACTATAAGAATTAAAAATTATTTCTGTTGAATACTATTTTCTGATACTATAACTATTAACTCGTCTGTTAATTAGAGTTATACTCGTATTGTGTTTGTATATATTTTATCATTCAAAGTGAAATTATTAAAAATGAAATTCATAACCACCGACTTAAAGTATTTTATTTTTGATTACGTTTGGACATAGAATGTAATATGAGGTTCGTTTTGTAAAAAAAAAAAAGGGTATACACATTAATCGGTCTAACCAGCAACTGGGTATTATTTCTCCCATAGACTTAATACCGGTAGAATAAGCCGTCGGATCAAATGTTGGTGGTTCAGAATATACAAATTAATACTACCAAGTTCTTTATTGGTTCGGTTTATTCTCCTCGTAATACCCTTCTGCCAGTTTTCGAAACTTTTAAATCATCAGAAGATCTTATAATATCTATCATTAATCAAATTTCAATTCTGTATTGTGTGGATTTCAATATCCCTTTTTTATATATATTAGTCACAAGATCACTGATCGTCAGTCGTGACTCATATTATCATCCTTTATCTATTCATTACCTATATCATACTGATATCCATTATCAAATTTCTCATTTATATCTACTATATAAAGAGACTTGTCCTGGGTGATTCATCATCGCCTAGCCGGAACCGCTGAAGCTATGGATATGAAATTTTCAGTAAATGTACTTATTACTATGTATAGGCGCACTAAGAAAGGATTTTTTTGCAACATTTGCGAAGCAACATTTGAAAGCAACATTTGAGTAAAGTTCATAATAAAAATAGTTTATCAATAGACAATTTTCACCAGATAGAGCCTCTAACTAAGAGGTAACACCCTAAGACACAAATTGGTTAAAGAAATAACGCAAATTGTACTAATAAAACACATTTTATTCACTGTTTAATCCCCAGAATCTCGGTGTTTCGTAAAAATATTAAACAGGGTTTTATGTCATTAATTAAAAGGCAATTAAAACAGTGAAATTCAACAAAGATTTACAACATATTTTTTATCATATATAACAGTTGCATACAATTTCATCCGACAAACATCAACAAAAAAAAACCCTTTACAAGAATTAAATGATGTAAGGAAAAAATTACCCAAAACAGTGGATAAACTTAAGTAAAAAAAAAAAAAAATAATATAACAAATCTCATATAAGCCATAAACTAGGAAATTTAATCATGATCAAATTTCCATATCTACAACTATTTATTATTTATTATTTGTGTTGATTATGGGCAACATGGACTAAACCAGATTATTTTTACAAAATTAATATTTCACATAAGTAGATTTATATCTTTAACATGAAAACATGTTAAATTCTAATATGCAGGGGTCCAAACGGATTTTACACAAAGCTATGTTCTTATTATGTTCCAAATGTAAAATATTATCACTTCGTCATTATCCGATAAAATTTGTTGAAAATGTTATTAATAGATATTACAAATTGTGAATTGTAAAATTATAAAAAAATTTTAATCTAACGGAAATTTTAAGTTGAACAATCAACATTTTTAGAAAAATGCTATCTTCGAAATTTATAAACGTTAACAAATGAAAATTTAATTTTTAACGTCTTTGATAATCAACCTATACTTATCAAATTATTGTCAACATTCAACAACATTGCCTTTTCCTAGGGATGCTCATAGAAAAACAGAATTTGACTATCTATATTAAAACGAGACAAATCACTCTGTGTAAATATCGGTATCATAACCTGTATAGTGTATACGTGTGAAATAAATGAACAAGTACGTATCGTATGGAAACATATACAGAGTGTTTTTTGAAATGCACATTAATTATTTGGTAAATGATGACATACGAATAAATTGATGACAAAGACGAGGTCAGCGAGGGGGATAATAGTTGATTTTATGTCTTGTTGAGCATAATTTACATAATTTTTACTGCCATTTAAAGCGGAAATAAGAGAATCTCGGTGGCGTTGAATGTGGGTGAAGACATTATTTTGAACTGTTATGAAGTATAGGAGAAATGAAGTTTGTCTTTATAAGTGGATATGAAATTAAATTGTATTTATTTTGTTGGAAATCGTCTACCAGTTGAAAATATTTTGAAAAAAATCATCGATAAATCAATGTGTTATGACATTATATTCACCTTAAAAATTCACGATTAAGTCATCGATGCAACAGTACTGTGTAGTTATCATAATATATACATATATTAAATTGTTGTATAATTATTTGTATTGAAATAGTATGAGTCAGTATTATAAATCATTATTTGTTCTTATACTGTTACACTGCTGTACCCGAGTAAACAATGACGTGTAAATTGATTAGGTGACATTAACGAAATGCTATATAAGAATTGGTATACTATTTAATTTGTTATCTTTTTAACTTTTACCAACCTAATAAATTGCATAATTCCCAAGGTAGCAAATTGGGAATGGTTTTCTTTAATTTTACCCTTATGTCTCTAAATATTGCTTCCACACTGATCGTCAGTCGTGACTCGTATTATCATCCATTATCAATTCATTATCTATATTCTATATCATACTGATAACCATTCTCAAATTTCTCATTTATGTACTGATTTTAAATCCGGAGACTGTTTTCTCAATGTCAAATTTCTTAAATTCCTTCAACTGGGAAAATACTTTCTCGCTCAACTCAATTTATAATATTTCTACAATATTTAAAGTTATGAATCGATTCATTCCAACCGAAAATTACAAGCCTCCCAAATGTTCTAATTAGTATTCTCCCAAATAATGAAATTTAATTTTTTAAAAGAAGGAAGCCTATTTGGAAAATTTATTCTTTAGTCCAAATTTTTAAAACCGGGGATCCATCTGAGTTAAAAGTTACTAACCAATATCCATCCTTCCCCATTAAGCTAAGATGTTTGAATTATAATTATTCAGAAATTATCGGTCCAAATTTTGACTTATTTTTCATTAAAAATTCTTTAAAATTCAAACTTAAAATAAAACGCAAAAACGTTTTACTCAAGCTCGTTTTCTAATTGAAATAAATAATTTTTATTGAAGGTTCACTCTCTACATTTTTATTTAAATACAAAAGATTTCTTATGCATTTTAAATAAATAAATAAGTCATTATTTGTGTTCATAATAACATTAATGATCAATTGCCAATCGGTGATGCGATAGTTTTTTAGGGTAAATTTAATACATTTTTATTGCATACATCATATGAAATTTAAAAGTTTATCTGCATATTAATATTAAGTATTAAATTATACAGAAGCAGCTGTTCTTAGTTCTTCTGATGATTTGGTCCTGAAACGTAAGTCTACGGTTATATTATACTTTGTTCAATTCACTTTGAATATCTTTACTCATTTATGCAAAGTGTTTTTAATTTTTAAATATTTATCAGTTATAAGTAAAATCAATAATCAGAACTAATCATACATTTTATAAGATAATAATAACTAACAATTGGTTATTGAATTTTTTTTCGGATCTCTCAAGTATATGCTAAAACTTACTGATGTTATCATAAGAAATATTGATTGTTAAAATCATCCTTAGCAATTTTTTTAATAATTTGAATTCAGGCTTCTCTACCTTATATGAAATTATTAGCAAAGTTTATGGTTTTAGAGAATTATTTCTATGATGCTTTAATATATATGATTGCTAATATTTTAGAGGAAGGCATTTTTTTGTTGATCGAAACTAATGATCAATATCAAAAATTTTTAACCACAAAACATTCAGAATTGGCAATTGTAGTATTTATGTCTCAGTAAGTATTCTTTTTTTAGATTATGATTTATTTTTTAATTTTTTGAGTTTGTAAATATTTTTGATGTTCATAACGAAATGCAAATTATTTTATTTTTGTTTTGTATTTTTTTTATAATATAATTTTATCCCGATTAAAAATAAATTATTTAACCCAAATATGAACAAAGATATATTCAATTTTATAAAAATATTGAGAGTATAACCTTAAAAATATGATTTCGCTCGACTGAGTTATTAAGTTAGTGATAAAAATTGTAAAATTAAAAGTGATTTTAATTTTTAAATTGTGTAGAAAATCAAAGGATTGGACAGACGTTCAAATATGGATAGAAAATTTTAAAAAGTATGATCGTTTTAAGAATGTTAATTTATACCAAGTGGATATGGACAAAAATACAGAAATTTGTGTGAAAGTGGGAGTGAGTATTCAATTAAAATTTATAACATAGCAGAATAATAAATCGTCATTATCAAAGTTGTATGCTTATTCTATGAAATCATCTGCTATGCTGTATCTTGTGATATTTTTTAAATATGATTTCACTTATTTTATTGGAAGTATACAGTTATTTAAAATACTTAATTTATCAATATTTAACATTTAACTATCTTCATCTTTATTTATAAAATCATAACACAACACGATGTGATTGTGGAATTTTTTCTGATATATCTATCAAAATATTATCAGTACCTACTCGTATTATTAAAGACAGCAGATATGTTGTAACTTTTGGATTCTAACCATAATAAGGAATGTAATGGTTTTACAGTTGTCAGGTAAAACGTATGACTTATCCTTTTAGTGATAAAAAGACCATACAATAGTTTTCTTAATGAAAGATACCATCGCCAATTTAAATCATAACAAATATATCAGATATGTCTAAAAGAATGCATCCAATAATTATGCTTATTTTAATTTGTTTATTCTTATCATTTTTTTCAGATTACTGAAGCTATAAGTCTAATTTCATATTATAAAGGCTCGGTTGTTACTTTGTATAACCATGTAACCGGAGAAGCTTACATTCAGAAAATATTTCAAGAGTTAATGGTTAAACAATTGGATAGCATTGTTAAAGAACAACGGGAACAAATCAATAAATTAATATATTTTAAGTTATAATACGTTAATAAAAATTTCTTGAATTAATGACATGACGTGTGAACTTTTTTTTTTAAAAATAAACTCCTGTTCACAATATGAGGCTGAGAACTGTGACTATTTTTGTAGGATTTGGTTATATCTATTTATCGACAAGGTTCTACGTACGGCATAATATTGCGGGTCATGGTAACATCTTGTCACACTCGTTGTTGACGGCGGCCAATAACTGGAATATGATTGCACCTGCATATTGTTTCATTTTTTCTTATCATTAATTTACTAAGTATATACCATGACGACCTTATCGTTTTCCGGGGAGCGGTTCATTTTACTCGTTTGTGTAGTGTATAACACATGCATGTGCGTGATACTTACAATTATACATATTATATAATGTATCCGTGGTTACACATTATATTTATATGGATACGTCTTAAAGATATTATTATATAATGCGATCTTAAGTATGTCTTGTGGAGATACAAAGTTTTTGTTCTCAAATTGGGGAACACCCCATTTCCACTACTGCATTTCTCTAGAGTAATTTTTCAGTAAATGTTGATGTTCTGTAATCAAAATTTGAACGAGCAATTTTTGAATTATTCAAATAAATTTATGCAGGAAGGAAAATATATTATTATTAATTATAATATTTATAATAACTTGTATTATGATAAAATTTGTAATTGTTTGTTATCACTAGGGCTGGGAATTTAATGCCCTAAAAAACCCCGAAAAATGTCCTAAAAAAAAATGCTTTTATGACCTTAAAACTCTAAATAATGCCCTAAAAAACCATGAAAAATGCCCTAAAAAAATGCTTTTATTATCTAAAAATTTTTTTTTTTAATAATTTTAGTATAAATTACAATAAAAAGTTTTAAAAATGCATTATAAAAATCAATTAACTCGTACTGAACGTCGAACGATATCATCGGTTAGGTTACCTATTAATAATAGGCTATTATTAAACCTATTTATTAATCCTTGTCCGATAATGACGATAAGCCAATTATATAATACGAATTACGAATACCTACTTATAATCTATTATATTTATTTAAAAACCATGTTGGTGTAAAAGTTTTAAAATAAAATTTCAAATTCATACACTTAGTTTAAAAAAACTCAAAAAATGCTCCAAAAACTCTAAAATGCCCTAAAAAATTAAGAAAATGACCTAAAAAACTAAAAATGCCAAAAAATGACAAAAAATGCAAAAAAATGCAAAATAAACTTTCTTATTCTCATTCAAATGTACATGAAACGAATTTGTGACAAGACGAGCATTGCACAGTAAGCTTTAGAAAACAATGCAAAGTGCATCGAAATCCCAGCCCTAGTTATCACTAATTGATAATAATTAGGGAAGACACAAATTTAACACTTTTCATACGCAATTTTAAATAAGAATTACTCCGAAAATATTTGTCCAAATTTTGGCTACTATATATCAAACATTCCAGAAAATTTAATTGAATGTATTATGCAAAAAAAATAAAATCTTCTTGTTTGAAAAACAAAAGGTTGTTTTCACATAGAACATCCTTAAGATGGCGGGAAAAAAAAATTTCGGAAAACATAGGAGTTTGAAACATAAAACAAAATAAATTTCAAAATTATGAATTTCTTTGCCAAAAAAAGGGGGTGAAGTCTAGAAAAAATCACCCTTTATACAATATTATGATACTGATTGATAGTACATTTGTGATTTGGCCTCATTCTATTCAAAGAAACAGAAATCATAAAAAATATAAAAAAGTGTACCAATGCACCATAAACGTTG
This sequence comes from Periphyllus acericola, assembly GCA_949715065.1. Lineage (NCBI taxonomy): Eukaryota > Metazoa > Arthropoda > Insecta > Hemiptera > Aphididae > Periphyllus > Periphyllus acericola. The sequence continues at coordinate 47,571,514 of OX454265.1, forward strand.
ATCTAGGATTTCAGAAGTATATATACTTTGAATAATATAGGTTAACATCGCATCGTTCAAATTTGTAGGTAAACAAATAATCAGTAATTTTAATAAAATAAAAGCAGGTAAGTTAATATTTTCACTTACATCATAATATTAAATTCAAAACTGTGTACACATGTATAAAATATTTATTCCATTAATATTGGTGACATTAATTTATATTTTATGACTCATTGTCCGTATACTGTTTGATTATTTACAAAATATTCCGATACCTAACAACTATATAATTATATGTAGTTTTATTCTAACGTATAAAAAAAAAAGCAACGGTTATTGTTTCCAGCCAGTAGGGCTTAACAGTTTGCGTTAGACTGTTGTTGATATCTGTAACTTTTTAAAACCAATCATAAATATTTTCTTCGGAAAGAAGTTTGGTTAGTGGAAGTTTACCTAGGGCTGTCAGTAACACTTTTATCTAAGCAGATTAATAGATCTCATAGCGCTCATAACAGAAACCCACTGCAAACCAAATACCAAACTCTTCTTCCCAGGTTTTAAAATTTTCAGAACCGATCACCCTGATAAAACAGCCCACGCTGGGACTGCTATTATAATATCTTCTAAAATACAACATCAACTACTTCCAAGCATTCAGCTTCCCACTATCCAATCGACAACTATTCAGATAACATTAAACCACGTTCCTACCAAAATTTCTTAAGTTTACCTTCCTCCTCACCCGGCCATATCCTCAAGACAACTAAAACAATTTTTAAAATCCCTTGGTCAACAATTCGTAGTGGGTGGCGATTTTAACGCCAAACACTCCCAATGGGGCTGCATTTCAGAAAATCAAATAGTCAAAATGCTCCAAAAAATAACCAAAAATACACCTTACATATTCATAAGTCCAAAAGGCCCCACTTACTGGCCCCAACACCATAACAGACACCCTGATATACTTGACTTCTTCTTATCGTCACTACCTAGACACATAAAAGATTCTGTTAACAATCTAAACGACCTAAGTTCGGATCACACTCCAATCCTTTTAACTACGATTGCATCAATTGAACCAACTCTTCCACATCCATCATTATCTCAAGGTCCAATGAAATGGTACAAATTTTCCGAAATTATGCAAAACACAACTTACCTTAATATATCCCTTAAAAATAAGGATGATATAGAAAGTGCTGCTCAAAATCTTGTAACGTCAATTCAATCTGCTATATTTAAATCCTCACACCCAATAACACAATCAAGTAAACACAATACAAGCAATCAATCTCTACCTATAAATATTACAAATCTGATTTCCGAAAAACGGCGTGCGCGCTCTAGGTGGCAAAAATATCACTATCCATCTGATAAAAAACTGTATAACCACTTAGCGAACACTATAAAAAAATTAATATTAAAACATAAATCTGAATATTTTGAAAATAAATACCAATCACTAAACCAAACAGACGGTTATCTTTGGAAAACAACTAAAAATTTACTTAGAATAAAGGAACAACTCCCTCCCATAACAGACTCAGACGGCTCCTTGGCCATCTCCGATACCGAAAAATCCAATCTGTTCGGTAAACACTTATCGAAAATTTTCACACCTCACGCCGATATAATACCAAACTCTGACCACTCTGAAACCATCGAACAATTTATCAACAGCCCTCTTCCTATGTCATTACCTGCTAAACATACCTCGCCAAGCGAAATATTATTTTTAATTAAAAAATTAAAAGATGGGAAATCACCTAGCCACGACCTAATTACTAAAATTACTAAAATCTTCCTCGCAAACCCATTCTACTAATTACTTTTATCTTCAACGCTATGCTAAGACTATCATATTTTCCGCTAATATGGTAGTTGTCAACTGTAATACTTATACCAAAACCAAATAAACCAAAGACTCTAGCCACCTCCTACAGGCCGATAAGCCTACTCCCGACACTAGCAAAACTGTTCGAAAAAATAATACTCAAAAGAATCAGACCCATTATGCAAACTCATAAAATTATCCCAAACTCTCAATTTGGCTTTAGAGCAAAACATTCCACTGTCCACCAAATTCATAGGTTGACAGACAAAATATCATCATCCTTCGAAATTAAGCAATTTTACCCTGGTGTTTTCCTGGATGTAGCGCAGGCTTTCGACCGTGTGTGGCACGATGGCCTATTATACAAACTCAAACTTTTTCTACCTGCGCCATATTATCTAATTATTCGCTCATATCTCGAAAACCGCTCATACCAAATCCGATATGGTAGCTCATACTCACCACACTTTTCCATTAAAGCCGGTGTGCCCCAAGGCAGCGACCTTTCTCCTGACCTATTCAATATTTATACGGCCGACATTCCAGTTTCATCAAACACCACCTTGGCTACTTATGCAGACGACACCGCAATACTTTGTGCTAATAATGACCCTGACGTAACATCCAACTGTTAACAAACACACCTAGATTCTATTGACAACTGGGCAACCAAGTGGCGAATAAAAATAAATCCAGACAAATCTGTTTATGTACCATTTACTTTAAAAAGAACAGAACCCCCACCTGTTCACTTTCAAGGTACTCAAATACCATCATCTCCAAATGTCAAATATCTCGGAATTACCATTGATAAAAGATTAACCTGGGGCCCACACCTTAAACAAAAAAGAAAAACACTCAACAGCCGCCTTCACCTACTTCGTCCGATTTTAAAAGTCAAAACTACCAGTGCACACCAAACTTATAATGTATAAATCTCTCTTGCGTCCAATATGGGCATATGCAATCCAAATTTGGGGCTGTGCAAAGCCGTCCCAAATTCGCACGATACATGCATTCCAGTCCATTACCCTCCGTATGATAACGTCTGCTCCTTGGTTTGTTTCCAACTCTTCACTACACTCTGACCTAAAAATTGAGTCAGTTGACCAATTAGCCACTAAACATTACAGATCCTTCTACTTCAAACTACCTTCCCATACTAACCCGTTAGTATCACAAATCTCATCTATTCAACCCATAAATCCCATCCATAGGCTCAAAAGAAAATATTGCAGAGATTTGCTAATCTAAAATAAATTCACGTTGGGTTCCATCACTGGTTCGCCTCCTTCTTCAAATTATTCAAGTTAAAAATGTACATAAATTATCTAATTTACTTATTGTGATGTTAAACACAGATTGTAAATATCCTATTTTCAATAAAAAGTTATTTAAATAAAAAAAAATAATTCTTGTTATAACAAACCGTCGAGGAAAATTTTTTCTTGCTGGTCGATGTAACTCGTTTGCAATACCTTGTAATACAGACATTATACTATTAGATTTCTCTCACGTAATTCTTCTAATACAGAAAAAATTTCATTATTAACACCAGTATTCCCAGCTGTCTGAGAAGCTATTAAAAGATTTAATCTTGTCACTAAATCATTCGGGTCATCATAATAAACTAACTGTGTATTAGGAATCACGTTTTTATATAAACCTGAACACTTTTTAACTGGTGGAGATAAACTGAACTTAAATAATTTATCAGTTGGAGGTTCCTCGAATTTCAGGCTGTTTACTGAAGAATCAAAATCTAACGATTTATTTGCTATTGTTGTATTATCATTAATTTTTCTTCGTTTAGCATTTACAATATCTAAATAGTTATCAAACGGTTTTAAATTTAAGTTAGTTTTTTCTCTAGAACTATTAATATTTGCAATTTCCGCGCTTAACTGTTTTTCCTCCGTTTTCATTCTATCATATTGAGGTCTTACAACGTTCATCCATTTAAAGAATCTTGAAGTCTTTGGTTTCCCGTCAGGCTTTAAATGAACTTTAGTGGTTTTCAAAATATTATAATATGCTTCCATATCTTCTATAGTTGTATTTTTAGGTTCTTTTTCACATAATAAAGACCAAAGACCAATAGTCCAAGGATAGTAACTATCGAGTAAATGTAAGTTACCATGACTAAAAGAAACAGGAAATTCCGATATTTTTAGTTGATCATTAGCTCTATCATAATATAAACCATATGATTTATCATAACGTCGTAATTGCGGTCGTGTGTTAAAAAAGTTATTAAATGTTGTATTTAATAACGTACCATCATCTTCTTCATCACTAGAGTAACGTACTTCCGCATTAATATTTTCAGTTGAAGAATCGTGTGATATATTCGTTGTATTTTTCATTGATAGCGTATTTAATGTTTCAAGTATTGGTTTAAATGTTTCACGAAAATAACTATCGGAATCCATAACTTTACGTTTAATATTTCTTTTACATAATATTATATTATTTAACAAGGCTTTTTCTCCACTCATAATTTACATTAATTATAAATTGTTCGTTTGTATGCAACCGACTGAATATCACTAAAACTTATTATTTTCTTTTATACTAATTATTTCATATTTATAAATGTATGAAATTCATATCTATATCTTCCCTGATCCATTTCACGAGTTTTATCTATAACTATAAACCCATATTTTTTCTTGTTCCAACATAAATGACATTTTTTACGAAATTCTGAAAAATCCATATCTGCTGAACAATGGTCATCGAAAATATGTCGTAGATTCTTATCATCTTGCTTAAATATTATTAAAAAGTTTGCGTTATCTCTCACTAGCTGTTTTGTTATTTTTGAGTATGTTTGTGATAAATAAAATATAGAATTAGCACCAGAATGTCTACCCATTTTTTTTTTTTTTTATTAAATAAAACAAAAACATTGTTATATCTACTACCTTTAAGCAGAGCTTGTTGGTAGTAGACAGTTACATGTTACAACTTAGATTATATACATATATTAATTACAGCAGCAAATTGATTAAATCTACATTCGACATTTAATTAAACATAAAAGAGGAAGTACAAAAGAATGAAATTATTAACATACTCTATACATACATAATATTTAGACATTCCTTAAAAGCTAGAGATTATGTTTCTTGTAGAAGCCAATTGTAGATTATTATTTTATGATTTGATTTGGGATATGATCTTATAGTTTTCTTAATAGCGAAAGGCTTTGCATTGAAGAAAGTTGGTCCTAAATAGTCAACGAATCTTTGTCCAATAGTTTTTTAGTGTATTTATTTGAGATGTCATATGTTCTATTACGTTTTGAATACACAATATCATTTATAGGAGTATTTTTAATAAGAAACATGATCGCAAATTTTTTTGTAAAGTAAATTAATAGGTAGAACGCCCAAGCATTTATAATTTAATTTAGTTGATCCTTCTAACGTGTTTTTGTCAAGGCATTTACGAACTATTTTGTTTTGCTGTATAGTTAAAGGCTTAATAGCATTTTCATATGTACCACCCCGGGAAATTATACCATATTGAAAAATAGCTTGGTAAAGAGACAGGTATACTATACGCATAGTATCTGGTGAGATTATTTTCTTCAAACAATATATTTTATACATAATTGTCCTTAGGCGCATAGTCATACTGTTTATGTGGGGTTGCCATTTCATATTTTGGTCGAAGATTAGGTCTGCGAGTCGCAAATGCTGTTAATATATATTATAAATGAAATTGGGCCTTAAACACTTCCTTGAGGAACACCACAGTTAAATACAAGTTCTTTCCCCAAAACATCATTTACCATAACCATTTGAATTCTGTCCTTTAAGTAACTTGCAAACCAGCTTAGACTATTATTTTTTATTCCAAATTTTGGTAATGTTTTTACCAAGATTTTATGGTCGACAGTATCGAATGCTTTGGCGAAATCTAGGAAAATCCCTATAGTTGAATTTCCATGTTTTTCGCACGGGCAGCTGTACGTTGCCAGTTCGCGTGTTGGAAAACCGTCTTCGTTGTTTATTTTTGCACCAAAAAACAAAACGAAAAACATTGTTTATCAAAATGCAATATATTGATTTCTGTAACAATTCATTACAATGGAATACTTGAATTTTATTATCAATCTAGACTTTATTTGAAGGCGTTAAGTTCACCGGGTCAACTTAATTTAAAAAAAAAATTTAGGCAAAGCAACGTTTGCCGGGTCAGCTAGTTTTAATATATTTTATTATTCAACATTTACTAACTTTTTCTTTTTTTTTGTCATTTATTTTTTTGTTGTACAATCTGTGAAATATATTTTTACAATATAAATAGGCGATAGTTACTCAGCAAATAGGTCACGGCACCACGTTCTTTTTAGGCGCGTGCTGGGGTCTCCGGGGATGGTGAGGATAGAGAGTTCAGCTCTTAGTGGATTTCTGTGATTGAATGTACTGGAGTGGAAACGTTTATAGAATAATTTGGCAGTGTTTAGAACTGTTTGGATGGATAGGTCTTTGTGTAGTGTGTCATTGGAGACATAATATGGAGCTTTTGTTATTTGCCGGAGGAATTTTGATTGAAACTTTTGTATTTTTTAATATTAGAAGGCATGGCAGCTCCCCAGAGTTGTAGGCCGTAGGTCCATATAGGTTTGAGGAGTAATTTTTAAATCAGTAGTTTATTTTTTAGATTTAGGTGATTTTATATAATAAGGTCGTGTAGTTGACGTGATCGATTATTTAGGATGGGGAGCTTGAGGTGGGTGTGGGTTGCCCAAGTTAGCCAGATTTACTAACTAAACATTTATTTTGACCTAATACTTGATGATTCGATTTCAAATTTTGTAGTTAATTACGTCTTAGAATAAACTAATTAATAAAAAAAAATAAAAATACAAATAAATTCCCTTAAAAGGTTTTTAAATAAATTTACTCAAATAATTGAAAGATTTTGTAATAATATTTGCAAGTATAGGCAATGCAAGATTTTCATGTTGTGTGCATAACATAAATGTACAACTCAGAATCAGTTCGACAGTATTTTGTTTAGTTTAAATTAATGCCATATAACTACAGAATTTATCAAATTACTTCGGCACATAGGAGGTTATTCGAATAACAGTATTCTTAGGAATAGTGAAATTAGAGGTAATTCAATATTTATGAATGTTTTGTACTATTATCTTGATTTTAACATTTTTTACCCAATTTTTAATAATAGCTGAGGTATCACGAACGTTCAAAGGTAAGCATAAAGTCAAGTTTTAATTAAAATTATAATAACTTGCAGCTTGATTTTATTTTGTTTTATGCTTAAATTAAAAAAAAAACTGTGAAATCCACTTAAATTCTGTATACATTGTTATTTAAACAATTAAATTTAGTTGTTATGCATTACCCAACAGTTGTTTAAAGTTTTACCTTATGAGTCATGACCTAAAAAAACTATTTACTTTTGCCATACGTGTACTGCAAAGAGAAATAATACGATTTTACACGTTTTTATTTTGGAACATTATTCCGAATGGTTATTATTCTTGCCATATTTGGATCTTACTATTATTTATTTGATCTCTACAACTACGTAATAATCTTGTAGTTATAAAACGAATACTTATTGTATCTATACACGTTAGTATATTCATTCAGTATTGCCAAAATTACCAAGTGTTCCATATTAATAAAAATACTTGTGTAACAAGTTTGATATATGCACATCCTTGCAACTTTTCCATTGTTTCGTTCACGAATAAACCGATATTTGCTTCTACTCCTCAACACTAATTCCTTGCCATATTTGGATCTTACTATTATTTATTTGATCTCTACAACTACGTAATAACCTTGTAGTTATAAAACGAATACTTATTGTATCTATACACGCGGTGTTATAATTCGTGACCAAACTGACCTCACAACTGCAGCCAAAAAATATATTGACAAGTATATTAACCATAAAAGTATATTATTTTGGTTAATTTATCAATACAATCTGATCGCTTTAGGAATTATTCAATTATTGTCATAACCGTATAGTAACAGAAGCTAGGTAAATCCTATATCGTTAATCCTATGTATTTTCACATTATCCTATAAATCGCAATCATGTGAGTATAATGACAAAGTTGATAATGAAACAAAAATTTCGCTTATTCAGTTTCAATCTCGGGATAAAGTATTGTGTATTCTGATTTAAATTGTCCAACAAAACAAAAAGGTACGGAATTGCCCACGTTGCTTTAAATTTTAAAACATCATACGGAAACGTGTCATTATCCAGGTAAAACAAACCCAGGTAATATCGACCAATGCACGTATTAAATCGTATTCTACCCTATAAAAGAAGACTATATTATGGAATAGATTAACATCCTTTTATACAGAATTGTTTGTTTTGGCGGTTAAAAATACCAGCATGTCCTAATTTTGCATATAAATAATGTGTCGTTATACCTTTTTAACATAACTTAATTAAATTAGTAACTTGCTTTTTCAAAACAGTATATCAGAAACAAGACACTTTAATCTAGCCAGCAAAATTGTTATTATAAAAATATCAGCTTTCTAAATACATTTCAAGTACTATCATTATTCATTATTTTGAGTTTAGAACATAGATACTTTAAAAGTTGCTTTGATATTAACTATGATAATAATAAATATTTTTTTTAGATTATGCATTCGGATATTTTAATTACTTTTTCTCAAAAATTGAACCAGGTAAATTATTGTATAAAAAATTAAAATATACCAACCAAAGAGCACCTTGTAACTTCAAATTTTACTATTCAACTATTTAACAAACTTTCGTATATATAACGAGAAATATTTATATTTAACTAGCTGACCTGACAGATATTGTGCTGCCTTAACTATGAATATTGAATTCGAATAGGTATAATAAAAAATAAAAAATATATTCCAAGAATATAGTGTTTATTATTCTACAACTTAATGATACACAAAATTCTTAGTTTTATTTTCTGGCTTGTATATAAATAAATTTGTTGGTATTCCGACACGGAAACAGGCGACGTACAATAAAATTGTCCATGTGAAAAACATGAATTTTCAAGGTTGATGCCACAAACACTGTACCACTATAATAATACTCACGATCCAAGTCCGTGGGATAAATTATGTTTAAACGCGCACTCTTTCCCGCGAGCTTGGAATGCCACGTTTCAATCGCACTGGAAAAAGCGTTCGTCTAAAGGGCCCAATTGCATCGCCGCACTGCTTAACATCATCACGCGGTCGGACTCCAAGTTCGTTTTCGTTTATGTCCTTGATATCTCGGGGGCCTTTGACAACGATTGGTGGCCCGTCTTGGCCGTTTTGATTTTTGATATCCCCAAGGAGAAGGAGGTAAATATAACCTAGGATATTATTACCGCATGTAAAACTACACAAGGATATATTTACCCACCGGTAAAAATTTGTTTCTGGGGGTATAAAAACATTTATCCTAACCCCCTGTATTGTAAACTCATCATTTTTATGTATCATAGAACAAAAGGTACTAAAAAACGATTCCCACTCTTTAATATCGCCATTAAATTCTGGAATCGTAACTGGAGCGTATTTAAGGGTTAGTGAGGCTAGTGACCCTGGACGCACTTGCAGCCTGGGTATTGAGACTTGACTCCAACGATTTTTTAGTATTTATTATCGATTGCATCTTCGCTCTAACAGCAAAATATGCAACTTCAAATTTGTCACGCTCATCTACTTCTGTGTCAAAATCCTCTTCGAGCAGTTCAATTTGTGATTGGATGTCATCAAACTTTCTATTTAACTGTGGCAATTCTTCCTGACGAAATTCTAAAAGTGCAACATCGTCAGTCTCATTATTAAATGTTGTTACATAATTGCTCATGCGCGTAAGAGAGCCCTTGACGACACCACGTTTTCTTTTAAGATCGGATAAGACTTTCTGACTTTGTTCGTCTAACACCATTTTGACAAATTGTTTTGCGTCTTGAAAATTTAAAATTTGATATATTTTGAAATATGACAACAAAATATGCGACCAGAAGAAAAATATAAATATAGAAAAATATAAAAATAAATATAAAACGATGACAAAACAGACAACTAATTGAATCAAACGTATCAACTGACTGACCGACAACAAGTATGCAAAAAACAACAAAAAATGTGTAATCAACAAATCAAGGAAAAACACACGACAAAATTGCTAAAATAAATTTAAAAATCACAAATTGTATGTAAAAATCACGTCGAGGTCACCAAATGTTGGGGCCGATATCGTAAAATAATATTACGCGCACATCGGACACCTATTACATCATACGCATACTACTTGCGATTTCACCACCAACCTATCATAATGTGTATGTGTGTATATTTGTGTGTGTGTAGCTTCGTCAGAGTGGTTGGGTTCGCCGCGCAAATCTGACGAGCTACGTGGTGGTGGTGGCGTGTGTCTTGATGTGTATTTGTGTCGTGTGTAACTTAAAACTACGGAAAAAATAGGAACTAAAACAATTGAACAATGGTAAAAAAATAGTAACTATGTTGCTGTATAATAAAAATAATCGTCCCTTCTGGCCCAACAATTATAATAATAATTAACACATAAATAAATCACAGCAACAGATACAATTAAATTAACAATAAAAATCGTACAAAGGTACCTATGGCAGATATGCAAATAATATAAATAAATAAATAAAAACTCACAATTTGATTGATTGCATACTGGCCAGCTGCAACTACCTAAAATTGCATAAATCTACAAAAACTCTTTAAACACTATAAAAATAAATATGCGTGCCTATGACGGCTGATCACAATAATAATAATACAATGTATAACAATTGTGCCTATGACGGCTATGCAAAATGATACAACATATGTGTTAAAATAACAATAATTTGTGCCTATGACGGCTATGCAAAATTATACAACCTGTGTGCCTATGACGGCTATGCAAAATTATACAACCTGTGTGCCTATGACGGCTATGCAAAATTATACAACCTGTGTGCCTATGACGGCTATGCAAAATTATAATATAAAATGCCTATGGCGGCCACACAAAACTATATCAAAAAACTGCGTCACTGTGCACGCAACGACAGTTCATACGCGAGAGAACAAAACAAAAATAAACATGGGCGCTGGGTCTTTTGGGTTACATAACACACACACACATAATAAGATAAAGCTAATTAAAATAATAACAAAAATTGTGATTGTGCGTGTGTCTGTCGATTGTCGGTGGTGAACCGAAATAGGCCAATGACCGTGAAATTGATCACGGCACGGCGGCAAGTATATGTGAGCGTAATATTGATTGCGTTATATTTTTTCTTATTATACGAGTATGTTTGCGTTAATGGCGCGAACAAAGTACGTTTGTCTTGAGGTCCTCGTATATCTAGGAGACGAGATTCCGCAGAATGACAAACACACACAATTAACTTAAATTTAGGTATGTTTAAGATGAAATAAAAAAAACAATATTTTTTTACTTGTACAAATAGCTTAGAAATCGCACTCGTCGAGTCTTACAACTTTGGAAATAAACGTGATTAGTCGGAGCCTATGTCCTGCTTGAGACTGACTGGTTCTCGGGTCACATATGCTCTTTTATAAAAATGTTCTGAAGTGTGATTGCTATTGCCCTTTTTTGTTTACATTTTGAGAAAAGAGATATTATAAAATATGATAGGACTTAAATGTTAGGTATAATTAAGTTACATAAAATATAACGATATAGCCCATCATGATATTAACAGTAACCAATAAAGTCTTTGCATAAAGTCAAGTTTTAATTAAAATTATAATAACTTGCAGCTTGATTTTATTTTGTTTTATGCTTAAATTAAAAGAAAAACTGTGAAATCCACTTAAATTCTGTATACATTGTTATTTAAACAATTAAATTTAGTTGTTATGCATTACCCAACAGTAGTTTAAAGTTTTACCTTATGAGTCATGACCTAAAAAAACTATTTACTTTTGCCATACGTGTACTGCAAAGAGAAGTAATACGATTTTACACGTTTTTATTTTGGAACATTATTCAGAATGGTTTAGTGTTTATTGAAATACAACCCGATTCCGTATGAAATTGACTGCAACGATGCTAAATCTATTATAATAGCACAGTAAATCAATTACAATAATAATAAAAAAATAAGAAAATAGTGGATGCTTGATTATTTAAAATTTGCTGTTTTATTATTTATGTAGCATCTAGTATATTAATTCAGTATTGCCAAAATTACCAAGTGTTCCATATTAATAAAAATACTTGTGTAACAAGTTTGATATATGCACATCCTTGCAACTTTTCCATGTTTCGTTCACGAATAAACCGATATTTGCTTCTACTCCTCAACACTAATTCCTTGCCATATTTGGATCTTACTATTATTTATTTGATCTCTACAACTACGTAATAACCTTGTAGTTATAAAACGAATACTTATTGTATCTATACACGCGGTGTTATAATTCGTGACCAAACTGACCTCACAACTGCAGCCAAAAAATATATTGACAAGTATATTAACTATATAAGTATATTATTTTGGTTAATTTATCAATACAATCTGATCGCTTTAGGAATTATTCAATTATTGTCATAACCGTATAGTAACAGAAGCTAGGTAAATCCTATATCGTTAATCCTATGTATTTTCACATTATCCTATAAATCGCAATCATGTGAGTATAATGACAAAGTTGATAATGAAAAAAAATATCGCTTATTCAGTTTCAATTGCGGGATAAAGTATTGTTTATTCTGATTTAAATTGTCCAACAAAACAAAAAAGTACGGAATTGCCCACGTTGCTTTAAATTTTAAAACATCATACGGAGTCGTGTCATTATCCAGGTAAAACAAAACCAGGTAATATCGACCAATGCACGTATTAAATCGTATTCTACCCTAGAAAAGAAGACTATATTATGGAATAGATTAACATCCTTTTATACAGATTTGTTTGTTTTGGCGGTTAAAAACACCAGCATGTCCTAATTTTGCATATAAATAATGTGTCGTTATACCTTTTTAACATAACTTAATTAAATTAGTAACTTGCTTTTTCAAAAGAGTATATCAGAAACAAGACACTTTAATCTAGCCAGCAAAATTGTTATTATAAAAATATCAGCTTTCTAAATACATTTCAAGTACTATCATTATTCATTATTTTGAGTTTAGAACATAGATACTTTAAAAGTTGCTTTGATATTAACTATGATAATAATAAATATTTTTTTTAGATTATGCATTCGGATATTTTAATTACTTTTTCTCAAAAATTGAACCAGGTAAATTATTGTATAAAAAATTAAAATATACCAACCAAAGAGCACCTTGTAACTTCAAATTTTACTATTCAACTATTTAACAAACTTTCGTATATATAACGAGAAATATTTATATTTAACTAGCTGACCTGACAGATATTGTGCTGCCTTAACTATGAATATTGAATTCGAATAGGTATAATAAAAAATAAAAAATATATTCCAAGAATATAGTGTTTATTATTCTACAACTTAAGGATACACAAAATTCTTAGTTTTATTTTCTGGCTTGTATATAAATAAATTTGTTGGTATTCCGACACGGAAACAGGCGACGTACAATAAAATTGTCCATGTGAAAAACATGAATTTTCAAGGTTGATGCCGCAAACACTGTACCACTATAATAATACTCACGATCCAAGTCCGTGGGATAAATTATGTTTAAACGCGCACTCTTTCCCGCGAGCTTGGAATGCCACGTCACAATCGCACTGGAAAAAGCGTTCGTCTAAAGGGCCCAATTGCATCGCCGCACTGCTTAACATCATCACGCGGTCGGACTCCAAGTTCGTTGTCGTTTGTGTCCTTGATATCTCGGGGGCCTTCGACAACGATTGGTGGCCCGTCTTGGCCGTTTTGATTTTTGATATCCCCAAGGAGAAGGAGGTAAATATAACCTAGGATATTATTACCGCATGTAAAACTACACAAGGATATATTTACCCACCGGTAAAAATTTGTTTCTGGGGGTATAAAAACATTTATCCTAACCCCCTGGGTGAGCATATACAAGGGATAGCACAAAAATTATAGAATAATGTTATATAAATACAAAAATATCGTTAAAACAACGGTTCGACCTATATTCAAAAATTATTCAAAATGTATTTGTATTAACATTCATGATATAAATTTTTTCTGTCAATTAATATATAATCGAATATATCATGTCTATTTATTTTGTATGTTAAAAGCAGTATATGCACCTGTATACTATAACCTTAGTTATTTGTTCTACAATATTTACATTCAACTACATTTGTGTAAAGTATATAAGAAGCGTTATAAGAAACGTTGTTAATTCAAATTGAGTTTTGTCTGTGTCTGTATTATTTAACAACATTTATAAAATATTTAAATTATTTTAAAAAGATAAAATGATCCCAATAAAGAATTCAACATTCATAAAAACATATATAATCGTTCATATAATTTGTTTATTATTCAGAGATATTGGTTGCTCCTGGTGCTGTTTTGGAACACAGGATGAAAAAGGTTTGTATTTTAATTAATCTGCAATAAAATAGTATAATTTATTTTTGTTATATTAATTTATGTTGTTTTTCTTTTACACAGAAAAAAGTCGTGATGAATTTAAAGGTAGAATCGATTTTATTTTACTATAATAAAAAACAATTGAATAATTAAAACAATTGACATAATTTTGAACCATAATACGAGTACGATTGCACGCAAAACTGGAAATCACGTTGCCAAATTTAATAGAAATATATATTTAAATAATTGTATTTCATTGGTATTTTTATTTCTTATACATCTCCATCTGAAAAATCCAACAGTCCATTGTGTAAATCAGGAACTGCATTATCTTTAATATTTTAATAAACAAAAATACAAATAAATCCACTCAAAAAAATTTTAAATTAATTTGCTCACAAAAATGACAAATTTTCATAATATTATTTGCTAAAAAAATCTAATCTACGTTCAAAAATGAACGTAGAATACAAAAATTCGCAGCAAAAAAAAGGACGTAGACTGATACAACTGCAACAGGAACACAAAATATTGCAAATTAGTATGAACATCATTCACGATTATATTATAGATAACATAAATAAAGAACTCAGAGTCTGTAGACATTATCTTGTTATGTTAAAATGATTTTCATTTACTTACAATAATTATAAAAATATTTCTGTACATCGGAGTTTATTCAAATAACAGTATTATTAGGAATAATGAAATTGGAGGTGATTTATGGTTTATGAATGTTTTGTACAATTATCATGATTCCTATTTATACATATGTAACCCAATTTTTTACAATAGCTGAGGTATCACGACCGTTCAAAGGTAAGCATAAAGTCAAGTTTTAATTAAAATTATAATAACTTGCAGCAATGCAGTTTGATTTTATTTTGTTTTATGCTTAAATTAAAAGTAAAACTGTGAAATCCACTTAATTTCTGTATACATTGTTATTCTGATTTAAATTCAGTTATTATACATTACCCAACAGCTGTTTAAAGTTTTACCTCATGAGTCATGACCTAAAAAATGTATTTACCGTTGCCATAGTATACTGTATTACGATTTTATACGTTTTTATTTTGGAACTTTATTCAGAATAGTCTAGTGCTTATTGAAATACAACTCAATTCCGTAGGAAATTGACTGCAACGATGCTAAATCTATTATAATAGCACAGTAAATCAATTACAATAATAATAAAAAAAAATAAGAAAATAGTGGATGCTTGATTATTTAAAATTTGCTGTTTTATTATTTATGTAGCATCTAGTATATTCATTCAGTATTGCCAAAATTACCAAGTGTTCCATATTAATAAAAATATTTGTGTAACAAGTTTGATATATGCACATCCTTGCAACTTTTCCATTGTTTCGTTCTCGAATAAACCGATATTTGCTTCTACTCCTCAACACTAATTCCTTGCCATATTTGGATCTTACTATTATTTATTTGATCTCTACAACTACGTAATAACCTTGTAGTTATAAAACTTTATAATAAAAATTTAAATGTAAACTTCTAAAGCTAATAACCTGTGTAGTTTATGCTTAACCAATACTAAAAAATTAAATATTGTAAAAAGTGTAAGCTTGATAACTTCAAAATTGAGGTTATATTTTTTATAGCATCTAGTATATTCATTCAGTATTTCCAAAATTACCGAGTATTCCGTATTAGTTAAACTGTTTAACTTGCGTAACAAGTTTTATATATGCACATCCATTTTATTTTTCCATTGTTCCGTTCACTAACGCTAATGCTTTACCTTTTTTGGATAGCATTATTTTTTATTCGTTCTCTATAACTACGTAATAAGCTCGTAATTTGAAAATGAATACTTATTGTATCTATTCACTCAGCGTTATAATTCGTGACCAAACTGACCACACAATCATAACCAAAAAGTATATCGACAAGTATATCAACTATATTAGTATTTTATCTTTATATATATTTATGTTTATCTTTATATATATTTATGTTGCGGAATCTAAATCCTCCTAAATTGTGTAATGGTACACGATTGTCCGTCAAGAAACTGATGAACAATGTAATACAATCAACGATCATCAAGGGCAATTTCAAAGGGGAGGAAGTCCTTATCCCACGAATTCCGATCATTCCAACAGATCTTCCGTTTCAGTTTAAGCGGATTCAGTTTCCCTTTAGATTGGCTTTTGCGATGACAATCAATAAATCGCAAGGCCAATCGTTGGAAGTCTGTGGGATCAATTTGGAATTTCCATGTTTTTCGCACGGGCAGCAGTACTTTGCCAGTTCGCGTGTTGGAAAACCGTCTTCGTTGTTTATATTTGCACCAGAAAACAAAACGAAAAACATTGTTTATCAAAGTGCAATAAATTGACTTCTGTAAGAATTCATTATAATGGAATACTTGAATTTTATTATCAATCTAGACTTTATTTGAAGGCGTTAAGTTCACTGGGTCAACTTAATTTAAAAAAAACATTTAGGCAAAACAACGTTTGCCGGGTCAGCTAGTTTTCTATAATTTTACCTATGCATTTAAAAATTAGTGCTCTAGTGTAGGTAAATCAATTGTGTATAATTTAAATAGATAAGAATATAGAAAGAATATATGTCTTAAAAAGTTATGATATAATTTCATAGCCTTTGAGTTATTGATAAAAATGATCTGCTAATAATTCTACTTAGATTAGCAACTTACATTTGTAACAGATTTACATCTGTAAATATAGTATATCAGATTTGTATTGAATAGGCATTAACATGGAAAAAGTGTAATACTAATCTAATGTATTAAATTTGTCAAGCTTATTTCATCTGTTGAATTAAATACACATATTTTCAATCTCCTGAGTGAATTTTATAAGTTAAGGTTTCATGATGTTTTATATAAACTATGAAAAAAAGTCTATATCATAGGAATACACAAAAAAAATGATAATAATGTTGCTAGATAAAATCTGTTACACATTATTTGGATGACTCATAATTGAAGCTTACTTTGTATTACAAAGTATTCAAAATGTCAGAAAAACCTTGACTTAAAATTAAATATCATTATTGCTGCAACACTTAAATAAATATTTTAAATATTTAATACTATTTCATCGTCTTGGATTTACAGATGGTGGAAAAACATCAGTTGTACAGAATGAGGATTCTAGTAAGTATTTTATATCGTATAATTATCTGTTTACACAAATTACTTAATTCTAGGAATTATTGTTTTGTAGTAAAAAATTAAATGTATAGTTTTGATATTGTAATTAAAACAATGAAATATAAATATTTTTATTAACCGAGTATACCGAGTATATAAATAGGATTTAAATGTAAAGCTAAGTTCAATTATAAGCAAATCATTTGTATTAATTATTCAAAGAATTCGTTGTTAAATTATATCACAACTTTGAGAGGTTGTTTTTATATATAGCGTATTTTGATACGGAGTTTGGCTGAGTATTTTGGTTGAAAATATAAAAAATACCATATGTCTAAACGACAATGATGAGTGAGGGACCAGTCAAGAATATGACCTTAAACCGCTCTATGGAATAATAATAATAACCCTCTTGCGCCCAGCTTGGGCTCGGGTAGGCAACGTGACGTGATGGTTCCCGGTCTCTCGAGACGATGGCAGTAGCTACTAAGTAACTACGACGATGTCGAGGAGAGGGAACAATACAAATTATTTTTACAATGGATGGCAGGACGTAGAGTTCAATTATCATGGGAGGGGGAGTCTCTGTGGTCGGAACGGTTCGGTGGAATGACCAAAGAGCTTACACACAAGTCGGTCGAATACTTATAACTGAACTTAAACTATGTGCCCGAAATATGGTAACTGCACAAATGGTCACTCCTAATTATCCGACGACCTGGGCAGCCTCGCACTACTCGAAGATTTTGACATACGGGAAAAGAGGATCAGTGACGGACGGTCAACATCGGTCTGAATTCGGTCTGCGGCCGGCTTGGTTTACACTAAATAAAGAGACTACAAAAATTATAAAATCTTAACACCTGGGTGCAGAAAATAAAAAATTAGCGGAAAGGTCAATAAGTCAAAATAACCAGTGGACCGATTAGTATTCGATTACTTACGACCATTAATATTTAGTAATAAAAAGAAATAAGTATTACGAGCAGTTTCGCCATGTATAGTTACAAATAATACATATTCACTAAAGCGGTAAAATCAGCAACAGCTGAGTAAAGTTCATAATAAAAATAGTTTATCAATAGACAATTTTCATCAGATAGAGCCTCTAACTAAGAGGTAACACCTTAAGACACAAATTGGTTAAAGAAATAACGCAAATTGTAGTAATAAAACACATTTTATTCACTGTTTAATCCCCAGAATCTCGGTGTTTCGTAAAAATATTAAACAGGGTTTAATGTCATTAATTAAAAGGCAATTAAAACAGTGAAATTCAACAAAGATTTACAACATATTTTTTATCATATATAACAGTTGCATACAATTTCATCCGACAAATATCAAAAAAAAAAACCCTTTACAAGAATTAAATGATGTAAGGAAAAAAATACCTAAAACAGTGGATAAACTTAAGTTAAAAAAAAAAAAAAATAGTATAACAAATCTCATATAAGCCATAAACCAGGAAATTTAATCATGATCAAATTTCCATATCTACAACTATTTATTATTTATTATTTGTGTTGATTATGGGCAACATGGACTAAACCAGATTATTTTTACAAAATTAATATTTCACATAATTCGATTTATATCTCTAACATGAAAACATGTTATATTCTATTATGCAGGGGGTCCAAACGGAATTTACACAAATCTATGTTCTTATTATGTTCCAAATGTAAAATATTATCACTTCGTCATTATCCGATAAAATTTGTTGAAAATGTTATTGAATTTTCAAGATTTTTATGTTGTGTTAAGAACAGTATCATCTGCGTACATTGCTAATTGGCATTTTTGTGGAACTGGGATATCGTAGCAAAAAATATTAAACAAGGTGGGCCCAATATTTATATTTAAGCTCATCTAACTTGTATTACACCTAAATTACAATATACTATGGTCGGTAACCATTACCAAATTTATAGCTGCGTTGTAAAATGTAAGAAATATACTATAAAGATACTACTTCCGTATATCTATACCTAGATATAATAGTATATAATAATGAAACTTAAATAAGAGGACACTATACTGAAATTTGCATTTTATTCTTTCATATTGCTTTTTTATAAATATAAACATTTTGATCTGATTCCTCCGATCTCTTTCACTCAGAATCGTATTTTCGAAAGTATTGGTACATTGATTTTAAATGTATTATAGCAATACAGTTGTATAAATGTACAGTACCTGTACTCACCTCGACACTCTTATCATATTAAAAAAATTAAATACACATATTTTCAATCTCCTGAGTGAATTTTATAAGTTAAGGTTTCATGATTTTTTATATAAACTATGAAAAAAAGTCTATATCATAGGAAAACACAAAAAAAATGATAATAATGTTGCAATAAAAAATCTGTTACACATTATTTGGATGACTCATAATTGAAGCTTACTTTGTATTACAAAGTATTCAAAATGTCAGAAAAACCTTGACTTAAATTTAAATATCATTATTGCTGCAACACTTAAATAAATATTTTAAATATTTAATACTATTTCATCGTCTTGGATTTACAGATGGTGAAAAAAAATCAGTTGTACAGAATGAGGATTCTAGTAAGTATTTTATAGTGTATAATTAACTGTTTACATAAATTACTTAATTCTAGGAATTATTGTTTTGTAGTCAAAAATTAAATGTATAGTTTTGATATTGTAATTAAAACAATTAAATATAAATATTTTTAATTCACCGAGTGAATGAATGAACTTAATTATTATAAATATTTTTAATCCATTGGTTAAATTTATCACGTTCAACATCATTTATATTTTTCGAAAATTATGATCATTCCTAATTTAGGCTCACTTTATAATACAAATTAGTCAAATCAGATTCAAAAGCAAAAGAAATGGTCTGCTATTTAATGTTTATAATATAAACCGTTATAAGAGTTCAGTACATCTCAATATTAACTATAAGAATTAAAAATTATTTCTGTTGAATACTATTTTCTGATACTATAACTATTAACTCGTCTGTTAATTAGAGTTATACTCGTATTGTGTTTGTATATATTTTATCATTCAAGGTGAAATTATTAAAAATGAAATTCATAACCACCGACTTAAAGTTTTTTATTTTTGATTACGTTTGGACATAGAAAGTAATATAAGGTTCGTTTTGTAAAAAAAAAAAAAAAGGGTATACACATTAATCGGTCTAACCAGCAACTGGGTATTATTTCTCTCATAGACTTAATACCGGTAGAATAAGCCGTCGGATCAAATGTTGGTGGTTCAGAATATACAAATTAATACTACCAAGTTCTTTATTGGTTCAGTTTATTCTCCTCGTAATACCCTTCTGCCAGTTTTCGAAACTTTTAAATCATCAGAAGATCTTATAATATCTATCATTAATCAAATTTCAATTCTGTATTGTGTGGATTTCAATATCCCTTTTTTATATATATTAGTCACAAGATCACTGATCGTCAGTCGTGACTCATATTATCATCCTTTATCTATTCATTACCTATATCATACTGATATCTATTATCAAATTTCTCATTTATATCTACTATATAAAGAGACTTGTCCTGGGTGATTCATCATCGCCTAGCCGGAACCGCTGAAGCTATGGATATGAAATTTTCAGTAAATGTACTTATTACTATGTATAGGCGCACTAAGAAAGGATTTTTTTGCAACATTTGCGAAGCAACATTTGAAAGCAACATTTGAGTAAAGTTCATAATAAAAATAGTTTATCAATAGACAATTTTCATCAGATAGAGCCTCTAACTAAGAGGTAACACCTTAAGACACAAATTGGTTAAAGAAATAACGCAAATTGTATTAATAAAACACATTTTATTCACTGTTTAATCCCCAGAATCTGGGTGTTTCGTAAAAAAATATAACAGGGTTTTATGTCATTAATTAAAAGGCAATTAAAACAGTGAAATTCAACAAAGATTTACAACATATTTTTTATCAAATATAACACTTGCATACAATTTCATCCGACAAACATCAACAAAAAAAACCCCTTTACAAGACATAAATGATGTAAGGAAAAAAATACCCAAAACAGTGGATAAACTTAAGTAAAAAAAAAAAAATATAACAAATCTCACATAAGCCATAAACCAGGAAATTTAATCATGATCAAATTTCCATATCTACAACTATTTATTATTTATTATTTGTATTGATTATGGGCAACATGGACTAAACCAGATTATTTTTACAAAATTAATATTTCACATAAGTAGATTTATATCTTTAACATGAAAACATGTTAAATTCTAATATGCAGGGGGTCCAAACGGATTTTACACAAAGCTTTGTTCTTATTATGTTCCAAATGTAAAATATTATCACTTCGTCATTATCCGATAAAATTTGTTGAAAATGTTATTAATAGATATTACAAATTGTGAATTGTAAAATTGTAAAAAAATTTTAATCTAACGGAAATTTTAAGTTGAACCATCAACATTTTTAGAAAAATAAGCTATGTCAAAATGCTATCTTCGAAATTTATAAACGTTAACAAATGAAAATTTAATTTTTAACGTCTTTGATAATCAACCTATACTTATCAAATTATTGTCAACATTCAACAACATTGCCTTTTCCTAGGGATGCTCATAGAAAAACAGAATTTGACTATCTATATTAAAACGAGACAAATCACTCTGTGTAAATATCGGTATCATAACCTGTGTATACGTGTGAAATAAATGAACAAGTACGTATTGTATGGAAACATATACAGAGTGTTTTTTGAAATGCACATTAATTATTTGGTAAATGATGACATACGAATAAATTGATGACAAAGACGAGGTCAGCGAGGGGGATAATAGTTGATTTTATGTCTTGTTGAGCATAATTTATATAATTTTTACTGCCATTTAAAGCGGAAATAAGAGAAGCTCGATGGTGTTGAATATGGGTGAAGACATTATTTTGAACTGTTATGAAGTCTAGGAGAAATGAAGTTTGTCTTTATAAGTGGATATGAAATTAAATTGTATTTATTTTGTTGGAAATCGTCTACCAGTTGAAAATATTTTGAAGAAAATCATCGATAAATCAATGTGTTATGACATTATATTCACCTTAAAAATTCACGATTAAGTCATCGATGCAACAGTACTGTGTAGTTATCATAATATATACATATATTAAATTGTTGTATACTTATTTGTATTGAAATAGTATGAGTCAATATTATAAATCATTCTTTGTTCTTATACTGTTACACTGCTGTACCCGAGTAAACAATGACGTGTAAATTGATTAGGTGACATTAACGAAATGCTATATAAGAATTGGTATACTATATAATTTGTTATAATATAAACACTTATAACTTCTCACTTCTCAGTACAATGTCAATATAAACTATTATAGTTCAAAATTTTTTCTGTTGAATACTATTTCGTAATCGTTTTTCTGATACTAATTTCCACGACACATCAGGTTAAGTCCATTTATATTTATATTTTTTTTTTTTTATATACACTTATATTATTCATAAATGTCATATATAGAGTAATACAATTTGTACATCATTTTAATTTTTTAGTAAAATTAATTTAAATCATGATTTGTTTAGTTAGGTCATTGTTCTGATGATACTGATGATGAAGATGATGAAATGATTCTGGAGGTAGCAAGATATCTTGAGGTAGCCGTGGCTTTAGTCTGCGGTTTTTAGTTATTTTCCCAATTTTGAAGTGAAGGGCGCCCTCTGTTGTTTTTAGTTTCGTGTGAAATTTTTTAAATTGTTCAATTATCCATGTGTTTGTGTAAGGTATTCCTGTGTCATTATGGAGTTGTATGTTTCGCATGAACCATGGGGCTTTAAGAGCTATTCTGAGAAATTTATTTTGTATCGTTTGTAATTTTTTAATTTTTGTTTGGGATGCGGCTGTCCATATTGGGCATGCATATGTAATTAATGGTCATATTATTGATATGTATATTAGAAGTGAGCATTTAATTTGAATTGTTGAGGTGTAATTTATTAGGGGATATAAGATTTTCAATCGTATAGGCTTGGTTTAATTTTTTATTTATATGTATTTTCCATGTTAAATTTTCATCAAGGTATACTCCGAGATATTTAATTGATTGATCTTTATTATTCCATAGTATAGGCTGATTTTTGATTTTTAATTGGGTTGGATTTGTATATCTTTTTAGGCTAAATATTTTAGCTTCGCTCTTAGTTGGGTTAAGAGCGATTTTCCATCTTGTAAACCAGACTGAGATTTGATCTAATGAAATTTGTAGAGCTGTTATTGAATTTTCAAGATTTTTATGTTGTGTTAAGATAACAGTATCATCTGCGTACATTGCTAATTGGCATTTTTGTGGAACTGGGATATCGTAGCAATACAGTTGTATAAATGTACAGTACCTGTACTCACCTCGACACTCTTATCATATTAAAAAAATTAAATACACATATTTTCAATCTCCTGTGTGAATTTTATAAGTTAAGGTTTCATGATTTTTTATAAAAACTATGAAAAAAAGTCTATATCATAGGAAAACACAAAAAAAATGATAATAATGTTGCAATAAAAAATCTGTTACACATTATTTGGATGACTCATAATTGAAGCTTACTTTGTATTACAAAGTATTCAAAATGTCAGAAAAACCTTGACTTAAATTTAAATATCATTATTGCTGCAACACTTAAATAAATATTTTAAATATTTAATACTATTTCATCGTTTTGGATTTACAGGTGGTGAAAAAAAATCAGTTGTACAGAATGAGGATTCTAGTAAGTATTATATATTGTATAATTAACTGTTTACATATATTACTTATTTCTAGGAATTATTGTTTTGTAGTAAAAAATTAAATGCATAGTATATTGTAATTTAAACAATCAAATATAAGTATTTTTTATTCACTGAGTGAATTAATCAACAAAATTATTCTTAATTTTATACGTAGAAAAGCAAAAAAAAGGAAAAATCTTACGAAAACATAAAAAAATATTACTATGTTGCAATTAAATATAAAATGGACTCAATATATATTGCAAAAAAACACAAAAAAAAATAAAAAATAAATAGTTTTACTGCCTTTGTTAGAAATTCTTAAAATTAGTATTAACTGCAAAAACCCACTGAATTATATATATTAATTTTAAATATCATCGTTGCTGTTAAGCTTGCATAATCATTTTAAACAGCTTAATCCTAATTTTATTTCATTGTCAACAATTTTCAGATGCAGAAAAAAATTCAGCTGTAAAATCTGATGATTCCAGTAAGTATGTTTATATTATATATTTTTCTTTTATATATAATACTATTTTTCAAGGAGGGATTGTTATTGTAAATAAAAAAATTAAAAATGAATATTTTTAATCCACTGATTGAATTAATTACGTTCCATATCATTAATATTTTTCGAAAATTATGATCTTTCTTAATTTATGCTCACTTTGTAATACACATTAATCAAATCAGAATCAAAAGCAAAAGAAATGATCTGCTATTTAATGTTTATAATATAAACCCTTATAAGAGTTCAGTGCATCTCAATATTAACTATAAGAATTAAAAATGATTTCTGTTGGATACTATTTTCTGATACTATATTCCACGACAGATCAGGGTATTCACTGCCAAGGTTAGTCCATTTATATTTATATTTAAGCTCATCCAAGTTGTATTGCACCTAAATTACAACATACTATGGGGTACTATGGTCGTTGACCATATCCAAATTTATAGCTACGTTGTAAAATGTAAGAAATTTACCATAAAGATACTAATTCCGTATATCTATACCTAGGTTTAATAGAATATAATAATGAAACTTAAATAAAAGGACACTACACTGAAATTTGCATTTTATTGTTTCATAAACCGTCTTAGAATGCGAATAATGTAGCGACGATTCTACTTGTTATCAACTCGTAAAATGTCCGTGTGCCCTGTGCACCTACCAATTATTTATTGATTTGCATTTTGAGATATTTATGTCATTAAAAATATGTAATATACAATAAATATTACCTAATTTTAAACAATTATTTTCTATATTTTTACCTATATATCTAAAAATTAGTGCTCTAGTGTAGGTAAATCAATTGTGTTTAATTTAAATATAAAAGAATATAGGAGGAATATATAGTCTTAAAAAGTTATGATATCATTTAATAGCCTTTGAGTAATTGATAAAAATGATCTGCTAATAATTGTACTTAGATTGGCAACTTAAATTTGTAACAGATTTACATCTGTAAATATAGTATATCAGATTTGTATTGAATAGTCATTAACATGGAAAAAGTGTAATACTTATCTAAAGTATTAAATTTTTCAAGCTTATTTCATCTGTTAGCATATAATTATAATAATAATACAAAGACTTAGCTATTAAATTATATCACAACATTTTGCGTTTTTTTACACAGAGTTTAGCTGAGTGTTTTGGTTAAAACACCACTATTTTTTTTAATTCCAAAAAAAAAGTGATAAATAATAAAAAATTAACAGGCAAATCCCTTAAAATTCCATCGGTAACAAAACATGCGACCCGCCAGGTATAACTACAGGAAGCATGAGGTTCTATTAAAGTTTTTGAATAAGAAAAACTAGCGGCTCTACAGTTGAACAATTTAGCATGCAACTTCACTAATGTAATGTGAAATGTTATGTAGATGTTAACGGAGTTATAGCCAATAATACCAATCAATAACTACGGAATTTCTAAACATTTTTCAAAGGTAATATCCCCTGCAGCCCGTTTATGAGACCATGCTATAACATCTCTCTATATTGGACGGCATGACCTGTTTATTGACGACAGATGTGGATACACCTCCACCACAGTAAAAGTCATTATTACGGAACAATTTCTGTGGCTTATCGACTGCTATCACAGATTTGGTCATCATACTAAGCACACGCTTTTATGTTGTATGCCCTACATTCGTTAATTATTATTTATCCTTTATTTGAAAAAAAAAATAAAAAAATACTGATATCCCAATTAAAATACTCCACCAAACTCCGTGTAAAAAAACAATAAATGTAAAAATAAAAAAGACTCTCTATGTAATGATGTAATTTAATAGTGAAGTTTTTGAATCATTAATAAAAATTCTAAAATTATAAATACAACTTAGCTTGGCAAATTTAAAGTGCTAGATTAGTATTACACTTTTTACATACTATTACATACTCAATAGGTACAAAAACTTAATGCTATATTTATTGGATTTAAATGTAAAGCTAAGTTCAATTATAAGCAAATAATTTGTATTAATTATTCAAAGAATTTGTTGTTAAATAATATCACAACTTTGAGAGGTTTTTTTTTATATTTAGCGTATTTTGATACGGAGTTTGGCTGAGTATTTTGGTTGAAAATATAAAAAATACCATTTGTCTGAACGACAATGATGAATGAGGGACCGGTCACGAATATGACCTTAAACCGCTCTATGGAATAATAATAATAACCCTCTTGCGCCCAGCTTGGGCTCAGGTAGGCAACGTAACGTGTTGGTTCCCGGTGTCTCGAGACGACGGCAGTAGCTACTAGCTACTACGTAACTACGACGATGTCGAGTAGAGGGAACAATACAAATTATTTTTACAATGGATGGCAGGACATAGTGTTCAATTATCATAGGAGGGGGTCTCTGTGGTCGGAACGGTTCGGTGGAATGACCAAAGAGCTTACACACAAGTCGGTCGAATACTTATAAAGTTAAAACTGAACATAATCTACGTACAACTATATGTGTAACTAGTTATAAGTTATAACTGAACTTAAACTACGTGACCGAAATATGGTAACTGCACAAATGGTAACTCCTAATTATCCGACGACCTGGGCAGCCTCGCACCACCCGAAGATGTTGACATACGGGAAAAAAGGGAACAGTGACAGACGGTCACCATCGGTCTGAATTCGGTCTGCGGCCAGCTTGGTTTACACTGAATAAAGAGACTACACAATTTATAAAAACTTAACACCTGTGTGCAGAAAATAAAAAATTAACAGGAAGGTCAATAAGTCAAAATAACCAGTGGACCGATGTATAGTTACAAATAATACATATTCACTAAAGCAGTAAAATCAGCAACAGCCGAGTAAAGTTCATTATAAAAATAGTTTATCAATAGACAATTTTCATCAGATAGAGCCTCTTACTAAGAGGTAACACCTTAAGACACAAATTGGTTGAAGAAATAACGCATAATGTAGTTATAAAACATATTTTATTCACTGTTTAATCCCCAGAATCTCGGGGTTTCGTAAAAATAATAAACGGGGTTTTATGTCATTAATTAAAAGGCAATTAAAACAGTGAAATTCAACAAAGTTTTAAAACATATTTTTTATCATATATAACACTTGTATACAATTTCACTCGACAAGCGTCAACAAAATAAAACCCTTACACACTTTACAAGAATTAAATGATGTAAGGAAAAAAATACCCAAAACAGTGGATAAAGTTTAATAAATAAAAAAAAAAATAGTATAACAAATCTCTTATAAGCCATAAACCAGGAAATTTAATCATGATCAAATTTTCATATCTACAACTATTTATTATTTATTATTTCTATTAATTATAGGAAACATGGACTAAACCAGATTATTTTTACAAAATTAATATTTCACATAAGTCGATTTATATCTTTACCATGAAAACATGTTATATTGTAATATGCAGGGGGCCAAAATGGAATTTACACAAAGCTATGTTCTTATTATGTTCCAAATGAAAAATATTATCACTTCGTCACTGTCCGATAAAATCATTCTTTGTTCTTATACCGTTATACTGCTGTACTCAAATAATTGACGAAAAAGTAAATAATTAATAATCTTTTATTAATGCATACCCGCACTATCCATGAATGTATCAATTTGTTGCTTATATTTTTATATAAAATGTTCAAACCATAAGTTGAATGTATGAATATGCGATCAAAGACATACACTGGGTGCACTCCAACAGGAAGGCTATTAAATAACTCAAGCTCAAATCGTTGTAAGAGTGTGTGCACAACAATATTATGTATATCAAATAAATTTAAAATGTCAGTTCATATAATACAAAACCTTCCTTTTCATTTTTAGATTTTACAGCTTATTTGATTTCGTACATTTGTAATATTTTTCTTGCCTTCACTGGTTTTCCCAACATTTTTGTTATGTACATATTTAATAACCGGTTAAATAGATTTTTAAATCGCGTTAAGAATACTATATCATAAAAAATGTTTACAGTGTATAATAATGGAAAAAAGTGTCTCATAGGTGTCACGTAAGAACCAAATATTAATAGTTGAATCAAATAATATTTTCGCATTTTTATTTCACAATTCGCCAGTCAAAAAATAATTATTAATGATTTATTTCGAAAAATTTTTTAATAATTTATAGCACTTACCTTATAAATTTATTTTTTATAGGAAAAAATTAAAAATATTTCATATATTTGAAATGAAAACGTACAACTAAATCAATGTATTATGACGTTATGTTCGTAATGAAGTCATTATTGCAATACAACTGTATTATTCGTATTGTTAAAATATGAGTCATTATAATAAATCATTCTTCTTTCTTATACTGTTACACTGCTAAACCCGAGTATACAATGACGTGTAAATTGATTAGGTAACATTAACGAAATGCTATAAAAGAATTGGTATACTATATAATTTGTTATAATATAAACCCTTATAACTTCTCACTTCTCAGTACAATCTCAGTATAAACTATTATAGTTCAAAATGTTTTCTGTTGAATACTATTTCGTAATCGTTCTTCTGACACTATATTGCACGATTGATCAGGGTATACACTGCCAAGGTAAATAACTGTTTTTAACTGTTTTAACTGTAATTAACTGTTTATATATATAACTTCATTCTAGGAGATATTGTTCTGTAGTAAAAAATTAAATGCATAGTATATTGTAATTAAAACAATCAAATATAAGTATTTTTTATTCACTGAGTGAATTAATCAACAAAATTATTCTTAATTTTATACGAATAAAAGCAAAAAAAAGGTAAAAATCTTACGACGACATAAAAAAATATTACTATGTTGCAATTAAATCTAAAATGGACTCAATATATATATTGCAAAAAAACACAAAAAAAATAAAAAATTAACAGTTTTACTGCCTTTGTTAGAAATTCTTAAAATAAGTATTAACTGCAAAAACTCACTGAATTATAAATATTAAATTTAAATATCGTCGTTGCTGTTAAGCTTGCATAATCATTTTAAACAGCTTAATCCTAATTTTATTTCATTGTCAACAATTTTCAGATGCTGAAAATAAATCAGCTGTAAAATCTGATGATTCCAGTTAGTATGTTTATATTATATATTTTTCTTTTGTATATAATACTATTTTTCAAGGAGGGATTGTTTATTTCCAAATAAAATAATACATAACCTACCCTATTGTAAATAAAAAACTTAAAAACATATATTTTTAATCCACTGAGTGAATTAATTACGTTCCATATCATTAATATTTTTCGAAAATTATGATCGTTCTTAATTTATGCTCACTTTGTAATACACATTAAACAGAATTTAAAGCAATAACTTTATTGACTCCGTTTTAATGAGTAAAATTTTATTGCAAATGCACATCAAGTCATAAATGTGAAATGTAAATATGGTTATTGCTGCCAAGCATACATTACAGATTTAGGTATCTAATATTCTAATGATAAAACATTTTCTTTTATGCACAGCTGTTGAAAGAAAATCATCTGTACTATCTGCGGATGCCAGTAAGTAGAGTTATATTGTGTTTGTATATAATGTTTTCATTCAAGGCGGGATTGTTATAAAAGAAATTCATAACTATAGACCCATTTTTTTATTTTTTATTACGTAGGGACATCGAATTTAATATGAGATCCATTTCATGGGTTGTTTTGTAAAAAAAAGGGCATTTGTGTTATTTGTTCTAACCAGCTACTTGGTTTTTGTCTCATGGACTTTATACCTTTAGACTAAGCAATCGGACTGGATGTGGGTGGGTTAGATTATACAAATTAACACAACCAAGTTCCTTCATGTTCCTTATTGGTTCGGTTTATTTACCTCTAATACACATCTGCTAGTTTTCGAATCTTTTACTTCATCTGAAGATCATATAATATATTCCAATAATCCAATTTAAATTATGTTATATGTTGATTTCAATATCCTTCATATACTTTGGTCTCAAGATAAATTAGATCTTACTATTATTGATTTTCTATTTACTACCTTTTCCCATCTAATCGATGACACTAAAATCTATTATAGTATTGACTATCCCAATAGCTGCTCCATACTTCAACGTGAACTAGACATTTTTGGTTCATGTGATATTTTTTGTTCAAGATTCCATTTGATACAAAGAATACATACATGAAATACAAATGTAAACGAAGCAATCAAAGTAACTTAAAACTAAACGTATAAATCGGAAAGAAAAAGAAAAAATTAATGAAAATAACAAACAAACTTAGCAAAAGAGTTCCTTCAAACTAATCGTTTTCTTCTATAAGTCATTATAATAGACTAAGAAGAAGTTTTCAATGGTTTTCTACAACATCTAAGAAGTGATATTGGTCAGTATGAGCCATGATGTATCTAGTACTGGTGGTTAAACTGTATTCATAAGAATGATGACTTTTTTAATGCTTTTTCCAATGTTTTTTGAACAAATTCCCTTCGTAGAATAGCATATTATATATGTCTAAGGAGATTATCCGCCTTCTTTGGCTTTCAGTATGAGTGGGTTTATTTCAACGAAACCAGAGTCCTTTTTTTGGCTGGTATTAGTGTAAATTACATGAGTAACTTCTTATGGTGAGAAGTATATTATTTTTTCTCAATATACGTCCAGTGGTTGACATCGTGTCCAAACAAGTTCAGTAGCAGTGTCGTTCGGTTGAAATACATACATAAGGTGTCAAGCAAATGCTTCGGCTATATCTTCTCCATTGCGTGCCAATGTTCCGACTTCATTTCTGATGTGTGGTACATATTACACATATGTAAGGTATATAAGTTAGTGTAGTGACTTGCCATAACGATTTATAAATATTATCCGTTGCAGATAAGCCTCTAAAATATGATTTGAATGTTTTATTTATTACTCTCTTGATCTTGTCGTAGATAATTTAACTGATGCGGTTCCATTTGGTTTTATTAGCTGGGTTACTTTTATTACTATACTTTTATTACTAGGCTATTTACTATTTTATTTGTCAGAAAGATTTTTTGTTATTTCATCATATCGTTTGAACTTGACGTAAGTACATATAGATGTGGTCAGAAGTGAGTTCTATAAGTCCTTGAACCTCAACATAATTAGAGAAGATATCTTTAACATAGTTGTAGTCTATTTGATATAATGAATAAAAAAATATGATAAGTACAAAATAAATTTTAACAAAACACTAACGTAAGAATTTTTTTAGAGATTGTGTAAATTTAAAAGGTTTCAACAATGTTTTTGGTATATATAGATATATTGAATTTAAAATTAATAGATAACATTTCAATCACGACTTACCCTATTTCAATGAATTTCTGTTATAAAAAATGATTATTTGCTTTTTTATAAATATAAACATTTTGTCCTGATTCCTCCGACATCTTTCACTCAGAATCGTATATCCGAAATAATTGGTACATTGATTTTTAATTTATAATAGCAATATAGTAGTATAAATCTACCGTACCTTTACTCACCTCGACACTCTTATCATATTAAGAAAATTAAATACACATATTTTCAATCTCCTGAGTGAATTTTATAAGTTAAGGTTTCATGATTTTTATAAAAACTATGAAGAAAAGTCTATATCGTAGGAAAACACAAAAAAATGATAATAATGTTGCAATAAAATGAGGTTTGTTTTTTAGGTTGTTTTGTAAAAAAAAAAAGGGTATACACTATACAAATTAATTGTTCTAACCGGCAACTGGGTATTATTTGTCTCATAGACTTTATACCGGTAGAAGTAGCCGTCGGATTAAATGTTGGTTGATCAGAATGTACAAATTAATACTTCCAAGTTCTTTATTAGTTCGGTTTCTTCTCCCCGTAATACCATTCTGCTAGTTTTCGAAACATTTAAATCATCAGAAGATCTTATAATATCTATCATTAATCAAATTTAATTCTGTATTTCGTGGATTTCAATATCCCTTACTTATATATATTTTGGTCTCAAGATCACTTAGAATTTAGATCTTACTGCTATTAATTTTCTATTCGCTACCTTTTTCCGTCTCATCGATCATTGTTATCTTTTTAACTTTTACCAACCTAATAAATTGCATAATTCCCAAGGTAGCAAATTGGGAATGGTTTTCTTTAATTTTACCCTTATGTCTCTAAATATTGCTTCCACACTGATCGTCAGTCGTGACTCGTATTATCATCCTTTATCAATTCATTATCTATATTCTATATCATACTGATATCCATTCTCAAATTTCTCATTTATGTACTGATTTTAAATCCGGAGACTGTTTTCTCAATGTCAAATTTCTTAAATTCCTTCAACTGGGAAAATACTTTCTCGCTCAACTCAATTTATAATATTTCTACAATATTTAAAGTTATGAATCGATTCATTCCAACCGAAAATTACAAGCCTCCCAAATGTTCTAATTAGTATTCTCCCAAATAATGAAATTTAATTTTTTAAAAGAAGGAAGCCTATTTGGAAAATTTATTCTTTAGTCCAAATTTTTAAAACCGGGGATCCATCTGAGTTAAAAGTTACTAACCAATATCCATCCTTCCCCATTAAGCTAAGATGTTTGAATTATAATTATTCAGAAATTATCGGTCCAAATTTTGACTTATTTTTCATTAAAAATTCTTTAAAATTCAAACTTAAAATAAAACGCAAAAACGTTTTACTCAAGCTCGTTTTCTAATTGAAATAAATAATTTTTATTGAAGGTTCACTCTCTACATTTTTATTTAAATACAAAAGATTTCTTATGCATTTTAAATAAATAAATAAGTCATTATTTGTGTTCATAATAACATTAATGATCAATTGCCAATCGGTGATGCGATAGTTTTTTAGGGTAAATTTAATACATTTTTATTGCATACATCATATGAAATTTAAAAGTTTATCTGCATATTAATATTAAGTATTAAATTATACAGAAGCAGCTGTTCTTAGTTCTTCTGATGATTTGGTCCTGAAACGTAAGTCTACGGTTATATTATACTTTGTTCAATTCACTTTGAATATCTTTACTCATTTATGCAAAGTGATTTTAATTTTTAAATATTTATCAGTTATAAGTAAAATCAATAATCAGAACTAATCATACATTTTATAAGATAATAATAACTAACAATTGGTTATTGAATTTTTTTTCGGATCTCTCAAGTATATGCTAAAACTTACTGATGTTATCATAAGAAATATTGATTGTTAAAATCATCCTTAGCAATTTTTTTAATAATTTGAATTCAGGCTTCTCTACCTTATATGAAATTATTAGCAAAGTTTATGGTTTTAGAGAATTATTTCTATGATGCTTTAATATATATGATTGCTAATATTTTAGAGGAAGGCATTTTTTTGTTGATCGAAACTAATGATCAATATCAAAAATTTTTAACCACAAAACATTCAGAATTGGCAATTGTAGTATTTATGTCTCAGTAAGTATTCTTTTTTTAGATTATGATTTATTTTTTAATTTTTTGAGTTTGTAAATATTTTTGATGTTCATAACGAAATGCAAATTATTTTATTTTTGTTTTGTATTTTTTTTATAATATAATTTTATCCCGATTAAAAATAAATTATTTAACCCAAATATGAACAAAGATATATTCAATTTTATAAAAATATTGAGAGTATAACCTTAAAAATATGATTTCGCTCGACTGAGTTATTAAGTTAGTGATAAATATTGTAAAATTAAAAGTTTATTTTAATTTTTAAATTGTGTAGAATATCAAATGATTGGACAGACGTTCAAATATGGATAAAAAATTTTAAAAAGTATGATCGTTTTAAGAATGTTAATTTATACCAAGTGGATATGGACAAAAATACAGAAATTTGTGTGAAAGTGGGAGTGAGTATTCAATTAAAATTTATAACATAGCAGAATAATAAATCGTCATTATCAAAGTGGTATGCTTACTCTATGAAATCATCTGCTATGCTGTATCTTGTGATATTTTTTAAATATGATTTCACTTATTTTATTGGAAGTATACAGTTATTTAAAATACTTAATTTATCAATATTTAACATTTAACTATCTTCATCTTTATTTATAAAATCATAACACAACACGATGTGATTGTGGAATTTTTTCTGATATATCTATCAAAATATTATCAGTACCTACTCGTATTATTAAAGACAGCAGATATGTTGTAACTTTTGGATTCTAACCATAATAAGGAATGTAATGGTTTTACAGTTGTCAGGTAAAACGTATGACTTATCCTTTTAGTGATAAAAAGACCATACAATAGTTTTCTTAATGAAAGATACCATCGCCAATTTAAATCATAACAAATATATCAGATATGTCTAAAAGAATGCATCCAATAATTATGCTTATTTTAATTTGTTTATTCTTATCATTTTTTTCAGATTACTGAAGCTATAAGTCTAATTTCATATTATAAAGGCTCGGTTGTTACTTTGTATAACCATGTAACCGGACAAGCTTACATTCAGAAAATATTTCAAGAGTTAATGGCTAAACAATTGGATAGCATTGTTAAAGAAAGACGGGATAATAAAAATCAATAAATTAATATATTTTAAGTTATAATACGTTAATAAAAATTTCTTGAATTAATGACATGACGTGTGAACTTTTTTTTTTAAAAATAAACTCCTGTTCACAATATGAGGCTGAGAACTGTGACTATTTTTGTAGGATTTGGTTATATCTATTTATCGACAAGGTTCTACGTACGGCATAATATTGCGGGTCATGGTAACATCTTGTCACACTCGTTGTTGACGGCGGCCAATAACTGGAATATGATTGCACCTGCATGTTGTTTCATTTTTTTTTATCATTAATTTACTAAGTATATACCATGACGACCTTATCGTTTTCCGGGGAGCGGTTCATTTTACTCGTTTGTGTAGTGTATAACACATGCATGTGCGTGATATATACAATTATACATATTATATATTGTATCCGTGGTTACACATTATATTTATATGGATACGTCTTAAAGATATTATTATATAATGCGATCTTAAGTATGTCTTGTGGAGATACAAAGTTTTTGTTCTCAAATGGGGGAACACCCCATTTCCACTACTGCATTTCTCTATAGTCATTTTTCAGTAAATGTTAATGTTCCGGAATCAAAATTTGAACGAACCGTTTTTGAATTATTCTAATAAAATAAGTAGAATGGATAATATAATATATTAATTATAATATTTATAGTTACCTGTATTATGATAAATTATGTAATTGTTTGTTATCACTAATTGATAATAATTAGGGAAGCCACAAATTTAACACTTTTCATACGCAATTTTAATAAGAATTACTCCGAAAATATTTGTCCAAATTTTGACTACTATATATCAAACATTCCAGAAAATTTAATTGAATGATATATTGCAAGAAAATAAAATCTTCTTGTTTGAAAAACAAAAGGTTGTTTTGACATAGAACAACCTTAAGATGGGGGGAAAAATATTTCGGAAAACATAGGAATTTGAAACATGAAACAAAAAAAATTTCAAAATTATGAATTATTATGTAAAAAAAAGTGGTGAAGTCTAGAAAAAATCACCCTTTATACAATATTATGATACAGATTGATTGTACATTTGTGATGTGGCCTCATTCTATTCAAAGAAACAGAAATCATAAAAAATATAAAAAAGTGTACCAATGCACCATAAACGTTGATCTAGGATTTCAGAAGTATATATACTCTGAATAATATAGGTTAACATCGCATCGTTCAAATTTGTAGGTAAACAAATAATCAGTAATTTTAATAAAATAAAAGCAGGTAAGTTAATATTTTCACTTTTATCATAATATTAAATTCATAACTGTGTACACATGTATAAAATATTTATTCCATTAATATTGGTGACAAAAATTTACATTTTATGACTCATTGTCCGTATACCATTTGATTATTTACAAAATATTCCGATATCTAACAACTATAAAATTATATGTAGTTTTATTCTAAAATAAACATAAAAAAGACAACAGTTAATGTTTCTAGCCAGTAGGACTTAACAGTGTGCGTTACACTGTTGTTGATATCTGTAACTTTTTAAATCCACTCATTATTATTTTCTTCGGAAAGAAGTTTGGTTTATTGAAAGTTTACCTAGGGCTGTCAGTAACACTTTTCTTTACGCAGATTCTTAGATATTCTTTCTCCCTATCAGTTTCCTCAAACCAACAGTAAAAAGTTTTTCATTTGGAAATTTAAAGTATCATATACATCTCGAACTTTTTATTGGAGCATTTCATTCGAATGGGATATATCAACATCATGAGTCATATTGAGGGATTTTGAAGTGGATATGAAATTACAAATTTTTTTTTTATTTTTGTTAGAAACCATATATCACTTTAATATTTTTTGAATAAAATGTACCAATAAATCAATGTGTTATGACATTATATTCGCCAAAAAATTCAAATGAAGTCATCGATACAACAGTACTGTGTAATATCATTAATTATCTTAATGTACATACTTTATAATTAATTTTATTGGAATAGTATGAGTCAGTATTATAAATCATTCTTTGTTCTTATACTGTTATACTTCTGTATTCGAGTAAATAATTGTTTATAAGTAAATAATTAAAAACCTTATATCTATGCACATGCGCACAATCCATAAATGTAACAATTTGTTACTGAATTTTTATATTAAATGTTCACACTTTTAGTAGAATGTAGGGGTATGCGATCAAAATAAATAAAATGGGTACACTCCAAACAAGAAAGACAGTTAATTATTTCAAGCTCAATTCGGTATAAGAGTGTGTGCACATTGTTGGCAATGTACATTTGGAGTGTTGAAATAACAAAATTATATCAAATAAATTTAAAAAACCAATCCATATGAAATCCTCGATGACACTAAAATCTACTATTGTATTGACTATCCCAATAGCTGCTCCATACTTCAACGTGAACTAGACATTTTTGGTTCATGTGATATTTTTTGTTCAAGATTCCATTTGATACAAAGAATACATACATGAAATACAAATGTAAACGAAGCAATCAAAGTAACTTAAAACTAAACGTATAAATCGGAAAGAAAAGGAAAAAATTAATGAAAATAACAAATAAACTTAGCAAAAGAGTTCCTTCAAACTAATCGTTTTCTTCTATAAGTCATTATAATAGACTAAGAAGAAGTTTTCAATGATTTTCTACAACATCTAAGAAGTGATATTGGTCAGTATGAGCCATGATGTATCTAGTACTGGTGGTTAAACTGTATTCATAAGAATGATGACTTTTTTGATGCTTTTTCCAATGTTTTTTGAACAAATTCCCTTCGTAGAATAGCATGTTATATATGTCTAAGGATATTATCCGCCTTCTTTGGCTTTCAGTATGAGTGGGTTTATTTCAACGAAACCAGAGTCCTTTTTTGGGCTGGTATTAGTGTAAATTACATGAGTAACTTCTTATGGTGAGAAGTATATTATTTTTTCTCAATATATGTCCAGTGGTTGACATCGTGTCCAAACAAGTTCAGTAGCAGTGTCGTTCGATTGAAATACATACATAAGGTTCTGGAGATCCATCTAACATAAAAATTTACAAACCAATATCCATCTTTCCTAATTTAGCTAAAATGTTTGAATTATTACTCCGAAATTATTGGTCCAAATTCTGACTTACATTTCCTCAAAAATTATAGAAAGCTTCATAAAATAATATTTTTCGTAAACAATTTGGTGTTACTATTTGAGTACAAATGTTTGTATTGCAACAGTTCAAAATTAAGATTTCCAAAAAAAAAAATCGTGGAAAACATGGTTTTTATGGTAAAATTACTAACGCCAGGATTTCCTGAATACTGAACATATAACCATGTTAACATTGTTTATGAAAGCTAAAATGTATTTTTATTATTCGTTATAAAATAAGTACATTCGACCAATGTAAAGTTGACTATGTTCCGGGGACTCGCAACAATATATATTTGAAATAATAGATTTCAACTTACTCAAACGATTTAAACATATACCAAAATAATAATATGACATTGTTCAAATTTATAGGCCAACAAATAATCAATCAAGTTAATAAAAGAAAGGCGGGTAATTAAAATTTTTCACTTACATTATAATATTAAATTCAAAACTATGTGCATATGTATAGAATATGTATACTATTAAAATTGGTAACGTTGATTTTATTTTATGACTCATTGTTCGTATACCAAATTAGATTAGTTAAAAAGTTTTTTGATGGCGTATAATTATTTTATAGAGTATAGGTACCTAGTTACATTATCTATTTATATAAAATAATTCAAAAATAATTGTCTGCAGCCAGTAGGACTGATATTATGCGTTGTTCTGTTAAGAAAGTATTAAGTAATTTAAAGTTACTAACTACCAAGATAAAGCAAAGTTAAGAAACATTACTTTCGAGTTCACCACCAAGCAACTCAGTGTTATTTAATTACTTATATTAAAATTATTTTTGGAAAATTATGCTTTTTCTTTTTATTTCTAATTAAAAAATAATACTTTAATAAGTACAACGCAAAAAAGTTTTACTCAAACTCGTTTTCTAATTGAAATAAATAATTTATATTGAAGGTTCACTCTCTACATTTTTATATAAATACAAAAGATTTCTTATGCATTTTAAATAAATAAATAAGTCATTATTTGTGTTCATAATATCATTAATGATCAATTGCCAATCGGTGATGCGATAGTATTTTAGGGTAAATTTAATACATTTTTATTGCATACATCATATGAAATTTAAAAGTTTATCTGCATATTAATATTAAGTATTAAATTGTACAGAAGCAGCTGTTCTTAGTTCTTCTGATGATTTGGTCCTGAAACGTAAGTCTACGGTTATATTATACTTTGTTCAATTCACTTTGAATATCTTTAAAGTGATTTTAATTTTTAAATATTTATCAATTATAAATATTGATTGTTAAAATCATCCTTAGCAATTTTTTTAATAATTTGAATTCAGGCTTCTCTACCTTATATGAAATTATTAGCAAAGTTTATGGTTTTAGAGAATTATTTCTATGATGCTTTAATATATATGATTGCTAATATTTTAGAGGAAGGCATTTTTTTGTTGATCGAAACTAATGATCAATATCAAAAATTTTTAACCACAAAACATTCAGAATTGGCAATTGTAGTATATATGTCTCAGTAAGTATTCTTTTTTTAGATTATGATTTATTTTTTAATTTTTTCAGTTTGTAAATATTTTTGAGGTTCATAACGAAATGCAAATTATTTTATTTTTGTTTTGTATTTTTTTATAATATAATTTTATCCCGATTAAAAATAAATTATTTAACCCAAATATGAACAAAGATATATTCAATTTTATAAAAATATTTAGAGTATAACCTTAAAAATATGATTTCGCTTGACATAGTTATTAAGTTAGTGATAAAAATTGTAAAATTAAAAGTGATTTTAATTTTTAAATTGTGTAGAAAATCAAAGGATTGGACAGACGTTGAAAAATGGATAAAAAGTTTTAAAAATTATGAATATTTTAAGAATATTAATTTATACCAAGTGGATATGGACAAAAATACAGCAATTTGTGTGAACGTGGGAGTGAGTATTCAATTAAAATTTATAACATAGCAGAATAATAAATCGTCATTATCAAAGTGGTATGCTTACTCTATTAAATCATCTGCTATGCTGTACTCGTATCTTGTGATATTTTTTAAATATGATTTCACTTATTTTATTGGAAGTATACAGGTATTTAAAATACTTATTTTATCAATATTTAACATTTAACTATCTTCATCTTTATTTATAAAATCATAACACAACACGATGTGATTGTGGAATTTTTTCTGATATATCTATCAAAATATTATCAGTACCTATTACTAAAGACGGCAGATATGTTGTAACTTTTGGATATTTACCATAATAAGGAATGTAATGGTTTTACAGTTGTCAGTTAAAACGTATGACTTATCTTTTTAGTGATAAAAAGACCATAGAATTGTTTTCTTAATGAAAGATACCATCGCCAATATAAATCATAACAAATATATCAGAAATGTCTAAAAAAATGCATCCAATAAATATATGCTTATTTTAATTTGTTTATTCTTATCATTTTTTTCAGATAACTGAAGCTATAGGTCTCATCTCATATTATAACGGCTCGGTTGTTACTTTGTATAACCATGTAACCGGACAATCTTACGTTCAGAGAATGTTTCAAGGTTTAATGGCTAAACGATTTGATAGCATTGTTAAAGAAAAACGGGAAAATAAAAATCAATAAATTAATATATTTTAAGTTATATTACGTTAATAAACATTTATTGAATTAATGACATAACGTGTGAACTTTTTTTTTTTAAATAAACTCCTGTTCACAATATGAGGCTGAGAACTGTGACTATTTTTGTAGGATTTGGTTATATCTATTTATCGACAAGGTTCTACGTACGGCATAATATTGCGGGT
Organism: Periphyllus acericola; assembly: GCA_949715065.1. Classification (NCBI taxonomy): domain Eukaryota; kingdom Metazoa; phylum Arthropoda; class Insecta; order Hemiptera; family Aphididae; genus Periphyllus; species Periphyllus acericola. The sequence goes on from OX454265.1 coordinate 47,612,785, forward strand.
CATGGTAACATCTTGTCACACTCGTTGTTGGCGGCGGCCAATAACTGGAATATGATTGCACCTGCATATTGTTTCATTTTTTTTTATCATTAATTTATTAAGTATATACCATGACGACCTTATCGTTTTCCGGGGAGCGGTTCATTTTACTCGTTTGTGTAGTGTATAACACATGCATGTGCGTGATATATACAATTATACATATTATATATTGTATCCGTGGTTACACATTATATTTATATGGATACGTCTTAAAGATATTATTATATAATGCGATCTTAAGTATGTCTTGTGGAGATACAAAGTTTTTGTTCTCAAATGGGGGAACACCCCATTTCCACTACTGCATTTCTCTAGAGTAATTTTTCAGTAAATGTTGATGTTCTGTAATCAAAATTTGAACGAGCAATTTTTGAATTATTCTAATAAATTTATGCAGGAAGGAAAATATATTATTATTTATTATAATATTTATAATAACTTGTATTATGATAAAATTTGTAATTGTTTGTTATCACTAATTGATAATAATTAGGGAAGACACAAATTTAACACTTTTCATACGCAATTTTAAATAAGAATTACTCCGAAAATATTTGTCCAAATTTTGGCTACTATATATCAAACATTCCAGAAAATTTAATTGAATGTTTTATGCAAAAAAAAAATAAAATCTTCTTGTTTGAAAAACAAAAGGTTGTTTTGACAAAGAACATCCTTAAGATGGCGGGAAAAAAAAATTTCGGAAAACATAGGAGTTTGAAACATAAAACAAAATACATTTCAAAATTATGAATTTCTTTGCCAAAAAAAGGGGGTGAAGTCTAGAAAAAATCACCCTTTATACAATATTATGATACTGATTGATGGTACATTTGTGATTTGGCCTCATTCTATTCAAAGAAACAGAAATCATAAAAAATATAAAAAAGTGTACCAATGCACCATAAACGTTGATCTAGGATTTCAGAAGTATATATACTTTGAATAATATAGGTTAACATCGCATCGTTCAAATTTGTAGGTAAACAAATAATCAGTAATTTTAATAAAATAAAAGCAGGTAAGTTAATATTTTCACTTACATCATAATATTAAATTCAAAACTGTGTACACATGTATAAAATATTTATTCCATTAATATTGGTGACATTAATTTATATTTTATGACTCATTGTCCGTATACTGTTTGATTATTTACAAAATATTCCGATACCTAACAACTATATAATTATATGTAGTTTTATTCTAATGTATAAAAAAAAAAGCAACGGTTATTGTTTCCAGCCAGTAGGGCTTAACAGTTTGCGTTAGACTGTTGTTGATATCTGTAACTTTTTAAAGCCAATCATAAATATTTTCTTCGGAAAGAAGTTTGGTTAGTGGAAGTTTACCTAGGGCTGTCAGTAAGGTCAAGAAGGTCTTGTAGTTGACGTGATCGATTATTTAGGATGGGGAGCTTGAGGTGGGTGTGGGTTGCCCAGGTTAGCCAGATTTACTAACTAAACATTTATTTTGACCTAATACTTGATGATTCGATTTCAAATTTTGTAGTTAATTACGTCTTAGAATAAACTAATCAATTAAAAAAAATAAAAATACAAATAAATTCCCTTAAAAGGTTTTTAAATAAATTTACTCAAATAATTGAAAAATTTTGTAATAATATTTGCAAGTATAGGCAATGCAAGATTTTCATGTTGTGTGCACAACATAAATGTACAACTCAGAATCAGTTCGACAGAATTTTGTTTAGTTTAAATCAGGGCTTGAAATCGATTTCGAAATCGATAAAAATCGTTATAATTCTTTTGAAATATCAAAATCGAAATCAAATTCTGAAATGTATGATAACGATATTCAAAATTAAAATTGAAATTGAAAAAAATTTATATCGATTTTTAATATCAATATTGTGATCGATTTAAAAGAAAATTTTCAATTTCGATTTTCAATTGGAAAAAAATTTTAAATTTAACAATATGAGCCCAACTATAATTTGTATTTATTATTTACCATTAGCCATTAGGTATGTTATAGTATTTTTATTATTATTAACAAGAATAATGTCTAATATACGAAGTATCCATCTTATTAGAATATAATTTCCTGGTACAATTAACAAACAGCGCGTGGCAGAATTTCGTTAACAGAAATGTTATTATTTCGGTATTTATATTATTATGACTTGTTAGTTATCAGTGTTTTTACTATATATATATATATATATATATATATATATATATATATTATATTATATTATGGTATACTTTTATCCATAATCGGCTTCCACGTATTTCCTAATTTCTCTCACCGTGACAGTAAGAATCTTGAGTTGAAATAGTTTTGGGAATACCTATTTATATTTTATAAATTTACGTTTCATAACATTGTATTATTTGTTTAATTTTATATTTATAATAACTGACTATCTAGGTATCTATTATAGTAATAATCACTAATTATATATGAAACCAAAACATAAATAGAAAATATGGCAATAATAAAGTCACAAAAATGTAATAGTGATTTAAAATTGAAATTAAAATCGGAATTAAAATCGAAAAACTCTGATATCGATAAGCAAAATTAAAATTGAAATCGAAAAACACCGATATCGATAAGCAAAATTAAAATTAAAATCGAAAAAGACCGATATCGATAAGCAAAATTAAAATTGAAATCGAAAAATTTTATTTCGATTTCAAGCCCTGGTTTAAATTAATGCCATATAACTACAGAATTTATCAAATTACTTCGGCACATAGGAGGTTATTCGAATAACAGTATTCTTAGGAATAGTGAAATAAGAGGTAATTCAATATTTATGAATATTTTGTACTATTATCTTGATTTTAACATATTTTACCCAATTTTTAATAATAGCTGAGGTATCACGAGCGTTCAAAGGTAAGCATAAAGTCAAATTTTAATTAAAATTATAATAACTTGCAGCTTGATTTTATTTTGTTTTATGCTTAAATTAAAAGAAACACTGTGAAATCCACTTAAATTCTGTATACATTGTTATTTAAACAATTAAATTGAGTTGTTATGCATTACCCAACAGTTGTTTAAAGTTTTACCTTATGAGTCATGACCTAAAAAAACTATTTACTTTTGCCATACGTGTACTGCAAAGAGAAATAATACGATTTTACACGTTTTTATTTTGGAACATTATTCCGAATGGTTATTATTCTTGCCATATTTGGATCTTACTATTATTTATTTGATCTCTACAACTACGTAATAATCTTGTAGTTATAAAATGAATACTTATTGTATCTATACACGCGGTGTTATAATTCGTGACCAAACTGACATCACAACTGCAGCCAAAAAATATATTGACAAGTATATTATTTTGGTTAATTTATCAATACAATCTGATCGCTTTAGGAATTATTCAATTATTGTCATAACCGTATAGTAACAGAAGCTAGGTAAATCCTATATCGTTAATCCTATGTATTTTCACATTATCCTATAAATCGCAATCATGTGAGTATAATGACAAAGTTGATAATAAAACAATAATATCGCTTATTCAGTTTCAATTGCGGGATAAAGTATTGTTTATTCTGATTTAAATTGTCCAACAAAACAAAAAAGTACGGAATTGCCCACGTTGCTTTAAATTTTAAAACATCATACGGAGTCGTGTCATTATCCTGGTAAAACAAAACCAGGTAATATCGACCAATGCACGTATTAAATCGTATTCTACCCTAGAAAAGAAGACTATATTATGGAATAGATTAACATCCTTTTATACAGATTTGTTTGTTTTGGCGGTTAAAAACACCAGCATGTCCTAATTTTGCATATAAATAATGTGTCGTTATACCTTTTTAACATAACTTAATTAAATTAGTAACTTGCTTTTTCAAAACAGTATATCAGAAACAAGACACTTTAATCTTGCCAGCAAAATTGTTATTATAAAAATATCAGCTTTCTAAATACATTTCAAGTACTATCATTATTCATTATTTTGAGTTTAGAACATAGATACTTTAAAAGTTGCTTTGATATTAACTATGATAATAATAAGTATTTTTTTTAGATTATTCATTCGGATATTTTAATTACTTTTTCTCAAAAATTGAACCAGGTAAATTATTGTATACAAAATTAAAATATACCAACCAAAGAGCACCTTGTAACTTCAAATTTTACTATTCAACTATTTAACAAACTTTCGTATATATAACGATAAATATGTATATTTAACTAGCTGACCTGACAGATATTGTGCTGCCTTAACTATGAATATTGAATTCGAATCGGTATAATAAAAAATAAAAAATATATTCCAAGAATATAGTGTTTATTATTCTACAACTTAATGATTCACAAAATTCTTAGTTTTATTTTCTGGCTTGTATATAAATAAATTTGTTAGTATCCCGACACGGAAACAGGCGACGTACAATAAAATTGTTTAAACGCGCACTCTTTCCCGCGAGCTTGGAATGCCACGTTTCAATCGCACTGGAAAAAGCGTTCGTCTAAAGGGCCCAATTGCATCGCCGCACTGCTTAACATCATCACGCGGTCGGACTCCAAGTTCGTTGTCGTTTATGTCCTTGATATCTCGGGGGCCTTCGACAACGATTGGTGGCCCGTCTTGGCCGTTTTGATTTTTGAATATCCCCAAGGACAAGGAGGTAAATATAACCTAGGATATTATTACCGCATGTAAAACTACACAAGGATATATTTACCCACCGGTAAAAATTTGTTTCTGGGGGTATAAAAACATTTATCCTAACCCCCTGGGAAGAGCATTTACAAGGGATAGCATTATAGAATAATGTTATATAAATACAAAAATATCGTTAAAACAACGGTTCGACCTATATTCAAAAATTATTCATAATGTATTTGTATTAACATTCATGATATAAATTTTTTCTGTCAATTAATATATAATCGAATATATCATGTCTATTTATTTTGTATGTTAAAAGCAGTATATGTACCTGTATACTATAACCTTAGTTATTTGTTCTACAATATTTACATTCAACTACATTTGTGTAAAGTATATAAGAAGCGTTATAAGAAGCGTTAATAATTCAAATTGAGTTTTGTCTGTGTCTGTATTATTTAACAACATTTTTAAAATATTTAAATTATTTTAAAAAGATAAAATGATCCCAATAAAGAATTCAACATTCATAAAAACATATATAATCATTCATATAATTTGTTTATTATTCAGAGATATTGGTTGCTTCTGGTGCTGTTTTGGAACACAGGATGAAAAAGGTTTGTATTTTAATTAATCTGCAATAAAATAGTATAATTTATTTTTGTTATATTAATTTATGTTGTTTTTTTTTTACACAGAAAAAAATCGTTATGAAAATAAAGGTAGAATTGATTTTATTTTACTATAATAAAAAACAGTTGAATAATTAAAACAATTGACATAATTTTGAACCATAATACGAGTACGATTGCACGCAAAACTGGAAATCACGTTGCCAAATTTAATAGAAATATATATTTAAATAATTGTATTTCATTGGTATTTTTATTTCTTATACATCTCCATCTGAAAAATCCAACAGTCCATTTTGTAAATCAGGAATTGCATTATCTTTAATATTTTAATAAATAAAAATACAAATAAATCCACTCAAAAAAATTTTAAATTAATTTGCTCACAAAAATGACAAATTTTCATAATATTATTTGCTAAAAAAATCTAATCTACGTTCAAAAATGAACGTAGAATACAAAAATTCGCAGCAAAAAAAAGGACGTAGACTGATACAACTGCAACAGGAACACAAAATATTGCAAATTAGTATGAACATCATTCACGATTATATCATAGATAACATAAATAAAGAACTCAGAGTCTGTAGACATTATCTTGTTATGTTAAAATGATTTTCATGTACTTACAATAATTATAAAAATATTTCTGTACATCGGAGTTTATTCAAATAACAGTATTATTAGGAATAATGAAATTGGAGGTGATTTATGGTTTATGAATGTTTTGTACAATTATCATGATTCCTATTTATACATATTTAAACCAATTTTTTACAATAGCTGAGGTATCACGACCCTTCAATGGTAAGCATAAAGTCAAGTTTTAATTAAAATTATAATAACTTGCAGCCATGCAGCTTGATTTTATTTTGTTTTATGCTTAAATTAAAAGAAAAACTGTGAAATCCACTTAATTTCTATATTAATAAAAATACATGTGTAACAAGTTTGATATATGCACATCCTTGCAACTTTTCCATGTTTCGTTCACGAATAAACCGATATTTGCTTCTACTCCTCAACACTAATTCCTTGCCATATTTGGATCTTGCTATTATTTATTTGATCTCTACAACTACGTAATAACCTTGTAGTTATAAAACTATATTATAATAAAAATTTAAATGTAAACTTCTAAAGCTAATAACCTGTGTAGTTTATGCTTAACCAATACTAAAAAATTAAATATTGAAAAAAGTGTAAGCTTGATAACTTCAAAATTGAGGTTATATTTTTTATAGCATCTAGTATATTCATTCAGTATTTCCAAAATGACCGAGTATTCCGTATTAGTTAAACTGTTTAACTTGCTTAACAAGTTTTATATATGCACATCCATTTTATTTTTCCATTGTTCCGTTCACTAACGCTAATGCTTTACCTTTTTTGGATATCATTATTTTTTATTCATTCTCTATAACTACGTAATAAGCTCGTAATTTGAAAATGAATACTTATTGTATCTATTCACTCAGCGTTATAATTCGTGACCAAACTGACCACACAATCATAACCAAAAAGTATATCGACAAGTATATAAACTATATTAGTATTTTATCTTGGTTCATATATCGATACTATCTGATCGCTTTAGGTTTCAAACCAAAGATCGTAGTACTCATGAATTACATCGTTAAGCAGAAGGTCTTTAGCGCAGTCCGTTGTTGGATGTACTCGGTTGAATGACAGAAGCGTGGTTTACCACATGCGCACATTATGCTTTGGATGTTGGACAAGGTCCGACCAGATCATATTGATTCGATCATTTCTGCCGAAATACCAGATCCAGAAACAGATCCTGAGGTGCATTCTGTTGTAACCACGAACATGATACATGGCCCTTGCGGAACTCAGAATCCTGGGTCACCGTGCATGCAAAACGGAAACTATATTAAGCGTTTTCCGCGTCCGTTTGTGGCTGACACAATCAGTGGAATCGGCGGATATCCATTGTATCGGCGTCGTTCTCCAGATGACAACGGCAGATCAATCATAATGAAAGTCAAGGGAAAATATGTCGTCGTCGATAATCGCTGGATCGTTCCATATTGTCCACTTTTGTCGAAAACGTTCTCAAATCACTGCAATGTTGAGTATTGCAACTCCATAAAATCTATCAAATATGTGAACAAAGCGAGTGACATGGCTGTGTTTGGCATTGCTAATCCAAATGCAAACGATGAGGTGATAAAATTTCGACTTGGACGTTACGTGAGTTGTAATGAGGCAATTTGGCGGCTGTTTTCATTTACAATTCATGAACGTCACCCGACTGTCGTACATATGGCAGTTCACTTAGAGAACGGCCAGCGTGTATGCAGCCGATGCAACCGTTTCTGAGCCAGCAAATCAAATTCGTACGTTGTTTGCGATCATCATAGCCACATGTCATCCATCGAACCCGAATGCATTGTAGGAGAAATACAAGGACGAGATGGTTGATGACATTTTGCACAGAGTTCGAACGACAAATTTTAATTTTGATATTGAAAGTAACGACGATATGCGCAACGAAGCATTAGTTCTGATAGAAGACATGTGCGTGCTCATGTGCGGCAGTCTGTTGTTAACTTTGGGAATGCCAGCGCCAAATCGTTCGAGGTACGCTGCATTCAATCTTGAATTAAAGCGGGAGAAAAACTATGATCTAGATGAGCAGGCTGAAAGAGTCCGAAAAAATGTGCCGCTGTTGAATGCCGAGCAGAAAAATGTATACGATTCGCTGATGAAGGTTGATGATGATGGAACGGGAGGCATTTACTTTCTCGATGCTCCTGGAGGGACAGGCAAAATGTTTGTCATTTCGTTGATTCTGGCAAGAATTCGGTCAAGATCACAAATTGCGTTGGCTGTTGCATCCTCTGGCATTGCTGCCACATTGTTGGAAGGCGGTCGAACTGTACATTCAGCTTTGAAGCTGCCAATGAATTTTCTCATGGTTGACAAGCCTACGTGCACAACGACCAAGAATTCAGCAACAGCGAAATTGATGCGAGAATGCAAAATCATCATTTGGAGGCAGTTGACCGAACGATGAAAGATTTAAGAGTTAATTCGAGACGATTTGGTGGGGCAATGATATTGCTCTCCGGAGATTTTCGTCAAACACTTCCCGTCATTCCGAAATCTACTGCTACCGATGAAATTAATTAATGCATGCCTGAAATATCGTTTTTGTGGCGGCATGTCAAGAAGTTGAAATTGACCACGAACATGAGAGTTGCGTTGCAAAACGACCCTTCGGCTGCTGTAATCTCGAGACAACTGATGGCGCTTGGTAACGGACACATTCCGATTGATGTTTTGACTGGAATATCGTTTCCGGCAAATTTTCGTGAGTTCACAACGTCGAAGGAAGAACTCATTACAAAAGTGTTCCCAAGCATTGAGGTCAATTATAACAATCTTGATTGGATGAGTGAACGGGCAATACTTGCAGCGAGGAATATGGACGTCGATAGCTTGAATTTTACAATTCAGAGTATAATTGCTGGATAACTGCGTTCATACAAATCCGTTGACAGCACGACCGACGAAAACGAAACGGTCAACTATCCGACAGAATTTTTGAACTCGCTTGATGTGCCAGGAACTCCACCGCATAATTTACAGGTAAAAGTGGGATCGATCATAATTATGTTGCGGAATCTAAATCCTCCTAAATTGTGTAATGGTACACGATTGTCCGTCAAGAAACTGATGAACAATGTAATACAATCAACGATCATCAAGGGCAATTTCAGAGGGGAGGAAGTCCTTATCCCACGAATTCCGATCATTCCAACAGATCTTCCATTTCAGTTTAAGCGGATTCAGTTTCCCTTTAGATTGGCTTTTGCGATGACAATCAATATATCGCAAGGCCAATCGTTGGAAGTCTGTGGGATCAATTTGGAATTTCCATGTTTTTCGCACGGGCAGCAGTACTTTGCCAGTTCGCGTGTTGGAAAACCGTCTTCGTTGTTTATATTTGCACCAGAAAACAAAACGAAAAACATTGTTTATCAAAGTGCAATAAATTGACTTCTGTAAGAATTCATTATAATGGAATACTTGAATTTTATTATCAATCTAGACTTTATTTGAAGGCGTTAAGTTCACCGAGTCAACTAAATTTAAAAAAAACATTTAGGCAAAACAATGTTTGCCGGGTCAGCTGGTTTTCTATAATTTTACCTATACATTTAACAATTAGTGCTCTAGTGTAGGTAAATCAATTGTGTATAATTTAAATAGATAAGAATATAGAAAGAATATATGTCTTAAAAAGTTATGATATAATTTAATAGCCTTTGAGTTATTGATAAAAATGATCTGTTAATAATTCTACTTAGATTAGCAACTTACATTTGTAACAGATTTACATCTGTAAATATAGTATATCAGATTTGTATTGAATAGGCATTAACATGGAAAAAGTGTAATACTAATCTAATGTATTAAATTTGTCAAGCTTATTTCATCTGATGAATTAAATACACATATTTTCAATCTCCTGAGTGAATTTTATAAGTTAAGGTTTCATGATTTTTTATAAAAACTATGAAAAAAAGTCTATATCATAGGAAAACACAAAACAAATGATAATAATGTTGCAATAAAAAATCTGTTACACATTATTTGGATGACTCATAATTGAAGCTTACTTTGTATTACAAAGTATTCAAAATGTCAGAAAAACCTTGACTTAAATTTAAATATCATTATTGCTGTAACACTTAAATAAATATTGTAAATATTTAATACTATTTCATCGTCTTGGATTTACAGATGGTGGAAAAAAATCAGTTGTACAGAATGAGGATTCTAGTAAGTATTTTATATTGTATAATTATCTGTTTACATAAATTACTTAATCCTAGGAATTATTGTTTTGTAGTAAAAAATTAAATGTATAGTTTGGATATTGTAATTAAAACAATGAAATATAAATATTTTTAATTCACCGAGTATATATATAGGATTTAAATGTAAAGCTAAGTTCAATTATAAGCAAATCATTTGTATTAATTATTCAAATAATTCGTTGTTGAATGATATCACAACTTTGAGAGGTTGTTTTTATATTTAGCTTATTTTGATACGGAATTTGGCGGAGTATTTTGGTTGGAAATATAAAAAATACCATTTGTCTGAATGAGGGACCAGTCAAGAATATGACCTTAAACCGCTCTATGGAATAATAATAATAACCCTCTTGCGCCCAGCTTGGGCTCGGGTAGGCAACGTGACGTGTCGGTTTCCGGTCTCTCGAGACTTTACTTAGTTACTAAGTTACTAAGTAACTACGACGATGTCGAGGAGAGGGAACAATACAAATTATTTTTACAATGGATGGCAGGACGTAGAGTTCAATTATCATGGGAGGGGGAGTCTCTGTGGTCGGAACGGTTCGGTGGAATGACCAAAGAGCTTACACACAAGTCGGTCGAATACTTATAACTGAACTTAAACTATGTGCCCGAAATATGGTAACTGCACAAATGGTCACTCCTAATTATCCGACGACCTGGGCAGCCTCGCACTACTCGATGATTTTGACATACGGGAAAAGAGGATCAGTGACGGACGGTCAACATCGGTCTGAATTCGGTCTGCGGCCGGCTTGGTTTATTTTAAATAAAGAGACTACAAAATTTATAAAATCTTAACACCTGGGTGCAGAAAATAAAAAATTAGCGGAAAGGTCAATAAGTCAAAATAACCAGTTGACCGATTAGTATTCGATTACTTACGACCATTAATATTTAGTAATAAAAATAAATAAGTATTAGTTTCGCCATGTATAGTTACAAATATTACATTTTCACTAAAGCCGTAAAATCAGCAACATTTGAGTAAAGTTCATAATAAAAATAGTTTATCAATAGACAATTTTCATCAAATAGAGCCTCTAACTAAGAGGTAACACCTTAAGACACAAATTGGTTAAAGAAATAACGCAAATTGTATTAATAAAACACATTTTATTCTCTGTTTAATCCCCAGAATCTCGGTGTTTCGTAAAAATATTAAACAGGGTTTAATGTCATTAATTAAAAGGCAATTAAAACAGTGAAATTCAACAAAGATTTACAACATATTTTTTATCATATATAACAGTTGCATACAATTTCATCCGACAAATATCAAAAAAAAAAACCCTTTACAAGAATTAAATGATGTAAGGAAAAAAATACCTAAAAAAGTGGATAAACTTAAGTTAAAAAAAAAAAAAATAGTATAACAAATCTCATATAAGCCATAAACCAGGAAATTTAATCATGATCAAATTTCCATATCTACAACTATTTATTATTTATTATTTGTGTTGATTATGGGCAACATGGACTAAACCAGATTATTTTTACAAAATTAATATTTCACATAATTCGATTTATATCTCTAACATGAAAACATGTTATATTCTATTATGCAGGGGGTCCAAACGGAATTTACACAAATCTATGTTCTTATTATGTTCCAAATGTAAAATATTATCACTTCGTCATTATCCGATAAAATTTGTTGAAAATGTTATTGAATTTTCAAGATTTTTATGTTGTGTTAAGAACAGTATCATCTGCGTACATTGCTAATTGGCATTTTTGTGGAACTGGGATATCGTAGCAAAAAATATTAAACAAGGTGGGCCCAATATTTATATTTAAGCTCATCTAACTTGTATTACACCTAAATTACAATATACTATGGTCGGTAACCATTACCAAATTTATAGCTGCGTTGTAAAATGTAAGAAATATACTATAAAGATACTACTTCCGTATATCTATACCTAGATATAATAGTATATAATAATGAAACTTAAATAAGAGGACACTATACTGAAATTTGCATTTTATTCTTTCATATTGCTTTTTTATAAATATAAACATTTTGATCTGATTCCTCCGATCTCTTTCACTCAGAATCGTATTTTCGAAAGTATTGGTACATTGATTTTAAATGTATTATAGCAATACAGTTGTATAAATGTACAGTACCTGTACTCACCTCGACACTCTTATCATATTAAAAAAATTAAATACACATATTTTCAATCTCCTGAGTGAATTTTATAAGTTAAGGTTTCATGATTTTTTATATAAACTATGAAAAAAAGTCTATATCATAGGAAAACACAAAAAAAATGATAATAATGTTGCAATAAAAAATCTGTTACACATTATTTGGATGACTCATAATTGAAGCTTACTTTGTATTACAAAGTATTCAAAATGTCAGAAAAACCTTGACTTAAATTTAAATATCATTATTGCTGCAACACTTAAATAAATATTTTAAATATTTAATACTATTTCATCGTCTTGGATTTACAGATGGTGAAAAAAAATCAGTTGTACAGAATGAGGATTCTAGTAAGTATTTTATAGTGTATAATTAACTGTTTACATAAATTACTTAATTCTAGGAATTATTGTTTTGTAGTCAAAAATTAAATGTATAGTTTTGATATTGTAATTAAAACAATTAAATATAAATATTTTTAATTCACCGAGTGAATGAATGAACTTAATTATTATAAATATTTTTAATCCATTGGTTAAATTTATCACGTTCAACATCATTTATATTTTTCGAAAATTATGATCATTCCTAATTTAGGCTCACTTTATAATACAAATTAGTCAAATCAGATTCAAAAGCAAAAGAAATGGTCTGCTATTTAATGTTTATAATATAAACCGTTATAAGAGTTCAGTACATCTCAATATTAACTATAAGAATTAAAAATTATTTCTGTTGAATACTATTTTCTGATACTATAACTATTAACTCGTCTGTTAATTAGAGTTATACTCGTATTGTGTTTGTATATATTTTATCATTCAAGGTGAAATTATTAAAAATGAAATTCATAACCACCGACTTAAAGTTTTTTATTTTTGATTACGTTTGGACATAGAAAGTAATATAAGGTTCGTTTTGTAAAAAAAAAAAAAAAGGGTATACACATTAATCGGTCTAACCAGCAACTGGGTATTATTTCTCTCATAGACTTAATACCGGTAGAATAAGCCGTCGGATCAAATGTTGGTGGTTCAGAATATACAAATTAATACTACCAAGTTCTTTATTGGTTCAGTTTATTCTCCTCGTAATACCCTTCTGCCAGTTTTCGAAACTTTTAAATCATCAGAAGATCTTATAATATCTATCATTAATCAAATTTCAATTCTGTATTGTGTGGATTTCAATATCCCTTTTTTATATATATTAGTCACAAGATCACTGATCGTCAGTCGTGACTCATATTATCATCCTTTATCTATTCATTACCTATATCATACTGATATCTATTATCAAATTTCTCATTTATATCTACTATATAAAGAGACTTGTCCTGGGTGATTCATCATCGCCTAGCCGGAACCGCTGAAGCTATGGATATGAAATTTTCAGTAAATGTACTTATTACTATGTATAGGCGCACTAAGAAAGGATTTTTTTGCAACATTTGCGAAGCAACATTTGAAAGCAACATTTGAGTAAAGTTCATAATAAAAATAGTTTATCAATAGACAATTTTCATCAGATAGAGCCTCTAACTAAGAGGTAACACCTTAAGACACAAATTGGTTAAAGAAATAACGCAAATTGTATTAATAAAACACATTTTATTCACTGTTTAATCCCCAGAATCTGGGTGTTTCGTAAAAAAATATAACAAATCTCACATAAGCCATAAACCAGGAAATTTAATCATAATCAAATTTCCATATCTACAACTATTTATTATTTATTATTTGTATTGATTATGGGCAACATGGACTAAACCAGATTATTTTTACAAAATTAATATTTCACATAAGTAGATTTATATCTTTAACATGAAAACATGTTAAATTCTAATATGCAGGGGGTCCAAACGGATTTTATACAAAGCTTTGTTCTTATTATGTTCCAAATGTAAAATATTATCACTTCGTCATTATCCGATAAAATTTGTTGAAAATGTTATTAATAGATATTACAAATTGTGAATTGTAAAATTGTAAAAAAATTTTAATCTAACGGAAATTTTAAGTTGAACCATCAACATTTTTAGAAAAATGAGCTATGTCAAAATGCTATCTTCGAAATTTATAAACGTTAACAAATGAAAATTTAATTTTTAACGTCTTTGATAATCAACCTATACTTATCAAATTATTGTCAACATTCAACAACATTGCCTTTTCCTAGGGATGCTCATAGAAAAACAGAATTTGACTATCTATATTAAAACGAGACAAATCACTCTGTGTAAATATCGGTATCATAACCTGTGTATACGTGTGAAATAAATGAACAAGTACGTATTGTATGGAAACATATACAGAGTGTTTTTTGAAATGCACATTAATTATTTGGTAAATGATGACATACGAATAAATTGATGACAAAGACGAGGTCAGCGAGGGGGATAATAGTTGATTTTATGTCTTGTTGAGCATAATTTACATAATTTTTACTGCAATTTAAAGCGGAAATAAGAGAATCTCGGTGGTGTTGAATGTGGGTGAAGACATTATTTTGAACTGTTATGAAGTCTAGGAGAAATGAAGTTTGTCTTTATAAGTAGATATGAAATTAAATTGTATTTATTGTGTTGGAAATCGTCTACCAGTTGAAAATATTTTGAAGAAAATGTATCGATAAATCAATGTGTTATGACATTATATTCACCTTAAAAATTCACGATTAAGTCATCGATGCAACAGTACTGTGTAGTTATCATAATATATACATATATTAAATTATTGTATAATTATTTATTTATTGAAATAGTATGAGTCAGTACTCAGTATTATAAATCATTCTTTGTTCTTATACTGTTACACTGCTGTACCCGGGTAAACAATGACGTGTAAATTGATTAGGTGACATTAACGAAATGCTATATAAGAATTGGTATACTATTTAATTTGTTATAATATAAACACTTATAACTTCTCACTTCTCAGTACAATGTCAATATAAACTATAATAGTTCAAAATTTTTTCTGTTGAATACTATTTCGTTATCGTTTTTCTGATACTAATTTCCACGACACATCAGGTTAGGTCCATTTATATTTATATTTTTTTTTTTTATACACTTATATTATTCATACATTTCATATATAGAGTAATACAATTTGTACATTATTTTAATTTTTTAGTAAAATGAATTCAACTATGAGTTGTTTAGTTAGGTCATTGTTCTGATGATACCGATGATGAAGATGATGAAATGATTCTGGAGGTAGCAAGATATCTTGAGGTAGCCGTGGCTTTAGTCTGCGGTTTTTAGTTATTTTCCCAATTTTGAAGTGAAGGGCGCCCTCTGTTGTTTTTAGTTTCGTGTGAAATTTTTTAAATTGTTCAATTATCCATGTGTTTGTGTAAGGTATTCCAGTGTCATTATAGAGTTGTATGTTTCGCATGAATCATGGGGCTTTAAGAGCTATTCTGAGAAATTTATTTTGTATCGTTTGTAATTTTTTAATTTTTGTTTGGGATGCGGCTGTCCATATTGGGCATGCATATGTAATTAATGGTCATATTATTGATGTGTATATTAGAAGTGAGCATTTAATTTGAAGTGTTGAGCTGTAATTTATTAGGGGGTATAAGATTTTCAATCGTATAGGCTTGGTTTAATTTTTTATTTATATGTATTTTCCATGTTAATTTTTCATCAAAGTATACTCCGAGATATTTAATTAATTGATCTTTATTATTCCATAGTAAAGGCTGATTTTTTATTTTTAAT
Source organism: Periphyllus acericola (assembly GCA_949715065.1). Classification (NCBI taxonomy): domain Eukaryota; kingdom Metazoa; phylum Arthropoda; class Insecta; order Hemiptera; family Aphididae; genus Periphyllus; species Periphyllus acericola. Next base: position 47,628,818 of record OX454265.1, read on the forward strand.
TGGGTTGGATTTGTATATCTTTTTAGGCTAAATATTTTAGCTTCGCTCTTAGTTGGGTTAAGAGCGAGTTTCCATCTTGTAAACCAGACTGAGATTTGATCTAATGAAATTTGTAGATCTGTTATTGAATTTTCAAGATTTTTCTGTTGTGTTAAGATAACAGTATCTTCTGCGTACATTGCTAATTGGCATTTTTGTGGAACTGGGATATCGTAGCAAAAAATATTAAACAAGGTGGGCCCAATATTTATATTTAAGCTCATCTAACTTGTATTACACCTAAATTACAACATACTATGTTCGCTGACAATTACCAAATTTATAGCTGCGTTGTAAAATGTAAGAAATATACCATAAAGGTACTACTTCCGTATATCTATACCTAGATATAATAGTATATAATAATGAAACTTAAATAATAGGAAACTATACTGAAATATATTTTATTCTTTCATATTGCTCTTTTATAAATATAAACATTTTGACCTGATTCCTCCGATCTCTTTCACTCAGAATCGTATTTCCAAAAGTATTGGTGCATTGATTTAAAATGTATAATAGCAATACAGTTGTATAAATGTACAGTACCTGTACTCACCTCGACACTCTTATCATATAAAAAAAATTAAATACACATATTTGTACTAACTAATGTATAACATATAACATATGTATTTATAAGGTTTCATGATGTTTTATAAAAACTATGAAAAAAGTCTATATCGAAGGAAAACACAAAAAAAATGATAATTATGTTGCAATAAAAAATCTGTTACACATTATTTGGATGACTCATACAAATTGTATTACAAATTATACTAAATGTCAGAAAAACCTCGGCTTAAATTTAAATATTATTATTGCTGCAACACAAAAATATTTTAAATATTTAATAAAATATCATCGTCTTGGATTTACAGTTGGTGAACAAAAATCAGTTGTACAGAATGAAGTTTCTAGTAAGTATTCTATATATACTTATATATATATATTACTTCATTCTAGGAGAAATTGTTTTGTAGTAAAAAATTAAATGCATAGTATATTGTAATTTAAACAATCAATAGGTATTTTTTATTCACTGAGTGAATTAATCAACAAAATTATTCTTAATTTTATACGTAAAAAAGCAAAAAAAGGCAAAAATCTTACGAAAATATAAAAAAATATTACTATGTTGCAATTAAATATAAAATGGACTCAATATATATTGCAAATAAACACAAAAAAAAATAAAAAATTAACAGTTTTACTGCCTTTATTAGAAATTCTGAAAATAAGTATTAACTGCAAAAACCCACTGAATTATAAATATTAATTTTAAATATCATCGTTGCTGTTAAGCTTGCATAATCATTTTAAACAGCTTAATCCTAATTTTATTTCATTGTCAACAATTTTCAGATGCTGCAAAAAAATCAGCTGTAAAATCTGATGATTCCAGTAAGTATGTTTATATTATATATTTTTCTTTTATATATCATACTATTTTTCAAGGAGGGATTGTTATTGTAAATAAAAAAATTAAAAACAAATATTTTTAATCCACTGAGTGAATAAATTACGTTCCATATCATTAATATTTTTCGAAAATTATGATCGTTCTTAATTTATGCTCACTTTGTAATACAAATTAAACAGAATCAAAAACAATAACTTTATTGACTCCGTTTTAATGAGTAAAATTTTATTGCAAATGCACATCAAGTCATAAATGTCAAATGTAAATATGGTTATTGCTGCCAAGCATACATTACAGATTTAGGTATCTAATATTCTAATGATAAAACATTTTCTTTAATGCACAGCTGTTGAAAGAAAATCATCTGTAGTATCTGCGGATGCCAGTAAGTAGAGTTATATTGTGTTTGTATATGTTTTCATTCAAGGCGGGATTGTTATAAAAGAAATTCATAACTATCGACCCATTTTTTTATTTTTTATTACGTAGGGACATCGAATTTAATATGAGATCCATTTCATGGGTTGTTTTGTAAAAAAAAGGGCAATTGTGGTATTTGTTCTAACCAGCTACTAGGTTTTTGTCTCATGATCTTTATACCTTTAGACTAAGCAATCGGACTGGATGTGGGTGGGTTAGATTATACAAATTAACACCACCAAGTTCCTTATTGGTTCGGTTTATTTACCTCTAATACACATCTGCTAGTTTTCGAATCCTTTACTTCATCTGAAGATCATATAATATCTTCCATTAAACCAATTTAAATTATGTTATATGTTGATTTCAATATCCTTCATATACTTTGGTCTCAAGATAACTTAGATCTTACTATTATTGATCTTCTATTTACTACCTTTTCCCATCTAATCGATGACACTAAAATCTACTATAGTATTGACTATCCCAATAGCTGCTCCATACTTCAACGTGAACTAGACATTTTTGGTTCATGTGATATTTTTTGTTCAAGATTCCATTTGATACAAAGAATACATACATGAAATACAAATGTAAACGAAGCAATCAAAGTAACTTAAAACTAAACGTATAAATCGGAAAGAAAAGGAAAAAATTAATGAAAATAACAAATAAACTTAGCAAAAGAGTTCCTTCAAACTAATCGTTTTCTTCTATAAGTCATTATAATAGACTAAGAAGAAGTTTTCAATGATTTTCTACAACATCTAAGAAGTGATATTGGTCAGTATGAGCCATGATGTATCTAGTACTGGTGGTTAAACTGTATTCATAAGAATGATGACTTTTTTGATGCTTTTTCCAATGTTTTTTGAACAAATTCCCTTCCTAGAATAGCATGTTATATATGTCTAAGGAGATTATCCGCCTTCTTTGGCTTTCAGTATGAGTGGGTTTATTTCAACGAAACCAGAGTCCTTTTTTGGGCTGGTATTAGTGTAAATTACATGAGTAACTTCTTATGGTGAGAAGTATATTATTTTTTCTTAATATACGTCCAGTGGTTGACATCGTGTCCAAACAAGTTCAGTAGCAGTGTCGTTCGGTTGAAATACATACATAAGGTGTCAAGCAAATGCTTCGGCTTTATCTTATCCATTGCGTGCCGATGTTCCGACTTCATTTCCGATGTGTGGTACATATTACACGTATATAAGGTATATAAATGGGTGTAGTGACTTTCCATAACGATTTATAAATATTATCCGTTGCAGATAAGCCTCTAAAATATGATTTGAATGTTTTATTTATTACTTCCTTGATCTTGTCGTAGATAATTTAACTGATGTGGTTCCATATGGTTTTATTAGCTGGGTTACTTTTATGACTATACTTTTATTACTAGGCTATTTACTATTTTCTTTGTCAGAAAGATTTTTTTTTATTTCATCATATCGTTTGAACTTGACGTAAGTACATATAGATATGGTCAGACGTGAGTTCTATAAGTCCTTGAACCTCAACATAATTAGTGAAGATATCTTTAACATAGTAGTAGTCTATTTGATATAATGAATAAAAAAATATGATAAGTACAAGATAAATTTTAGCAAAACACTAACGTAAGAATTTTTTTTGAGATTGTGTAAATTTAAAAGGTTTCAACAATAATTTTTGGTATATATAGATATATTGAATTTAAAATTAATAGATAACATTTCAATCACGACTTACCCTATTTCAATGAATTTCTGTTATAAAAAATGATTATTTGCTTTTTTATAAATATAAACATTTTGTCCTGATTCCTCCGACATCTTTCACTCAGAATCTTATATCCGAAATAATTGGTACATTGATTTTAAATTTATAATAGCAATATAGTAGTATAAATCTACCGTACCTTTACTCACCTCGACACTCTTATCATATTAAAAAAATTATATACACATATTTTCAATCTCCTGAGTGAATTTTATAAGTTAAGGTTTCATGATTTTTATAAAAACTATGAAAAAAAGTCTATATCATAGGAAAACACAAAAAAAATGATAATAATGTTGCAATAAAATGAGGTTTGTTTTGTAGGTTGTTTTGTAAAAAAAAAAAAAGGGTATACACTATACACATTAATTGTTTTAACCAGCAACTGGGTATTATTTGTCTCATAGACTTTATACCGGTAGAAGAAGCAGTCGGATTAAATGTTGGTGGATTAGAATGTACAAATTAATACTTCCAAGTTCTTTATTAGTTAGCTTTATTCTCTCCGTAATACCATTCTGCTAGTTTTCGAAACTTTTAAATCATCAGAAGATCTTATAATATCTATCATTAATCAAATTTAATTCTTTATTGTGTGGATTTCAATATCCGTTACTTATATATATTTTGGTCTCAAGATCACTTAGAATTTAGATCTTACTGCTATTAATTTTCTATTCGCTACCTTTTTCCGTCTCATCGATCATTGTTATCTTTTTAACTTTTACCAACCTAATAAATTAAATAATTCCCAAGGTAGCAAGTCGGGACTGGTTTTCTTTAATTTTACCCTTATGACTCTAAATATTGCTTCCACACTGATCGTCAGTTGTCTCAAGATAACATAGATCTTACTATTATTGATTTTCTATTTACTACCTTTTCCCATCTAATCGATGACACTTAAATCTACTATAGTTTTGACTATCCCAATAGCTGTTCCATACTTCAACGCGAACTAGACATTTTTGGTTCATGTGATATTTTTTGTTCAAGATTCCATTTGATACAAAGAATACATACATGAAATACAAATGTAAACGAAGCAATCAAAGTAACTTAAAACTAAACGTATAAATCGGAAAGAGAAAGGAAAAATTAATGAAAATAACAAATAAACTCTTTCACTCAGAATCGTATTTCCGAAAGTATAGGTACATTGATTTTAAATTTATAATAGCAATACAGTTGTATAAATGTACAGTACCTGTACTCACCTCGACACTCTTAACATATTAAAAAAATTAAATACACATATTTTCAATCTCCTGAGTGAATTTTATAAGTTAAGGTTTCATGATTTTTTATAAAAACTAAGAAAAAAAGTCTATATCATAGGAAAACACAAAAAAAATGATAATAATGTTGCAATAAAAAATCTGTTACACATTATTTAGATGACTCATAATTGAAGCTTACTTTGTATTACACAGTATTCAAAATGTCAGAAAAACCTTGACTTAAATTTAAATATCATTATTGCTGCAACACTTAATTAAATATTTTAAATATTTGATACTATTTCATCGTCTTGGATTTACAGATGGTGAAAAAAAATCAGTTGTACAGAATGAGGATTCTAGTAAGTATTTAATATTGCGTAATTAACTGTTTACATAAATTACTCAATTCTAGAAATTATTATTTTGTAGTAAAAAATTAAATGTATAGTTTTGATATTGTAATTAAAACAATCAAATATAAATATTTTTAATTCACCGAGTGAATGAATGAACTTAATTATTATAAATATTTTTAATCCACTGGTTAAATTTAACACGTTCAACATCATTTATATTTTTCGAAAATTATAATCATTCCTAATTTAGGCTCACTTTATAATACACATTAATCAAATCAGAATCAAAAGCAAAAGAAATGATCTGCTATTTAATGTTTATAATATAAACCCTTATAAGAGTTCAGTGCATCTCAATATTAACTATAAGAATTAAAAATGATTTCTGTTGAATACTATTTTCTGATACTATTTTCCAAGACAGATCAGGGTATTCACTGCCAAGGTTAGTCCATTTATATTTATATTTAAGCTCATCCAAGTTGTATTGCACCTAAATTACAACATACTATGGTCGGTGACCATTACAAAATTTATAGCTGCGTTGTAAAATGTAAGAAATATATTATAAAGATACTACTTCCGTACCTAGATACGTAGATACCTAGATATAATATTATATAATAATGAAACTTAAATAAGAGGACACTATACTGAAATTTGCATTTTATTCTTTCATATTGCTTTTTTAAAAATATTTACATTTTGCTCTGATTCCTTAGATCTCTTTCACCCAGAATCGTATTTCCGAAAGTATTGGTACATTGATTTTAAATTTATAATAGCAATACAGTTGTATAAATGTACAGTACCTGTACTCACCTCGACACTCTTAACATATTAAAAAAATTAAATACACATATTTTCAATCTCCTGAGTGAATTTTATAAGTTAAGGTTTCATGATTTTTTATAAAAACTATGAAAAAAAGTCTATATCATAGGATAACACAAAAAAAATGATAATAATGTTGCAATAAAAAATCTGTTACACATTATTTAGATGACTCATAATTGAAGCTTACTTTGTATTACACAGTATTCAAAATGTCAGAAAAACCTTGACTTAAATTAAAATATCATTATTGCTGCAACACTTAAATAAATATTTTAAATATTTGATTCTATTTCATCGTCTTGGATTTACAGATGGTGAAAAAAAATCAGTTGTACAGAATGAGGATTCTAGTAAGTATTTAATATTGTGTAATTAACTGTTTACATAAATTACTTAATTCTAGAAATTATTATTTTGTAGTAAAAAATTAAATGTATAGTTTTGATATTGTAATTAAAACAATCAAATATAAATATTTTTAATTCACCGAGTGAATGAATGTACTTAATTATTATAAATATTTTTAATCCACTGGTTAAATTTAACACGTTCAACATCATTTATATTTTTCGAAAATTATAATCATTCCTAATTTAGGCTCACTTTATAATACACATTAATCAAATCAGAATCAAAAGCAAAAGAAATGATCTGCTATTTAATGTTTATAATATAAACCCTTATAAGAGTTCAGTGCATCTCAATATTAACTATAAGAATTAAAAATGATTTCTGTCGAATACTATTTTCTGATACTATAGCTATTAATTAGTCTGTTAAGTAGAGTTATATTGTGTTTGTATATGTTATATTCATTCAAGGTGGAATTATTAAAAATGAAATTCATAACCACTGACTTAAAGTTTTTTATTTTTGATTACGTTTGGACATAGAATGTATTATGAGGTGTGTTTTGTAAAAAAAAAAAAAAGGGTATACACATTAATTGGTCTAACCAGCAACTGGGTATTATTTGTCTCATAGACTTAATACAGGTAGAATAAGCCGTCGGATTAAATGTTGGTGGATTAGAATATACAAATTAATACTACCAAGTTCTTTATTGGTTCGGTTTATTCTCCTCGTAATACCCTACATACAAGCCTCCCAAATGTTGTAATTAGGATTCTACCGAAAAATAAAGTTTAATTTTTTAAAAGAAGGAAGCCTATTTGGAGAATTTATTCCTTAATCCCTATATTTATTACCGGGGATCCATCTGAGTTCAAAGTTACAAACCAATATCCATCCTTCCCCATTAAGCTAAAATGTTTGAATTATAATTACTCAGAAATCATTGGTCCAAATTTTGACTTACTTTTCATCAAAAATTCAATAAAATTTAAACTTTAAATAAAACGCAAAAAAGTTTTACTAAAACTCGTTTTCTAATTGTAATAAAATAATTTTTATTAATGATTCACTTTCTAAATTATTATAGAAATACAAGAGATTTCCTATGCTTTTTAAATAAATGACTAAGTCATTAATTGTGTTAATAATATCATTAATGATCAATTGCCAATCGGTGATGCGATAGTTTTTTAGAGTAAATTTACTACATCTTTATTGAACACATCATATGAAATTTAAAATTTTACCTGCATATTTAAATTAAGTATTAAATTGTACAGAAGCAGCTGTTCAATGTTCTTCTGAAGATTTGGTCCTGAAACGTAAGTCTACGGTTATATTTTTATTTATTTTATTTTATTTATTTACGCCGATCGGCTTTTTCATATAACAATTATAAATATTACAGTAACTATAGTGAAATATTTAAGTGATAAATTACAAAAAGTTTTTTTTTTCCTTCTATTATATTATATTATATCTTTATATATAAAAATAGAGACAAAAAATTCGAAATTGCATCAGTTGAGAACGGCTGGGCCGATTTGGCTCAAATTTTTTTTAAATGACAGAGAATGTCGAGGAGCGGGTTTATAGCATAAATTATGGACCTAACTCCTGTGAGTTAGAGATTTAGAGACAAAAACTGAGTTACACCGGTGGCGCCCTCTAGCAGATAAAAATAAAAATATAAACATAATATAAATAATAATACAAATATCGATAATAGCAGGGCTAGAAATCGATTAATATTGATAAAAATCGAAAAAAAAAATATATTTTTATATTCTGTTTGATATACATTTTTTATTATAGACACTTAGAACTTTAGAGTAAACAAATATAATAGTTGGCACATTATTCATTTTATTTTGAAACATAATCGTTTTATGTTATCTATGAACTTTTTCAATCAAAAACGACTATTGGTTTTTGGAGAGAATTTTTATGCTTGAATCATGCCTCCTATAAGATGAACAAACATTGCAAGAAACATTAATGAATTTAGACGTGCTCATAATACACAGGCCCGCGCTGCACAAACGCCGCCTCAAATACGACAACATGTTAATATAAGAAGAAGTTCAGATGTAGCCTTGAATCGCGCTGCTTTCGAATACGATTCCGCAGTCACTTACAAAGATCTTTTGTGTGTTAATATCGGCTCATTATATATCGTATGCCAGCATTGCAAGGCATTGAAGTTTCGATTGGAAACCCCCGGCTTATGCTGCGCTGGTGGCAAGGTTAAATTACCAGTTTTAGATCAACCACCAGAGCCATTGTATTCGTTTCTCTATGGAAAAACAATCCAATCAAAACATTTCCTGGCGAATACACAAAAATATAACGGAAATTTTCAAATGACGTCATTTGGAGCAGAAGTTATTGAACAACCAGGCTACAACCCGAGTTATAAGGTAAAGGCGTTTGTAATAATAACACATTTTTTTGAACATTTAAATATTCAGATTCAATGACAAATTCACCATCGAGCAGGCACTTTGTTACCACAACCAAACGAAGATCATAAGTTCCTTCAGATATATTTCGTTGGAAAAATGAACTAGAACAGCGGTGTGCAATTTTTCCTGCGAATAAACGTGAAATAATCGGACAATTGCAAATTCTTCTTCATGAGCATAATCAATTGGTCAGAATGTTTAAAACCGCATTGGACACAATGCATTCTGACGACCACAAAATCATTATCAGAGCAGACAAAAGACCCTCTGGAAGCCATGAAAGACAATTCATTGCTCCCACTATCAATGAAGTCGCAGTGGTGATTGTTGGCGAAAATGTGGCATCACGTGATATTGTTCTTAAGCGTCGCGATGGTGGACAATTGCAGCGCGTGTACGAGACTCATCGGTCATATGATGCACTTCAATACCCGTAGATGTTTTGTCAAGGAGAGGATGGCTATCACTTAAATATAAAGATGGTCAACCCAATGACAGGTTTGTTTACAGGTCATCATTTCTTTTTCATACTATAACTAAGTTTGAATTCATATTTCAGGAGAAGAAACGAATAAAAATGTCAGCTCAATGAATTTTTATGCATATCAATTGTTGATTCGACAAGATGTTGACAATCATCTATTGAGATATCGCCGGTTGTTTCAACAGTACTGCGTCGACATGTACGTCAAGGTCGAAACGGAGCGTCTCAGTTTCATTCTCTTCAATCAGTCAAAGTTACGATCAGACGAGTACATCCACTTGCGTGATGCCATCGCTACCGATAGAGACGCGGCCAACATTGGTCGTTTGACTATTCTCCCGGTTACTCATATTGGAAGCCCGCGCCACATGCATGAATATGCTCAAGATGCGATGACGTACGTGCGTAATTACGGACGACCTGATTTGTTCATCACGTTTACTTGCAATCCGAAATGGCCCGAAATTACAAATCAGTTGCTGACAGGACAAACACCAAGTGATCGACATGACATCACTGCACGAGCATTCAAACAAAAGTTCGTAGTACTCATGAATTACATCATTAAGCAGAAGGTCTTTGGCGCAATCCGTTGTTGGATGTACTCGGTTGAATGGCAGAAGCGTGGTTGACCACATGCGCACATTCTGCTTTGGATGTTTGACAAGGTCCGACCAGATCATATTGATTCGATCATTTCTGACGAAATACCAGATCCAGTGACAGATCCTGAGCTGCATTCTGTTGTGACCACGAACATGATACATGGCCCTTGCGGAACTCAGAATCCTGGGTCACCGTGCATGCAAAACGGAAACTACATTAAGCGTTTTCCGAGGCCGTTTGTGGCTGACACAATCAGTGGAATCGACGGATATCCATTGTATCGGCGTCGTTCTCCAGATGACAATGGCAGATCAATCATAATGAAAGTCAAGGAAAAAGATGTCGTCGTCGATAATCGATGGATCGTTCCATATTGTCCACTTTTGTCGAAAACGTTCTCAAATCACTGCAATGTTGAGTATTGCAACTCCATAAAATCTATCAAATATGTTTGCAAATATGTGAACAATGGGAGTGACATGGCTGTGTTTGGCATTGCTGATCCAAATGCAAACGATGAGGTGATGAAATTTCAAATTGGACGTTACGTGAGTTGTAGTGAGGCAATTTGGGGGCTGTTTTCATTTACAATTCATGAACATCACCCGACTGTCTTACATTTGGCAGTTCACTTAGAGAACGGCCAGCGTGTATACTTTACGGAAGCGAACGCAGCGCAAAGAGCAGAATGAACACCAGCGACGACATTGACAAATATTTTTTCGACAAGCGAAAGCGACCCGTTTGCGAGGACTTTACTATATTCAGAAATGCCACGCTTTTATACATAGAATGCTGCATCAAAGAAGTTTCAACGCAGGAAGAAAGGTGATGCTGTTGCTGGCTTCGCAGATGTCTATTCGACTGATTCCTTTGGACGAATATACACAGTTCATCCACGCCAAGACGAATGCTTCTATCTTCGCTTACTTGCTATTGCTCTCCGGAGATTTTCGTCAAACACTTCCCGTCATTCCGAAATCTACTGCTGCCGATGAAATTAATGCATGCCTGAAATATCGTTTTTGTGGCGGCATGTCAAGAAGTTGAAATTGACCACGAACATGAGAGTTGCGTTGCAAAACTACCCTTCGGTTGCTGAATTCTCGAGACAACTGATGGCGCTTGGTAACGGACACATTCCGATTGATGTTTTGACTGGATTAATATCGTTTCCAGCAAATTTTTGTGAGTTCACATCGTCGAAGGAAGAACTCATTACAAAAGTTTTCCCAAGCATTGAGGTCAATTATAACAATCTTGATTGGATGAGTGAACGGGCAATACTAATAGCAGCGAGGAATAAGGACGTCGATAGCTTGAATTTTACAATTCAGAGTAAAATTGCTGGAGAACTGCGTTCATACAAATCCGTTGACAGCACGACCGACGAAAACGAAGCGGTCAACTATCCGACAGAATTTTTGAACTCGCTTGATGTGCCAGGAACTCCACCGCATAATTTACAGGTAAAAGTGGGATCGATCATAATTATGTTGCGGAATCTAAATCCTCCTAAATTGTGTAATGGTACACGATTGTCCGTCAAGAAACTGATGAACAATGTAATACAATCAACGATCATCAAGGGCAATTTCAAAGGGGAGGAAGTCCTTATCCCACGAATTCCGATCATTCCAACAGATCTTCCATTTCAGTTTAAGCGGATTCAGTTTCCCGTTAGATTGGCATTTGCGATGACAATCAATAAATCGCAATGCCAATCGTTGGAAGTCTGTGGGATCAATTTGGAATTTCCATGTTTTTCGCACGGGCAGCTGTACGTTGCCAGTTGGCGTGTTGGAAAACCGTCTTCGTTGTTTATTTTTGCACCAGAAAACAAAACGAAAAACATTGTTTATCAAAATGCAATATATTGATTTCTGTAACAATTCATTACAATGGAATACTTGAATTTTATTATCATTCTAGACTTCATTTGAAGGCGTTAAGTTCACCGGTCAGCTAAATTTAAAAAAAAAATTTAGGCAAAACAACGTTTGCCGGGTCAGCTAGTTATATTATACTTTGTTCAATTTACTTTGAATATTTTTAATTATTTATGCAAAGTGATTTTAAGTTTTGAATATTTATCAGTTATAAGTTAAATCAATAATAAGAACTTATCATATATTTTATAAGATAATAATATTGAATATTTGGTTATTGAATTTTTAATCGGAATTCTCAAGTATATGCTAAAATTTACTGATGTTATCATAAGAAATATTAATTGTTAAAATCATCCTTAGCAATTTTTTTAATTATTTGAATTCAGCCTTCTCTACCTTACATGAAATTATTTGCAAAGTTTATGGTTTTAGAGAATTATTTCTATGATGCTTTAATTTATATGATTGTTAATATTTCAGAGGACGGCAATTTTTCGTTGATCGAGACTTATGATCAATATCAAAAATTTTTAACCACAAAACATTCAGAATTGGCAATTGTAGTATTTAATTCACAGTAAGTATTCTTATTTTAGATTATGATTTATTTTTTAATTTTTTGGGTTTGTAAATATTTTTGAGGTTCATAACGAAATGCAAATTTTTTTTTTTTGTTTTGTATTTTTTTTATAATATAATTTTATCCCGATTAAAAATGAATTATTTAACCCAATTATGAGCAAAGATATACTCAATTATATAAAAATATTGACAGATAAACTTAAAAATATGATTTTGCTCTCGACTTAGTTACTAAGTTTGTGATAAAAATTGTAAAATTAAAAGTGATTTTAATTTTTAAATTGTGTAGAAAATCTGAGGATTGGAGAGACGTTAGAACATGGCTAAGAGAATTTCAAGGTTATGATCGTTTTAAGAATATTAATTTATACGAAGTGGATATGGACAAAAATTCAGCAATTTGTATGAAAGTTGGAGTGAGTATTCAATTAAAATTTATAACATAGCAGAATAATAAATCGTCATTATCAAAGTGGTATGCCTACTTTATAAAATCATATTTTTTAAATATGATCTCATTAATTTTATTGGAAATATACAGTAATTATAAATACTTGTTTTATCAATATTTAACATTTACCTATCTTCATCTTCATTATAAAAACATAACACAACACGATGTGATTTTGGAATTTTTTCTGATATATCTATCAAAATATTATCAGTACCTATTACTAAAGACAGCAGATATGTTGTAACTTTTAGATTCTAGTCATGATAAGGAATGTATTGGTTATACAGTTGTCAGTTAAAACGTATGACTTATCCTTTTAGAGATAAAAAGACAGTACAATTTTAATAAAATATACCATCGCCAATTTAAATCATAACAAATATCTCAAAAATGTCTAAAAAAATGCATCTAATAATTATGTGCTGATTTTAATTTGTTTTTTCTTATCATTTTTTCAGATTAATGAAGCTGTAGGTCTCATTTCATATTATAACGGCTTGCGTGTTACTTTGTATAACCATGTACATGAAAGGTCTGTCATTCAGAAAATTTTTAATGAATTAATGAATAAAAAATTTGAAAGCGATGTTAGAAAAAGACAGGAAAATAAAAATTAATAAATTAATATATTTTAAGTTATATTACGTTATAAATCAGTGGAGAACTGTTAATTTAATTTAGTACTGTTTATAATAAAAAAAAATTTTAAACTTAGAATATAATATATTTAATAATTATATATTTACTACTGTATTTTGTTTCTCGTGTTTAAAGGTTACTAAAAAATTCCAGCTTACGATAAATGTATGGTAATAAATATGTTTATTAAAATTATATATAGTTGAAACATACATAACATTATAAGGAAAATATAATAAATATTATGTAAAATTAATTTAAACCAAATATTTGAAACACGGTTATCTATAGTAAATTAACGTTTCTTGAATTAATGACATGTGGTGTTGAACTTTTTTTTTTAATGAAACTCCTGTTGTTCACAATATGAGGCTGAGAACTTTGACTATTATTGTAGGATATGGTTATATAAATTTATCGACAAGGTTCTACCTACAGCATATTATTGTGGGTCATGGTAACATCTTGTCACACTCGTTGTTGGCGGCGGCCAATAACTGGAAAACGAGTGAACATGCATATTATATCATTTTATTTTACCAATTATTTACTAAGCATATACCATGACGACCTAATAGTTTTCCGGGGAGCGGTTCATTTTACTTGTTTGTGTAGTGTATAACATATGCATGTGCGTGATACATACATTTATACATATTATACAATGTATCCGTGGATACACATTAAATTTATATGTATACGTCTTATAGATATTATACAATGCGATCTTAAGTAAGTCTTGTGGAGATTCAAAGTTTTTGTTCTCAAATGGGAACACCCCATTTTCACTACGGCATTTCTCTAGAGTCATTATTCAGTAAATGTTGATGTTCTGGAATCAAAATTTGAACGAGCAGTTTTTGAATTATTCTAATAAATTTATGTAGGAAGGAAAATATATTATTATTAATTATAATATTTATAATAACTTGTATTATGATAAAATTTGTAATTTCATGTTATCACTAATTGATAATAATTAGGGATGACACAAATTCAACACTTTTCATACGCAATTTAAAATAAGAATTACTCTGAAAATATTGGTAACAAATTTTGACTACTATATATCAAACATTCCAGAAAATTTAATTGAATAATATTTTGCGTAAAAAATAAAATCTTCTCGTTTGAAAAACAAAAGTTTGTTTTGCCATAGAACATACTTAAGTTGGGGGGAAAAATATTTCGGAAAACATAGGAATTTGAAACATGAAACAAAAAAAATTTCAAAATTATGAATTATTATGTAAAAAAAAAGGGGTGAAGTCTAGAAAAAATCACGCTGTATAAAATATTATGATACAAATTAGACCGTACATTTGTGATGTGGCCTCATTCTATTGAAAGAAACAGAAAAACAGTACAGTCGTGACCGTTGTTCAGTACGGTTAATGTTCTAATTATTTTATATTGCTGGTTCGCCGTATTTAATAATTTAAGTACTATTTCACCATTTTCCGTCTCTTCTTTTTCACATTTTCTACATCAAATATATCAAAATGTCTACTACATCTCGTTCTCCTCCAGCTGCCTCAAATTCGTCTACAAATCTGAAAGGGAAAAATATTAAAGATGATATCTCTTTAAAAGATATTATGTCCTCTCTCAAATCGCTTCATACCGAAATCCAATCAATCAAATCAAAATTACTTATTCAAGAAAATACATCTTCAGTTATCCTGAACAAATTAGAGACCCTTACCTCGGATATTCTTTCACTAAAAAATGAAAATATCGATTTAAGAAAAGAAATTGATATCTTACGCCATAAAAGTTGCAATCATACTTCCATTTCGTCACCGGACCTAAATAACCTAGATATTATTCAATAACTAAAAGAACGGGAATCAAAATGTCGCAATATTATTATTTTCAATGCTAACGAACAGGAAGATGATAAACCACTCATTAATAATATATTTTCTAATTTAAAATTAAAGTTTACCTTTAAATCTACGTCCCGTGTAGGTAATTTATCTAATAAACCGAGGCCTATTCGTATCGAACTTAACTCAGCTGATGATGTTCTACAACTTCTAAAATCCAAGCGTGATTTATTTAATACATCTGATTATAAACATCTGTGGATCACTTCCGACCTCACTCAATACCAAGGACAAATCCTATCATCAATGAAAACCGAACGTGACCGTAGAAATGTATTTGACAATAATAAATGGTACATTCGTTATATTCATGGAAATCCAAATTTGGTTCAAAAAACTAGATTGTTGCTCATGTACTGCTCATCATCCAACTTCATCAACTCATACTTATGTCAAAAATAATTCTAATTATAATATCTTAAACTCAATATCTGGTTATTATCAAAATGTACGTGGCTTAAAAACCAAATTACCACTTATTTGTCTAAATATGCCAAGCTTATTACACTTTGATTATTTTATATTAACTGAAACTTGGTTAACTCCTAATATTAGCGACACTGAATTAGGTATGTTTGATTATAATATTTACAGACTCGATAGAAATTCAAATAATAGTAGTCATTTAAAAGGCGGTGGTGTCTTGATTGCTGTTCACAGACGTTACCACTCAACTTTAATCCCTTCATCAAATTTACAATGTGAACATATTTCAGTAATGGTTATTATCAATAATTCAAAATTATTATTACATTCATGTTACATTCCACCTAATAGTTCCTTTGAAGTTTTTAAAACTTACTGTGATTCACTTGAACTCCTATTTTTAGCTTATCCAGATTCCGTATTCTTGATTGCAGGTGATTTTAATTTAAGTGGTATTTATTGGGATAACACTGACCTACATGCTAGAATTAATGGTCAAAAAACTAATAAATCTGAGGTACTTGAAGAACTAATTATGTTATTAAAATTATTTCAATATAATTTTACACAAAATCATTGTTCGAATATCTTAGATCTCATCTTTTCAAATAATGAAGACATATACGTCTCCAAAACTATATTCCCTCTTGTACCTATTGATATATCTCACCCACCACTCCAAATAGTTGGCCCTAAAATTAACCCCACTAATAATTTTTAAAAATCAAAACATGAATTTAACTTTTCAAAAGGTAATTACATTGCGATGAATGAATATTTGTGTTCCATCAATTGGAACGCTATACTACAAAATCAACTTACAATTTCCTCAGCATTAACCACATTTTATAATACCATTCATAAAGCTATTAATTTATTCATACCTAAAATACCCCTTGGGAACAATACTTTCCCAAAATGGTATAGTTTTGTACTAAAAAACATGATATTTGAAAAAAAACGACTTCATAAAATGTTTAAAAGTACTAATAATCTAAATTATTATTCGGAATTCTCTAAACTTAGAGCATTATGTAAAATTAGATCTAAATCCGATTATAATTCTTATATTAATAATCTTCAATCTCATTTTTCCCAAAACCCTAAATCGTTTTGGAATTATTTTAATAATTTAAATAAAAATAAAAATATCCCATCGGTTATGGAGTATAACAATATCCAAAAATCAAACGGTCGCGATATAGCAGAATTATTTAAGGATTATTTCAGCTCCGTTTATTCAAATGTTACAATAGATCCTAATAATTTGAATACTCCTTTACCTGACATGCTTGATCTACCTAATATTCAGTTTTCTCTTTCCGAAATTTTTTTAGGTTTAGATGGTTTAAAACCAAATCCTAATCCCGGCCCTCATGGAGTTCCCGAAATTGTACTCAAATCTTGCAAATATGCTTTCACCATTCCAATTTGTATTCTTTTAAACCGATCTCTTACCAGTGGCATTTTTCCATCATTTTGGAAATTATGTTATATTACTCCTATATTTAAATCCGGTTCAAAAAACTCTATAACCAATTATAGACCGATTTCTAAACTATCAGCATTACCAAAACTATTCGAAAAATTACTCGAGATAATTATATCACAATCTTTTAAACACCTATTGTCGAAATATCAACATGGTTTTCGAACTGGAATGTCTACAGAAACAAATTTACTTTGTTTTTACTCTGACATTTTAGATCCTGTTGAAAAAGGTTTACAAGTAGATGTTATTTACACTGACTTCCAAAACTTCGACTCTGTTAACCATGAAATTCTATTATACAAACTAAAAAAGATTGGCATTTTTGGCAACACCTATAATTGGTTTAAATCATATTTAAAAGATCGCCATCAACAAGTCAAAGTTAACGGTTACCTATCATCCAAAATAATAGTCACGTCTGGTGTCCCTCAAGGAGGTCACCTATCCCCTTGGTTATTTCTAGTATTTCTAATGGATATTGGTTCTTGTTTTCAGTACTCCCAGTTTCAACTGTTTGCCGATGATCTAAAATTTTACTACACAATTACCAAAGAATCAGATTGCCTTCTCCTTCAAAAGGACTTAAATAACTTAACTAAATGGTGTAAATCAAATCAACTTAATTTTAATGTTTCTAAATGCTTAAAAATGTCATATTGTCGTACCAAAAATAAAATTAACTTTAACTATAACATTGATAGCTTTCCTTTACCTGAGGTTGAGTATGTACTTGACCTAGGTATAACTTTCCAATCAAATCTCATGTTTTCCAACCATATTGATAAAATATGTTTAAAAGCTATTAGAACATTAGAGTTCTTAATTAGATCTACTTCAACTTTTAATGACTTACGTTGTCTTAAAAGCCTCTATTGTGCCTTGGTTCGCCCTCTACTTGAATATGGATCGATTATTTGGAGCCCTTTTTCTATTTGCCTAGTAGAAAAACTCGAAAGAGTTCAAAGAAGATTTTTACGCTTCATTAGTTATAAAAATAAAAACTTTAATATAATTAAGTTTACAAACCTAGACGATATTTTAAATCATCTTAAACTAAATTCTTTATCTCAAAGAAGGAAAAATGCTGATCTTTCTTTTTTATCTAAATTAATAAAGGGCCAAATAGCTTGCTCTCCACTACTTGAACGTGTCCCTTTCCATATACCTCAATATAACTCTAGATTATCTCCATCCTTCCACATTAAAACCCACCGAACCAATTATGGGCAAAATAACCCCCTTGAGAGAATTCTCAAATTAGGGAATGATTCTGGTTTAGATTTTTTCTGGTGATAATCAAACGTACTTAATACATAATTATTAGTTAAGCACTTAAGTTTCTTCTTTTTGTTAATTTTATGATCTTATTTTTGATTGTTATAACTTTGTTTTATACATCTTACTGTAAATTCTTGTACCTACCTAATCTGTATTACTGTACTTGAGCCTACGGGCGTTTATATATATAAATAAATAAATAAAAAAATAAATAAAAATCATAAAAAATATAAAAAATGTAGCAATGCACCATAAACTTTGATCTAGGATTTCTGAAATATATATACATTGAATAATATAGGTTAACATCGCATCGTTCAAATTTGTAGGTAAACAAATAATCAGTAATTTTAATAACGAGTAAATAAAAGCAGGTAAGTTAATATTTTCACTTACATCATAATATTAAATTCAAAACTGTGTACACATGTATAAAATATATATTCCATTAATATTAGTGACATAAATTCATAATTTATGACTCATTGTCCGTATACCGTTTGATTATTTACAAAATATTCCGAAATCTAACAACTATATAATTATATGTAGTTTTATTCTAATATTTTAAAAAAAAAAGGCAACGGTTATTGTTTCCAGCCAGTCGGGCTTGACAGTGTGCGTTACACTGTTGTTGATATCTGTAACTTTTTAAAACCAATCTTAATTATTTTCTTCGGAAAGAAGTTTGGTTTGTGGAAGTTTACCTAGGGGTGTCAGTAACACTTTTATCTACGCAGATTCATAGATCTTCTATCTCCCTGTCAATTTCCTCAACCAGCAGGAAAAAGTTTTTCAATTGGAAATTGAATGTATGATATACATCTCGAACTTTTTATTGAAGCATTTGAATGATGAAAGGGGGTGGGTGATTCGAATGGGTGGGTGATTCGAACTTCATCAGTCATATTGAGGGATTTATAAGTGGATATGAAATTACAAATTTTTTTATTTTTGTTAGAAACCATATATCACTTAAACATTTATTGAATAAAATGTACCAATAAAACAATGTGTTATGACATAATATTCGCCCAAAAATTCACAATGAAGTCATCGATTCAACAATACTGTATAATATCATAATTTATCTTAATGTACATACTGTATAATTATTTGTATTGGAATATTATGAGTCAGTATTATAAATCATTCTTTGTTCTTATTCTGTTATACTTCTGTATCCGAGTAAATAATTGTTTAAAGGTAAATAATAAAAAACCTTATATCTATGCATATGCGCACAATCCATAAATGTAACAATTTGTTACTGACTTTTTATATTAAATGTTCACACTTTTAAGTAGATCGTAGGGGTATGCTATCAAAATAAATAAAATGGGTACACTCCAAACAAGAAAGACTGTTAATTATTTCAAGCTCAATTCGGTATAAGAGTGTGTGCACATTGTTGGCAATGTACATTTGGAGTGTTGAAATAACAAAATTATATCAAATAAATTTAAAAAACCAATCCGTATAAAACAAAACTTTCCCTTTCATTTTTAGATTAAACAGTATATTTGGTTTTGTACAAAATTAGGAAATGTTCATTCAAATAAATTAATAATATGACGTGCAAAATTATGATATAAAACATTTACAATTTTTAGTATTACACTTTTTACATACTATTACATACTCAATAGGTAAAAAAATTTAATGCTATATTTATTGGATTTAAATGTAAAGCTAAGTTCAATTATAAGCAAATCATTTGTATTAATTATTTAAAGAATTCGTGGTTAAATGATATCACAAATTTGAGAGGTTTTTTTTTATATTTAGCGTATTTTGATACAGAGTTTGGCGGAGTATTTTGGTTGAAAATATAAAAAATACTATTTGTCTGAACGACAATGATGAATGAGGGACCAGTCACGGATATGACCTTAAACCGCTCTATGGAATAATAATAATTACCCTCTTGCGCCCAGCTTGGGCTCGGGTAGGCAACGTGACGTGTCGGTTCCCTGTCTCTCGAGACGACGGCAGTAGCTACTACGTAACTACGACGATGTTGAGAAGAGGGAACAATACAAATTATTTTTACAATGGATGGCAGGACGTAGAGTTCAATTATCATAGGAGGGGGAGTCTCTGTGGTCAGAGCGGTTCGTTGGAATGACCAAAGAGCTTACACACAAGTCGGTCGAATACTTATAAAGTTATAACTGAACATAAACTACGTATAACTATATGTGTAACTCGTTATAAATTATAACTGAACTTAAACTACGTGACCGAAATATGGTAACTGCACAAATGGTAACTCCTAATTATCAGACGACCTGGGTAGCCTCACACCACTCGAAGATGTTGACATACGGGAAAAAAAGGTTCAGTGACGGACGGTCACCATCGGTCTGAATTCGGTCTGCGGCCAGCTTAGTTTACACTAAATAAAGAGACTACACAATTTATAAAAACTTAACACCTGTGTGCAGAAAATAAAAAATTAACAGGAAGTTCAAAAAGTTAAAATAACCAGTGGACCGATGTATAGTAACAAATAATACATATTCACTAAAGCAGTAAAATCAGCAACAGCCGAGTAAAGTTCATAATAAAAATAGTTTATCAATAGACAATTTTCATCAGATAGAGTCTCTAACTAAGAGGTAACACCTTAAGACACAAATTGGATGAAGAAATAACGCAAATTGTAGTTATAAAACACATTTTATTCACTGTTTAATCCCCAGAATCTGGGGGTTTCGTAGAAAACATAAACGGTGTTTTATGTCATTAATTAAAAGGCAATTAAAACAGTGAAATTCAACAAAGATTTACAACATATTTTTTATCATATATAACACTTGCATACAATTTCACCCGACAAGCGTCAACAAAATAAAACCATTACACACTTTACAAGAATTAAATGATGCAAGGAAAAAAATACCCAAAACAGTGGATAAAGTTTAATAAATAAAAAAAAAAAAATAGTATAACAAATCTCTTATAAGCCATAAACCAGGAAATGTAATCATGATCAAATTTTCATATCTACAACTATTTATTATTTATTATTTGTATTAATTATGGGAAACATGGACCAAACCAGTTTATTTTTACAAAATTAATATTTCACATAAGTCGATTTATATCTTTACCATGAAAACATGTTATATTGTAATATGCAGGGGGTCCAAATGGAATTTACACAAAGCTATGTTCCAAATGTAAAATATTATCACTTCGTCATTATCCGATAAAATTTGCTGAAAATGTTATTAATAGGTATTTAAAATTGTGAATTGTAAAATTATAAAAAAATATTAATCCAACGGAAATTTAAAATTGTACCATCAACATTTTTAGAAAAATAAGCTCTATAAAAATGCTATCCTCGAAATTTATAAACGTTAAAAAATGAAAATTTAATTTTCAGCATCTTTGATAATCAACCTATACTTATCAAATTATTGTCAACATTCAACAACATTGCCTTTTCCTAGGGATGCTCATAGAAAAACAGAATTTGACTATCTATATTAAAACGAGACAAATCACTCTGTGTAAACATCGGTATCATAACCTGTATACGTGTGAAATAAATGAACAAGTACGTATTGTATGGTAACATATACAGAGTGTTTTGTGAAATGCACATTAATTATTTGGTAAATGATGACATACGATTAAATTGATAACAAAGACGAGGTCAGCGAGGGGGATGATAGTTGATTTGATGCCTCGTTGAGCATCATTTACATAATTTTTACTGCCATTTAAAGCGGAAATAAGAGAATCTCGGTGGTGTTGAATTTGGGTGAAGACATTATTTTGAACTGTTATGAAGTCTAGGAGGAATGAAGTTTGTCTTTATAAGTGGATATGAAATTAAAAAATGTATTTTTTGTGTTAGAAATCGTCTACCAGTTGAAAATATTTTGAATAAAATGTATCGATAAATCAATGTGTTATGACATTATATTCACCTAAAAATTCACGATTAAGTCATCGATGCAACAGTACTGTGAAGTTATCATAATATATATATTAAATTAATGGACCTACTGTATAATTATTTGTACCAATTGAAATAGTATGAGTCAGTATTATAAATCATTCTTTGTTCTTATACTGTTATACTGCTGTACTCGAATAAATGACGAAAAAGTAAATAATAAATAATCTTATATCTATGCATACCCGCACTATCCATGAATGTATCAATTTGTTACTAATATTTTTATATAAAATGTTCAAACCATAAAGTTGAATGTATGAATATGCGATCAAAGACATACACTGGGTGCACTCCAACAGGAAGGCTATTAAATATCTCAAACTCAAATTGTTGTCAGAGTGTGTGCACATCGAGTGCAAATAATATTATGTATATCAAATAAATTTAAAAAGTCAGTTCATATAATACAAAACTTTCCTTTTCATTTTTAGATTTTACAGCTTAGTTGAATAGTTGAATCAAATAATATTTTCGCATTTTTATTTCACAATTCGCCAGTCAAAAAATAATTATTAATGATTTATTTCGAAAAAATTTTAATAATTTATAGCACTTATCTTATAAATTTATTTATATTTATAAATTTTATAGGAAAAAATTAAAAATATTTCATATATTTGAAATGAAAACGTACCACTAAATCAATGTACTATGACCAGGGCTAGGATTTGTATGCAACAGCATGTTTTTTTTGCGACTTCTGATTATTGATTTTGTCAGTAATGTCCACGAATCACCTCATGATGAGATAAATGGTAGAGTTTTTATTTTGCATGTTTTTGCATATTTTGGATAAAATGCATATTAATGAATAAAATGAATATTATTGCATATTTCGATTATAAGAATGCGAAAAATGCATGTTTTATAGTATATTTCGTAATTAATATTTATAATTTAATATTAATATTTCGTATTTAATTCTAGCTCTGCTGATTAAAGTATAAAACTTGGTTTTTTTGTCAAACACAAATTTTATTTTTTTAATTACAATCCTATAGTACAATAGGTATGCGATTAAAGATTGAATAGTTTGACGGAGAAAGATAAACACAATTAATAAAATGATGTCGGTCAATATAAAATCCAAGATAAGACTATATATTGCATCCGCAGTAGGTACCTATACCTGGCCTAAACCCAAATTGGTTCTTAGAGAGAAGATGATGTTTTTCCAGGAAACTCATTAATCTAGATTTCACAATTTTTTCTAAAAGTTTAGAAAAATTGCATATCATTGAAATTGGCCTATAATAAATAATTACTCATACTTTCTTTGTTTCCATTTTTTAGGGGTGGTTTGACTATTGCTAGTTTAAATTTCGTTGGAAAAATACCTTCTGATAAGCTCATGTTATATATATGTGCTAAAGGGCTAGATATAAAAACTGAAATGTTTTTTAGTAGTTTGACAGTTATTTTATCAAAGCCTGAGGCAGTATCATCTTTTAAACTGTTTATTAAATCGATTATTTCATTGCTATCGACAGGACATAAAAACGAGGCATCAAAATATGTTTCATATGGTTTATTAGATTTTATCGGTTCAGTACTACTAAAGTTATCTTGCAATTTCTGTCCAATGGAAGTGAAAAATGCATTAAATGTATCGGCTTCTTTTTTTGGTTCTGTTTGTGCATTTATAATTAAATCATTGATTTTAAGATGTTTTATAGTTACTTTATTTTTCAAGTTACTCCCCCCTGTAATATTTTTTATTAATTTCCAAGTCAATTTGGGATTATATGTACAAGAATTGAACTTATTTTTATAAAAGTTGATTTTAGCTAATTTAACAATTGTATTAAATTTGTTTCTGTATTTTTTGTAGTAATTAAGTAGATTTTTATTAAGAGGATTATTTTTAGACTTAAGGGAAAGTTCATTTTTTTTACGAGAAGAACATAATAGCCCAGCAGTCATCCACTCTTTAAGTCTTTTATTTTTAGATACAATTTTTTTATTAATTGTGCATGCATTTATTATACAAAGTAATTTATCATAGAACAGGTTAAGAGCCAGGATATTTTAAAAAAATTTGCTTCTACAAAACCATACTCAAATGAGTCTACAATTGATAAAGTATTTTTAATAAAAACTATTATGCCGTCATTTTGATTTCGTTTAATTTTTGTGTAACAAATTTGAAACCCAGGTATACTATATGAACAGTTATGCCATGTTTCAGTTAAAATAATCACGTCTAATTGCTTAAAGTTAACATCATTCTCAAAAGATAACAACAAATTATCAAAGTTTGCATTAGCACTTCTAATATTTATACAAATTACACTTAAATGGACGTGTCACCGGTCATTTTCAGCGGTAAAAACGTAAAAACACGTCCACGAAAAACAAACGAAATTACATTAAAAAGTGGTTTTAGAGTAAAAATACCTATTATGAAATTTGTAGAACACAATATTAATGAGGGATTCTTATCAGTTTTTTTTTAAATTTTAATTATTAAAAAAGTTACAGTAATTTTAAAAATGTAAAAAAAAAAGGTTTTTGTGTCTTTGATATCTAGCTGTATATTTAAAATAAAACAAAACCCCGATGAGAATCCCTCCGAAATATTGTTTTCTATAAATTTTATAATAGGTGTTTTTACTGTTAAACCACTTTTTAATAGCTTTTAGTGTGTTTTGCGTAGACATGTTTACGCCGTTGAATTTAATTTTTATTGCTATCATGTGCTGCCACCTGCATGCCGTGGTGACGACGGCCGCGATTTTCTCCCACTACACCAAAACTGTCTCTTGCCTTCGCGGGTCAGTTATCAACGACGACGTACGTTTCCAGGAACAGATATGGATTAATATAATAATATACTATTTTTATAATAATATGGACAATATGTCAATATAGAAATGAAAATAAATAATATTGGCATTGACAGTTGACACACCGACCGACTGAATAACTCATTCGATTTGTATTCAATTATTTTTATAACCAAGTAACTACGGGGACATTCTATTATTTTGACTATATACTATACTACCTATTACCCTGGAATAATTGAATACTCGAATAACCGTAAAGAAAAAATCCTATATTTTCCCTACAGAATACTATCATACTGCTAAAACGTTGTAAAAAATCTTGAATAGGTATTCAAATTAACTGAAACAATTATTACTGTTATTTTTTTTTTTTATTATTAATTTAAATATATAATATAATATAAAACAATAATACATACAATTAAATATGCTACTCCTGTAAGCAATGC
Source organism: Periphyllus acericola (assembly GCA_949715065.1). NCBI lineage: Eukaryota > Metazoa > Arthropoda > Insecta > Hemiptera > Aphididae > Periphyllus > Periphyllus acericola. The sequence continues at coordinate 47,654,655 of OX454265.1, forward strand.
TTGTGATGGAGTAGAGAGTTACGTTCTTATTTTTACTAATAAATTATAAAAATTTATACAAATTGCGTCATTATCATAATTGTTCATAAATATAAATAATTAAAATTACAAATAATTATTAATATAAAACATCATAAATAAATAAACAGAATTCTTTTAGAACGATTTTACAAAGACAGTTACGTAAGCACTATGATGTCTAACAGATTATGATCAACTGATAGGATGTAAGATATATCACCTATAGGTATAGTGTATAATTAGTATTGAGATAATTTATTAATTAATTCTGAAAAAAGACACTTATAAACTATTTTCTTTCTATTATATTTCTCAAATATAATATTTTTCTTATCAACAATCGGCATTTGGTTAAAATAGAGTGGACCTAAGTAATCAACGAACAATTTTCCAAAAGTTTTTTTTTGTATACTTGACCGGTATATCATATGCTCTAATTTCTCTTACATGATAAAAGTCACATTTATTTTTATTTGTTAGAAGAAAATCTTTATTTTTTATTGAGAACATTATAGCTGTTTTTTTTAAAGTAACCTGGCCGGTAGAATACTCAAACATGTATAATTATTATTTGTTGAACCTTCTAAAGTTTTTCTATTTAAGATTATCCTTACAACAGTATTTTGATTTATTTCTAGATTTTTAAAAGCATTTTTCCTTGCTCCTCCCCACGCCAAAATACCGTATTGTAGTATTGACTGATGGAACGCATAATAAACATTTCTAATAGTATGTAGCGGTAGCATATCTCTGAGTTTAACAAATTTGTAGAATACAGAACGTAACTTCGCAACTAAGTTATTAATATGTAAATTCCACCTTAAATTGTTATCTATAATGATTCCTAAATAACGTGTTTTCGATATTTCTTTAATCTTTTGACAATATAGTGAATTACAAATATTATTTTCGTCTAGTAATTTATCACATCTATTATAGATCCATAATGGGTAGATCGGGTCAAAACATTTATTTATTGAAAATTTTAAGTACATAGTTTTATCATAGTTCAGAGTTAGTCCCAACTCCTTTAGGCATTCATAAGTTAAATTTAATCCTTTTGTAGCTTTTATTATTAGGTTATCCCATGAACTGTCCGAGAATAACAAACTTGTGTCATCCGCATATGTCACTACTTTACCTTCAATATTTACATCACATACTGCATTAATATATAATAGGAACAAAATTGGCCCTAATACACTCCCTTGTGGTACACCATATTTGATAAAATTAGCGTTACTTATTTTATCATTTATTTTTACTACTTGTTTTCAGTCCTGTAGGTAACTTATAAACCAGAGTAGACTTTTGTTTTTTATTCCGAATTTTTGCAAGATACGTGAAAGCGTAGTGTGATTTATGGTATCGAACGCTTTCGCTAAATCTAAGAAAACCCCAATTGATTTTTTACCTTTATCCAGTGCTTCATATACAAATTGTGTAACATTATATAAAGCAGCTTCAGTACCTAGACCCGGTCTGAAACCGTATTGATTTTTCGATAATAGTTTGTTTTTTTCTAAATATGAAATTAATCTTGATTTTATTATTTTTTCAAATATTTTTGAAAAGTTGGATAGCATAGAAATAGGCCTATAATTGTTCATATTTTTACGATCACCACCCTTGTATAATGGTTTGACTATTGCTAATACTTAAAGTATTCCGGAAATATACTCTTTTGAATACTTAAATTATATATATATACCAACGGATTAACAATTATCTCAGAAATATGTTTTAGTATTTTAACCGTTATCCTGTCATATCCAGCAGCCGTATCGTCTTTAAAATTACTTATGATATTTTTGATTTCTGAACTCTCAATATGTTTTAGGAAAAAATCGTCGAATGATTCTTTATTTTTAAGCCTAGCTATTTCAACTGGAGTATATGACGTGTTATTTATACAAAGTTCAGCCAAATTTTAACCCACATTTATAAAATAATTATTAAACATATTTGCCGCTCCTATAGGATCATCGTTTACAATAAAATTATTATCATCTATTTGTAAAAAATCTATTTTATCTTTGTTTACAGCTTTGGTTTCTGTGACCTCGTTAATTAATCGCCAAGTTAACTTTGAGCTGGACTCTACAGATCGAAACTTAGTCTCATAAAATTTAATTTTAGCAACACTCAATATTTTAGTAAAGTTGTTTCTATATTTTTTATAGTATGCTATTAACTTTACATTACTAGGATGTTTTTTGCATTTTAACGAAAGAAATTGTTTGCGACGTGCTGAACATAATAAACCTTTTGACATCCAATCTTTTAACCTTTTCTCTCTAGCATTAACAATTTTATATACCGAAGATTTATCTAGTGAATTTTTTATAATATTTAAAAAGCGGCATAACTTTCATTTACAGAATTTGCTTCATAAACACTTTCCCATGTTTCTTCACTTAATATCAGTTTAATTTTCTCATAATTTATAACATAAATCTCATTTTTTGAAACTTTTAAATTATAGATCAAAGGAATTGACATTACAGTTGAACAGTGATCTGTTATATCTGTTAGAAGTGTTGTGTGCCGGGTTTGAAGCCAGCAGTAACAATATTCAAATGTTAATACGTTAACTACTCCAAGAATAAGTTAACGTGAAGTTGTACTATATAACGTTTATTAACACTTGTAAATAAATCAAACAACATAAGAACATAAGTTAAACTTCTAAACGATGATATCAGGCAGAGCTTCTGTACTGGATGGCTGGATACGTCTGACTCTAGGTGTCCATTCGGTCCTCTTTTATACATGGTTGCATCCGGGTTGCCACCCGTCCTTCGCTGTTTGTTTCGGCAAGTGTACGTATTGCGAAGTCGTTTTGTTGGCCTCGGCTTGAGGGTTTAATGTTTTCACATTCCAATTTTTATTACAACCATGTGTTCCTTTGCGTATTTTAGAAATCTACATAATGACCAAGTTAACCTTTCGTTTTATAGGTTTGAGCTTATACTTATATGGTTATCTTATATTTTAATACAATGAAATATTACGCAGTACATTTTAAACGAGTATTAATATTACTTCTAAGAATTAATGTTACTTCTAAGAATAATAGTAATATACTGGGTATATTACACCTCACCCCAGAAACAAAAATTTCAGGGTGGAACAATGAAATTTTTCTTTAAATCTTTCGTACACATTTTTTTTTTTACAATTTGGTAATTTTGTAACTAAATCTAATTATTAATAAATTCTCCTTCACCTTTAACAATTGTTTATTATTATAAATATTTTTAATATTAATTGATTTTTAATTATTAATACTAGCCGACCCGTCACAGCTTCGCCCGTGATTGGTTGTTTATTTTGCCTTCGGACCATGATATGTAGAATTTTTTATTCAAATATTATTGTTTAATGTGATCGGCAAGTAAATATAAAAAACGGTTAATGAAAACGGATTGAAATTTTTCTAGCGTTATAAATGATAAAAATAAATACAGATAAAAAAGAAATAATTTATGGTTGATAAAGAATTTGATTGAAGTTGATGAAGAAAAAAAAAGAATTAAAATAAGAATTTTATAAGACTTGTGAGTATATGATATTTTTTGTTATATTTCCTGTTGAAATTAAAATCATAAGATGATTCGGGTGTCCAGTTCGAGAAAATGCCACGTATAATTGCCCATGTGAAAAGCATTCTGTACGAAGATCTACGCCAACGTACTTGAATGTTTGACCTTGTGCTTTGTTTATGGTAATGGCAAAAGAAACTTTAACCGGGAATTGAAGCCGTTTGAAAGAAAACGGCAAGTCAGAGGGAATCATGGGAATTCTTGGAATAAATGCAATTTCTCCTTTCGCTGGCCCTGTAAGAATTACGGCTTCTATAATATTATTTCGCAACGATTTTATTTGTAATCTTGTACCGTTACATAAGTTCGGTGGTTGAAGATTACGTAATAATGTAATTGGAGCACCAATTTTTAATTTTAGTTTATGAGGAGGAAATCCCGAAGGAGAAAGAGAATTGAGAAATTCTTGTGGATAATGAATAGCATCATCTGTTGATGTAACTGTATCAATAGATAGATATTCACGTGAGTGTCCATCGAATTTTAGAAGGATGATATCATTAATTTCTTCTGCTGTTACATTTCTTGGAGAGATAATAGCTCTTTCACATAACCACTGATAAGATTTATTGGACAGATTAAAAATGTCAGGATAAACTGTAGAAATCAACTCTTCCACGTTATTGACCACCCGTCCAATCGTGTGCTGTTACATTTCTTGGAGAGATAATAGCTCTTTCACATAACCACTGATAAGATTTATTGGACAGATTAAAAATGTCAGGATAAACTGTAGAAATCAACTCTTCCACGTTATTGACCACCCGTCCAATCGTGTGATTGACAGAAATGTAACCATTTTCATTTTCTAAAGTTCCATTTCCAATTTTCAACAACTGTGCTGGAAAAATATCGTCCCCTCCGCATAAATAAACTCTCATGTTTGTTCGCAAATAAAGTTTTTCAACATAATTCCATATAGGGGAAGATTTTAAGCAAGCATTAACGACATCAGCTAGAGTACCTTTAGGGATTACTGGTAAGGTTTGACGGAAATCACCAGCGAAAACAAATGTTATGCCACCCATAAACTTATTATTACACCTAAGATCTTTCAATGTTCGATCAATTGCTTCGATATGTGATCTGTGACTCATTGTACACTCATCCCACACAACGAATGAGGTTTCTTGAAGAATTTTTCCAAGAGGGCTATTTTTACGAATCGGACAAACGTATTCTGTATCAAATAATACATTTAACGGTAACTTGAAAGTCGAGTGAGCAGTTCTGCCGCCACTAAGGAGAGTTGCTGCTATACCAGATGAAGCTACTGCTAATGCAACTTTACCTGAGGATCTAATTTGAGCCAACAACAAATTAATTAGGGATGTTTTTCCTGTACCACCCGGAGCATCTAAAAAAAAAACTCTTCCTTGATGATTCATTACGCTTTCTGTAATAACATTAAAAGCATATTTTTGATCATTTACTAATTTTGGTAAATTGATTTCTACAAATTCTTGTAATCGGTTATTATCGTAAGAACGCAAAATTGAGAATTCAAAAGGATCAGATGCATTTTCATTTCGAACAGGTGAGTTCATTCCAAATTCAGTTAAATATTTTTCAGACAGACAAACAACTTTATCTTCTATTTCAATCGAACCTCTATTAAATATTTCATCAGAAAAAGTAAATTGCAAGTCATTTAATCGAGTGCGCTCTGTATGAAGAATATCTTCACAAAAATCATTTCTGAACTGTTCCCACAAAGATTGAGGTTCAGACGGTTGGCAGAAAACTATGATTATTGCGAATAATTCTCTTAATTTTGAAGGACTTTCTGAAAGAGTTGCCTCCGCTAGAGTATTTTTCCATTGCTCGTCATTTTCTAAAAGCCCAAGAGCAAAACAGGTAGCTTTAAAAGTCGCGTGAATGACTCCATCAAAGGCCTTCAAGCTTTCAAATGAAGTAGGACCTTGTACATAATTTAGTAACAATCTTAAATGGAAGCACTCACTTTGATTTGGGTGAATCGTGTAAATTCTACCAATGGCAGTGTCCATTTTTATTCCTGGCCAACCTGGAACATCTTTTCCCCGTCTTCTCTTTAACCAGCCTCTGCTATTATCCCAGGTGTAATAAGAAAAAACTTCATGATAGAAAAATTACATAAAACACTATGTGTGGAAAAATGCGTATAAAAACTTTTATGAACTTTTTTTACTGACAAAAGTGTTACTAAAACCTTCAGCAAAGTGTCAGGTTTCAGCCAAAAAAAATTTCAGCCAAATCGGTCCAGTAGTTTTCTCGGTTAGCGCGGTCGAAGAAAAACCCTTACAATTTTATATATAGTATAGATAGATAGATAGATAGATTATGTACCTGGGCCTGGCCCGTTTATAATTTAAAATAAATAAATAAATAATTTATGACTCATTGTCCGTATACCGTTTGATTATTTACAAAATATTCCGATACCTAACAACTATATAATTATATGTAGTTTTATTCTAATATTTAAAAAAAAAAGGCAACGGTTATTGTTTCCAGCCAGTAGGGCTTGACAGTGTGCGTTACACTGTTGTTGATATCTGTAACTTTTTAAAACCAATCATAATTATTTTCTTCGGAAAGAAGTTTGGTTTGTGGAAGTTTACCTAGGGGTTTCAGTAATACTTTTATCTACGCAGATTCATAGATCTTCTATCTCCCTGTCAATTTCCTCAAACCAGCAGGAAAAAGTTTTTCAATTGGAAATTGAATGTATCATATACATCTCGAACTTTTTATTGAAGCATTTAAATGATGAAAGGGGGTGGGTGATTCGAATGGGATACATCAACTTCATCAGTCATATTGAGGGATTTATAAGTGGATATGAAATTACAAATTTTTTTATTTTTGTTAGAAACCATATATCACTTTAACATTTATTGAATAAAATTTACCAATAAATCAATGTGTTATGACATTATATTCGCCTAAAAATTCACAATGAAGTCATCGATGCAACAGTACTGTATAATATCATTATTTATTATTATTATTTGTTGTTAATCTTGCTTTCTATGTTATATTTATAATCATAATTGTCGAAACTAATTGTTTACAAAGTTTCTTTTAATAAAAAAAAAAAAAAAATCATTATTTATCTTAATGTACATACTGTATAATTATTTGTATTGGAATATTATGAGTCAGTATTATAAATCATTCTTTGTTCTTATTCTGTTATACTTCTGTATTGGAGTTAATAATTGTTAATCAGTAAATAATTAAAAACCATATATCCATGCATATGCACACAATCCATAAATGTAACAATTTGTTACTAACTTTTTTTATTAAATGTTCAAACTATTAAGTAGAATGTAGGGGTATGCGATCAAAATAAATAAAATAGGTTCACTCCAAACAAGAAAGACTGTTAATTATTTCAAGCTCAATTCGGTATAAGAGTGTGTGCACATTGTTGGCAATGTACATTTGGAGTGTTGAAATAACAAAATTATATCAAATAAATTTAATAAACCAATCTATAAAACAAATCTTACCCTTTCATTTTTAGATTATACAGTATATTTGGTTTTGTACAAAATTATGAAATGTTCATGCATATTAATTAATAATATGACGTGCAAAATTATGAAATAAAACATTTACAATTTTTTTTATAGGTTTTGAAGCAGAACAACATTTTTATATTATTTTTCCTTCTACCGATTTTTCTTAACATTTTTGTTATATATTTATGTCCCGAATAAATAGATTTTTGAATTGGGTTAGAAAGCCTATATATAACCTTAAAAAATATTTTGAGTGCATAATAATGAAAAAAGTGACTCTTATGTGTTAAAGTATAAACTAAACAATCATGGTTGTATCAAATAATATTTTCTCATTTTTTTTCACAATTCGCGTATCCAAAAATAATAATTCATAATTTATATCCAATACATTTTAAGACTTTAAAGTACTTTTTTTATACATTAATTTTGAATAGGAAAAACACAAAAATCGTTCGGAAATGTTAATTGAAAACCTACCACTAAATCAATGTACTCGTATTATGACGTTTTATTCATAATGAAGTCATTGTTGCAATACAAGGGTATTATTCTTATTGTTATAATATGAGTAAGTATAATAAATGATTTTTCTTTCTTATACTGTTACACTGCTGTAACCGAGTAAACATTGACGTGTACATTTATTAGGCAACATTAAACCAATGCTATAAAATAATTGATCTGCTATTTAATGTTTATAATATAAACCCTTATAAGAGTTCAGTACATCTCAATATTAACTATAAGATATCCAGATTTATAGCTACATTGTAAAATGTAAGAAATATACCATAAAGATACTAATTCCGTATATCTATACCTAGGTATAATAGAATATAATAATGAAACTTAAATAAAAGAACACTACTCTTTGATAATCAACCTATACTTATCAAATTATTGTCAACATTTAACAACATTGCCTTTTCCTAGAGATGCTCATAGAAAAACAGAATATGACTATGTACTCGTATATTAAAACGAGACAAATCACGTGTAAATATCGGTATCATAACCTGTATAGTGTATACGTGTGAAATAAATGAACAAGTGCGTATTGTATGGAAACATATACAGAGTGTTTTTTGAAATGCACATTAATTATTTGGTAAATGATGACATACGAATAAATTGATGACAAAGACGAGGTCAGCGAGGGCGATAATAGTTGATTTTATGTCTCGTTGAGCATCATTTACATAATTTTTACTGCTATTTAAAGCGGAAATAAGAGATTCTCGGTGGTGTTGAATGTGGGTGAAGACATTATTTTGAACTGTTATGAAGTCTAGGAGAAATGAAGTTTGTCTTTATAAGTGGATATGAAATTAAATTGTATTTATTTTGTTGGAAATCGTCTACCAGTTGAAAATATTTTGAAGAAAATGTATCGATAAATCAATGTGTTATGACATTATATTCACCTTAAAAATTCACAATTAAGTCATCGATGCAAAAGTACTGTGTAGTTATCATAATATTTACATATATTAAATTATTGTATAATTATTTGTTTTGAAATAGTATGAGTCAGTATTATAAATCATTCTTTGTTCTTATACTGTTACACTGCTGTACCCGAGTAAACAATGACGTGTAAATTGATTAGGAGACATTAACGAAATGCTATATAAGAATTGGTATACTATATAATTTGTTATAATATAAACCCTTATAACTTCTCACTTCTCAGTACAATCTCAATATAAACTATTATAGTTCAAAATGTTTTCTGTTGAATACTATTTCGTAATCGTTTTTCTGATACTAATTTCCACGACACATCAGGGTAAGTCCATTTATATTTATATTTTTTTTTTTTATACACTTATATTATTCATACATTTCATATATAGAGTAATACAATTTGTACATTATTTTAATTTTTTAGTAAAATGAATTTAAATTATGAGTTGTTTAGTTAGGTCATTGTTCTGATGATACCGATGATGAAGATGATGAAGATGATTCTGGAGGTAGCAAGATATCTTGAGTTAGCCGTGGCTTAAGTCTGCGGTTTTTAGTTATTTTCCCAATTTTGAAGTGAAGGGCGCCTTCTGTTGTTTTTAGTTTCGTGTGAAATTTTTTAAATTGTTCAATTATCCATGTGTTTGTGTCTGGTATTCCAGTGTCATTATAGAGTTGTATGTTTCGCATGAACCATGGGGCTATAAGAGCTATTCTGAGAAATTTATTTTTTATCGTTTTTAATTTTTTAATTTTTGTTTGGGATGCGGCTGTCCATATTGGGCATGCATATGTAATTAATGGTCTTATTATTGATGTGTATATTAGAAGTGAGCATTTAATTTGAAGTGTTGAGCTGTAATTTATTAGGGGGTATAAGATTTTCAATCGTGTATAGGCTTGGTTTAATTTTTTATTTATATGTATTTTCCATGTTAATTTTTCATCAAAGTATACTCCGAGATATTTAATTGATTGATCTTTATTATTCCATATAGTATAGGCTGATTTTTTATTTTTAATTGGGTTGGATTTGTATATCTTTTTAGGCTAAATATTTTAGCTTCGCAATTAGTTGGGTTAAGAGCGAGTTTCCATCTTGTAAACCAGACTGAGATTTGGTCTAATGAAATTTGTAGATCTGTTATTGAATTTTCAAGATTTTTATGTTGTGTTAAGATAACAGTATCATCTGCGTACATTGCTAATTGGCATTTTTGTGGAACTGGGATATCGTAGCAAAAAATATTAAACAAGGTGGGCCCAATATTTATATTTAAGCTCATCTAACTTTTATTACACCTAAATTACAACATACTATGGTCGGTGACCATTACCAAATTTATAGCTGCGTTTTAAAATGTAAGAAATATACCATAAAGATACTACTTCCGTATATCTATACCTAGATATAATAGTATATAATAATGATACTTAAATAAGAGGACACTATACTGAAATTTGCATTTTATTTTTTTGCTTTTTTATAAATATAAACATTTTGACCTGATTCCTCCGATCTCTTTCACTCAGAATCGTAATTCCGAAAGTATTGGTACATTGATTTTAAATTTAAAATAGCAATACAGTTATCATATTAAAAAAATTAAATACACATATTTTCAATCTTCAAATTTTATAAAAGCTATGAAAAAAAGTCTATATCATAGGAAAACACAAAAAAAAATGATAAAAATGTCGCAATAAAAAATCTGTTACACATTATTTGGATGACTCATAATTGAAGTTTACTTTGTATTACAAAGTATTCAAAATGTCAGAAAAACCTTGACTTAAATTTAAATATCATTATTGCTGCAACACTTAAATAAATATTTTAAATATTTAATACTATTTCATCGTCTTGGATTTACAGATGGTGAAAAAAAATCAGTTGTACAGAATGAGGATTCTAGTAAGTATTTTATATTGTATAATTAACTGTTTACATAAATTACTTTATTCTAGGAATTATTGTTTTGTAGTCAAAAATTAAATGTATAGTTTTGATATTGTAATTAAAACAATCAGATATAAATATTTTTAATTCACCGAGTGAATAAATGAACTTATTAATTATAAATACTAGCCGACCCGTCACAGCTTCGCCCGTGATTGGTTGTTTATTTTGCCTTCGGACCATGATATGTAGAATTTTTTATTCAAATATTATTGTTTAATGTGATCGGCAAGTAAATATAAAAAACGGTTAATGAAAACGGATTGAAATTTTTCTAGCGTTATAAATGATAAAAATAAATACAGATAAAAAAGAAATAATTTATGGTTGATAAAGAATTTGATTGAAGTTGATGAAGAAAAAAAAAGAATTAAAATAAGAATTTTATAAGACTTGTGAGTATATGATATTTTTTGTTATATTTCCTGTTGAAATTAAAATCATAAGATGATTCGGGTGTCCAGTTCGAGAAAATGCCACGTATAATTGCCCATGTGAAAAGCATTCTGTACGAAGATCTACGCCAACGTACTTGAATGTTTGACCTTGTGCTTTGTTTATGGTAATGGCAAAAGAACCTTTAACCGGGAATTGAAGCCGTTTGAAAGAAAACGGCAAGTCAGAGGGAATCATGGGAATTCTTGGAATAAATGCAATTTCTCCTTTCGCTGGCCCTGTAAGAATTACGGCTTCTATAATATTATTTCGCAACGATTTTATTTGTAATCTTGTACCGTTACATAAGTTCGGTGGTTGAAGATTACGTAATAATGTAATTGGAGCACCAATTTTTAATTTTAGTTTATGAGGAGGAAATCCCGAAGGAGAAAGAGAATTGAGAAATTCTTGTGGATAATGAATAGCATCATCTGTTGATGTAACTGTATCAATAGATAGATATTCACGTGAGTGTCCATCGAATTTTAGAAGGATGATATCATTAATTTCTTCTGCTGTTACATTTCTTGGAGAGATAATAGCTCTTTCACATAACCACTGATAAGATTTATTGGACAGATTAAAAATGTCAGGATAAACTGTAGAAATCAACTCTTCCACGTTATTGACCACCCGTCCAATCGTGTGCTGTTACATTTCTTGGAGAGATAATAGCTCTTTCACATAACCACTGATAAGATTTATTGGACAGATTAAAAATGTCAGGATAAACTGTAGAAATCAACTCTTCCACGTTATTGACCACCCGTCCAATCGTGTGATTGACAGAAATGTAACCATTTTCATTTTCTAAAGTTCCATTTCCAATTTTCAACAACTGTGCTGGAAAAATATCGTCCCCTCCGCATAAATAAACTCTCATGTTTGTTCGCAAATAAAGTTTTTCAACATAATTCCATATAGGGGAAGATTTTAAGCAAGCATTAACGACATCAGCTAGAGTACCTTTAGGGATTACTGGTAAGGTTTGACGGAAATCACCAGCGAAAACAAATGTTATGCCACCCATAAACTTATTATTACACCTAAGATCTTTCAATGTTCGATCAATTGCTTCGATATGTGATCTGTGACTCATTGTACACTCATCCCACACAACGAATGAGGTTTCTTGAAGAATTTTTCCAAGAGGGCTATTTTTACGAATCGGACAAACGTATTCTGTATCAAATAATACATTTAACGGTAACTTGAAAGTCGAGTGAGCAGTTCTGCCGCCACTAAGGAGAGTTGCTGCTATACCAGATGAAGCTACTGCTAATGCAACTTTACCTGAGGATCTAATTTGAGCCAACAACAAATTAATTAGGGATGTTTTTCCTGTACCACCCGGAGCATCTAAAAAAAAAACTCTTCCTTGATGATTCATTACGCTTTCTGTAATAACATTAAAAGCATATTTTTGATCATTTACTAATTTTGGTAAATTGATTTCTACAAATTCTTGTAATCGGTTATTATCGTAAGAACGCAAAATTGAGAATTCAAAAGGATCAGATGCATTTTCATTTCGAACAGGTGAGTTCATTCCAAATTCAGTTAAATATTTTTCAGACAGACAAACAACTTTATCTTCTATTTCAATCGAACCTCTATTAAATATTTCATCAGAAAAAGTAAATTGCAAGTCATTTAATCGAGTGCGCTCTGTATGAAGAATATCTTCACAAAAATCATTTCTGAACTGTTCCCACAAAGATTGAGGTTCAGACGGTTGGCAGAAAACTATGATTATTGCGAATAATTCTCTTAATTTTGAAGGACTTTCTGAAAGAGTTGCCTCCGCTAGAGTATTTTTCCATTGCTCGTCATTTTCTAAAAGCCCAAGAGCAAAACAGGTAGCTTTAAAAGTCGCGTGAATGACTCCATCAAAGGCCTTCAAGCTTTCAAATGAAGTAGGACCTTGTACATAATTTAGTAACAATCTTAAATGGAAGCACTCACTTTGATTTGGGTGAATCGTGTAAATTCTACCAATGGCAGTGTCCATTTTTATTCCTGGCCAACCTGGAACATCTTTTCCCCGTCTTCTCTTTAACCAGCCTCTGCTATTATCCCAGGTGTAATAAGAAAAAACTTCATGATAGAAAAATTACATAAAACACTATGTGTGGAAAAATGCGTATAAAAACTTTTATGAACTTTTTTTACTGACAAAAGTGTTACTAAAACCTTCAGCAAAGTGTCAGGTTTCAGCCAAAAAAAATTTCAGCCAAATCGGTCCAGTAGTTTTCTCGGTTAGCGCGGTCGAAGAAAAACCCTTACAATTTTATATATAGTATAGATAGATAGATAGATAGATTATGTACCTGGGCCTGGCCCGTTTATAATTTAAAATAAATAAATAAATAATTTATGACTCATTGTCCGTATACCGTTTGATTATTTACAAAATATTCCGATACCTAACAACTATATAATTATATGTAGTTTTATTCTAATATTTAAAAAAAAAAGGCAACGGTTATTGTTTCCAGCCAGTAGGGCTTGACAGTGTGCGTTACACTGTTGTTGATATCTGTAACTTTTTAAAACCAATCATAATTATTTTCTTCGGAAAGAAGTTTGGTTTGTGGAAGTTTACCTAGGGGTTTCAGTAATACTTTTATCTACGCAGATTCATAGATCTTCTATCTCCCTGTCAATTTCCTCAAACCAGCAGGAAAAAGTTTTTCAATTGGAAATTGAATGTATCATATACATCTCGAACTTTTTATTGAAGCATTTAAATGATGAAAGGGGGTGGGTGATTCGAATGGGATACATCAACTTCATCAGTCATATTGAGGGATTTATAAGTGGATATGAAATTACAAATTTTTTTATTTTTGTTAGAAACCATATATCACTTTAACATTTATTGAATAAAATTTACCAATAAATCAATGTGTTATGACATTATATTCGCCTAAAAATTCACAATGAAGTCATCGATGCAACAGTACTGTATAATATCATTATTTATTATTATTATTTGTTGTTAATCTTGCTTTCTATGTTATATTTATAATCATAATTGTCGAAACTAATTGTTTACAAAGTTTCTTTTAATAAAAAAAAAAAAAAAATCATTATTTATCTTAATGTACATACTGTATAATTATTTGTATTGGAATATTATGAGTCAGTATTATAAATCATTCTTTGTTCTTATTCTGTTATACTTCTGTATTGGAGTTAATAATTGTTAATCAGTAAATAATTAAAAACCATATATCCATGCATATGCACACAATCCATAAATGTAACAATTTGTTACTAACTTTTTTTATTAAATGTTCAAACTATTAAGTAGAATGTAGGGGTATGCGATCAAAATAAATAAAATAGGTTCACTCCAAACAAGAAAGACTGTTAATTATTTCAAGCTCAATTCGGTATAAGAGTGTGTGCACATTGTTGGCAATGTACATTTGGAGTGTTGAAATAACAAAATTATATCAAATAAATTTAATAAACCAATCTATAAAACAAATCTTACCCTTTCATTTTTAGATTATACAGTATATTTGGTTTTGTACAAAATTATGAAATGTTCATGCATATTAATTAATAATATGACGTGCAAAATTATGAAATAAAACATTTACAATTTTTTTTATAGGTTTTGAAGCAGAACAACATTTTTATATTATTTTTCCTTCTACCGATTTTTCTTAACATTTTTGTTATATATTTATGTCCCGAATAAATAGATTTTTGAATTGGGTTAGAAAGCCTATATATAACCTTAAAAAATATTTTGAGTGCATAATAATGAAAAAAGTGACTCTTATGTGTTAAAGTATAAACTAAACAATCATGGTTGTATCAAATAATATTTTCTCATTTTTTTTCACAATTCGCGTATCCAAAAATAATAATTCATAATTTATATCCAATACATTTTAAGACTTTAAAGTACTTTTTTTATACATTAATTTTGAATAGGAAAAACACAAAAATCGTTCGGAAATGTTAATTGAAAACCTACCACTAAATCAATGTACTCGTATTATGACGTTTTATTCATAATGAAGTCATTGTTGCAATACAAGGGTATTATTCTTATTGTTATAATATGAGTAAGTATAATAAATGATTTTTCTTTCTTATACTGTTACACTGCTGTAACCGAGTAAACATTGACGTGTACATTTATTAGGCAACATTAAACCAATGCTATAAAATAATTGATCTGCTATTTAATGTTTATAATATAAACCCTTATAAGAGTTCAGTACATCTCAATATTAACTATAAGATATCCAGATTTATAGCTACATTGTAAAATGTAAGAAATATACCATAAAGATACTAATTCCGTATATCTATACCTAGGTATAATAGAATATAATAATGAAACTTAAATAAAAGAACACTACTCTTTGATAATCAACCTATACTTATCAAATTATTGTCAACATTTAACAACATTGCCTTTTCCTAGAGATGCTCATAGAAAAACAGAATATGACTATGTACTCGTATATTAAAACGAGACAAATCACGTGTAAATATCGGTATCATAACCTGTATAGTGTATACGTGTGAAATAAATGAACAAGTGCGTATTGTATGGAAACATATACAGAGTGTTTTTTGAAATGCACATTAATTATTTGGTAAATGATGACATACGAATAAATTGATGACAAAGACGAGGTCAGCGAGGGCGATAATAGTTGATTTTATGTCTCGTTGAGCATCATTTACATAATTTTTACTGCTATTTAAAGCGGAAATAAGAGATTCTCGGTGGTGTTGAATGTGGGTGAAGACATTATTTTGAACTGTTATGAAGTCTAGGAGAAATGAAGTTTGTCTTTATAAGTGGATATGAAATTAAATTGTATTTATTTTGTTGGAAATCGTCTACCAGTTGAAAATATTTTGAAGAAAATGTATCGATAAATCAATGTGTTATGACATTATATTCACCTTAAAAATTCACAATTAAGTCATCGATGCAAAAGTACTGTGTAGTTATCATAATATTTACATATATTAAATTATTGTATAATTATTTGTTTTGAAATAGTATGAGTCAGTATTATAAATCATTCTTTGTTCTTATACTGTTACACTGCTGTACCCGAGTAAACAATGACGTGTAAATTGATTAGGAGACATTAACGAAATGCTATATAAGAATTGGTATACTATATAATTTGTTATAATATAAACCCTTATAACTTCTCACTTCTCAGTACAATCTCAATATAAACTATTATAGTTCAAAATGTTTTCTGTTGAATACTATTTCGTAATCGTTTTTCTGATACTAATTTCCACGACACATCAGGGTAAGTCCATTTATATTTATATTTTTTTTTTTTATACACTTATATTATTCATACATTTCATATATAGAGTAATACAATTTG
The DNA here is from genome assembly GCA_949715065.1 of Periphyllus acericola. Classification (NCBI taxonomy): domain Eukaryota; kingdom Metazoa; phylum Arthropoda; class Insecta; order Hemiptera; family Aphididae; genus Periphyllus; species Periphyllus acericola. The sequence goes on from OX454265.1 coordinate 47,671,048, forward strand.
TACATTATTTTAATTTTTTAGTAAAATGAATTTAAATTATGAGTTGTTTAGTTAGGTCATTGTTCTGATGATACCGATGATGAAGATGATGAAGATGATTCTGGAGGTAGCAAGATATCTTGAGTTAGCCGTGGCTTAAGTCTGCGGTTTTTAGTTATTTTCCCAATTTTGAAGTGAAGGGCGCCTTCTGTTGTTTTTAGTTTCGTGTGAAATTTTTTAAATTGTTCAATTATCCATGTGTTTGTGTCTGGTATTCCAGTGTCATTATAGAGTTGTATGTTTCGCATGAACCATGGGGCTATAAGAGCTATTCTGAGAAATTTATTTTTTATCGTTTTTAATTTTTTAATTTTTGTTTGGGATGCGGCTGTCCATATTGGGCATGCATATGTAATTAATGGTCTTATTATTGATGTGTATATTAGAAGTGAGCATTTAATTTGAAGTGTTGAGCTGTAATTTATTAGGGGGTATAAGATTTTCAATCGTGTATAGGCTTGGTTTAATTTTTTATTTATATGTATTTTCCATGTTAATTTTTCATCAAAGTATACTCCGAGATATTTAATTGATTGATCTTTATTATTCCATATAGTATAGGCTGATTTTTTATTTTTAATTGGGTTGGATTTGTATATCTTTTTAGGCTAAATATTTTAGCTTCGCAATTAGTTGGGTTAAGAGCGAGTTTCCATCTTGTAAACCAGACTGAGATTTGGTCTAATGAAATTTGTAGATCTGTTATTGAATTTTCAAGATTTTTATGTTGTGTTAAGATAACAGTATCATCTGCGTACATTGCTAATTGGCATTTTTGTGGAACTGGGATATCGTAGCAAAAAATATTAAACAAGGTGGGCCCAATATTTATATTTAAGCTCATCTAACTTTTATTACACCTAAATTACAACATACTATGGTCGGTGACCATTACCAAATTTATAGCTGCGTTTTAAAATGTAAGAAATATACCATAAAGATACTACTTCCGTATATCTATACCTAGATATAATAGTATATAATAATGATACTTAAATAAGAGGACACTATACTGAAATTTGCATTTTATTTTTTTGCTTTTTTATAAATATAAACATTTTGACCTGATTCCTCCGATCTCTTTCACTCAGAATCGTAATTCCGAAAGTATTGGTACATTGATTTTAAATTTAAAATAGCAATACAGTTATCATATTAAAAAAATTAAATACACATATTTTCAATCTTCAAATTTTATAAAAGCTATGAAAAAAAGTCTATATCATAGGAAAACACAAAAAAAAATGATAAAAATGTCGCAATAAAAAATCTGTTACACATTATTTGGATGACTCATAATTGAAGTTTACTTTGTATTACAAAGTATTCAAAATGTCAGAAAAACCTTGACTTAAATTTAAATATCATTATTGCTGCAACACTTAAATAAATATTTTAAATATTTAATACTATTTCATCGTCTTGGATTTACAGATGGTGAAAAAAAATCAGTTGTACAGAATGAGGATTCTAGTAAGTATTTTATATTGTATAATTAACTGTTTACATAAATTACTTTATTCTAGGAATTATTGTTTTGTAGTCAAAAATTAAATGTATAGTTTTGATATTGTAATTAAAACAATCAGATATAAATATTTTTAATTCACCGAGTGAATAAATGAACTTATTAATTATAAATACTAGCCGACCCGTCACAGCTTCGCCCGTGATTGGTTGTTTATTTTGCCTTCGGACCATGATATGTAGAATTTTTTATTCAAATATTATTGTTTAATGTGATCGGCAAGTAAATATAAAAAACGGTTAATGAAAACGGATTGAAATTTTTCTAGCGTTATAAATGATAAAAATAAATACAGATAAAAAAGAAATAATTTATGGTTGATAAAGAATTTGATTGAAGTTGATGAAGAAAAAAAAAGAATTAAAATAAGAATTTTATAAGACTTGTGAGTATATGATATTTTTTGTTATATTTCCTGTTGAAATTAAAATCATAAGATGATTCGGGTGTCCAGTTCGAGAAAATGCCACGTATAATTGCCCATGTGAAAAGCATTCTGTACGAAGATCTACGCCAACGTACTTGAATGTTTGACCTTGTGCTTTGTTTATGGTAATGGCAAAAGAAACTTTAACCGGGAATTGAAGCCGTTTGAAAGAAAACGGCAAGTCAGAGGGAATCATGGGAATTCTTGGAATAAATGCAATTTCTCCTTTCGCTGGCCCTGTAAGAATTACGGCTTCTATAATATTATTTCGCAACGATTTTATTTGTAATCTTGTACCGTTACATAAGTTCGGTGGTTGAAGATTACGTAATAATGTAATTGGAGCACCAATTTTTAATTTTAGTTTATGAGGAGGAAATCCCGAAGGAGAAAGAGAATTGAGAAATTCTTGTGGATAATGAATAGCATCATCTGTTGATGTAACTGTATCAATAGATAGATATTCACGTGAGTGTCCATCGAATTTTAGAAGGATGATATCATTAATTTCTTCTGCTGTTACATTTCTTGGAGAGATAATAGCTCTTTCACATAACCACTGATAAGATTTATTGGACAGATTAAAAATGTCAGGATAAACTGTAGAAATCAACTCTTCCACGTTATTGACCACCCGTCCAATCGTGTGCTGTTACATTTCTTGGAGAGATAATAGCTCTTTCACATAACCACTGATAAGATTTATTGGACAGATTAAAAATGTCAGGATAAACTGTAGAAATCAACTCTTCCACGTTATTGACCACCCGTCCAATCGTGTGATTGACAGAAATGTAACCATTTTCATTTTCTAAAGTTCCATTTCCAATTTTCAACAACTGTGCTGGAAAAATATCGTCCCCTCCGCATAAATAAACTCTCATGTTTGTTCGCAAATAAAGTTTTTCAACATAATTCCATATAGGGGAAGATTTTAAGCAAGCATTAACGACATCAGCTAGAGTACCTTTAGGGATTACTGGTAAGGTTTGACGGAAATCACCAGCGAAAACAAATGTTATGCCACCCATAAACTTATTATTACACCTAAGATCTTTCAATGTTCGATCAATTGCTTCGATATGTGATCTGTGACTCATTGTACACTCATCCCACACAACGAATGAGGTTTCTTGAAGAATTTTTCCAAGAGGGCTATTTTTACGAATCGGACAAACGTATTCTGTATCAAATAATACATTTAACGGTAACTTGAAAGTCGAGTGAGCAGTTCTGCCGCCACTAAGGAGAGTTGCTGCTATACCAGATGAAGCTACTGCTAATGCAACTTTACCTGAGGATCTAATTTGAGCCAACAACAAATTAATTAGGGATGTTTTTCCTGTACCACCCGGAGCATCTAAAAAAAAAACTCTTCCTTGATGATTCATTACGCTTTCTGTAATAACATTAAAAGCATATTTTTGATCATTTACTAATTTTGGTAAATTGATTTCTACAAATTCTTGTAATCGGTTATTATCGTAAGAACGCAAAATTGAGAATTCAAAAGGATCAGATGCATTTTCATTTCGAACAGGTGATTTATCTATTAAATGATGCACTTGACCCTGAATTTTAAAAGAGGGCATGAAGTTCCCTTCACTTATTTCGTTTGCTCCAAACGATGTCATTTGAAACAGAGTGTTATACCGTCTAGAATTATCAAAGAAATGTTTTGATAGAGGGTGAGAATTATCAATTAAACTTTTAATTAGGTCTGGAAGATCCTCAAATTGGTGTAAAACAACTTTACCGTCAGCGCAGCAAAGTCCATGGGTTTCATCTTTCCATTTTTTTGCATGGCACTTAGGACATAATATAGTCATTCGTCCAATTTGAAGCGCTTTAATATTTAAATAATCAATCTCGGATTGATAATTAAACGCTGATTTCATACTTAAAGCGTTACGTTGGTCCTGTGCAAGTGTTTGAGAACGTTCTGGTGAATTATCTTTTTGCCTTCTGTTATACATTCGAGTTGCATTGGCAGTTTTTCTGCCAATGCGTGCTCTTGGCCCTCTCGGCATGATGATGAATTGGCCACTTACCCGAAATTTAACTGTATTAGCATGCCCAATATACCTTTATAAGAATAATCAAAAAGTAGGTGAAAAAACTAAGCACTAATTATGCTTGTAATGGGCGTATAGCAAATAACCACACTCGACGCCTACCAAGCTCAGACTGAGCCCGTGATGCCACGTGCGGTGAGCTATGTGCTATTAATGCTACATAATAGCGATTAACAATGTAGGTATACAAACACATAATAAAAATAGATATACTGACATATAAATATACATACTTGTAAATAATTGTTATTACCAATTATAATTTGTAACTAATGGCAACAGTTGCCGGGTTGTTATAAAGATCAAAAAAAAAATTAGATAAAACACTATGTGTGGAAAAATGTGTATAAAAACTTTTATGAACTTTTTTTACTGACAAAAGTGTTACTAAAACCTTCAGCAAAGTGTCAGGTTTCAGCCAAAAAAAATTTCAGCCAAATCGGTCCAGTAGTTTTCTCGGTTAACGCGGTCGAAGAAAAACCCTTACAATTTTACGATTTTACAATTTACCGACCCGACAGACGTTGTGCTGTCTTAATTATGAATATTGAATTTGAACTGGTATAATTAATAAAAAAGTGTTTATTATTCTAATGCTTTATGATATACAACATTGTTAGTTTTTTTTCTTACGTGTTTATAAATAGTTTTGTTGGTATTCCGCCATGAGAACAAACGACATATAACTGGCCATGTGAAAAACATGGATTTTCAAGATTGTTGCTGCAAACACTTAGTGACTGCCCTTGTGATTTATTTATCGACATTGCAAATGCTAGCCGCACTGGAAAATGCAACCGTTTAAAGTCGAATGTATATAAAAATATATAAATGTAGAAATATAGGATGATTTCACGTCGTAGAATAAAAGTATACTTTTCCAAAATATTAGATTGTTTGCAACTGACCTCTGTGCAAAATACTAATGAATTTCTTGCTGTTGTGGAAACGCAACATTTGTTTAATACAGTTATTATATAATACGCGGTGGCCGGTGACTGTCCTTAGATTTTTGCCTTCTCCTTTGTTTTTTTCATTTGTGTTACCATGGTTACCCATAAGTATACCTATGAACGTTTGGAATTTCTCGTTCAGGTCCAATTTTTTAAATTTTTCTCTCCGTAAGAACCATCCTCGTACTTCAAGGAATATTATAAAAAAAGAATTAGCGAAATCGGTTCAGCTGCTCTCAAGATTTGCGCTTAGCAACACATTCAGCGATTCATTTTTATATTAGAGATTTTTATTCCACTGGTTAAATTTATCACATTCAACATCATTTATATTTTTCGAAAATTATTTAGGCTTATTTTATAATACACATTAGTCAAATCAGAATCAAAAGCAAAAGAAATGGTCTGCTATTTAATGTTTATAATATAAACCCTTATAAGAGTTCAGTGCATCTCAATATTAACTATAAGAATTAAAAATGATTTCTGTTGAATACTATTTTCTGATACCATAGCTGTTAACTAGTCTGTTAAGTAGAGTTATACTCGTATTGTGTTTGTATATATTATATTCATTCAAGGTGGAATTATTAAAAATGAAATTCATAACCACTGACTTAAAGTTTTTTATTTTTGATTACGTTTGGACATAGAATGTAATATGAGGTTCGTTTTGTAAAAAAAAAAAAAAGGGTATACACATTAATCGGTCAAACCAGCAACTGGGTATTTTTTGTCTCATAGACTTAATACCGGTAGAATAAGCCGCCGGATTAAATGTTGGTGGATTAGAATATACAAATTAATACTACCAAGTTCTTTATTGGTTTGGTTTATTCTCCTCGCAATACCCTTCTGCCAGTTTTCGAAACATTTAAATCATAAGAAGATCTTATAATATCTATCATTAATCAAATTTCAATTCTGTATTGTGTGGATTTCAATATCCTTTTTTTATATATATTAGTCACAAGATCACTGATCGTCAGTCGTGACTCATATTATCATCCTTTATCTATTCATTACCTATATCATACTGATATCCATTAACAAATTTCTCATTTATATACTGATTATAAACCCCGTGACTGTTTTCTCAATGTCAAATTTCTTAAAATCCTTCTACTGGGAAAATACTTTCTCGCTCAACTCTTGACACAGTGCACGTAGGGTGCGGCCGGGTCAGGTTCGGTGGTGACACACAAATTAAGAAAAAAAAATAAGTAAACGGTTTTAAGATGTTTATATGGTTTATGTATTTCTATTAATTGTGTGAACACTAGTGTAAATCGTGAAACAGAACAACAAACGAGATAATTGAGAATAGTACCGAAACGGTACCTGTGTGTCCTCGCGTAGAGTTTCACCCATTCTCGTGACGAGCGAAAAGTTCAGACACCCAGTCTGCTCGTTGTACTCCGCGGACGTCGTCGTGACCGCTCCAGGTCCCTCTCCGGTAATGGATGGGTGTCGTGACGGCGATGCGTGCCGCGGTCTGGTGGTTGATGAGAACGTAAAAGCACGGTCGGCGACAGCCGTTTCGATAACGGCTGCCGCACGGGTCCGTGTCACTCAGTTTATGATATTTCTACAATATTTAAAGTTATGAATCGATTCATTCCAACTGAAAATTACAAGCCTCCTAAATGTTGTAATTAGGATTCTACCGAAAAATGAAGTTTAATTTTTTAAAAGAAGGAAGCCTATTTGGAGAATTTATTCCTTAATCCCTATATTTATTACCGGGGATCCATCTGAGTTCAAAGTTACAAACCAATATCCATCCTTCCCCATTAAGCTAAAATGTTTGAATTATAATTACTCAGAAATCATTGGTTCAAATTTTGACTTACTTTTCATCAAAAATTCAATAAAATTTAAACTTTAAATAAAACGCAAAAAAGTTTTACTAAAACTCGTTTTCTAATTATAATAAAATAATTTTTATTAATGATTCACTTTCTAAATTATTATAGAAATACAAGAGATTTCCTATGCTTTTTAAATAAATGACTAAGTCATTAATTGTGTTCATAATATCATTAATATGATCAATTGCCAATCGGTGATGCGATAGTTTTTTAGAGTAAATTTACTACATTTTTATTGAACACATCATATGAAATTTAAAATTTAACCTGCATATTTAAATTAAGTATTAAATTTTACAGAAGCAGCTGTTCAATGTTCTTCTGAAGATTTGGTCCTGAAACGTAAGTCTACGGTTATATTTTTATTTATTTTATTTTATTTATTTACGCCGATTGGCTTTTTCATATAACAATTATAAATATTACAGTAACGATAGTGAAATACTTAAGTGATAAAAAACAAAAAGTTTTTTTTTTTTCCTTCTATTATATTATATTATACTAGCTGACCCGGCAAACGTTGTTTTGCCATATAAATTATTTCTAGGGAATTTATTGTGTAGAAAAAATATAACTAACTTATTGTAAGTGTGTAAGGATGTGGTAAATGAGTAAAAGAGGCATGGAGCGCTGTGAACGATGAGAGAATATATAAAAAAAAAAAACACCAAACATTAATTTTTGAAATTTATCATAATTTATTCCTCAAAATTATATATATATATATATCATTAATAATTAATAACGACAGTAACACTAACAAACAATATCAATTTCTTAATGCTATAGCGTGAACAATATTTTTTGTAAGCCCATCTTTAGTTAACACAAACTGGATGGTTTACCCACACGAGAGCATGCCACGTATCATTGTCCGTGTGAAAAACATGGTGTGTTCCAATCGAAATTATAGATCACCAACATAGATTACATTCTGAAGTATATCAGGTTCTATCCGAATCCTTTAACATCGATCAGATATACAGCTTTCGAAGGGGGTTATGATCACTGGCAAGTATATGACCCGAATTATCTAGGCCATTGCCCATACCCTTACATGCCATTGCCATTGCCCACGAAAACAATTTATTTGGATTATTAAAATTAAAAATGTATACAATAATTTGTAATAACAAAAACAGTACAGGGCAGTATTCACAACACGATTGTTCACTCTCACAACGGTCTATGGAATGGATGAATTACTTGAAATGCAATATCGCATAAGTCAGTAAAAATAAAGGTCTTATAATATTAAAGGCAGAAGGAAGAAAGAAAGAAAGAAAGAAATAGATAGGATATGGGTATAAATATATAACAACTTATAACAAAACGGCGTGCTAGTCTTTGCTCCAATCGTCGTTGTTCATTGCGTTCAGCTCGTGCCTCTTATGGTTGAAATTCACAAAATTGCGCCATACTCACACGCACATTCATATCATCGGATTGCATTTGTTCTTCAGTTCTTTAAGCTATTCTATTTCTCTTGATTGTAGCCTAATATTTGCATAAGTTACAACTTCGTTCGCATCGCAAATTGTATCGATTGATTTGTATGACACTAAATCGCCTGGCAACAGCTCTTGTATCTTGAGGTATAATTATTTGGTTACCAAGGTAACCCACGAAGCAACAAATACATTTTATTTACCCAATAAGTCTACGTAACAGGTCATTATTTATGATAGTTGATACCTCCTTTGTTTTTAAAGTTAGAGAATCGATCAAATGCCATAAACCTTCTCCGCAATGAGCTGTTCAATTTAAAAAAAAAATCATAACGATCGGTTCAGTAGTTTTCGAGAACATATCACTCAAAGGTTTTCATTTTCACATTTATATATTAGACGTAAAAATTTATTTTTTCCAACTTCAACACTTTAAAATCAAAATTTTGAATATCGGGCGACGTGGTGACACTCACGAAGGTATTTCGATCAACTTTGTGAAAAAAAATTGGAAAAAAGTTAAATAGCATCGTCACAAAATTAGTACATAAAAAAGGCCTGTTCTTTTATATATATATGGATCTATATATATAAAAATGGAGACAAAAAATTCGAAATTGCATCAGTTGAGAACGGCTGGGCCGATTTGGCTCAAATTTTTTTTAAATGATAGAGAATGTGGAGGAGCGGGTTTATAGCATAAATTATGGACCTAACTCCTGTGAGTTAGAGATTTAGAGACAAAAACTGAGTTACACCGGTGGCGCCCTCTAGCAGATAAAAATAAAAATATAAATATAATATAAGTAATAATACAAATATCGATAATAGCAGGGCTTGAAATCGATTAATATCGATAAAAATCGAAAAAAATAAATATATTTTTATATTTGTTTGATATACATTTTTTATTATAGACACTTAGAACTTTAGAGTAAACAAATATAATAGTTGGCACATTATTCATTTTATTTTGAAACATTATCGTTTTATGTTATCTATGAACTTTTTCAACCAAAAACGACTATTGGTTTTTGGAGAGAATTTTTATGCTTGAATCATGCCTCCTATGAGATGAACAAACATTGCAAGAAACATTAATGAATTTAGACGTGCTCATAATACACAGGCCCGCGCTGCACAAACGCCGCCTCAAATACGTCAACATGTTAATATAAGAAGAAGTTCAGATGTAGCCTTGAATCGCGCTGCTTTCGAATACGATTCCGCAGTCACTTACAAAGATCTTTTGTGTGTTGATATCGGCTCATTATATATCGTATGCCAGCATTGCAAGGCATTGAAGTTTCGATTGGAAACCCCCGGCTTATGCTGCGCTGGTGGCAAGGTTAAATTACCAGTTTTAGATCAACCACCAGAGCCATTGTATTCGTTTCTCTATGGAAATACAATCCAATCAAAACATTTCCTGGCGAATACACAAAAATATAACGGAAATTTTCAAATGACGTCATTTGGAGCAGAAGTTATTGAACAACCAGGCTACAACCCGAGTTATAAGGTAAAGGCGTTTGTAATAATAACACATTTTTTTGAACATTTAAATATTCAGATTCAATGACAAATTCACCATCGAGCAGGCACTTTGTTACCACAACCAAACGAAGATCATAAGTTCCTTCAGATATATTTCGTTGGAAAAATGAACTAGAACAGCGGTGTGCAATTTTTCCTGCGAATAAACGTGAAATAATCGGACAGTTGCAAATTCTTCTGCATGAGCATAATCAATTGGTCAGAATGGTCAAAACCGCATTGGACACAATGCACTCTGACGACCACAAAATCATCATCAGAGCAGACAAAAGACCCTCTGGAAGCCATGAAAGACAATTCAATGCTCCCACTATCAATGAAGTCGCAGTGGTGATTGTTGGCGAAAATGTGGCATCACGTGATATTGTTCTTAAGCGTCGCGATGGTGGACAATTGCAGCGCGTGTACGAGACTCATCGGTCATATGATGCACATCAATACCCGTAGATGTTCTTTCAAACAAAAGTTCGTAGTACTCATGAATTACATCATTAAGCAGAAGGTCTTTGGCGCAATCCGTTGTTGGAAGTACTCGGTTGAATGGCAGAAGCGTGGTTGACCACATGCGCACATTCTGCTTTGGATGTTTGACAAGGTCCGACCAGATCATATTGATTCGATCATTTCTGACGAAATACCAGATCCAGTGACAGATCCTGAGCTGCATTCTGTTGTGACCACGAACATGATACATGGCCCTTGCGGAACTCAGAATCCTGGGTCACCGTGCATGCAAAACGGAAACTACATTAAGCGTTTTCCGAGGCCGTTTGTGGCTGACACAATCAGTGGAATCGACGGATATCCATTGTATCGGCGTCGTTCTCCAGATGACAATGGCAGATCAATCATAATGAAAGTCAAGGAAAAAGATGTCGTCGTCGATAATCGATGGATCGTTCCATATTGTCCACTTTTGTCGAAAACGTTCTCAAATCACTGCAATGTTGAGTATTGCAACTCCATAAAATCTATCAAATATGTTTGCAAATATGTGAACAATGGGAGTGACATGGCTGTGTTTGGCATTGCTGATCCAAATGCAAACGATGAGGTGATGAAATTTCAAATTGGACGTTACGTGAGTTGTAGTGAGGCAATTTGGGGGCTGTTTTCATTTACAATTCATGAACATCACCCGACTGTCGTACATTTGGCAGTTCACTTAGAGAACGGCCAGCGTGTATACTTTACGGAAGCGAACGCAGCGCAAAGAGCAGAATGAACACCAGCGACGACATTGACAAATTTTTTTTCGACATGCGAAAGCGATCCGTTTGCGAGGACTTTACTATATTCAGAAATGCCACGCTTTTATACATAGAATGCTGCATCAAAGAAGTTTCAACGCAGGAAGAAAGGTGATGCTGTTGCTGGCTTCGCAGATGTCTATTCGACTGATTCCCTCGGACGAATATACACAGTTCATCCACGCCAAGACGAATGCTTCTATCTTCGCTTACTTGCTATTGCTCTCCGGAGATTTTCGTCAAACACTTCCCGTCATTCCGAAATCTACTGCTGCCGATGAAATTAATGCATGCCTGAAATATCGTTTTTGTGGCGGCATGTCAAGAAGTTGAAATTGACCACGAACATGAGAGTTACGTTGCAAAACGACCCTTCGGTTGCTGAATTCTCGAGACAACTGATGGCGCTTGGTAACGACCACATTCCGATTGATGTTTTGACTGGATTAATATCGTTTCCAGCAAATTTTTGTGAGTTCACATCGTCGAAGGAAGAACTCATTACAAAAGTTTTCCCAAGCATTGAGGTCAATTATAACAATCTTGATTGGATGAGTGAACGGGCAATACTAATAGCAGCGAGGAATAAGGACGTCGATAGCTTGAATTTTACAATTCAGAGTAAAATTGCTGGAGAACTGCGTTCATACAAATCCGTTGACAGCACGACCGACGAAAACGAAGCGGTCAACTATCCGACAGAATTTTTGAACTCGCTTGATGTGCCAGGAACTCCACCGCATAATTTACAGGTAAAAGTGGGATCGATCATAATTATGTTGCGGAATCTAAATCCTCCTAAATTGTGTAATGGTACACGATTGTCCGTCAAGAAACTGATGAACAATGTAATACAATCAACGATCATCAAGGGCAATTTCAAAGGGGAGGAAGTCCTTATCCCACGAATTCCGATCATTCCAACAGATCTTCCATTTCAGTTTAAGCGGATTCAGTTTCCCGTTAGATTGGCATTTGCGATGACAATCAATAAATCGCAATGCCAATCGTTGGAAGTCTGTGGGATCAATTTGGAATTTCCATGTTTTTCGCACGGGCAGCTGTACGTTGCCAGTTCGCGTGTTGGAAAACCGTCTTCGTTGTTTATTTTTGCACCAGAAAACAAAACGAAAAACATTGTTTATCAAAATGCAATATATTGATTTCTGTAACAATTCATTACAATGGAATACTTGAATTTTATTATCATTCTAGACTTCATTTGAAGGCGTTAAGTTCACCGGTCAACTAAATTTAAAAAAAAAATTTAGGCAAAACAACGTTTGCCGGGTCAGCTAGTTATATTATACTTTGTTCAATTTACTTTGAATATTTTTAATTATTTATGCAAAGTGATTTTAAGTTTTGAATATTTATCAGTTATAAGTTAAATCAATAATAAGAACTTATCATATATTTTATAAGATAATAATATTGAATATTTGGTTATTGAATTTTTAATCGGAATTCTCAAGTATATGCTAAAATTTACTGATGTTATCATAAGAAATATTAATTGTTAAAATCATCCTTAGCAATTTTTTTAATTATTTGAATTCAGCCTTCTCTACCTTACATGAAATTATTTGCAAAGTTTATGGTTTTAGAGAATTATTTCTATGATGCTTTAATTTATATGATTGTTAATATTTCAGAGGACGGCAATTTTTCGTTGATCGAGACTTATGATCAATATCAAAAATTTTTAACCACAAAACATTCAGAATTGGCAATTGTAGTATTTAATTCACAGTAAGTATTCTTATTTTAGATTATGATTTATTTTTTAATTTTTTGGGTTTGTAAATATTTTTGAGGTTCATAACGAAATGCAAATTTTTTTTTTTTTGTTTTGTATTTTTTTTATAATATAATTTTATCCCGATTAAAAATGAATTATTTAACCCAATTATGAGCAAAGATATACTCAATTATATAAAAATATTGACAGATAAACTTAAAAATATGATTTTGCTCTCGACTTAGTTACTAAGTTTGTGATAAAAATTGTAAAATTAAAAGTGATTTTAATTTTTAAATTGTGTAGAAAATCTGAGGATTGGAGAGACGTTAGAACATGGCTAAGAGAATTTCAAGGTTATGATCGTTTTAAGAATATTAATTTATACGAAGTGGATATGGACAAAAATTCAGCAATTTGTATGAAAGTTGGAGTGAGTATTCAATTAAAATTTATAACATAGCAGAATAATAAATCGTCATTATCAAAGTGGTATGCCTACTTTATAAAATCATATTTTTTAAATATGATCTCATTAATTTTATTGGAAATATACAGTAATTATAAATACTTGTTTTATCAATATTTAACATTTACCTATCTTCATCTTCATTATAAAAACATAACACAACACGATGTGATTTTGGAATTTTTTCTGATATATCTATCAAAATATTATCAGTACCTATTACTAAAGACAGCAGATATGTTGTAACTTTTAGATTCTAGTCATGATAAGGAATGTATTGGTTATACAGTTGTCAGTTAAAACGTATGACTTATCCTTTTAGAGATAAAAAGACAGTACAATTTTAATAAAATATACCATCGCCAATTTAAATCATAACAAATATCTCAAAAATGTCTAAAAAAATGCATCTAATAATTATGTGCTGATTTTAATTTGTTTTTTCTTATCATTTTTTCAGATTAATGAAGCTGTAGGTCTCATTTCATATTATAACGGCTTGCGTGTTACTTTGTATAACCATGTACATGAAAGGTCTTTCATTCAGAAAATTTTTAATGAATTAATGAATAAAAAATTTGAAAGCGATGTTAGAAAAAGACAGGAAAATTAAAATTAATAAATTAATATATTTTAAGTTATATTACGTTATAAATCAGTGGAGAACTGTTAATTTAATTTAGTACTGTTTATAATAAAAAAAATTAGAATATAATATATTTAATAATTATATATTTACTACTGTATTTTGTTTCTCGTGTTTAAAGGTTACTAAAAAATTCCAGCTTACGATAAATGTATGGTAATAAATATGTTTATTAAAATTATATATAGTTGAAACATACATAACATTATAAGGAAAATATAATAAATATTATGTAAAATTAATTTAAACCAAATATTTGAAACACGGTTATCTATAGTAAATTAACGTTTCTTGAATTAATGACATGTGGTGTTGAACTTTTTTTTTTAATGAAACTCCTGTTGTTCACAATATGAGGCTGAGAACTTTGACTATTATTGTAGGATATGGTTATATAAATTCATCGACAAGGTTCTACCTACAGCATATTATTGTGGGTCATGGTAACATCTTGTCACACTCGTTGTTGGCGGCGGCCAATAACTGGAATACGAGTGAACATGCATATTATATCATTTTATTTTACCAATAATTTACTAAGCATATACCATGACGACCTAATAGTTTTCCGGGGAGCGGTTCATTTTACTCGTTTGTGTAGTGTATAACATATGCATGTGCGTGATACATACATTTATACATATTATACAATGTATCCGTGGATACACATTAAATTTATATGTATACGTCTTATAGATATAATTATACAATGCGATCTTAAGTAAGTCTTGTGGAGATACAAAGTTTTTGTTCTCAAATGGGAACACCCCATTTTCACTACGGCATTTCTCTAGAGTCATTTTTCAGTAAATGTTGATGTTCTGTAATCAAAATTTGAACGAGCAGTTTTTGAATTATTCTAATAAATTTATGTAGGAAGGAAAATATATTATTATTAATTATAATATTTATAATAACTTGTATTATGATAAAATTTGTAATTTCATGTTATCACTAATTGATAATAATTAGGGATGACACAAATTCAACAATTTTCATACGCAATTTAAAATAAAAATTACTCCGATAATATTGGTCACAAATTTTGACTGAGTTACATCAAACATTCCAGAAAATTTAATTGAATGATATTTTGCGTTAAAAATAAAATCTTCTCGTTTGAAAAACAAAAGTTTGTTTTGCCATAGAACATACTTAAGATGGGGGGAAAAATATTTCGGAAAACAAAGGAATTTGAAACATGAAAAATTTTCAAAATTATGAATTTTTTTGTAAAAAAAAAGGGGTGAAGTCTAGAAAAAATCACCCTGTATAAAATATTTTGATACCAATTAGACCGTACATTTGTGATGTGGCCTCATTCTATTGAAAGAAACAGAAATCATAAAAAATATAAAAAAGTGTACCAATTTCACCATAAACTTTGATCTAGGATTTCTAAAGTATATATACTTTGAAAAATATAGGTTAACATCGCATCGTTCAAATTTGTAGGTAAACAAATAATCAGTAATTTTAATAACGAGTAAATAAAAGCGGGTAAGTTAATATTTTCACTTACATCATAATATTAAATTCAAAACTGTGTACACATGTATAAAATATTTATTCCATTATTATTGGTGATATAAATTCATAATAAATAAATTCATAAATAAATTTTATCAGTTCGTCATCAACCGTCGTTCGTATCAGTTGTGTTAAATTTTATTGCTCCGTTATCTTCATTTTATATTATGAATTGTTCAAAGTGCAGTTATACAGTCCCTAACACTGAACTTATAAATTGTATTAAATGTTCTAATCCATTTCATATTGCTTGTTCGTCTCTCGCTACTTTAACAGGAGATGCTTTTAAAAATAAATCTGTTTCGTGGATATGTTTTTCATGTGATAGTGCTCGACTAAGAATTAAAAAATCTCCAATAACTCAATCAACATCCATCAAATCTACATCGCTTGAATCCGAATTTTCATCTAAAATTAATGATATTCTTACAGCAGTTAATGAAATAAAAACATCGATTTCTAAACACGATTCTATACTCTTTGAACTCAATAATTAACTAGATGAAGTCTCTAATCAACTTCGTGATCTCAAAACTCGTACTACCTCACTAGAGAATAGAACCGATCAAATAGAAAACCGTTTATCGAATATTGAGACTTCAAATTCGCCCTCGGACGAGACTGTTATATCAGAAGTTCTGGATAGACAATCAAGATCGCGCAACTTAATTATTTTCAATTTACCTGAATCTGATGATATTTCCTCACCTGAGAAAGATAAATTATCAATTAAGTCTATCTTAGATAGTTTATCTCCCAATTTAGTCACGACTGTAATTTCCAGATTAGGCCGAAAATCGGCTAAACCTCGACCATTAAAAGTTACGTTGCTCGAATCATCTGATATTTTTACTGTACTTAAAAATAAACATAAACTACGAAATTCATCTACCTACGCTTCCATTCGAATATCTCCGGATCGTACAACTATGCAACGCAATCAACATTGTGATGTTATATCAGAACTCGAGAAACGTAAAGCAGCTGGTGTTACAAATTTAGTTATGAAATTCATCAAAGGCATCCCAACCATCTCAAAAAACTAATAAACGGCCAGTCACCAAGTAATTTAAGTGTATATTATCAAAATGTTCGCGGGCTTAATACCAAATTAAATGTTTTAATGCGTAATGTATATCTGTGTGATTATGACATAATAGCACTATCTGAAACCTGGTTATCTTCAAATGTCAATACCTCTGAATTAAATCTCCTTAATTATGTTACTTATCGCTCCGACCGTAATTCAAACACCAGTCATTGCTCTAGAGGCGGAGGCGTTCTGCTTTCTATTCTTAATGAATATCACTCTCGCGTTTTACCTATACCTGTTAGTCCAGTTTAACATATATTTGTCATCACTAAAATTGATATTAATTATACTATAATAGGTAATGTTTATTTTCCACCTAATACCAGTGTTGGGAAAGAACGCGTTCCTTGAGGAACGCGTTCTATTTAAAATATAGGAACGAGGAACGGGAAAGAGTTCCTATTTTGAAGGAACTTGAAAGAAAATTTCCGTTCCTCAAATAATGAAAAAAAAAATAGTTATTTTTAACACGTTGAGTGCCACAGTATTTATGAAGGGCATATAGTGTTTCCGCTCCAAAACTGAGCCGCGACGCCGTCGGTCGACTATGTGTCGACACCGGTTCCGTGCGCCATGGACCAATAAACGAAATACGTTCTCGAAATATTGATGTGTTTTACAAATAATCTGTAATACCAAATAATAATAATTTTGTCGTAGACAAATGGAAATCAAATTAAATATATTATAATAAACGGTATGTAAAAATATGAATATTGGGTATACCATAGTCTGCGGACTGCGAATATAAATATACACTTATTGTTATTAATGTTATTAATTATTATACATCCGAGCAAGATACACCTGTAGATTATTAAAATAAACTAATTCTATTTCGTCAGAATATTATAGTAACAACGAAAATAATAATATGATATTAATATATTATTATCGAAAATAGCACAGCCGCGTAATCGGCATCACCGTCGCCGTCGTCGTCATTCGGGGAAAATTAATTAAAACTTATATCTGATATCATAATCATACGTTTAGCAAATTAGTTCTTTTCAAATAAAACAAAATGTCAGTATAAAAATATTTTTTCATCATTATTATAAATAAAAATAATATATAAATATTTTGACTAAGTAAATTGATGAATTGTTTTTTTCATTCTTCATTTCCATTTTGTAGAATAGTTCATACTTCACATTATATATTTATATTTTATATTGATTATTAAATAATAAACAATTCTAAGTGAAGGAGTGCATTTTTAGTCAAAATAATAAACTTTTTACTGGGGAAAGTTTCAAGTCTACGCTATACAACTTTTGAATTATAACAAATAAACCTAAGACAAATCATTTTTGTTAAAAATCAATGCTCCTAGAAAGGAGTGAGTTAACCAATTTCAGTGGTGGTCAATGGTGTTTTTTGTGAAAAATTTTTAAGTCAGAAATAATCGGTTAACTCTCTCGGTCTGATTATTTCTGACTTAAAAATTATTCGCAAAAAACACCATTGACCACCACTCAAATTGTAAAAAATATCTAAAGGAACGGGAACGCATTCTTTTTTCGCGACAGGAACGAGGAACGGGAACGAGTTCCTTTTTTACAGTAGGAACGAGGAACGGGAACGAGTTCCTTTTTAAAAGGAACTTTCCCAACACTGCCTAATACTGACATTTCAGTTTATAATATCCATTTTGATATCATTAACAATTTAATATTAAAATTTCCTTATGGTAAAAACATAATTATGGTTGGCGATTATAATTTACCTAAGCTTCACTGGCTCCCTAGATTAAATGGATTTTTTCCTAGTCTAGTAAATTTAAATAATACTGATTTAGAATTTGTAACAAAATTATCATTTTTAAATTTTTTGCAGTTTAATAATATTGTTAATAACACTGGCTCGATTCTAGACTTGGTTCTTTCTAATTTTAATTACTTGTGTGTCAATAAATCAACCAATCCACTTATTCCCTGTGATAATTATCACCCAGGTTTACTTATCTCTATTCCCATGATTGTAAAGAAACCCATTGAATATAATCTTCTTAAGTATAATTTCTTTAAATGTAACTATGTGGACATAAATTTTTCATTAGTGTCAGTAAACTGGATTGGTTTATTCCAAGGTCTTTGTATAAATCAAGCGGTTGATTTATTTTACTGTATAATTTATGAAATAATTGATATATTTGTTCCCAAAACTATTGAACGTAATTCTAACTATCCATCTTGGTTTAGTAAAAATTTAAAGGATCTAATTTTTAGGAAAAAAATTGCTCATAAATTGTTTAAGAGTTCTGGTTTGCTGAGTGATTACAATATTTTTTCAAATCTTCGAGCTAAATGT
This sequence comes from Periphyllus acericola, assembly GCA_949715065.1. NCBI lineage: Eukaryota > Metazoa > Arthropoda > Insecta > Hemiptera > Aphididae > Periphyllus > Periphyllus acericola. Next base: position 47,689,988 of record OX454265.1, read on the forward strand.
AAATTTTACTCAAAAATAGACTATCAAAATTATATTAGCAAAATTTAAAAAAATTTAAAAACCCACCCTAAACAATTTTGGAATTTTATTAATAACAAACGTAAAAATAACTTTTTACCTAATTGCATGCATTTAGAAAATGAACAGTTTACTACTTCCACTAATGTTATTAATGCTTTTGCCAAATATTTCTCAAGTGTATACGAAAATTACGATTACATCAATGTCAATTATGTACAATCTAATCCACCTAAAGTCCTCTTTTCTTCTATTAACTCTGTTTCAATTGAACTATCTGATGTCTTTGAATCTCTGAGTTCAATACATTATACTTCCAGTCCGGGTCCTGATTTAATACCAAACTTATTTCTAAAAAACTGTAAATTTGTTATTTCTTCACCCTTATTATACCTATTCAATTTATCACTTTCTTCTGGTATTTTTCCTAACGCGTGGAAAACTAGTTTTGTTCGACCTATTCTTAAGTCTTCTTCTGATATTTCTATTATCTCCAGCTACAGACCTATATCCTTGCTTTCCCTTATTCCTAAAATGTTTGAATCAATTGTAGCAAAAAAAATTTTACCTGACTTGAATAATGCAAACGTTGATGATCAACATGGCTTTTGACGTAATAAAAGTACTAGTACCAATTTGCTTAATTTTCATATGTTTGTATCAGATGCTCTTTCCAGTGGATCTAATGTTGATGTTATATACACTGACTTTGCTAAAGCGTTTGATAAAATAAATCATCAAATTTTATTTTTAAAATTAAAACAGATTGGTATTTGTGACCCTTTTTTATCCTGGCTTATACTTTCACTACCATATCAACGGAGCTATGCTACATAGAACCACTGGACCTGTAAAGGACCTTGGTATTCTTTTCGATTCTAAACTTAAATTTGACTGTCACATAAATAAAATTACAAACAGGTCAAACAAGATCATTGGATTTATAAATCGAAATTGTGTGGACTTTACTGATAGATATGCCCTAAAATCAATATTTTGTTCTTTGGTTCGGTCTATCTGCGAATATGGATCAATAATATGGTCTCCATACCAATTAGGTTTCAAGTTAAAATTAGAAAAAATCCAACAAAAATTCTTACGTTTTCTTTCATTCAAATGTTCCATACCTAGGACACCTCATACTTCATTCTCCCCACTTTTGTCTCTTCTTAACCTTGAAACATTAGAAAATCGTCGTTTGAGATTGGATTTATACTTTTCGTATAAACTTTTTGTCGGATTAATCGATTGTCCTAAATTCTTAAGTCGATTTTCTTTCCATGTTCCCACTCGTAATGTTCGAACTAAAAATACATTTTATATTAACGTAGAAGTAACAAACTATGCGAGCAACACCCCCACCACCAGAATTATGAAAACTATAAATCAGTTCAATATTGATATGTTCAGCACACCAAACTTTCTGTCATTTAAAACTTATTGTAATTTTCTCCTTAATAATAATTTATAAGCTTGTAATTTTATTATATTATATTTATCTTGTAAAATGTAACTATAAAATTAAGAATATACTGTATGTACTATATATATTAATTATGTACCTGGGCCTGGCCCGTTTATAATTTAAAATAAATAAATAAATAAATAAATAAATAATTTATGACTCATTGTCCGTATACCGTTTGATTATTTACAAAATATTCCGATACCTAACAACTATATAATTATATGTAGTTTTATTCTAATATTTAAAAAAAAAAAGGCAACAGTTATTGTTTCCAGCCAGTAGGGCTTGACAGTGTGCGTTACACTGTTGTTGATTGATTGACTTTTTAAAACCAATCATAATTATTTTCTTCGGAAAGAAGTTTGGTTTGTGGAAGTTTACCTAGGGGTTTCAGTAATACTTTTATCTACACAGATTCATAGATCTTCTATCTCCCTGTCAATTTCCTCAAACCAGCAGGAAAAAGTTTTTCAATTGGAAATTGAATGTATCATATACATCTCGAACTTTTTATTGAAGCATTTAAATGATGAAAGGGGGTGGATGATTCGAATGGGATACATCAACTTCATCAGTCATATTGAGGGATTTATAAGTGGATATGAAATTACAAATTTTTTTATTTTTGTTAGAAACCATATATCACTTTAACATTTATTGAATAAAATTTACCAATAAATCAATGTGTTATGACATTATATTCGCCTAAAAATTTACAATGAAGTCATCGATGCAACAGTACTGTATAATATCATTATTTATCTTAATGTACATACTGTATAATTATTTGTATTGGAATATTATGAGTCAGTATTATAAATCATTCTTTGTTCTTATTCTGTTATACTTCTGTATTGGAGTTAATAATTGTTAATAAGTAAATAATTAAAAACCTTATATCCATGCATATGCGCACAATCCATAAATGTAACAATTTGTTACTAACTTTTTTTATTAAATGTTCAAACTATTAAGTAGAATGTAGGGGTATGCGATCAAAATAAATAAAATGGGTACACTCCAAACAAGAAAGACTGTTAATTATTTCAAGCTCAATTCGGTATAAGAGTGTGTGCACATTGTTGGCAATGTACATTTGGAGTGTTGAAATAACAAAATTATATCAAATAAATTTAATAAACCAATCCGTATAAAACAAATCTTACCCTTTCATTTTTAGATTATACAGTATATTTGGTTTTGTACAAAATTAGGAAATGTTCATGCAAATTAATTAATAATATGACGTGCAAAATTATGAAATAAAACATTTACAATTTTTTTTATAGGTTTTGAAGCAGAACAACATTTTTATATTATTTTTCCTTCTACCGGTTTTTCTTAACATTTTTGTTATATATTTATGTCCCGAATAAATAGATTTTTGAATTGGGTTAGAAAGCCTATATATAACCTTAAAAAATATTTTGAGTGTATAATAATGAAAAAAGTGACTCTTATGTGTTAAAGTATAAACTAAACAATAATGGATGTATCAAATAATATTTTCTCATTTTTTTTCACAATTCGAGTATCCAAAAATAATAATTCATAATTTATATCCAATACATTTTAAGACTTTAAAGTACTTTTTTTATACATTAATTTTGAATAGGAAAAACACAAAAATCGTTCAGAAATGTTAATTGAAAACCTAACACTAAATCAATGTACTCGTATTATGACGTTTTATTCATAATGAAGTCATTGTTGCAATACAAGGGTATTATTCTTATTGTTATAATATGAGTAAGTATAATAAATCATTTTTCTTTCTTATACTGTTACACTGCTGTACCCGAGTAAACAATGACGTGTACATTTATTAGGCAACATTAAACCAATGCTATAAAATAATTGATCTGCTATTTAATGTTTATAATATAAACCCTTATAAGAGTTCAGTACATCTCAATATTAACTATAAGATATCCAGATTTATAGCTACGTTGTAAAATGTAAGAAATATACCATAAAGATACTAATTCCGTATATCTATACCTAGGTATAATAGAATATGATAATGAAACTTAAATAAAAGGACACTACTCTTTGATAATCAACCTATACTTATCAAATTATTGTCAACATTTAACAACATTGCCTTTTCCTAGGGATGCTCATAGAAAAACAGAATTTGACTATGTATATTAAAACGAGACAAATCACTCTGTGTAAATATCGGTATCATAACCTGTATAGTGTATACGTGTGAAATAAATGAACAAGTACGTATTGTATGGAAACATATACAGAGTGTTTTTTGAAATGCACATTAATTATTTGGTAAATGATGACATACGAATAAATTGATGACAAAGACGAGGTCAGCGAGGGGGATAATAGTTGATTTTATGTCTCGTTGAGTATCATTTACATAATTTTTACTGCTATTTAAAGCGGAAATAAGAGATTCTCGGTGGTGTTGAATGTGGGTGAAGACATTATTTTGAACTGTTATGAAGTCTAGGAGAAATGAAGTTTGTCTTTATAAGTGGATATGAAATTAAATTGTATTTATTTTGTTGGAAATCGTCTACCAGTTGAAAATATTTTGAAGAAAATGTATCGATAAATCAATGTGTTATGACATTATATTCACCTTAAAAATTCACAATTAAGTCATCGATGCAAAAGTACTGTGTAGTTATCATAATATTTACATATATTAAATTATTGTATAATTATTTGTATTGAAATAGTATGAGTCAGTATTATAAATCATTCTTTGTTCTTATACTGTTACACTGCTGTACCCGAGTAAACAATGACGTGTAAATTGATTAGGTGACATTAACGAAATGCTATATAAGAATTGGTATACTATATAATTTGTTATAATATAAACCTTTATAACTTCTCACTTCTCAGTACAATCTCAATATAAACTAATATAGTTCAAAATGTTTTCAGTTGAATATTATTTCGTAATCGTTTTTCTGATACTAATTTCCACGACACATCAGGGTAAGTCCATTTATATTTATATTTTTTTTTTTTATACACTTATATTATTCATACATTTCATATATAGAGTAATACAATTTGTACATTATTTTAATTTTTTAGTAAAATGAATTTAAATTATGAGTTGTTTAGTTAGGTCATTGTTCTGATGATACCGATGATGAAGATGATGAAGGTAGCAAGATATCTTGAGTTAGTCGTGGCTTAAGTCTGCGGTTTTTAGTTATTTTCCCAATTTTGAAGTGAGGGGCGCCTTCTGTTGTTTTTAGTTTCGTGTGAAATTTTTTAAATTGTTCAATTATCCATGTGTTTGTGTAAGGTATTCCAGTGTCATTATAGAGTTGTATGTTTCGCATGAACCATGGGGCTTTAAGAGCTATTCTGAGAAATTTATTTTTTATCGTTTGTAATTTTTTAATTTTTGTTTGGGATGCAGCTGTCCATATTGGGCATGCATATGTAATTAATGGTCTTATTATTGATGTGTATATTAGAAGTGAGCATTTAATTTGAAGTGTTGAGCTGTAATTTATTAGGGGGTATAAGATTTTCAATCGTGTATAGGCTTGGTTTAATTTTTTATTTATATGTATTTTCCATGTTAATTTTTCATCAAAGTATACTCCGAGATATTTAATTGATTGATCTTTATTATTCCATATAGTATAGGCTGATTTTTGATTTTTAATTGGGTTGGATTTGTATATCTTTGTAGGCTAAGTATTTTAGCTTCGCAATTAGTTGGGTTAAGAGCGAGTTTCCATCTTGTAAACCAGACTGAGATTTGATCTAATGAAATTTGTAGATCTGTTATTGAATTTTCAAGATTTTTATGTTGTGTTAAGATAACAGTATCATCTGCGTACATTGCTAATTGGCATTTTTGTGGAACTGGGATATCGTAGCAAAAAATATTAAACAAGGTGGGCCCAATATTTATATTTAAGCTCATCTAACTTTTATTACACCTAAATTACAACATACTATGGTCGGTGACCATTACCAAATTTATAGCTGCGTTTTAAAATGTAAGAAATATACCATAAAGATACTACTTCCGTATATCTATACCTAGATATAATAGTATATAATAATGAAACTTAAATAAGAGGACACTATACTAAAATTTGCATTTTATTATTTTGCTTTTTTATAAATATAAACATTTTGACCTGATTCCTCCGATCTCTTTCACTCAGAATCGTAATTCCGAAAGTATTGGTACATTGATTTTAAATTTAAAATAGCAATACAGTTATCATATTAAAAAAATTAAATACACATATTTTCAATCTCTGAATGAATTTTATAAGTTAATTTTTCATGATTTTTTATAAAAACTATGAAAAAAAGTCTATATCATAGGAAAACACAAAAAAAATGATAAAAATGTCGCAATAAAAAATCTGTTACACATTATTTGGATGACTCATAATTGAAATTTACTTTGTATTACAAAGTATTCAAAATGTCAGAAAAATCTTGACTTAAATTTAAATATCATTATTGCTGCAACACTTAAATAAATATTTTAAATATTTAATACTATTTCATCGTCTTGGATTTACAGATGGTGAAAAAAAATCAGTTGTACAGAATGAGGATTCTAGTAAGTATTTTATATTGTATAATTAACTGTTTACCTAAATTACTTAATTCTAGGAATTATTGTTTTGTAGTCAAAAATTAAATGTATGTTTATGATATTGTAATTAAAACAATCAAATATAAATATTTTTAATTCACCGAGTGAATGAATGAACTTATTTATTATAAATATTTTTAATCCACTGGTTAAATTTATCACATTCAACATCATTTATATTTTTCGAAAATTATGATCATTCCTAATTTAGGCTCACTTTATAATACACATTAGTCAAATCAGAATCAAAAGCAAAAGAAATGGTCTGCTATTTAATGTTTATAATATAAACCCTTATAAAAGTTCAGTGCATCTCAATATTAACTATAAGAATTAAAAATGATTTCTGTTGAATACTATTTTCTGATACTATAGCTATTAACTAGTCTGTTAAGTAGAGTTATACTCGTATTGTGTTTGTATATATTATATTCATTCAAGGTGGAATTATTAAAAATTAAATTCATAACCACTGACTTAAAGTTTTTTATTTTTGATTACGTTTGGACATAGAATGTAATATGAGGTTCGTTTTGTAAAAAAAAAAAAAAAAGGGTATACACATTAATCGGTCTAACCAGCAACTGGGTATTATTTGTCTCATAGACTTAATACCGGTAGAATATAATTAATTTATATCTTCTATAATATAAAAATGAATCGCTGAATGTGTTGCTAAGCGCAGTTGCGAGAGCAGCTGAACCGATTTCGCTAATTCTTTTTTTATAATATTCCTTGAAGTACGAGGATGGTTCTTACGGAGAGAAAAATTTAAAAAATTGCCTAAACCTATATATTGCGAGCTCTATTGAATACCTATAGGTATACTTATGGGTAACCATGGTAACACAAATGAAAAAAACAAAGGAGAAGGCAAAAATCTAAGGACAGTCACCGGCCACCGCGTATTATATAATAACTGTATTAAACAAATGTTGCGTTTCCACAACAGCAATAAATTCATTAGTATTTTGCACAGAGGTCAGTTGCAAACAATCTAATATTTTGGAAAAGTATACTTTTATTCTACGACGTGAAATCATCCTATATTTCTACATTTATATATTTTTATATACATTCGACTTTAAACGGTTGCATTTTCCAGTGCGGCTAGCATTTGCAATGTCGATAAATAAATCACAAGGGCAGTCGCTAAGTGTTTGCAGCAACAATCTTGAAAATCCATGTTTTTCACATGGCCAGTTATATGTCGTTTGTTCTCATGGCGGAATACCAACAAAACTATTTATAAACACGTAAGAAAAAAAACTAAGAATGTTGTATATCATAAAGCATTAGAATAATAAACACTTTTTTATTAATTATACCAGTTCAAATTCAATATTCATAATTAAGACAGCACAACGTCTGTCGGGTCTCAATTTTGCGTTCTTACGATAATAACCGATTACAAGAATTTGTAGAAATCAATTTACCAAAATTAGTAAATGATCAAAAATATGCTTTTAATGTTATTACAGAAAGCGTAATGAATCATCAAGGAAGAGTTTTTTTTTTAGATGCTCCGGGTGGTACAGGAAAAACATCCCTAATTAATTTGTTGTTGGCTCAAATTAGATCCTCAGGTAAAGTTGCATTAGCAGTAGCTTCATCTGGTATAGCAGCAACTCTCCTTAGTGGCGGCAGAACTGCTCACTCGACTTTCAAGTTACCGTTAAATGTATTATTTGATACAGAATACGTTTGTCCGATTCGTAAAAATGGCCCTCTTTGAAAAATTCTTCAAGAAACCTCATTCGTTGTGTGGGATGAGTGTACAATGAGTCACAGATCACATATCGAAGCAATTGATCGAACATTGAAAGATCTTAGGTGTAATAATCAGGGCTTGAAATCGATTTCGAAATCGATTTTGAATATCGATAAAAATCGTTAAAATTCTTTTGAAATATAAAAATCGAAATCAAAATCTGAAATGTATGATAACGATATTCAAAATTAAAATTGAAATTGAAAAAAATTGATATCGATTTTTAATATCAAAATTGTAATCGGTTTAAAAGAAAATTTTCAATTTCGATTTTCAATTGAAAAAAAATTTTAAATTTAACAATATGAGCCCAACTATAATTTGTATTTATTATTTACCATTAGCCATTAGGTATGTTATAGTATTTTTATTATTATTTCCAAGAATAATGTCTAATATACGAAGTATCCATCTTATTAGAATATAATTTCCTGGTACAATTAACAAACAGTGCGTGGCAGTATTTCGTTTACAGAAATGTTATTATTTCGGTATTTATATTATTATGACTTGTTAGTTATCACTTTATCAGTGTTATTACTAAATATATATATATATATATATATATATATATATATATATTATGGTATACTTATATCCATAATCGGCTTCCACGTATTTCCTAATTTCTCTCACCGTGACAGTAAGAATCTTGAGTTGAAATAGTTTTGGGAATACCTATTTATATTTTATAAATTTACGTTTCATAACATTGTATTATTTGTTTAATTTTATATTTATAATAACTGACAATCTAGGTATCTATTATAGTAATAATCAGTAATTATATATGAAACCAAAACATAAATAGAAAATATAGCAATAATAAAGTCACAAAAATGTAATAGTGATTTAAAATTGAAATTAAAATCGAAATTAAAATCGAAAAACTCTGATATCGATAAGCAAAATTAAAATTGAAATCGAAAAACACCGATATCGATAAGCAAAATTAAAATTAAAATCGAAAAAGACCGATATCGATAAGCGAAATTAAAATTGAAATCGAAAAATTTTATTTCGATTTCAAGCCCTGGTAATAATAAGTTGATGGGTGGCATAACATTTGTTTTCGCTGGTGATTTCCGTCAAACCTTACCAGTAATCCCTAAAGGTACTCGAGCTGATGTCGTTAATGCTTGCTTAAAATCTTCCCCTATATGGAACTATGTTGAAAAACTTTATTTGCGAACAAACATGAGAGTTTATTTATGCGGAGGGGACAATATTTTTCCAGCACAGTTGTTGAAAATTGGAAATGGAACTTTAGAAAATGAAAATGGTTACATTTCTGTCAATCACACGATTGGACGGGTGGTCAATAACGTGGAAGAGTTGATTTCTACAGTTTATCCTGACATTTTTAATCTGTCCAATAAATCTTATCAGTGGTTATGTGAAAGAGCTATTATCTCTCCAAGAAATGTAACAGCAGAAGAAATTAATGATATCATCGTTCTAAAATTCGATGGACACTCACGTGAATATCTATCTATTGATAAAGTTACATCAACAGATGATGCTACTCATTATCCACAAGAATTTCTCAATTCTCTTTCTCCTTCGGGATTTCCTCCTCATAAACTAAAATTAAAAATTGGTGCTCCAATTACATTATTACGTAATCTTCAACCACCGAACTTATGTAACGGTACAAGATTACAAATAAAATCGTTGCGAAATAATATTATAGAAGCCGTAATTCTTACAGGGCCAGCGAAAGGAGAAATTGCATTTATTCCAAGTATTCCCATGATTCCCTCTGACTTGCCGTTTTCTTTCAAACGGCTTCAATTCCCGGTTAAAGTTTCTTTTGCCATTACCATAAACAAAGCACAAGGTCAAACATTCAAGTACGTTGACGTAGATCTTCGTACAGAGTGCTTTTCACATGGACAATTATACGTGGCATTTTCTCGAACTGGAGACCCGAATCATCTTATGATTTTAATTTCAACAGGAAACATAACAAAAAACATCATATACTCAGAAGTCTTATAAAATTCTTATTTTAATTATTTTTTTTTCTTCATCAACTTCAATCAAATTCTTTATCAACCATAAATTATTTCTTTTTTATCTGTATTTATTATATCATTTATAACGCTAGAAAAATTTCAATCCGTTTTCATTAACCGTTTTTTATATTTACTTGCCGATCACATTAAACAATAATATTTGAATTAAAAATTCTACATATCATGGTCCGAAGGCAAAATAAACAACCAATCACGGGCGAAGCTGTGACGGGTCGGCTAGTACTAAAAAAATATAATTTAAGTCGTCGGATTAAATGTTGGTGGATTAGAATATACAAATTAATACTACCAAGTTCTTTATTGGTTTGGTTTATTCTCCTCGCAATACCCTTCTGCCAGTTTTCGAAACATTTAAATCATAAGAAGATCTTATAATATCTATCATTAATCAAATTTCAATTCTGTATTGTGTGGATTTCAATATCCTTTTTTTATATATATTAGTCACAAGATCACTGATCGTCAGTCGTGACTCATATTATCATCCTTTATCTATTCATTACCTATATCATACTGATATCCATTAACAAATTTCTCATTTATATACTGATTATAAACCCCGTGACTGTTTTCTCAATGTCAAATTTCTTAAAATCCTTCTACTGGGAAAATACTTTCTCGCTCAACTCTTGACACAGTGCACGTAGGGTGCGGCCGGGTCAGGTTCGGTGGTGACACACAAATTAAGAAAAAAAAAATAAATAAACGGTTTTAAGATGTTTATAGGGTTTATGTATTTCTATTAATTGTGTGAACACTAGTGTAAATCGTGAAACAGAACAACAAACGAGATAATTGAGAATAGTACCGAAACGGTACCTGTGTGTCCTCGCGTAGAGTTTCACCCATTCTCGTGACGAGCGAAAAGTTCAGACACCCAGTCTGCTCGTTGTACTCCGCGGACGTCGTCGTGACCGCTCCAGGTCCCTCTCCGGCAATGGATGGGTATCGGGGTGTCGTGACGGCGATGCGTGCCGTGGTCTGGTGGTTGATGAGAACGTAAAAGCACGGTCGGCGACAGCCGTTTCGATAACGGCTGCCGCACGGGTCCGTGTCACTCAATTTATGATATTTCTACAATATCTAAAGTTATGAATCGATTCATTCCAACTGAAAATTACAAGCCTCCCAAATGTTGTAAATAGGATTCTACCGAAAAATGAAGTTTAATTTTTTAAAAGAAGGAAGCCTATTTGGAGAATTTATTCCTTAATCCTTATATTTATTACCGGGGATCCATCTGAGTTCAAAGTTACAAAACAATATCCATCCTTCCCTATTAAGCTAAAATGTTTGAATTATAATTACTCAGAAATTATTGGTCCAAATTTTGACTTACTTTTCATCAAAAATTCAATAAAATTTAAACTTTAAATAAAACGCAAAAAAGTTTTACTAAAACTCGTTTTCTAATTGTAATAAAATAATTTTTATTAATGATTCACTTTCTAAATTATTATAGAAATACAAGAGATTTCCTATGCTTTTTAAATAAATGACTAAGTCATTAATTGTGTTCATAATATCATTAATGATCAATTGCCAATCGGTGATGCGATAGTTTTTTAGAGTAAATTTACTACATTTTTATTGAACACATCATATGAAATTTAAAATTTTACTTGCATATTTAAATTAAGTATTAAACTGTACAGAAGCAGCTGTTCAATGTTCTTCTGAATATTTGGTCCTGAAACGTAAGTCTACGGTTATATTTTTATTTATTTTATTTTACTTATTTACGCCGATCGGCTTATTCATATAACAATTATAAATATTACAGTAACTATAGTGAAATACTTAAGTGATAAATAACAAAAAGTTTTTTTTTTCCTTCTATTATATCATATTATATCTATATATATATATAAATAAATGGAGACAAAAAAATTCGAAATTGCATCAGTTGAGAACGGCTGGGCCGAATTGGATCAAATTTTTTTTAAATGATAGAGAATGACGAGGAGCGGGTTTATAGCATAAATTATGGACCTAACTTCTGTGAGTTAGAGATTTAGAGACAAAAACTGAGTTACACCGGTGGCGCCCTCTAGCAGATAAAAATAAAAATATAAATATAATATAAATAATAATACAAATATCGATAATAGCAGGGCTTGAAATCGATTAATATCGATAAAAATCGAAAAAAAAAATATATTTTTATATACTGGTTGATATACATTTTTTATTATAGACACTTAGAACTTTAGAGTAAACAAATATAATAGTTGGCACATTATTCATTTTATTTTGAAACATTATCATTTTATGTTATCTATGAACTTTTTCAATCAAAAACGACTATTGGTTTTTGGAGAGAATTTTTATGCTTGAATCATGCCTCCTATGAGATGAACAAACATTGCAAGAAACATTAATGAATTTAGACGTGCTCATAATACCCAGGCCCGCGCTGCACAAACGCCGCCTCAAATACGTCAACATGTTAATATAAGAAGAAGTTCAGATGTAGCCTTGAATCGCGCTGCTTTCGAATACGATTCCGCAGTCATTTACAAAGATCTTTTGTGTGTTGATATCGGCTCATTATATATCGTATGCCAGCATTGCAAGGCATTGAAGTTTCGATTTGAAACCCCCGGCTTATGCTGCGCTGGTGGCAAGGTTAAATTACCAGTTTTAGATCAACCACCAGAGCCATTGTATTCGTTTCTCTATGGAAATACAATCCAATCAAAACATTTCCTGGCGAATACACAAAAATATAACGGAAGTTTTCAAATGACGTCATTTGGAGCAGAAGTTATTGAACAACCAGGCTACAACCCGAGTTAACCAGGCTACAACCCGAGTTATAAGGTAAAGGCGTTTGTAATAATAACACATTTTTTTGAACATTTAAATATTCATATTCAAGGACAAATTCACCATCGAGCAGGCACTTTGTTACCACAACCAAACGAAGATCATAAGTTCCTTCAGATATATTTCGTTGGTAATTCGAAAAATGAACTAGAACAGCGGTGTGCAATTTTTCCTGCGAATAAACGTGAAATAATCGGACAATTGCAAATTCTTCTGCATGAGCATAATCAATTGGTCAGAATGGTCAAAACCGCATTGTACAAAATGCATTCTGACGACCACAAAATCATTATCAGAGCAGACAAAAGACTCTCTGGAAGCCATGAAAGACAATTCAATGCACCCACTATCAATGAAGTCGCAGTGGTGATTGTTGGCGAAAATGTGGCATCACGTGATATTGTTCTTAAGCGTCGCGATGGTGGAAAATTGCAGCGCGTGTACGAGACTCATCGGTCATATGATGCACATCAATACCCGTAGATGTTCTGTCAAGGAGAGGATGGCTATCACCTAAATATAAAGATGGTCTAACCAATGACAGGTTTGTTTACAGGTCATCATTTATTTTTCATACTATAACTAAGTTTGAATTCATATTTTAGGAGAATAAACGAATAAAAATGTCAGCTCAATGAAATTTTATGCATATCGATTGATGATTCGACAAGATGTTGACAATCATCTATTGAGATATCGCCGGTTGTTTCAACAGTACTGCGTCGACATTTACGTCAAGGTCTTAACGGAGCGTCTCAGTTTCATTCTCTTCAATCAGTCAAAGTTACGATCAGACGAGTACATCCACTTGCGTGATGCCATCGCTACCGAAGGAGACGCGGCCAACATTGGTCGTTTGACTATTCTCCCGGCTACTCATATTGGAAGCCCCCGCCACATGCATGAATATGCTCAAGATGCGATGACGTACGTGCGTAATAACGGACGACCTGATTTATTTATCACGTTTACTTGCAATCCGAAATGGCCCGAAATTACAAATCAGTTGCTGACAGGACAAACACCTAGTGATCGACATGATATCACTGCACGAGCATTCAAACAAAAGTTTGTAGTACTCATGAATTACATCGTTAAGCAGAAGGTCTTTCGCGCAATCCGTTGTTGGATGTACTCGGTTGAATGGCAGAAGCGTGGTTGACCACATGCGTACATTATGCTTTGGATGTTTGACAAGGTCTGACCAGATCATATTGATTCGATCATTTATGCCGAAATACCAGATCCAGAAACATATCCTGAGGTGCATTCTGTTGTGACAAACAGAAAAAATCTATCAAATATGTTTGCAAATATGTGAACAAAGGGAGTGACATGGCTGTGTTTGGCATTGCTGATCCAAATGCAAACGATGAGGTGATGAAATTTCAAATTGGACGTTACGTGAGTTGTAATGAGGCAATTTGGGGCTGTTTTCATTTACAATTCATGAACGTCACCCGACTGTCGTACATTTGGCAGTTCACTTAGAGAACGGCCAGCGTGTATACTTTACGGAAGCGAACGCAGCGCAAAGAGCAGAACGACCACCAGCGACGACATTCACAAATTTTTTTTCGACATGCGAAAGCGATCCGTTTGCGAGGACTTTACTATATTCGGAAATGCCACGCTATTATACATGGAATGCTGCATCAAAGAAGTTTCAACGCAGGAAGAAAGGTGATGCTGTTGCTGGCTTCGCAGATGTCTATTCGACTGATTCCTTTGGACGAATATACACAGTTCATCCACGTCAAGACGAATGCTTCTATCTTCGCTTACTTTTGGTGAACGTTAGGGGCCCGACATCCTACAATTCCCTGCGTACTGTCGATGGTGTACTGTGCACAACTTTTCGGGAAGCTTGCCAATGCTTGAATTTGCTTGAAAACGATTCACATTGGGACTTAACACTCGCCGATGCAACCGTTTCTACGCCAGCAAATCAAATTCGTACATTTTTGCGATCATCATAGCCACATGTCATCCATCGAACCCGAATGCATTGTGGGAGAAATACAAGGACGAGATGGTTGATGACATTTTGCACAGAGTTCAAACGACAAATTTTAATTTTGATATTGAAAGTAACGACGATATGCGCAACGAAGCATTAGTTCTGATCGAAGACATGTGCGTGCTCATGTGCGGCAGTCTGTTGTTAACTTTGGGAATGCCAGCGCCAAATCGTTCGAGGCTCGCTGCATTCAATCTTGAATTACAGCGGTAGATAAACTCTGATCTAGATGAGCAGGCTGAAAGAGTCCGAAAAAATGTGCCGCTGTTGAATGCCGAGCAGAAGAATGTATACGATTCGCTGATGAAGGTTGTTGATGATGTAACGGCAGGCATTTACTTTCTCGATGCTCCTGGAGGGGCAGGCAAAACGTTCGTCATTTCGTTGAATCTGGCAACAATTCGGTCAAGATCACAAATTGCGTTGGCTGTCGCATCCTCTGGCATTGCTGCCACATTGTTGGAAGGCGGTCGAACTGCACATTCAGCTTTGAAGCTGCCAATGAATCTTCTCATGGTCGACAAGCCTACGTGCACATTGACTAAGAATTCATTGATGCGAGAATGCAAAATCATCATTTGGAGGCTGTTGACCGAACGATGAAAGATTTAAGAGGTCATTCGAGACGATTGGGTGGGGCAATGATATTGCTCTCCGGAGATTTTCGTCAAACACTTCCCATCATTCCGAAATCTACTGCTGCCGATGAAATTAATGCATGCCTGAAATATCGTTTTTGTGGTGGCATGTCAAGAAGTTGAAATTGACCACGAACATGAGAGTTGCGTTGCAAAACGACCCTTCGGTTGCTGAATTCTCGAGACAACTGCTGGCGCTTGGTAACGGACACATTCCGATTGATGTTGTGAGTAATTGAGTTATTGATGTTATGAGTTCACATCGTCGAAGGAAGAACTCATTACAAAAGTGTTCCCAAGCATTGAGGTCAATTATAACAATCTTGATTGGATGAGTGAACGGGCAATACTAGCAGCGAGGAATAAGGACGTCGATAGCTTGAATTTTACAATTCAAAGTATAATTGCTGGATAACTGCGTTCATACAAATCCGTTGACAGCACGACCGACGAAAACGAAGCGGTCAACTATCCGACAGAATTTTTGAACTCGCTTGATGTGCCAGGAACTCCACCGCATAATTTACAGGTAAAAGTGAGATCGATCATAATTATGTTGCGGAATCTAAATCCTCCTAAATTGTGTAATGGTACACGATTGTCCGTCAAGAAACTGATGAACAATGTAATACAATCAACGATCATCAAGGGCAATTTCAAAAGGGAGGAAGTCCTTATCCCACGAATTCCGATCATTCCAACAGATCTTCCATTTCAGTTTAAGCGGATTCAGTTTCCCGTTAGATTGGCTTTTGCGATGATAATCAATAAATCGCAAGGCCAATCGTTGGAAGTCTGTGGGTTCAATTTGAAAATTTCCATGTTATTCGCACGGGCAGCTGTACGTTGCCAGTTCGCGTGTTGGAAAACCGTCTTAGTTGTTTATTTTTGCACCAGAAAACAAAACGAAAAACATTGTTTATCAAAATGCAATATATTGATTTCTGTAACAATTCATAACAACGGAATACTTGAATTTTATTATCAATCTAGACTTCATTTGAAGGCGTTAAGTTCACCGGTCAACTAAATTTAAAAAAAAAATTTATGCAAACCACGTTTGCCGGGTCAGCTAGTTATATTATACTTTGATCAATTTACTTTGAATATTTTTAATTATTTATGCAAAGTGATTTTAGGTTTTGAATATTTATCAGTTATAAGTCAAATCAATAATAAGAACTTATCATATATTTTATAAGATAATAATATTGAATATTTGGTTATTGAATTTTTAATCGGAATTCTCAAGTATATGCTAAAATTTACTGATGTTATCATAAGAAATATTAATTGTTAAAATCATCCTTAGCAATTTTTTTAATAATTTGAATTCAGCCTTCTCTACCTTACATGATATTATTAGCAAAGTTTATGGTTTTAAAGAAATATTTCTATGATGCTTTAATTTATATGATTGTTAATATTTCAGAGGACTGCAATTTTTTGTTGATCGAGACTTATGATCAATATCAAAAATTTTTAACCACAAAACATTCAGAATTGGCAATTGTGGTATTTAATTCACAGTAAGTATTCTTATTTTAGATTATGATTTATTTTTTAATTTTTTGGGTTTGTAAATATTTTTGAGGTTCATAACGAAATGCAAATTATTTTATTTTTGTTTTGTATTTTTTTTATAATATAATTTTATCCTGATTAAAAATGAATTATTTAACCTAATTATGAGCAAAGATATACTCAATTATATAAAAATATTGACAGTATAAACTTAAAAATATGATTTTGCTCTCGACTTAGTTACTAAATTTGTGATAAAAATTGTAAAATTAAAAGTGATTTTAATTTTTAAATTGTGTAGAAAATTTGAGGATTGGAGAGACGTTAGAACATGGCTAAGAGAATTTCAAGATTATGATCGTTTTAAGAATATTAATTTATACGAAGTGGATATGGACAAAAATTCAGCAATTTGTATGAAAGTTGGAGTGAGTATTCAATTAAAATTTAGCAGAATAATAAATCGTCATTATCAAAGTGGTATGCCTACTTTATAAAATCATATTTTTTAAATATGATCTCATTCATTTTATTGGAAGTATACAGTAATTATAAATAATTGTTTTATCAATATTTAACATTTACCTATCTTCATCTTCATTATAAAAACATAACACAACACGATGTGATTTTTGAATTTTTTCTGATATATCTATCAAAATATTATCAGTACCTATTACTAAAGACAGCAGATATGTTGTAACTTTTAGATTCTAGTCATGAATGTATTGGTTATACAGTTGTCAGTTAAAACGTATGACTTATCCTTTTAGAGATAAAAAGACAGTACAATTTTAATAAAATATACCATCGCCAATTTAAATCATAACAAATATCTCAAAAATGTCTAAAAAAATGCATCTAATAATTATGTGCTGATTTTAATTTGTTTTTTCTTATCATTTTTTCAGATTAATGAAGCTGTAGGTCTCATTTCATATTATAACGGCTTGCGTGTTACTTTGTATAACCATGTACATGAAAGGTCTTTCATTCAGAAAATTTTTAATGAATTAATGAATAAAAAATTTGAAAGCGATGTTAGAAAAAGACAGGAAAATTAAAATTAATAAATTAATATATTTTAAGTTATATTACGTTATAAATCAGTGGAGAACTGTTAATTTAATTTAGTACTGTTTATAATAAAAAAAATTAGAATATAATATATTTAATAATTATATATTTACTACTGTATTTTGTTTCTCGTGTTTAAAGGTTACTAAAAAATTCCAGCTTACGATAAATGTATGGTAATAAATATGTTTATTAAAATTATATATAGTTGAAACATACATAACATTATAAGGAAAATATAATAAATATTATGTAAAATTAATTTAAACCAAATATTTGAAACACGGTTATCTATAGTAAATTAACGTTTCTTGAATTAATGACATGTGGTGTTGAACATTTTTTTTTAATGAAACTCCTGTTGTTCACAATATGAGGCTGAGAACTTTGACTATTATTGTAGGATATGGTTATATAAATTCATCGACAAGGTTCTACCTACAGCATATTATTGTGGGTCATGGTAACATCTTGTCACACTCGTTGTTGGCGGCGGCCAATAACTGGAATACGAGTGAACATGCATATTATATCATTTTATTTTACCAATAATTTACTAAGCATATACCATGACGACCTAATAGTTTTCCGGGGAGCGGTTCATTTTACTCGTTTGTGTAGTGTATAACATATGCATGTGCGTGATACATACATTTATACATATTATACAATGTATCCGTGGATACACATTAAATTTATATGTATACGTCTTATAGATATAATTATACAATGCGATCTTAAGTAAGTCTTGTGGAGATACAAAGTTTTTGTTCTCAAATGGGAACACCCCATTTTCACTACAGCATTTCTCTAGAGTCATTTTTCAGTAAATGTTGATGTTCTGTAATCAAAATTTGAACGAGCAGTTTTTGAATTATTCTAATAAATTTATGTAGGAAGGAAAATATATTATTATTAATTATAATATTTATAATAACTTGTATTATGATATAATTTGTAATTTCATGTTATCACTAATTGATAATAATTAGGGATGACACAAATTCAACAATTTTCATACGCAATTTAAAATAAAAATTACTCCGATAATATTGGTCACAAATTTTGACTGAGTTACATCAAACATTCCAGAAAATTTAATTGAATGATATTTTGCGTTAAAAATAAAATCTTCTCGTTTGAAAAACAAAAGTTTGTTTTGCCATAGAACATACTTAAGATGGGGGGGGGAAATATTTCGGAAAACATAGGAATTTGAAACATGAAACAAAAAAAATTTCAAAACTATGAATTATTATGTAAAAAAAAGGGGTGAAGTCTAGAAAAAATCACCCTGTATAAAATATTATGATACAAATTAGACCGTACATTTGTGATGTGGCCTCATTCTATTGAAAGAAACAGAAATCATAAAAAATATAAAAAATGTAGCAATGCACCATAAACTTTGATCTAGGATTTCTGAAATATATATACATTGAATAATATAGGTTAACATCGCATCGTTCAAATTTGTAGGTAAACAAATAATCAGTAATTTTAATAACGAGTAAATAAAAGCAGGTAAGTTAATATTTTCACTTACATCATAATACTAAATTCAAAACTGTGTACACATGTATAAAATATATATTCCATTAATATTAGTGACATAAATTCATAATTTATGACTCATTGTCCGTATACCGTTTGATTATTTACAAAATATTCCGATACCTAACAACTATATAATTATATGTAGTTTTATTCTAATATTTAAAAAAAAAAAGGCAACGGTTATTGTTTCCAGCCAGTAGGGCTTGACAGTGTGCGTTACACTGTTGTTGATATCTGTAACTTTTTAAAACCAATCTTAATTATTTTCTTCGGAAAGAAGTTTGGTTTGTGGAAGTTTACCTAGGTGTGTCAGTAACACTTTTATCTACGCAGATTCATAGATCTTCTATCTCCCTGTCAATTTCCTCAACCAGCAGGAAAAAGTTTTTCAATTGGAAATTGAATGTATGATATACATCTCGAACTTTTTATTGAAGCATTTGAATGATGAAAGGGGGTGGGTGATTCGAATGGGTGGGTGATTCGAACTTCATCAGTCATATTGAGGGATTTATAAGTGGATATGAAATTACAAATTTTTTTATTTTTGTTAGAAACCATATATCACTTAAACATTTATTGAATAAAATGTACCAATAAAACAATGTGTTATGACATAATATTCGCCTAAAAATTCACAATGAAGTCATCGATGCAACAATACTGTATAATATCATAATTTATCTTAATGTACATACTGTATAATTATTTGTATTGGAATATTATGAGTCAGTATTATAAATCATTCTTTGTTCTTATTCTATTATACTTCTGTATTCGAGTAAATAATTGTTTAAAGGTAAATAATTAAAAACCTTATATCTATGCATATGCGCACAATCCATAAATGTAACAATTTGTTACTGACTTTTTATATTAAATGTTCACACTTTTAAGTAGATCGTAGGGGTATGCTATCAAAATAAATAAAATGGGTACACTCCAAACAAGAAAGACTGTTAATTATTTCAAGCTCAATTCGGTATAAGAGTGTGTGCACATTGTTGGCAATGTACATTTGGAGTGTTGAAATAACAAAATTATATCAAATAAATTTAAAAAACCAATCCGTAGAAAACAAAACTTTCCTTTTCATTTTTAGATTATACAGTATATTTGGTTTTGTACAAAATTAGGAAATGTTCATTCAAATAAATTAATAATATGACGTGCAAAATTATGATATAAAACATTTACAATTTTTAGTATTACACTTTTTACATACTATAACATACTCAATAGGTAAAAAAACTTAATGCTATATTTATTGGATTTAAATGTAAAGCTAAGTTCAATTATAAGCAAATCATTTGTATTAATTATTTAAAGAATTCGTGGTTAAATGATATCACAAATTTGAGAGGTTTTTTTTTATATTTAGCGTATTTTGATACGGAGTTTGGCGGAGTATTTTGGTTGAAAATATAAAAAATACTATTTGTCTGATCGACAATGATGAATGAGGGACAAGTCACGAATATGACCTTAAACCGCTCTATGGAATAATAATAATAACCCTCTTGCGCCCAGCTTGGGCTCGGGTAGGCAACGTGACGTGTCGGTTCCCTGTCTCTCGAGATGACGGCAGTAGCTACCAGTAGCGGTTTTGGCATTATATTTTTGAGGAGGCAACAACTTAGAATCGAACAGATTCTTGACATATAAGTATAATTTACCTTCACCTATATAATACTTCTTCATATTGTTTAAGACCCACTTTTTTCTTTTTTAAAATCAAAAGCAATAAAGGACTTTTTTACTATTTCACATAGTGTATTTTTTTTCTCACCACTTTAACAGTAACTAGCAAGGATTTTGCCTTACTATTATATAATTAAATTTGTAGAGAACTGAAATACGTAAACTTTTAAAGAATATTTATAGCTTCTAGCAACAAACATAAAATACTTTCAAATTTACATGATATAAAAATTATAATCATAACAATTAATTAAAATTTCAAATAAATAAATAAATTAATAATAAACAACAATAAGTACTAGGTTTTTGCACTTACTATTGTATTTCTAGTTATAATCATACACAGATGGAATAAATTAAAATAAAAGTACTTGCATTCATAAAATCAAATTTAAATAAATAAATTTATAAGCAATTAAAAAATAAGTAATAACAAATAACGATTTTTTTGTTTTTGGACAGACTAGAGTCAACTAAATAAAGATTCATCTAGGACTATCCTAGATTCTAGGTCTAGTAATGAAAAAAAGTAAATACATAATAAAAAAAATAATAATAAAAGGTTTTCATAAAATATATTTACCAGTATATTTCTAGTAACAAATTTTAGTAGGTAGGATAAAATTAAACTTACACAAATTAATTATGAGGTAAAAAATATTATGTCTTATTTATTAATTCAATAGTTCTTTCTTTTTTAGTTGCATATATATTAATGATGTCTTCATAAAATGGTTCATTTTCTATGAGCTGTTGGATTAATAATTTTTCTATTGATATGGTAGACAGAGAACTTAATCGTTGTTGAGAAGTACTGTTTCTTAAATAAGTTTTTATTCGCTTTAGGCATGAAAAACTTCTTTCTACAGAAACACTAGTAGATGGAATAGTTAAAATAAGAGAAAATAGCTTATATACTTCAGGCATAACTTCCTTTAAACCATCATTTTCAAAAATATTAATCATATCATAAATGTGCGATAGGTTATGATATTTGACATCATAATACAATACTTCTAACTCTACTTTTAATTTGTTCATATTAGGAAACATATTCGAATAAGTTTTTTTAATATTATCCAAAGCACATGTGGGAAATTTAGTATGATAATCTTTAAATTTTGAATCGTCAGCTAATTTTAAAAATATTAAGTTATCAGCATCATTAAATCTAACACTTAACTGCATTAAAATACTATCAATAATTTCATAAAACAAAATTCTGAAACATGATTCATTATTAAGGTTTTTTCTTGAAGCATTGGGTAATTTAGTTAAAATTACTGCATTATTATATATATTTAAAAACTCAGTTTGGTTCCTTTTGTTTTTTATAAGATCACATACAATATTTATTTTCCTTAAACAATATTCAATGTCAAATGATTTATTTTGCAAAACAAAACAAATGCGACATATTTTCATATTATTACATCCAAAAACCGATTTGTTCAGAATTGCAGATGTTATAGAACAATATGATAAATAATCAAATAATAGAATTGATATTTCTGAATCAAGAGTAACCATTTAATAATAGATAACATGCATCGAGAAACTATGGATTAGGAAAGTTGTTACTGAACGCGCTATACCTAAATTATATTTATAAATGGATATAATTGTTCAGCCGCCGGCGGAGGTATAGTTTGGTGTTGCCTCCGCAGAGCACTGCGCATGCGCTAATCATATAATTTTATATATTTTATATACGTATGTGTGTGTGCCGTCGAAATCGAATACCGATAAGCATGCGCCGTTATTATCGTTTTGCAAGGGAGTGGTTGTCACGGGCCACGGCTATAGATAAATATTTATAATTTTTATTATATATTATATCATTATTATATATATTTATATGTCTATTTTTAATTTAAAAATCCCCATGAGGTATGTGCAGACTGCAGAGGCTATAAATCGTTTTTAAAATTTATTTATTTTACTTTCACAATTTCAATCTGAAATTATTTAAAAATTGAAATTATAAAACCAATAATAATGACTATGATTTTAACCACTACGGTCCCCTAATTTTCAAGGGAGGCGCCGCCTCCCTTGCCTCCTCGGGAAAACCGCCACTGGTAGCTACTACGTAACTACGACGATGTCGAGTAGAGGGAACAATATGCAGGGGGTCCAAATGGAATTTACACAAAGCTATGTTCCAAATGTAAAATATTATCACTTCGTCATTATCCGATAAAATTTGCTGAAAATGTTATTAATAGGTATTTAAAATTGTGAATTGTAAAATTATAAAAAAATATTAATCCAACGGAAATTTAAAATTGAACCATCAACATTTTTAGAAAAATAAGCTCTATAAAAAATGCTATCCTCGAAATTTATAAACGTTAAAAAATGAAAATTTAATTTTCAGCATCTTTGATAATCAACCTATACTTATCAAATTATTGTCAACATTCAACAACATTGCCTTTTCCTAGGGATGCTCATAGAAAAACAGAATTTGACTATCTATATTAAAACGAGACAAATCACTCTGTGTAAACATCGGTATCATAACCTGTATACGTGTGAAATAAATGAACAAGTACGTATTGTATGGTAACATATACAGAGTGTTTGTTGAAATGCACATTAATTATTTGGTAAATGATGACATACGATTAAATTGATAACAAAGACGTGGTCAGCGAGGGGGACAATAGTTGATTTGATGCCTCGTTGAGCATCATTTACATAATTTTTACTGCCATTTAAAGCGGAAATAAGAGAATCTCGGTGGTGTTGAATTTGGGTGAAGACATTATTTTGAACTGTTATGAAGTCTAGGAGGAATGAAGTTTGTCTTTATAAGTGGATATGAAATTAAAAAATGTATTTATTGTGTTAGAAATCGTCTACCAGTTGAAAATATTTTGAATAAAATGTATCGATAAATCAATGTGTTATGACATTATATTCACCTAAAAAATTCACGATTAAGTCATCGATGCAACAGTACTGTGAAGTTATCATAATATATATATTAAATTAATGGACCTACTGTATAATTATTTGTACCAATTGAAATAGTATGAGTCAGTATTATAAATCATTCTTTGTTCTTATACTGTTATACTGCTGTACTCGAATAAATGACGAAAAAGTAAATAATAAATAATCTTATATCTATGCATACCCGCACTATCCATGAATGTATCAATTTGTTACTAATATTTTTATATAAAATGTTCAAACCATAAAGTTGAATGTATGAATATGCGATCAAAGACATACACTGGGTGCACTCCAACAGGAAGGCTATTAAATATCTCAAGCTCAAATTGTTGTCAGAGTGTGTGCACATCGAGTGCAAATAATATTATGTATATCAAATAAATTTAAAAAGTCAGTTTATATAATACAAAACTTTCCTTTTCATTTTTAGATTTTACAGCTTAGTTGAATAGTTGAATCAAATAATATTTTCGCATTTTTATTTCACAATTCGCCAGTCAAAAAATAATTATTAATGATTTATTTCGAAAAAATTTTAATAATTTATAGCACTTATCTTATAAATTTATTTATATTTATAAATTTTATAGGAAAAAATTAAAAATTTTTCATATATTTGAAATGAAAACGTACCACTAAATCAATGTATTATGACCAGGGCTAGGATTTATATGCAACAGCATGTTTTTTTTGCGACTTCTGATTATTGATTTTGTCAGTAATGTCCACGAATCACCTCATGATGAGATAAATGGTGGAGTTTTTATTTTGCATGTTTTTGCATATTTTGGATAAAATGCATATTAATGCATATATTGGATAAAATGAATATTATTGCATATTTCGATTATAAGAATGCGAAAAATGCATGTTTTATAGTATATTTCGTAATTAATATTTATAATTTAATATTAATATTTCGTATTTAATTCTAGCTCTGCTGATTAAAGTATAAAACTTGGTTTTTTGTCAAACACAAATTTTATTTTTTTAAATACAATCCTATAGTACAATAGGTATGTCACGGTCCGGGGTAGTGTAGGTACATTATGTACACCACTCTCCCGGACTGCGTCGCTCTTTACCCAGCCACAACCCGGATAACGATAGCACCGGTTCGGCAAAAGCCCCCACCTACCTCGTACACCGGGCAGAGGAAGGAGGCCTTTGCCGGAGCCGATGTGGTCGCACGAGCCGACCGATCGCTCTCTTGCCCGTGATCCGTCGACCCAACAACAACAGTGAATAATCCGACAATCCGATATCGAACACCACATGATATATTTTTTGTGACTCCCAGTAATAATTACTGTTCACCATTATAATCAGCGTTTTGTTATTGTTGTGAAATATAATAACTTCAAACTAGTAATTTCCAATTGACTTCTATTCCATCACATTCATTATATTGACCGGCACCAGCCACCACCGAGGACAACCAGTGCCGCGTCAAATTGGCTCCCCGGCGGGGAATCGAACCCCGGTCTCCCGCGTGACAGGCGGGGATACTTACCACTATACTACCGAGGAATTGGCTCCCCGTAAGGAATCACCCGGTACAAAAAAATAAGGTAAGAGCATTTTTTTCTCACCGTCACTACCTCGGATTTGGTATAATATTGCGTATTTTACAAATATTCGAGGTGTGCTTTGTATTTTTTTTTTTTTTTCGTTTATTTAACTTAAAATGTTTCAGCACACTGGGTGCTATTACAAGTATTGTTTTTTTAACAAGTATTATTTATTAACAATGGGTTGAGTTATACAAAGTACATGATTTTTTTACATTGATACAGTTAGGTAAAGTTATAGATATATATAGTGTAAGTGTGTTCTTAATGTTTTATTCTTCTGATGATGAATCTTCTTCGCTATCCGTTTGTAGAATGTCCTGGGGGAGTCGGGGTCGCAGACGTCTGTTTTGTGTTTTTTGTCCTAGGTTGTAGTGACGGGCTCCGTCCGAATTTTTTAGATTGGCGTGAAAGTTTTGGAATTGAGTCATTATCCATTTGTTAATGAAGGGTATACTCGTATCGTTGTGGACTTGACTGTTTCTCATGAACCACGGAGCTTTGAGGCAAATCCTCAAAAATTTGTTTTGTAAAATTTGTAACTTTTTTATTTTTGTGGGTGACGCGGCTGCCCAAACAGGACAGGCGTAGGATATCAAAGGCCTTATTATTGAAGTGTACAGAAGGAGTGACGATTTTATCTGGAGTGTTTTTGTATTTTTGGTTAGGCAAAGACATCGCGTTTTCACTATTATTAGTATTAACGAGTAGGGAAATACGCGCGACCGAAAATCGGAAAATATCGGTGAGATAGCCGGTTGGGGTATTGTAGTTCCGAACGATCTAACGACCCACCACCGCGGCCCAACCTTCCAAACCGGTCCACCGTCCGCCGATAAGATAGACTCGTGCGAGCGCGACACTAACGACCACACGCGCTCCGCTGTCCGATCGCCGCCGCCGTGACTTGTGATTATCGTAAATAATTATCGCACGGCGTGATATCGCATTTTCGACATAATCGATAGTCGGCGGACATCACTATCACCACCACAACAACAACAACAACTACGTGATAAACAGTTGTGTTGTTCCAATTCGTTGTTTTTAAAATTTTTATTCCGTTGATATACGTACAACGACGACAACGTGTAATTTTTCCGCAATCTAATAAGTGACGCGATATTCTACATCTGCCATTCCGTGTAGTTACTCCAATCAATAAATTACATTCAAATTGTCGTAATTAGAATTAGTAATAATTAATTTTTACACAATGGCGAATAAAAATATTGATCAACTGACGTTGAGGGAGTTACGCCACGAATGCGATAGTAGAGAATCGTCGTCATCGGGATCCAAGGCGGATCTTGAAATTATTTTAGCGGAATATTTACGCGCTACCGGTGTCGACCCAACGAGGGTACTTTTTACGACCTCTCGCGTGTCATTTAACACGGGGCAGAGCGTTGAGACTGATGAAGTACGGGAAGCAGCGACGGTAAGCGGAGACGCTGCGCCACCTACGAACGTGAGTTTGTTGGGAGGCGACTTCGTCACTAACCGAGCACAGTCGACATCGCCGAACCCACTCGACACCGCACACATCGGGAATATTTTTTCTTCTGCTGCAGAACAACTCGGGCCCCTACGTAGGTCAATAGATCGGGAAACTGAAAGAGCCACGTACGAGGCACGCATAGCGACGCTGGAAGCGGGTTTGGCTCGTCTATTAGACGAACGCCAAAACTCGCAGGGGGGCCGTCGGGGCGAACTCGACGTACCCACTCAGCAGCAGCAGCATACCGGAACGACGCGTCAACCTGTAATCACGTTCGATAACACGTACGCGCACGACCGGTCAAGACAAAATGTCCCGAACGATAACCACGCTCCCGCGCAAACGAATTACGGCTGTGCCAGCGCCGTAACGAGTACGCCGTATTGCACGCGTAGATTGCCCGGCGGACAAACCGGTAGCGCCGGTATTGCACAACACCCCCCGATATTTGCACCGCAACCACGGGGACGTGCCGCGTTAACGCCGTATGAGGACTTGCGTACCGCGAGAGCTTCGATTCCCGAATTCTCCGGAACACGAACCGAAGACCCCATACGGTTTATAAACGATGCGGAATCTGTCCTAACGCAGGCAAATATCCACATATCCGGCTGGTGTAGGGCGATCGAACCGCAATTAAAGGGTACAGCCGCGACTTGGTGGAGATCCATTAAGGTCCTGGAACTATCCTGGGAAGAATTTCTAGTCGAATTTCTCACGAATTTCGATAACGACGAAATTCAACTACAATTGCGCGCCGATATGCTATCCACACGTCAGTCAGCGACACAGTCGCTTACGGAATTTATGTTGCAAAAGAATCAACTCGCGCGCCGAGTACCTATAGGCTTATCCGAAGCGGAATTAGTCTTGTACATTACCGGGTTAACGCGCGAAAACTTCCGAACGCACATACGCTTAAGGCAGCCGTCTACTTTCGCTGAGCTCCGCCGTATCGCGAGTTTATTAGATCCTGCCGTAGCCACAACCACCCCCACCCCGCGATGTGACAAAAATCAACCCGGGCGCAGGGGGCTACGTGACAAACACACAGACCCACCTGGGCGACAGCCACGCGTGAATTCCACAAACGGAAAGCCGCCGAGGCCGTGTATGTACTGTGGCGATATGCATTGGCACAGCGAGTGCCCACACAGACCGACCACGTCGGGAAACTGAAGCGGAGGCAAGGGGAACTAGTCCACCCCATTGACTCCGATCAACCACACCACACTTCAACACCACAATTCGGTATTACGGGCAGGAAAATTTTATGCGATCCATACGCTAGAGATTCGGTATTCCGTCACAACGAACGACCAGTTTCTCAAAAATTTTTCGCCAAATCGTCCGCGAACTCAGCTCTCGCTACGGACAACGCGCCACATAACGACACCCAGTCTCAGATCCCCAACCTACACCATCCCACCACACATCTTGCTCACCTCACCAGTGACACGCAAGACCATCAAAACCCGGCTTCAGGGAAAGCCATAGGTGTAGGGACAAAGGCAAAAGAGACACGGGTGCTCACCACCACAGGTGACAGGGGCGAAGACACACTCACTTCACACACCCTTGCGTTAGGCGAACCTGTATTAGATAGGCTACGCACAGAGGCAACCGAAATGGAGGATTTGGTTATGGCGATTCAACCCGCACACCAAAAACCGACTTTCGCGGTTCAGAACCAGTTGTCCCGCTGCGCTCAGTCATCTAGGTCCAATAACGTCTCGCGAACACGCCCGGACAAAATTCCGACCCCCGCGGTCGAACTCGAATTTCCGTCAGGCTTCGTAACAGCACTATTAGACTCACAGGCACACAAATCGTATGTAAAACCGACTATTGCCAAACAATTCGGCACAAATATCCATGGACTAAAATCATCAGTTCGAATGGCAGACGGCCACTTAGCACACACTAGTGGTTCAGCTACATTCGAAACTAGGATAGGCGCGTTAGACATATCTTTCGAAGCGACCATCTTAGATGAGCTGTACTGCGACGTATTACTCGGACACTACTTTCTCGTTGATAACGAAGTCTCTTGGGATTACGCCGCATGCACAATTCACATGGGTTCACAGATTAGGACGTCGACATGCTGGAAGGGTAAATCACAACCACCCAGCACGATCCCTGATTTAGGTCTCTTAGAAATCGGGGGCGGCCAACAAACTCGTGCGCGACTCACTGTTGTATTGAACAAATATCCAGTAGTATTCAGCGATAAGGTAGGCCGCACAAAACTGATTGAACATGAGATCATACTGAAGGAGCCAACACCCATTGCGCTCAGACCATACTCATACCCGTTGCAGAAGCAAACTGTAATTGATGATATGGTACGCGAAATGGAAATTCAAGGGCTCGTAGAGCCAAGCACCTCACCGTGGGCCGCACCAATAGTTCTAGCAAAAAAGAAAGACGGAACCGCCCGGCTTTGCGTTGACTATAGGCGACTTAACGACGTAACCGTATGCGACGCGTACCCCATGCCCGATTTAAACAAAATGATTCGACAAATGAGGGGCGCGAAAATTTTCAGCGTACTTGATCTCAAGTCTGGCTACTGGCAAGTACCACTTAGCTCTGACGCGCGAAAATTCACGGCATTTCGGACTCGTAGAGGGCTTTTTCAATTTCGAGTACTACCCTTTGGTCTCAAAAACAGTCCCATGACTTTTGTAAGACCAATGAACGAAGTATTGAGGGGGTATCTAGATGAGTTCGTACAAGTCTACCTTGACGATATTGTGGTTTTTTCAAAAAACGAACACGACCATCAGGCCCACTTAGACAAAGTTTTAGAACGTCTACAAAGATTTGGACTAACATGCCACACAAAAAAATGTAAGATAGGTACATCTAAGATTTCATTTTTGGGGCACATTGTAGACGCCGAGGGTATCGAAAAGCAACCGGAAAAACTAGAATGCATCAATAATTTTCCGGTACCAAAAAAGGTGAAAGACGTTCGTAGATTTATGGGAGTTTGTAACTGGTATAGTCAATTCGTTGACAACTACGCGGAAATCATAGCTCCTTTATCGAATCTATTAAAACAAGGGATAAAATGGAAATGGTCTAGTACGGAACAGCACGCATTTGAGAATATCAAGAACGCGCTTTATACGTCCCCGAAACTATCAACACCAGATTACAGCACACCGTTTTGTTTACAAACCGACGCAAGCGAAATTGGCGTAGAAGCAATCCTTTTCCAACGGGGTGACAGCCCGGAGAACAGACGCATAGTTTCATACGCGAGCAGAAAGTTTAGTGACACACAAAAACGGTACTCTGCGGTAGAACGCGAGTGCTTGGCTATAATTTGGGCGACTGAGAAGTTTCGACCATATCTTGAAACCCGACGTTTCGAACTATTCACCGACAACGCAGCGTTAACATGGTTACACAGGGCAAAGGACAAAAATTCCAAATTAACGCGGTGGTCATTACAACTGGCGAATCTGGATTTTAGCACAGTACACGTACCCGGTAAGCTCAACGAGGCACCGGACTTACTGTCGCGAGATCCCGCACCTGGCGAACCAGTAGACGAGGACAGCCTCGAGGAAAAGTTAGTTGGGGTACCCGTTATCCAAAATACACGCGGTCCCGAAACTCAAAACCTTTTCTCTACTTTCGCAAACCATGACGACGATTTACCCATCACACTGGATGTTCTCGCGAAGTGGCAGTCCGAAGACCCCACTACTTCGGAAACTATCCAGAACATCACCGCAGACACCCCTGCGCGTAACACGAGAAGCTCCAACACCGGAACTGACACTTTTGTCTTTACCGACGGACTTCTCCGAGTTCACACTAACCATGACACCCTGATCGTAATACCCAAATCCAAATCACCACACATCATTTGGAGGTACGACGATCACGTTTTGGCCAGCCACCCGGGTTGGAAGGAAACGTACAGGGCGGTTAGACACAGGTTCTATTGGAAGGGTCAGAAAAACGACGTAAGGCTATACGTAGGTGCGTGTCACGTGTGCGCGTGCACGAAACCACTAAATGCGCGCTCGGACGACCCCATACGCAATAGAACACCAAAACAACCGTGGGAAGTTATTAGTATCGATCTGATGGGCCCCTATCCACGCACGAGTAGGGGTAAAACGATCATACTAGTAGCTACCGATTGTTTTAGCAGGTGGACCGAGGCTTACCCATTAGGCACGGCCACCACAAAATCAATAACCGAAACACTTGAACGCGAGTTCTTCTCACGTTTCGGTTACCCACGCGTGTGTCTCAGTGACAAAGGCCCCCAATTCGTTTCGACTGAAATGAAAAACGCGTTAGATCGCTGGGGGGCGGTAGGTTGGACAACTCCGATTTACCACCCGAGGGCCAATCCCGTAGAACGTCGGAACCAAGAGTTGAAGAAAGGATTGCGAGCAAAACTCGTGCATGGCAAACACAACTCCTGGGACACAAAGCTGGCCCCAATTCTGTTTGCGATAAGGAACAGGCGAAATGAGCAGACTGGCTACACCCCCGCTACACTCGTTCTTGGCAGAGAATGTAGAAGACCGGGGGATTGGGCACTGTCGTCATCAATGCGCGTTCCTATCGACTCACCAGAAAGGGAAAGGTCAGCGCGCGAAAAACATGTTTTAGGCAGCAACCCGACTACAGGTGGTAGCGATGACACGAAGTTTTGCGAGGGCGATGTAGTCTACTACAAGTCACACCACCTGTCCAAAGCACGAGAAGGTTTTCACGCCGGTTTCGCACCGAAATGGTGGGGACCGGTGACACTCAAACAACGTGTCGGTAGGGGTGTATTCCTCACCGACCAGTCACCAGCACGAAAACTTCACGTGTCATGCCTAAAACGGACAAAGGGAAACTAGCAAACACGTAACGGTAAAATTATTGACAAAACGAATTATTAACCATACGTTGTTTTTAGAAATGTCCAAACGCGCAGCCGCACAGCCGATGTCCATCGAGGAAGTGACGGGGATGCTGCGGCGCGCCACCGAGGCGTTGACGACTCAGCACCCACGCACTGCAGAGTCGGTCAGGGCCATGCGGGAGGAGGACCTGAGGAGCGACCCAATCCTGGGAGCAGCATACCAGCGCGGATGGGACGCCTGCAGAGGGGCCGTTCACCAGCTGCTGCAAGCGCCGGCGGAGTGTCCGCAGCGACCGAAGAAGGGTGGGAAGCCAGCAGGCAGAGGTCCCAATCGACCAACCCCACGGACCGCCAGGACTCCGCCGACATCACCCTCACTGCAACTCAGCGCACCAGCAACGTCCATGGGTGTAGGGATTCCTCCACTGCCATCGGAATGGTCAGCGGCGGAGAAGGAGCGCGTGCGTCGGTTCAACCCACGCACCGTGCGCCATCCGCCGGGTGCCACGGCGAAGGGTCATCCGTCGATGTCCAAAGGGTCCACGAGCCGACAACCGGCATCTGGACTCGACGGAGCTCCGGTCAACCGGAAGACGGCAACCACCGCCGCGGTTACCACTGGGGAGATATCGTCGGGGAAGCAGAGGAAGTACGAGCGTTTCCTCCGCATAAAGGAAGCAACAAAGGCAAAGAAAGCCCGGTCGGCCTCAACCAGCCAACAACACCGGCTGGCCAAGCACCCGGTGCCACCTGAACCAACTGCTACCTCCTTAGTTCCCCTGAACAGTGGCGAACCCATGGAGACTGACGCCGAGAACGCTGGGAACCCTGCCATCCCGATCAACTCCCGAAACGAGGTCGACATGGAAGACTCGGGCAGAGACGACATTGACGTCTACCTCGAGTCATCGCCACCGGCACTACCCGACGAGTATCCCGATCCGTATCCCGCCGTTTTTCGATGAAACGCCACCCACGTCCCCAGGGCAGGGACACCAGTAGAGGAAGGTCAATCGTAACCGGTAGTGTGGCTTGGCGGGGGAGTATGTCACGGTCCGGGGTAGTGTAGGTACATTATGTACACCACTCTCCCGGACTGCGTCGCTCTTTACCCAGCCACAACCCGGATAACGATAGCACCGGTTCGGCAAAAGCCCCCACCTACCTCGTACACCGGGCAGAGGAAGGAGGCCTTTGCCGGAGCCGATGTGGTCGCACGAGCCGACCGATCGCTCTCTTGCCCGTGATCCGTCGACCTAACAACAACAGTGAATAATCCGACAATCCGATATCGAACACCACATGATATATTTTTTGTGACTCCCAGTAATAATTACTGTTCACCATTATAATCAGCGTTTTGTTATTGTTGTGAAATATAATAACTTCAAACTAGTAATTTCCAATTGACTTCTATTCCATCACATTCATTATATTGACCGGCACCAGCCACCACCGAGGACAACCAGTGCCGCGTCAGGTATGCGATTAAAGATTGAATAGTTTGACGGAGAAAGATAAACACAATTAATAAAATGATGTCGGTCAATATAAAATCCAAGATAAGACTATATATTGCATCCGCAGTAGGTACCTATACCTGGCCTAAACCCAAATTGGTTCTTAGAGAGAAGATGATGTTTTTCCAGGAAACTCATTAATCTAGATTTCACAATTTTTTCTAAAAGTTTAGAAAAATTGCATATCATTGAAATTGGCCTATAATAAATAATTACTCATACTTTCTTTGTTTCCATTTTTTAGGGGTGGTTTGACTATTGCTAGTTTAAATTTCGTTGGAAAAATACCTTCTGATAAGCTCATGTTATATATATGTGCTAAAGGGCTAGATATAAAAACTGAAATGTTTTTTAGTAGTTTGACAGTTATTTTATCAAAGCCTGAGGCAGTATCATCTTTTAAACTGTTTATTAAATCGATTATTTCATTGCTATCGACAGGACATAAAAACGAGGCATCAAAATATGTTTCATATGGTTTATTAGATTTTATCGGTTCAGTACTACTAAAGTTATCTTGCAATTTCTGTCCAATGGAAGTGAAAAATGCATTAAATGTATCAGCTTCTTTTTTTGGTTCTGTTTGTGCATTTATAATTAAATCATTGATTTTAAGATGTTTTATAGTTACTTTATTTTTCAAGTTACTCCCCCCTGTAATATTTTTTATTAATTTCAAAGTCAATTTGGGATTATATGTACAAGAATTGAACTTATTTTTATAAAAGTTGATTTTAGCTAATTTAACAATTGTATTAAATTTGTTTCTGTATTTTTTGTAGTAATTAAGTAGATTTTTATTAAGAGGATTATTTTTAGACTTAAGGGAAAGTTCATTTTTTTTACGAGAAGAACATATTAGCCCAGCAGTCTTCCACTCTTTAAGTCTTTTATTTTTAGATACAATTTTTTTATTAATTGTGCATGCATTTATTATACAAGGTAATTTATCATAGAACAGGTTAAGAGCCATATTTATATTGTTTTCATTGAGGACAGATTCCCATTTCTCGACTTTCATCCTATCCTTTAGGAGTTTGTAATCTATAAATTTAAATGTATCATTCGTAGAATATAAGTTATCATTGAGCGGAATTGCCGTGATTGTAGGAAAGTGGTCAGATATATTGATTTGGAGTACCCCTGCTTCAGTATTAGCTAGAATTCTAGAAGGTAATTGTTATTGCATTTGAGAAACATATGGTCTATACAAGAGTGTGTTTTATTATTAGGAAGTCTAGTGTACACATTAATCCATGAATGAAAGCCATTAGTAGCTAACATATCTAAGTATTCGTTATCTACATTGTCATTACCAATTATATTTACGTTTATATCACCTGCTAAAAGTGTACGATCGTTAAACGAAGTATCTGATATAATAATATTATTTAGTCGAACCAAGAATTCATTGCTATTTAATGAGGGCGATCTATAAGTACATAACAAGTTAAAAGGAGTTTTACAGTAGTTACTGGTTAAGGATATTTTAAAAAAATTTGCTTCTACAAAACCATACTCAAATGAGTCTACAATTGATAAAGTATTTTTAATAAAAACTATTATGCCGTCATTTTGATTTCGTTTAATTTTTGTGTAACAAATTTGAAACCCAGGTATACTATATGAACAGTTATGCCATGTTTCAGTTAAAATAATCACGTCTAATTGCTTAAAATTAACATCATTCTCAAAAGATAACAACAAATTATCAAAGTTTGCATTAGCACTTCTAATATTTATACAAATTACACTTAAATGGACGTGTCACCGGTCATTTTCAGCGGTAAAAACGTAAAAACACGTCCACGAAAAACAAACGAAATTACATTAAAAAGTGGTTTTAGAGTAAAAATACCTATTATGAAATTTGTAGAACACAATATTAATGAGGGATTCTTATCGGTTTTTTTTTAAATTTTAATTATTAAAAAAGTTACAGTAATTTTAAAAATGTAAAAAAAAAAGGTTTTTGTGTCTTTGATATCTATCTGTATATTTAAAATAAAACAAAACCCCGATGAGAATCCCTCCGAAATATTGTTTTCTATAAATTTTATAATAGGTGTTTTTACTGTTAAACCACTTTTTAATAGCTTTTAGTGTGTTTTGCGTAGACATGTTTACGCCGTTGGATTTAATTTTTATTGCTATCATGTGCTGCCACCTGCATGCCGTGGTGACGACGGCCGCGATTTTCTCCCACTACACCAAAACTGTCTCTTGCCTTCGCGGGTCAGTTATCAACGACGACGTACGTTTCCAGGAACAGATATGGATTAATATAATAATATACTATTTTTATAATAATATGGACAATATGTCAATATAGAAATGAAAATAAATAATATTGGCATTGACAGTTGACACACCGACCGACTGAATAACTCATTCGATTTGTATTCAATTATTTTTATAACCAAGTAACTACGGGGACATTCTATTATTTTGACTATATACTATACTACCTATTACCCTGGAATAATTGAATACTCGAATAACCGTAAAGAAAAAATCCTATATTTTCCCTACAGAATACTATCATACTGCTAAAACGTTGTAAAAAATCTTGAATAGGTATTCAAATTAACTGAAACAATTATTACTGTTATTTTTTTTTTTTTATTATTAATTTAAATATATAATATAATATAAAACAATAATACATACAATTAAATATGCTACTCCTGTAAGCAATGCTTGTGATGGAGTAGAGAGTTACGTTCTTATTTTTACTAATAAATTATAAAAATTTATACAAATTGCGTCATTATCATAATTGTTCATAAATATAAATAATTAAAATTACAAATAATTATTAATATAAAACATCATAAATAAATAAACAGAATTCTTTTAGAACGATTTTACAAAGACAGTTACGTAAGCACTATGATGTCTAACAGATTATGATCAACTGATAGGATGTAAGATATATCACCTATAGGTATAGTGTATAATTAGTATTGAGATAATTTATTAATTAATTCTGAAAAAAGACACTTATAAACTATTTTCTTTCTATTATATTTCTCAAATATAATATTTTTCTTATCAACAATCGGCATTTGGTTAAAATAGAGTGGACCTAAGTAATCAACGAACAATTTTCCAAAAGTTTTTTTTTGTATACTTGACCGGTATATCATATGCTCTAATTTCTCTTACATGATTAAAGTCACATTTATTTTTATTTGTTAGAAGAAAATCTTTATTTTTTATTGAGAACATTATAGCTGTTTTTTTTTAAGTAACCTGGCCGGTAGAATACTCAAACATGTATAATTATTATTTGTTGAACCTTCTAAAGTTTTTCTATTTAAGATTATCCTTACAACAGTATTTTGATTTATTTCTAGATTTTTAAAAGCATTTTTCCTTGCTCCTCCCCACGCCAAAATACCGTATTGTAGTATTGACTGATGGAACGCATAATAAACATTTCTAATAGTATGTAGCGGTAGCATATCTCTGAGTTTAACAAATTTGTAGAATACAGAACGTAACTTCGCAACTAAGTTATTAATATGTAAATTCCACCTTAAATTGTTATCTATAATGATTCCTAAATAACGTGTTTTCGATATTTCTTTAATCTTTTGACAATATAGTGAACTAGCTGAATTACCCGGCGTTGCCCGGAAAAACTCCTATGAGGTGTAAAACACTCTGGAAGCGTTGTCGAAAAGAAGAATGTCTTTTTAAATGTAAATTATATAATATTTAAATTTGTAGCCACATGTGTAATTATATGGGTAATATTGTTGAGTGCTATATATTTGTTATGCTTAGTCAATTGTTTTTGCTTTTTTTTTATAATTATCCTACTTCATCCGTGTGTATATTTTTTCATATTTAAAATGTTATGGGTAACATTGTTGTGTGCTAACTATTTTTTATGCAAAGTTGTTTTCGCATTTTTTATAGTACTTCCTTGTATACAATATTTTTGGTTCTTCCTTCGGGAAGCAGTATTACCAGACTATCAGGAGAGCTTACACGTGAACAGGCTACGTATAATTGGCCATGGGAGAAACAGTCATTCCTTAAATCCACTCCGGCCACTCTCAAAGACTGTCCTTGAGCTTTATTAATTGTCATGGCAAAACATACCTTTATGGGAAACTGTAGCCGTTTGAATTGAAAGTGGTAGTCAGATGGAATTAAAGGTATTCTTGGTAGAATAACTGTTTCTCCCCTACCGCAGCCGGTAAAGATAGTTGCTTCAATTACATGTTTATGTAAGGTCTTTACCCGAAGTCGTGTGCCATTACAAAGTTTTGGAGGTATAAGGTTACGCAATAGCATTATTGGAGCTCCAATTTTTAAACATAGATTGTGAGGTGGAATTCCTGGTGGATTTAAAGTGTGAAGGAACTCTACAGGGTAATTAACTACATCATCTAACTCCACAACAGAGTCCACGGATGAATATTTCGCCATTTCAGTAGGAAGCTGGTCCAATAAGGAGTCGTTGATGCTTGCTGCAGTGTCATTCTTTGGTGTAAGAATGGCTCTTTCGTTCAGCCAAGTCAGGTTTTCTGAATGTAAAATATTTAAATTCGGATATATTTGCTCACTCAAACTTTTTAGATCCTTGACGACTGAACACAAATTGTTTGGAATGTTCAATTTCCTATCATCATCTTCTTGTAAATCTCCATTTCCTATTTGAAGGAGTAAGTTGGAAAAATCCTCTGCCTCAGGATCGCCTCTAAGGTACACTCTCATGTTGACTCGGTAAGGATTTGACTTGGATCTTAGGCCATAGGTAGGATGATTTAAGGCAGGCCCTTACCTCATCAGCACGAGTTCCTCGAGGAACAACAGGTAGTGTTTGCCTGAAGTCCCCAGCCAGCAAGACGGTCATCCCACCCATTAGGCGATTACTACTCCTGATGTCCTGGAGAGTTCTATCCAATGCTTCTACTCCTCCCTTGTGAGCCATTGTAGCTTCATCCCAAACAATTAACTTGCATTCCTTAAGTACATGTGCTGCATCACTTTGCTTTGAAATGTTGCATAAAGGAGTTTCAGAAAAATTTAAGTTGATAGGAAGTTTAAAAGCAGAGTGAGCGGTCTTTCCACCATCCAACAAAGTAGCTGCTATTCCAGAGGAAGCGACAGAAATCGCTATTTTTTTGTGCATTCTTACGCTAGCTAGCAACAGATTCATTAAAAACGTTTTTCCTGTTCCACCAGGAGCATCCAAGAAAAAAACACGTCCAGAATCTGAATCAACACTTCTTATAACTTCGTAATAAACTTGACTTTGTTCAGGATTAAGCTTTGTTATGTTGTGATAAACTAATTTAGAAAGCTGTTCTACGTCATAAGACAGTTCTCTCAGATAATCACGATTAACAATTAATTCACTCGCATCGTGAGATGGTGAAGGAAGTCCAAACTGATGAAGTGAATGGTTACCCATCGAAAAGACGACCTGTTCTAGCAGCACTAAGCATTTGTTATGAACAACGTCCACAATGGTTTCAATATCAATCTCTGGGTAATCATTTACCAATTGTCTTTTCACATCTTCCGACATACTGTCCTTATGTTTTTCCCAAAATTTTAACGGGTCAGCTAACTGACAAAACACTAATAAAACAGCAAATAGTTGACGGATTTTTTGTGGAGAATCAATAATAGTGGCTTCTTCTAGAGTTCGGTCCCAATGAGTGTCATCTTCCAACAACCCAAGAGCTTGGCAGGCAGATTGATAAGATGGATGAACTACTCCAGACGCTGTTTTGAGATCATTAAAGCAAGTCGGTCCACGTACTTCATGAAGTAATAGTCGCAAGTAATAGCATTTGGCATTGTTAGGGTGTACAGTATAGACTCTACCAATCACATGATCTTGTTTGACTCCTGGATGACCTGAGACACCCTTTCCTTGCTTTCTTCGGCTAAACTTGTTATTTTTCCAAATAAAATAAGCTGGAACTTCACTATACAAAAGCGTTCTTGCAAAAGGATCATTTTTACATAGCTCAAAGAATCCTAAAAGTGTAGTACTATTAGGGTTCTGAACTTTTTCTGAGGCATTATCAGTTGTGAAGTAAATTCTTTGACCATTCTCGAGATGAACAGAAAGATGCATAACAGGAGGGAATCTCTCATGGATGGGGATACGTAAGATTCTCCAAGCAGCTTCAGAACTGCTAATATAGCGCCCTGCTTCATACTTGGATATTTCATCCTGCTCGTTTTCTAAACAAAACGCTGCTTGGTCACTTCCTTTATTTACGTACTTGCATATGTACTTTATGGACTTCACAGAGTTGCACAGTTCAACGTTAATATGAGCCATAAATATACGGGACAAAACAGGATTAAACGGCACCACCCATTGGTTATCAATTTTTACTCCATTAATTTCAAGCGAAAAACCGCAATCAGATGGAGCCCGCCTTCGATACTGGGGATATCCGTCATCTGCAGTGTGCGTATCCTTGGAAAATGGACGTGGTTATCTCTTGCTACATGAACCATTGAGCATGCATGGTGAGTTTCTATTCAAATGTCCACATGGCCCGTGAATCATAGTAGATTTTACGATGTCATAAAGGAGAGGGTCAAGTTCGGGATCAGGAATTTCTGCGCTTATAACACTGTCAATGTTAGAAGGCATAATTCTATCATGTAGCCATAAAAGTATATGCACATGTGGCAGACCCCGTTTCTGCCATTCTACTGTGAACATGTAACACCTACAGGAACCGAAAATAGAACCTTTAGTTAGAAGATGAATGATTTTTTTAACTTTCAAGTGAAAAACCCTAGCTATTATGTCATGCCTATCTTGAGGCTTTTGTCCATCGTGAAAGGAAGATTCAATTTCAATCCACTTAGTATTACATGTGAACGTAATGAACAAATCAGGACGGCCATAGTGGCGAACGTATGTCATGGCGTCCTGAGTCCTCTCGTGCATATAACGGGGTCCTCCTGTGAAACTGGAAGGTAACACAACTATCTTGCCAATATCTGAAACTTGTCCATCTCCTTTACACATTGCGTCTTTGAGATGCACATAATTTTCAGCTCTCAGTTTACTTTGGTTGTGTCTAATGAAATTAAGCCTTTCTGTTTCTATCTTAGCGTACATATCAACCAAAAACTGATTGAGAAGATTACGGTATAGTAACATGTAGTTATTTTGCCCTTGTCTTTCCATAATTCGATAAGAGTAAAATTCGGAAGCAGAAACTGTTTTTTTAAGAGATATCTTAGAACTTGGGTCACGCTGAGGTATTTTGATGGAATACCCATCTTCACCACGACAGAACATAAGAGGGTACTGAAGAGCGTCGTAAGCACGATGGGTTTCATTTATTCTCACTAACTTGGTGTCTCTACTTTGAAGAATTATATCTCTTTTTTCAAAATCCTGTCCCACAATAACTAAAGCAACCTCGTTTGTTGACGGTGCATTATACCGACCCTTGTGTTGATTTACAGGTTTTCTATCGGCATGAATCACAACTTTAAATTCCTGTCCTTTAGGAACACATTCAATAGCTGTTTTAAAATCTCGTACGTACTGGTTGTGGTTGTGCAGCATTTTTTGAAGTTGGCCAACCAACCAAGGCTTTACGGCAGGAAAAAGATTAGACCGAAGTTCCGTTTCTTTTTCATCGTTACCAACAAAATATATTTGTAAAAATGATGGTTCGTTTGCATGCGAAGGTAAAACACTTCCTATTTTATGGTAAACTTGGCCTTGAATTTTGAAGGTTGGCATAAAGCCACCTACATTGCCACCTACATTTACTGTTTTAGCCCCAAACGACGTCATCTGGAAACAGCCGTTGTATTTTCTAATGTTCGTTAAAAAATGTTGAGATTCAGGATGATTATTTAAAAGTAGGCTGTGTAGTGGATCAGGAAGTGTTTCAGTTGGAGGAAGATCAACTTTACCATTACTACAACAAATACCGGGGCTTTCTTCCTTCCATTTCTTTGCATGACACCACTTGCATTCTGTTGGCTGTCCTATAGAAACAACTTTGTCATTACAGTAGTCTATTGTGCAGCTGTATTTAAAACCTGATAAACACTTTGATTTCCATGGAATCGTCGGTCTTTTTTTATTGTACATTTGTACAGCATCCCGATTAATCATAGGATTGTTTTTTGAATACTTAGAAACAGAAGCTCTATTTATATCAGGATTTGCGTTGTTATATCTTTGAACAGCCTTCCTATTAACTTCAGGATTTTTATGTGTATACTTTTTCACGGCTTCTCTATGTTTTTGTGTCTTAACTCTGTCATTTACCCTTGGGCGGCATTTTCTTTTTCTACTTTTTTCATTAATTACTGTCTGATGACAACTGTTGGCATTCAGATTTTGCATGTGGTTTGGCAGTACTGCCTGAGACAAATGAAGTACAGACGGTAAGTACATTTGAAGGAGGAGTAGGGGCATATAGAGGAATAAGTGGTTCAAAATGTGCGTTCATCATAGGACCAGTACGAAATATTAACTTTTCTTCCAAGTACTCGTCCGGCTGTAAAATAACATCGCCATCTGTGTATATCACTAAATGGTACGGGTATATTTCAGAAGCAGCGTGAATTTCACAAGGGGTGGCATAAGTGGTAGGAAGGGACATGTGAGCATGATATTCGTTAATATTTCTGTAAATATTACCACACGGCATCATGCTGTATAGTTCAAACCGTTGCCAATTGTTACAAACGTATTGTACGACACTTGCCCGTAAATGAGGCGCATGAGAGACGGTGCCATACATGTGATACGAAAGTGAATAAAAGAAACATGAACCGTCTCCCTCCACGTGCAGAGCACGGTGAGGTACCATGACACCGCGAACGTCGATGAGCTCCATGTGTTTACGGGCACCGTAAATATTTTATAATATGTAACGCACGTCCGAACTGCTGGTAGTGCGGAGTGCAAATGAAATGAACGTGTTTAATGTATAGGCACCGTGGCAAGGCAATGGAGAGATAATAACTAATAAATAGAATTTGTATGTGTATTGGTTTATGTTATTGTGTATTTTATCGTTCATTATAAATAAAATAGGTGTACGGGCGATGCATGAGATTATTTTTATCGATAAACTTCTGGGAACAATAACAGTTATTCTAGACGACGAACAAAAAGGATAGGTTGCAGGTAGCTGGAAACCCGCGGGCCGCCGTGCCGCACAATACGTATTGGCGGTGAATAATTATAATTGTTAATTATTCCACTAAAACGCAACATTTTTGAAAATCCTTTCTTATTGCACGGTGAAAATATGAGAAGAACCCCTATTCCAAATTTCAAGTCCGTACGTTGAGTAGTTTTTGAGATACAGTGATCAGTGAGTGAGTGGTATTTGGATTTTATAAGTATAGATTACAAATATTATTTTCGTCTAGTAATTTATCACATCTATTATAGATCCATAATGGGTAGATCGGGTCAAAACATTTATTTATTGAAAATTTTAAGTACATAGTTTTATCATAGTTCAGAGTTAGTCCCAACTCCTTTAGGCATTCATAAGTTAAATTTAATCCTTTTGTAGCTTTTATTATTAGGTTATCCCATGAACTGTCCGAGAATAACAAACTTGTGTCATCCGCATATGTCACTACTTTACCTTCAATATTTACATCACATACTGCATTAATATATAATAGGAACAAAATTGGCCCTAATACACTCCCTTGTGGTACACCATATTTGATAGAATAAGCGTTACTTATTTTATCATTTATTTTTACTACTTGTTTTCTGTCCTGTAGGTAACTTA
The DNA here is from genome assembly GCA_949715065.1 of Periphyllus acericola. Lineage (NCBI taxonomy): Eukaryota > Metazoa > Arthropoda > Insecta > Hemiptera > Aphididae > Periphyllus > Periphyllus acericola. The sequence continues at coordinate 47,733,465 of OX454265.1, forward strand.
TAAACCAGAGTAGACTTTTGTTTTTTATTCCGAATTTTGGCAAGATACGTGAAAGCGTAGTGTGATTTATGGTATCGAACGCTTTCGCTAAATCTAAGAAAACCTCAATTGATTTTTTACCTTTATCCAGTGCTTCATATACAAATTGTGTAACATTATATAAAGCAGCTTCAGTACCTAGACCCGGTCTGAAACCGTATTGATTTTTCGATAATAGTTTGTTTTTTTCTAAATATGAAATTAATCTTGATTTTATTATTTTTTCAAATATTTTTGAAAAGTTGGATAGCATAGAAATAGGCCTATAATTGTTCATATTTTTACGATCACCACCCTTGTATAATGGTTTGACTATTGCTAATACTTAAAGTATTCCGGAAATATACTCTTTTGAATACTTAAATTATATATATATACGGATACAACGGATTAACAATTATCTCAGAAATATGTTTTAGTATTTTAACCGTTATCCTGTCATATCCAGCAGCCGTATCGTCTTTAAAATTACTTATGATTTTTTTGATTTCTGAACTCTCAATATGTTTTAGGAAAAAATCGTCGAATGATTCTTTATTTTTAAGCCTAGCTATTTCAACTGGAGTATATGACGTGTTATTTATACAAAGTTCAGCCAAATTTTTACCCACATTTATAAAATAATTATTAAACATATTTGCCGCTCCTATAGGATCATCGTTTACAATAAAATTATTATCATCTATTTGTAAAAAATCTATTTTATCTTTGTTTACAGCTTTGGTCTCTGTGACCTCGTTAATTAATCGCCAAGTTAACTTTGAGCTGGACTCTACAGATCGAAACTTAGTCTCATAAAATTTAATTTTAGCAACACTCAATATTTTAGTAAAGTTGTTTCTATATTTTTTATAGTATGCTATTAACTTTACATTACTAGGATGTTTTTTGCATTTTAACGAAAGAAATTGTTTGCGACGTGCTGAACATAATAAACCTTTTGACATCCAATCTTTTAACCTTTTCTCTCTAGCATTAACAATTTTATATACCGAAGATTTATCTAGTGAATTTTTTATAATATTTAAAAAAGCGGCATAACTTTCATTTACAGAATTTGCTTCATAAACACTTTCCCATGTTTCTTCACTTAATATCAGTTTAATTTTCTCATAATTTATAACATAAATCTCATTTTTTGAAACTTTTAAATTATAGATCAAAGGAATTGACATATGTAATAATTTGTGCATCAACATTTTCAATGTTTAATTTATCTTTTTGTTCGATTAATCTCATTTTTTATATAAATACAATAGAATTTTAAAAAATGAAATCAGTTATATAAAATGCGCTCAACGCGTAAGTCGAAATTGATTAAGACTGGTAAAGGTTTCTTAAATAGTGCTATAAATAGGCTTCCATTCGAAGTTCATGTACCCGGATATCAGTTTTGCGGACCTGGTACTAATCTAAAAAAGAGATTGGTACGTGGAGACAAAGGAATCAATCCGTTAGATTCTGCTTGTCGAACACATGATATTGCTTACGAAAACAGTAATAATTTGGATATAAGGCATAAAGCTGATAAACTATTGGAAGAACAGGCTTGGGAGAGAGTCAAGGCCTCTGATATTTCTAAAAAAGAAAAACTTGTTGCATACGCGGTGGTGAACGCTATGAAAGCTAAAAGACAAATCGGTATGGGTTGTAAAGGTAATAATAAAAAAATATTGTTAGCAGCAAAGAAAAAAAATAAGAAAACGAGAAAAAATGGTAAGAGAATAATTTTAACTCCGAACCAGTTGGGAGGTGTATTACCGCTTATGCCAATATTTGCTGGGTTGTCAGCTTTAGGCAGTTTAGCTTCTGGTGCGTCAAGTGTATATAATGCTGTAAAAAATCGTAAAAAAGGTAATGGTTTATACTTAAACAATCCTATTGGAAAAGGTTTGTATTTGAATCCGAAAGGTCTAGGAATGAACAGAAAAAAAAAAACGAGAAAAAATTAATGTTACCCAACAGAGCTCTCACCAGTGAGGATATTATAAAGTACGTTAAAAAGTTGGAAATCAATCACTTTCGTGGCGTCTTTTCGCGAGACAACTTACCTAAAAAAACCACATAATAACGAATGTGCAATAATTAATTTGGATTCGTATTTAGGCGACGGTACACACTGGGTTAGTTATTACCGACTTGGAGATAAAGTTATTTATTTTGACCCGTTTGGTGATCTTACACCTCCGGTTGAACTTCAAAATTATTTTAAAGGTTTGAATATATTGTACAATTATTCAAATTATCAAAAATACAATACATATATCTGTGGACATTTATGTATTAATTTTTTACAATGGATGAATCAATCACATTAAGGATATCAGGGAATGGTACCTCAATAACATCAACTTATTCTCCGGTAATAAATGTAAACGGTGGTTCTGAAATTGCTCTTGTGTGTTTAAAAACATCCGAAACTATTCTTATGAATGATTCTGAAAAAATTCTTGTAAATGAAACAAATGACGATTTTAAAGTTATAACTAAAACTTACACTGATAGTTTAAAAATTCCTCACGGCACTTACACTATTGAATATATTAGTAAATACATTTCTAAAACCACTAGAGATAGCATTAGTTTTAGTCTAACGCTTTCAGATTCGCATACGACATGTTTTATGGAATCTAATTGTGTAATAGATTTCAAACGTAAAAACAGTATAGCCAAAACAGGATTTAAAAATGAATTATATGAAGTCCTACAAGATAAAAATCGATACTATGAATCAGATAAAATTGATTATATACCAATTGCTGTTAATTCTATAAAAGCCATGTGTAATATAGTTAAAGGCTCATTTGATAATGGGAAACAATCAAATTCGATTTATGAATGTTTTACACAACAGAGATTAGGAACAGGACTAGTAGAACAACCAGCTAATTTAATATATTATAAACTTAAAACAGCAGTTATTAAAAATATTAAAATTGATTTAGTAGATCAGGAAAATAATTCTATTAAAAACTCTAACGTTCAAGTAACGGTCATATTACATATTAGACCTATTAGATCTTAAATAACAGGGAAATGAATGAATCAATTACTGTAAGCATGTCGGGGAAAATGACATCTTTATCATCAACTTATTTTCCAGCAATAAATGTATACCAAGATTCAGAAATCGCATTATTATGCCTACATCATATAATACGTTTCCGAACGTGAATGAGACAAATAACAATATTCGTATTATTGTGAACGAACGTAATTTAGATATTCAACTCCCCTTTGGCTGTTACGAAATTGAAGATATTACACAATATATTTGCCATCAAATTCATGAAGATAATGAACGTTTAAACAGTGTAACAAATGTATACACAACGTATGATCCTATAGATTTTACCATGAATACCGATATTACCCGAATGAAATGTATAATGAGTTGTAATTATCCGATAGATTTTACAATCGAAAACAGTCTAGCAAGTCTATTAGGATTTAAAAAAAAAAAATATGGCAACGGAGTTTTATCAAGTTTTAAATCAACGAAAAATATTGATTTAAACGCTGTTAACTCTATAAAAGTGTTGTGTAATGTCGCAAATGGTTCATTCGATAATGGTCTTCAATCTCACTCGATATATGAATTTTTTCCTCGAGCGAGGTCTGGTGCTAAAATAATTGAGTCACCGGCTAATTTAATATATTATAAACTCAATACTGAAGTTCTGAATACTATAAATATTAATTTAGTTGATCAAGAAAATAATCCCATTCATAACTTTAATGAAAGAATAACAGTTGTGTTACACATTAGGTGTTGTAAAACTTGAATATGGGGTTAATATTTAAGAATATAAAGCAATTGGAGACAATAAAACCGGTTAGTCGTTCAACAGAATTACAGTCGAAAGTATTAAAAATAAAACCAAGAAATATAAAACTAACTTGTAAAAGCAAAGCAATTTTAAAAAACTTGGGATTTAAATTGAGACAAAATGCCTGAAAGTGATATTTTAGATATTGAATCAAATTATATTACAGATTCAAAAATTAGTAAAATTGAATATCATTCATATATTCCATATACAAACTCGTTTAAGCTTAATGATGAAATACGGATTGGGGTCCAACAAACAGATGTATACCCGTATCTGCATGAAAGCTATATTTTTATTGAGGGTAAAATAGAAGATGCAAATAAAGTGAAATTATCAAATAACGGATTATCGTTTCTTTTCGATCAGGTTCGATTAGAGATTAATGGTATAGAAGTCGATAGAAGCCGTGTTCTTGGAATAACTAGCTCGTTGAAAGGATATTTAACATGTACGACAAATAATTATAATTGTTACCAGAATGTAGGATGGAGTTTATATGATAAAAATATAGTTAATGATAAAGGGGAATTTAGCGCTTGCATACCATTAAAATATTGGTTGGGATTTTTTGAAGATTTTAAAAAAATATTAATAAACTGTCGAATAGAATTAATTTTAACGAGATGTAATAACGATTTAAATAGTTTGCACACTAAAACTGCGAATTTAGCGACTACAGGTACTGTTACACTCAATAAAGTAATTTGGAAAATCCCACATATTAGTGTGGATGATTCAGAACGGTTAAAATTAATGAAAATTGTAGAAAGAGGAAAAAGTTTATTTATTCCATTCAGATCGTTTGAAACTTATGAATATCCTGAGCTTGGTAAATCTAAAAACATAGTTTGGAATTTAAAGACTGCGTCAAAATTAGAAAAACCTCGATATGTCATAATAGGTTTACAAAAAAGTAGAAAAAATAATATCGAGCTAGATGCAAGTTTCTTTAATCATTGTAAACTAACCAACATTAAAGTAATACTAAACTCTGTTGTTTATCTGTACGATAATTTAAATTTAAACTTTGACAGAAAAAATTATGCAATATTGTATAATATGTATACATCGTTTCAAGAATCATATTACGGAAAAGATGAAGGTAAGCCAATATTAAGTCCAGAATCTTTCGAGACTCAAGCACCGATTGTTGTCATAGATACTTCTAAACAAAATGATACAGGTACAGCGTCTACTGTAGATGTAAGCATTGAAATTGAATCTTTAGATAATCTAGATGGTGTAAGTGCTTATTGTATTTTAATACATGATCGTATAATAGAATATGTACCTCTTAGTAGAGAAGTAAAAAAACTTGTATAAACTTTTCTTAAAACTAAAAAATTATTATATTAATACATTTATATTACTTGTGAATTGTAATACTTCTGAAAATAATAAAAATTCTATAAAATAAAAAAGGTTGTTATAATTTATTTAGTTGAATGTTTGTAAAAAAAAAAAATGGACTCAGAACATACATGTACGTTTTGGGGAAAAAATAAAATGGACTCAGAATATACATGTACGTTTTGGGAAAAAATAAAATGGACTCAGAACATACATGTACGTTTTGAGAAAAAATGTGAGCACGGTAACACAGTCTTGTCGATGTAGAAATCACCTATCGAAAAAGTAACAATATCAGTGTAAAAAAAAAATGGACTCAGAACATACATGTACGTTTTGAGAAAAAATGTGAGCACGGTAACACAATTTTGCCGATGTAGAAATCGCCAATCGAAAAAGTGACAATCTCCCTGTAAAAAAAAAAAAAATGGACTCAGAACATACAAATCCCTACTACTCACTTGACCCTGAATTTTAAAAGAGGGCATGAAGTTCCCTTCACTTATTTCGTTTGCTCCAAACGATGTCATTTGAAACAGAGTGTTATACCGTCTAGAATTATCAAAGAAATGTTTTGATAGAGGGTGAGAATTATCAATTAAACTTTTAATTAGGTCTGGAAGATCCTCAAATTGGTGTAAAACAACTTTACCGTCAGCGCAGCAAAGTCCATGGGTTTCATCTTTCCATTTTTTTGCATGGCACTTAGGACATAATATAGTCATTCGTCCAATTTGAAGCGCTTTAATATTTAAATAATCAATCTCGGATTGATAATTAAACGCTGATTTCATACTTAAAGCATTACGTTGGTCCTGTGCAAGTGTTTGAGAACGTTCTGGTGAATTATCTTTTTGCCTTCTGTTATACATTCGAGTTGCATTGGCAGTTTTTCTGCCAATGCGTGCTCTTGGAGCTCTTGGCATGATGATGAATTGGCCACTTATCCGAAATTTAACTGTATTAGCATGCCCAATATACCTTTATAAGAATAATCAAAAAGTAGGTGAAAAAACTAAGCACAAATTATGCTCGTAATGGGCGTATAGCAAATAACCACACTCGACGCCTACCAAGCTCAGACTGAGCCCGTGATGCCACGTGCGGTGAGCTATGTGCTATTAATGCTAGATAATAGCGATTAACAATGTAGGTATACAAACACATAATAAAAATAGATATACTGACATATAAATATACCAATTGTAATTTGTAACTAATGGCAACAGTTGCCGGGTTGTTATAAAGATCAATAAATAAAAAATTAGATAAAACACTATGTGTGGAAAAATGCGTATAAAAACTTTTATGAACTTTTTTTACTGACAAAAGTGTTACTAAAACCTTCAGCAAAGTGTCAGGTTTCAGCCAAAAAAAATTTCAGCCAAATCGGTCCAGTAGTTTTCTCGGTTAGCGCGGTCGAAGAAAAACCCTTACAATTTTATATATAGTATAGATAGATAGATAGATAGATAGATAATAAATAATTTATTTAAATTCTCCTTCACCTTTTACATTTTCTTATAATTATAAATATTTCAAAGCTTCTTTCTACAAATCTATAATTCCAAATCTTACGAATACTAATGTCTTTCCTGTCTCCGTTTTATTCTACTTGATTTGTTGCTACAATATGTTTTTAAATTTATTTAATCAATTTAATATTTAATTTTCTTTTTTTTTCTTTTTAATTTGTGTGATATAGTTTCACATTATTTTTATGGACAGTTACTTGTCGTCTCCCTCTTTGAATTAGTATATTTTCGTTACTTATTATTTTTAATACTTCAAATGGTCCTAACTATAATGGATGTAATTTAGTTTTAGATGTATCATCTCTTAATAATATTAAATCTTTTTCGTTTATATCAATTGGATTTTCTTTTATATCAAATCCTTCTTTGCTTTTTATTTTATTTTTAATTAATCTTTCCCTAGCAATTTGGTACGATTCTTAAAAGTTTTGTTTTAAATTATATAAATAGTCATCATAATTATATCTAGGTTCTGGTTCTGATTTTAATTTAACAGGTATTATTGATGTTCTCCCATAAAGTAATTCATATGGTTGATAATTAGTTGAAGATTGTGTTGTTGAATTATATAATTGTTCTAATAAAATTAATTTATCCTCTTCGGTGTATCCTATGCCAATACATATTATTATTTCAATATCTGTATTGCGAAAAATATATCGTAACATTGCTTTAACTGTGTCCCACTTTAAATTATCAAGTTGTCCTAGTTTATTCTTAGCTAACTTCTTAATATCGTTTTCGATACAAAAATGTTTTAAATTTATTAATGCTAAATACGAGTACATATTTTCGTAAGTTGTTAATTGTTTATCTTTGGTTTTATTGATTATGAATATTATATATCGGTTATTGAGTTTGTAATGTTGGATATCCCCAATTGCTTTACTCTCTGGTAATAATGTATTGTTTCCAAATGTTTGTTTTAATTCGTAATTTATTCCTGATCTAAAATTATATTGCTTTGCGATTTCTGATACTATATTATATTCTAAAGGTGTTTCAATTAATTTACCGATCGTTTCTGTGATATTTTTATTTGTAATTAATTTTGTTTCTAAATCTTTTCTAAAGGTTTCGTAATTATTTTCTTTTATTTCGTTAATCGTATACATTCTTGATAACGCATCGACGTTACTATTTAATACTCCGGGTTTATAGACTATATTGTAATCGTATTGCTCTAAAAATATTCTCCATCACGCTAATTTTGTTAACGGGTCTTTTAAATTAAATAACCATTGCAAAGGTCGGTGATCAGTAACTATTGTGAATTTGCGTCCGTATAAATATGGTCGAAATTGTTTTACGCCAAATACTATAGCTAGACACTATAGTTCTGTCGTTGAATAATTACTTTCGGCTCTATTTAAAGTTAATAAATTCGAATGGACTAACGAATGTCAAAAATCATTTGATACTTTAAGAAACGCTTTATGCACAGAACCGATATTGCAATATCCAAATTTCGAAAAACCTTTTATTCTGACAACTGATGCTTCGGGAAAAGCACTCGGTGCAATATTATCGCAACAGCATAACGATAAAGACTTACCCATAGCATACGCAAGTAGAACTTTAAATAGAGCCGAAAGTAATTATTCAACGACAGAACTAGAGTGTCTAGCTATAGTATTTGGCGTAAAACAGTTTCGACCATATTTATACGGACGAAAATTCACAATAGTTACTGATCATTAGAGATGGTATTTATGTCATGGTGTTTTACTTGAGTAGTGTTCACTGTTTTTCGGACATCCTGGGGAAATGTATTATCTTTGAATTTACATGTATTGCATGACCATTTTTGTTTCGTTGTCTTAGACATTTTACGAAATGTCGTTTCTTTCAAAGCGACACACATAAAGTGGTAAAATTCGTTACATACTGAGCACAATAATTGGTCGTCTTCATACACATCCTCATTACACGCGTTGCATACCGTCATAATTTCGCTAATTAGATATAAGAACGTGAACGCACAGATAAGAGACACATTAAACTATACTTCCGCACTCGACGAAAGTCTAACGATAACTGAATATTAATTATCATTAATTTATTTTATTGTTATCTGATATCAATCCAGAATGTTTTATTTTTAGAGAGTTAAAATATGTTTTTGTAATTAAAAGTAAAGTTGGATCAAGATTTTCAGGAATACATTTTGGTGTTGTTTATTACGTATAAAATATTTTGGAAAAGTAAAAATGATAGTAGAACAATATAAGTTCTGATGAAAAATATTTTTTCTCGTCTAAATATTTGTGTATGTACTAATACAATTATGCTACTAGTGACTTAAATTAATTATTGTTAGCTCGTGGGTAAGCGCGAATAAAGATATTAAGACGGTAGTATTTACGTTTTATATTCACTCGTAACGTAACAAACGAACGTTTATGAAATAATAAACTGCGTTCCCGAATAAGAACTTGTCAGACCATATCCGCCGACTGCGAGTAATAGGCGTGGCCGTATCGTCGCGTGCCTGCGCCGCGCAAAAACACCGAAAAGCGCATTCTCTCGGCCGTTGTATACGTTTCACTTTCAGTGAGACGTCCTCTTAAAAACTTATTGCAAGATAAATCAAAGGTATTAGCGAACTCACTAATAATTTCAAAATATTTACTTTTATAATGTGTGTATGAATTAATGGTACTAAGAATATCCATAGAAAATGAGAGAACAAAAATACAATACCGGTGTTACGAAAAATTAGAATAAAGGATAGAGATATGTAAGTTAAACAATTAATGATAAAGCTTTTTCGTCACCAATAAGTAAAGCCTTAGAAGTTTCATCTTTTTTAACAAAGATTTTACTATTCTTAAACCAAATAAACTTGTAACCTAACTCACGTGCAGCTGATCTGGCTTTTAAGAAGATGTATTTATTTGATTGTGTCATTTGTTCATTTATGTAGATATTTTCACTTGCCCATTCCGTGTTGAGATTATGTGCATTTAGTTTTAGTTTTCTTGCTTCAGTTATAAGCTTGTATTTATGTTCTTTGGAGTCAATAGTAGCTACAATTTTTCTAGGTTTATTACTTTGGCTTGAAAAAGTTCTGTATGCGCTACATACCGAGAGACCCACGTTTAATTTTGACAGTTTTCATTTTTCTCTTCTTGGACACCCATAATAATTCACAATAATACCCAACACAGATAACAGATAACATATACTTAATACTAGTGCGTGTTTGTGTGTGTGCGTGTGCGGCCGACTGGTGATTATAATTAGGTCACTTTGACCTAATTAGTGGCGGCCTCGGCGGCCGTCCTATTTTCCCGACCCATTATCGGCTTGAACAGAAGGATATCCACGCCCATTTTTGGAAGCACTGGCAAAACGAGTATTTACAAACACTCCAACGCCGAACCAAATGGACAACACAGGTTGACAAACTGAATATTAATATGCTGGTCCTGGTCCGAGAACCAACTGCTCCACTAATGTGGAAACTTGTATGGATTCTGCAATTGCATCCAGGTTCAGATGGGATCACACGAGTAGCCACGGTTCAAACACCAACTGGAATTTTATTAAAAAATATTAACTTACCCGCTTTTCTTTTATTAATATTACGTATGATTTGTTTTTCTACAAATTTGAACGATGCAATGCTAACCTATATTATTTCAAGATTATATAATTTTGTGTACCTAGAATAACTATAATGGTGCATTGGTACATATTATTATATTTCTGTTTATGTCTGTTTCTTTCAATAGTATGAGGCCACAACAAACATGTACCGTCAAATTTATATCATTATTGTGATTTTTTCTAGACTTCACCCCCTTTTTTTGACAGCAAAAATGCATTGTCTTGACATTTTTTGTACCATTTTTCAACTTCTTATTTTTTCAGAAATGCTTTTTTTCTACGCCATCCAAAGTATGTGTTGTCGCTAAATATCATTCAATTACATTTTCTGGAATGTTTGATGAAATACAGTCAAAATTTGGTCCAATACTTTCCGAGTAATTCTAATTTAAAATTGTGTAAGAAAAGTGCAAAATTTGTGTATCTCGAATTATTATCAATTAGGGATAACATGAAATTACAAATTATATCATAATATAAGTTATTATAATTATTCTAATTAATATAATTTATTTTCCTTCATACTTAAATTTATTAAAATAATTCAAATACTGCTCCTTCAAATTTTGATTTCAGAACATCAACATTTACTGCAAAATTACTCCAAAAAAATTCCGAATTGATATAACGAAAATGTTAAGAAAAACCGGTAGAGGGAAAAAGAATAAAAAAATGATGTTCTGCTTCAAACCTATAAAAAAATTTGAATATGTTTCATTTCATCATTTTATAATAATAATAATAATAATCATAAAAAAATTTGAATATGTTTCACTTCATCATTTTGGACGTCATATTAACAATTAATTTGTATGAACATTTCCTAATTTTGTACAAAACCAAATATGCTGTAAAATCTGAAAATGAAAGGGAAAGTTTTGTTTCATATGGATTGGTTTTTTAAATTTATTTGATATAATTTTGTTATTTCAACACTCCAAATGTACATTGCCAACAATGTGCACACACTCTTATACCGAATTGAGCTTGAAATAATTAACTGTCTTTCTTGTTTGGAGTGTACCCATTTTATTTATTTTGATCGCATACCCCTACATTCTACTTAAAAGTGTGAACATTTAATATAAAAATTCAGTAACAAATTGTTACATTTATGGATTGTGCGCATGTGCATAGATATAAGGTTTTTAATTATTTACTTATAAACAATTATTTACTCGAATACAGAAGTATAACAAAATAAGAACAAAGAATGATTTATAATACTGACTCATAATATTCTAACACAAATAATTATACAGTATGTACATTAAGATAAATAATGATATTATACAGTACTGTTGCATCGATGACTTCATTGTGAATTTTTAGGCGAATATAATGTCATAACACATTGATTTATTGGTACATTTTAATCAAAAAATATTAAAGTGATATATGGTTTCTAACAAAAATAAAAATAAAATTTGTAATTTCATATCCACTTCAAAATCCCTCAATATGACTCATGATGTTGATATATCCCATTCGAATGAAATGCTCCAATAAAAAGTTCGAGATGTATATGATACTTTGAATTTCCAAATGAAAAACTTTTTACTGTTGGTTTGAGGAAACTGATAGGGAGAAAGAATATCTAAGAATCTGCGTAGAGAAAAGTGTTACTGACAGCCCTAGGTAAACTTTCAATAAACCAAACTTCTTTCCGAAGAAAATAATGAGTGGATTTAAAAAGTTACAGATATCAACAACAGTGTAACGCACACTGTTAAGTCCTACTGGCTAGAAACATTAACTGTTGTCTTTTTTATGTTTATTTTAGAATAAAACTACATATAATTTTATAGTTGTTAGATATCGGAATATTTTGTAAATAATCAAATGGTATACGGACAATGAGTCATAAAATGTAAATTTTTGTCACCAATATTAATGGAATAAATATTTTATACATGTGTACACAGTTATGAATTTAATATTATGATAAAAGTGAAAATATTAACTTACCTGCTTTTATTTTATTAAAATTACTGATTATTTGTTTACCTACAAATTTGAACGATGCGATGTTAACCTATATTATTCAGAGTATATATACTTCTGAAATCCTAGATCAACGTTTATGGTGCATTGGTACACTTTTTTATATTTCTTATGATTTCTGTTTCTTTGAATAGAATGAGGCCACATCACAAATGTACAATCAATCTGTATCATAATATTGTATAAAGGGTGATTTTTTCTAGACTTCACCCCTTTTTTTTACATAATAATTCATAATTTTGAAATTTTTTTTGTTTCATGTTTCAAATTCCTATGTTTTCCGAAATATTTTTCCCCCCATCTTAAGGTTGTTCTATGTCAAAACAACCTTTTGTTTTTCAAACAAGAAGATTTTATTTTTTTGCAATATATCATTCAATTAAATTTTCTGGAATGTTTGATATATAGTAGTCAAAATTTGGACAAATATTTTCGGAGTAATTCTTATTTAAAATTGCGTATGAAAAGTGTTAAATTTGTGGCTTCCCTAATTATTATCAATTAGTGATAACAAACAATTACATAATTTATCATAATACAGGTAACTATAAATATTATAATTAATATATTATATTATCCATTCTACTTAAATTTATTAGAATAATTCAAAAACGGCTCGTTCAAATTTTGATTCCGGAACATTAACATTTACTGAAAAATGACTATAGAGAAATGCAGTAGTGGAAATGGGGTGTTCCCCCATTTGAGAACAAAAACTTTGTATCTCCACAAGACATACTTAAGATCGCATTATATAATAATATCTTTAAGACGTATCCATATAAATATAATGTGTAACCACGGATACATTATATAATATGTATAATTGTATGTATCACGCACATGCATGTGTTATACACTACACAAACGAGTAAAATGAACCGCTCCCCGGAAAACGATAAGGTCGTCATGGTATATACTTAGTAAATTAATGATAAAAAAAAATGAAACAATATGCAGGTGCAATCATATTCCAGTTATTGGCCGCCGCCAACAACGAGTGTGACAAGATGTTACCATGACCCGCAATATTATGCCGTACGAAGAACCTTGTCGATAAATAGATATAACCAAATCCTACAAAAATAGTCACAGTTCTCAGCCTCATATTGTGAACAGGAGTTTATTTAAAAAAAAAAAGTTCACACGTTATGTCATTAATTCAATAAATGTTTATTAACGTAATATAACTTAAAATATATTAATTTATTGATTTTTATTTTCCCGTTTTTCATTAACAATGCTATCAAATCGTTTAGCCATTAAACCTTGAAACATTTTCTGAACGTAAGATTGTCCGGTTATATGGTTATACAAAGTAACAACCGAGCCGTTATAATATGAGATGAGACCTATAGCTTCAGTAATCTGAAAAAAATGATAAGAATAAACAAATTAAAATAAGCATATATTTATTGGATGCATTTTTTTAGACATTTCTGATATATTTGTTATGATTTAAATTGGCGATGGTATCTTTCATTAAGAAAACAATTGTATGGTCTTTTTATCACTAAATGGATAAGTTATACGTTTTAACTGACAACTGTAAAACCATTACATTCCTTATTATGGTTAGAGTCCAAAAGTTACAACATATCTGCTGTCTTTAGTAATAGGTACTAATAATATTTTGATAGATATATCAGAAAAAATTCCACAATCACATCGTGTTGTGTTATGATTTTATAAATAAAGATGAAGATAGTTAAATGTTAAATATTGATAAAACAAGTATTTTAAATAACTGTATACATCCAATAAAATAAGTGAAATCATATTTGAAAAATATCACAAGATACAGCATAGCAGATGATTTAATAGAGTAAGCATACCACTTTGATAATGACGATTTATTATTCTGCTATGTTATAAATTTTAATTGAATACTCACTCCCACTTTCTCACAAATTGCTGTATTTTTATCCATATCCACTTGGTATAAATTAACATTCTTAAAACGATCAAACTTTTTAAAATTTTCCATCCATATTTGAACGTCTGTCCAATCCTTTGATTTTCTACACAATTTAAAAATTAAAATAAACTTTTAATTTTACAATTTTTATCACTAACTTAATAACTCAGTCGAGCGAAATCATATTTTTAAGGTTATACTCTCAATATTTTTATAAAATTGAATATATCTTTGTTCATATTTGGGTTAAATAATTTATTTTTAATCGGGATAAAATTATATTATAAAAAAAATACAAAAGAAAAATAAAATAATTTGCATTTCGTTATGAACATCAAAAATATTTACAAACTCAAAAAATTAAAAAATAAATCATAATCTAAAAAAAGAATACTTACTGAGACATAAATACTACAATTGCCAATTCTGAATGTTTTGTGGTTAAAAATTTTTGATATTGATCATTGGTTTCGATCAACAAAAAAATGCCTTCCTCTAAAATATTAGCAATCATATATATTAAAGCATCATAGAAATAATTCTCTAAAACCATAAACTTTGCTAATAATTTCATATAAGGTAGAGAAGCCTGAATTCAAATTATTAAAAAAATTGCTAAGGATGATTTTAACAATCAATATTTCTTATGATAACATCAGTAAGTTTTAGCATATACTTGAGAGATCCGAAAAAAAATTCAATAACCAATTGTTAGTTATTATTATCTTATAAAATGTATGATAAGTTCTGATTATTGATTTTACTTATAACTGATAAATATTTAAAAATTAAAATCACTTTAAAGATATTCAAAGTGAATTGAACAAAGTATAATATAACCGTAGACTTACGTTTCAGGACCAAATCATCAGAAGAACTAAGAACAGCTGCTTCTGTACAATTTAATACTTAATATTAATATGCAGATAAACTTTTTAATTTCATATGATGTATGCAATAAAAATGTATTAAATGTACCCTAAAATACTATCGCATCACCGATTGGCAATTGATCATTAATGATATTATGAACACAAATAATGACTTATTTATTTATTTAAAATGCATAAGAAATCTTTTGTATTTATATAAAAATGTAGAGAGTGAACCTTCAATAAAAATTATTTATTTTAATTAGAAAACGAGTTTGAGTAAAACTTTTTTGCGTTGTACTTATTAAAGTATTATTTTTTAATTAGAAATAAAAATAAAAAATTAAAAAATAAAAATTAAAAAATAAAAAGCATAATTTTCCAAAAATAATTTTAATATAAGTAATTAAATAACACTGAGTTGCTTGGTGGTGAACTCGAAAGTAATGTTTCTGCACTTTGCTTTATCTTGGTAGTTAGTAACTTTAAATTACTAAATACTTTCTTAACAGAACAACGCATAATATCAGTCCTACTGGCTGCAGACAATTATTTTTGAATTATTTTATATAAATAGATAATGTAACTAGGTACCTATACTCTATAAAATAATTATACGCCATCAAAAAACTTTTTAACTAATCTAATTTGGTATACGAACAATGAGTCATAAAATAAAATCAACGTTACCAATTTTAATAGTATACATATTCTATACATATGCACATAGTTTTGAATTTAATATTATAATGTAAGTGAAAAATTTTAATTACCCGCCTTTCTTTTATTAACTTGATTGATTATTTGTTGGCCTATAAATTTGAACAATGTCATATTATTATTTTGGTATATGTTTAAATCGTTTGAGTAAGTTGAAATCTATTATTTCAAATATATATTGTTGCGAGTCCCCGGAACATAGTCAACTTTACATTGGTCGAATGTACTTATTTTATAACGAATAATAAAAATACATTTTAGATTTCATAAACAATGTTAACATGGTTATATGTTCAGTATTCAGGAAATCCTGGCGTTAGTAATTTTACCATAAAAACCATGTTTTCCACGATTTTTTTTTTGAAATCTTAATTTTGAACTGTTGCAATACAAACATTTGTACTCAAATAGTAACACCAAATTGTTTACGAAAAATATTATTTTCTTTATACTTTATAAGATAATTATAAGCTTTCTATAATTTTTGAGGAAATGTAAGTCAGAATTTGGACCAATAATTTCGGAGTAATAATTCAAACATTTTAGCTAAATTAGGAAAGATTGATATTGGTTTGTAAATTTTTATGTTAGATGGATCTCCAGAACCTTATGTATGTATTTCAATCGAACGACACTGCTACTGAACTTGTTTGGACACGATGTCAACCACTGGACATATATTGAGAAAAAATAATATACTTCTCACCATAAGAAGTTACTCATGTAATTTACACTAATACCACCCCAAAAAAGGACTCTGGTTTCGTTGAAATAAACCCACTCATACTGAAAGCCAAAGAAGACGGATAATCTCCTTAGACATATATAACATGCTATTCTACGAAGGGAATTTGTTCAAAAAACATTGGAAAAAGCATCAAAAAAGTCATCATTCTTATGAATACAGTTTAACCACCAGTACTAGATACATCATGGCTCATACTGACCAATATCACTTATTAGATGTTGTAGAAAATCATTGAAAACTTCTTCTTAGTCTATTATAATGACTTATAGAAGAAAACGATTAGTTTGAAGGAACTCTTTTGCTAAGTTTATTTGTTATTTTCATTAATTTTTTCCTTTTCTTTCCGATTTATACGTTTAGTTTTAAGTTACTTTGATTGCTTCGTTTACATTTGTATTTCATGTATGTATTCTTTGTATCAAATGGAATCTTGAACAAAAAATATCACATGAACCAAAAATGTCTAGTTCACGTTGAAGTATGGAGCAGCTATTGGGATAGTCAATACTATAGTAGATTTTAGTGTCATCGATTAGATGGGAAAAGGTAGTAAATAGAAAATCAATAATAGTAAGATCTAAGTTATCTTGAGACCAGAGTATATGAAGGATATTGAAATCAACATATAACATAATTTAAATTGGTTTAATGGAAGATATTATATGATCTTCAGATGAAGTAAAGGATTCGAAAACTAGCAGATGTGTATTAGAGGTAAATAAACCGAACCAATAAGGAACTTGGTGGTGTTAATTTGTATAATCTAACCCACCCACATCCAGTCCGATTGCTTAGTCTAAAGGTATAAAGTCCATGAGACAAAAACCAAGTAGCTGGTTAGAACAAATACCACAATTGCCCTTTTTTTTACAAAACAACCCATGAAATGGATCTCATATTAAATTCGATGTCCCTACGTAATAAAAAAAAAAAAAAATGGGTCGATAGTTATGAATTTCTTTTATAACAATCCCGCCTTGAATGAAAACATTATATACAAACACAATATAACTCTACTTACTAGCATCCGCAGATACTACAGATGATTTTCTTTCAACAGCTGTGCATTAAAGAAAATGTTTTATCATTAGAATATTAGATACCTAAATCTGTAATGTATGCTTGGCAGCAATAACCATATTTACATTTGACATTTATGACTTGATGTGCATTTGCAATAAAATTTTACTCATTAAAACGGAGTCAATAAAGTTATTGCTTTTGATTCTGTTTAATTTGTATTACAAAGCGAGCATAAATTAAGAACGATCATAATTTTCGAAAAATATTAATGATATGGAACGTAATTAATTCACTCAGTGGATTAAAAATATTTGTTTTTAATTTTTTTATTTACAATAGGTTAAGTTATGTATTATTTTATTTGTTAATAAACAATCACTCCTTGAAAAATAGTATGATATATAAAAGAAAAATATATAATATAAACATACTTACTGGAACCATCAGATTTTACAGCTGATTTTTTTTCAGCATCTGAAAATTGTTGACAATGAAATAAAATTAGGATTAAGCTGTTTAAAATGATTATGCAAGCTTAACAGCAAAGATGATATTTAAATTTAATATTTATAATTCAGTGAGTTTTTGCAATTAATAATTATTTTAAGAATTTCTAACAAAGGCAGTAAAACTGTTAATTTTTTATTTTTTTTGTGTTTTTTTGCAATATATATTGAGTCCATTTTAGATTTAATTGCAACATAGTAATATTTTTTTATGTTTTCGTAAGATTTTTACCTTTTTTTGCTTTTCTTCGTATAAAATTAAGAATAATTTTGTTGATTAATTCACTCAGTGAATAAAAAATACTTATATTTGATTTTTTTTAATTACAATATACTATGCATTTAATTTTTTACTACAAAACAATATCTCCTAGAATGAAGTAATATATATAAAGAGTTAATTATACAATATAGAATACTTACTAGAAACATCATTCTGTACAACTGATTTTTGTTCACCAACTGTAAATCCAAGACGATGATATATTATTAGATATTTAAAATATTTATGTGTTGCAGCAATAATGACATTTAATTTTAAGCCAAGGTTTTTCTGACATTTTGTATAATTTGTAATACCATTTGTATGAGTCATCCAAATAATGTGTAACAGATTTTTATTGCAACATAATTATCATTTTTTTTTGTGTTTTCTTTCGATATAGACTTTTTTTCATAGTTTTTATAAAAAATCATGAAACCTTAACTTATAAAATTCACTCAGGAGAATGAAAATATGTGTATTTAATTTTTTTAATATGATAAGAGTGTCGAGGTGAGTACAGGTACTGTACATTTATACAACTGTATTGCTATTATACATTTAAAATCAATGTACCAATACTTTCGGAAATACGATTCTGAGTGAAAGAGATCGGAGGAATCAGGTCAAAATGTTTATATTTATAAAAAAGCAATATGAAAGAATAAAATGCAAATTTTAGTATAGTGTCCTCTTATTTAAGTTTCATTATTATATTCTATTATATCTAGGTATAGATATACCGAAGTTGTATCTTTATGGTATATTTCTTACATTTTACAACGCAGCTATAAATTTGGTAATGGTCAACGACCATAGTATGTTGTGATTTAGGTGTAATACAAGTTAGATTAGCTTAAATATAAGTATAAATGGACTTACCTTGGCAGTGTATACCCTGATCTATCGTGCAATATAGTGTCAGAAGAACGATTACGAAATAGTATTCAACAGAATACATTTTGAACTATGATAGTTTATATCGAGATTGTACTGAGAAGTGAGAAGTTATAAGGGTTTATATTATAACAAATTATATAGTATACCAATTCTTTTATAGCATTTCGTTAATGTTACCTAATCAATTTACACGTCATTGTTTACTGGGGTACAGCAGTGTAACACTATAAGAAAGAAGAATGATTTATTATACTGACTCATATTCTAACAATACGAATAATACAGTTGTATTGCAATAATGACTTCATTACGAACATAACGTCATAATACATTGATTTAGTGGTACGTTTTCATTTCAAATATATGAAATATTTTTAATTTTTTCCTATAAAAAATAAATTTATAAGATAAGAGCTATAAATTATTAAAATTTTTTCGAAATAAATCATTAATAATTATTTTTTGACAGGCGAATTGTGAACTAAAAATGCGAAAATATTATTTGATTCAACTATTAATGTTTGGTTCATACGTGACACCTATGAGTCACTTTTTTCCATTATAATACACTGTAAACATTTTTTATGATATAGTTTTTTCAACATGATTTAAAAATCTATTTAACCGGTTATTAAATATGTACATAACAAAAAGGTTGGGAAAACCAGTGAAGGCAAGAAAAATATTACAAATGTACGAAATCAAATAAGCTGTAAAATCTAAAAATGAAAAGGAAAACTTTGTATTATACAAATTGACTTTTTAAATTTATTTGACATACATAATATTGTTTTGCACTCGATGTACACATACTCTTACAACAATTTGAGCTTGAGATATTTAATAGCCTTCCTGTTGGAGTGCACCCAGTGGATGTACTTATGGTACGTTAGGAGATCCGGCGTATGGAAAATGAGCAGCGTTGCGAGATCCGTTTTCGTTGTGAAATCCGAATGGGTGGATCTCGCAACGTTTTCTCTATATATTGGTATTATAAGTGTCCTAGAACGATTTCCAGCCAAAATTAGCCGGATCTCTTAAAGACCCATTTTTGAAAATTGTGTGTGTTCACCTGTGTATATTTTATTATGTTCATTTGTATTTTAACAATGTTCGTAATTTTATGTAGTGGATGTTGTGAGATCCACAACGTTTAATGAGAGCGGCAACGTTGCACTGTTTGTTCATCAGTTATATATTAAGCACTTTACGAGTTCCCATTTTATATTTTATAATTTGTATTATTATTTTATATACAATCTGCTAGCAGCAGTTTAAAGGTACAATAATATTTGTGCAGCGCGTTCGACGCGCGACGGATCGATTAATCGGGTATATTTATAATATATAAATAACTATGTTACAATCATACTTATATGTAATAACGATTTTTCTGAGATTTTTTCAATAATCTAATAATAGTAAAATGTGAGTATAATAATATTAAATTATTATGCTTGTAATTTGTAATCATTTATTAGTGTTATACATTTATAACATAAATTTTTTTTTTTTATAGAAATCGTTTATTGGTGTAAATTTACAATCTATACATAAATGGTACAATGAGTAAATATGAGGAGTAATTTATTAAAAGGAGGCGGTGAAAAAGACATTGAGTAGAAATTTCACATTAGAAATGTCTACATGGAGGTTGATTTAGGGAGGTGTAGTAATAAACAATTTAAGTTATATTTGCGTTGAGAAGATCTCTGGGCCATTCGCGTTTGAGGCGTCTGTCTTGGGTGTCCGGAAGAGCATTGGTATGAAGTTGAGCAATGAGGGTATTTGAATGGTGTTCCATATTGGAGTGGAGTCGAAGATAATATTTTATAGCTGTTTGTTTGATGGTAGGGATTTGGAGGTCGTTGTGAAGAGCGAGATTTGTGACGTACCAAGGGGCTTTAGAAATTGTGCGGAGGCAGATGGCTTGAAATGCTTGAATGGTTCTTGTGTTCGATGGTTTAGCGGTACCCCATAGCGCGATTCCGTATGACCAGATGGGTTGCAGTAGGGATTTGTAGAGTAGTAGACGGTTGGAGATGGGCATGTTTGACTTCATGAGAGGCCTAAGGATGTGAAGGCGACTATTTAGTTTTTTGCGTTTGGCTTTGAGGTGGGGGCCCCAGGTGAGCCTTCTGTCAAACAGTAGACCAAGATAATTGACTTCATTTGTGTGAGGGATGATTGCATTCTTAAAAGTTATGTGAGGACAGTTTCCGGGGCGGAGGGAGAAAGTGATGTGAGAGGATTTGGAGTCGTTGATCTTAATTTTCCATGCTTTGAACCAGTGGGATAAGCTGTTCAGATGGTTTTGCAGTAGTCCGCTTGCTTCGTGTGGGTCTTGGCTGGATGAAAGGATTGCGGTGTCGTCAGCGTATGTCCCAATTAGGGTGTTGTCCGTTGAAGGAATGTCAGCTGTGAACAGTGTGTATAAGAACGGGGCGATGTCACTTCCCTGAGGGACACCGGCTAGAATGTTATGTGTGCTGGATAGTGTGGATTTTAATTTGACTCTGAATGTTCTGTTATTTAGGTATGATTTTAGAAGTAAATAGTACGGTGCAGGAAAGATTTTTTTAAGTTTGAATAATAAGCCGTCGTGCCAGACAGTGTCAAAGGCTTGAGCTACGTCGAGAAACAGACCTGATCAATATTTTTTTGTTTCTAGAGATGTGGCAATATGGTCTACTACGCGGTGGAGTTGGTGAAAAGTTGCATGTTTGGCTCGAAAACCGAATTGGAAGTTGGGAAGGGCATTTTGTTTGAGTGCGATTTTTACAAGTCTTTTCAGAAGAAGTTTTTCAAAAATTTTTCCAAGCGTGGGCAGTAGACTGATTGGTCTATACGATTCAGGCATATCAGGTTGTTTGCCTGGTTTAAGTATAGTTATAACGTGTGCTGATTTCCATGAGGTAGGGAAATAAGATAGTCGAAATATGGCATTAAAGATGTAGGTGAGAAGAATGATGGTTTTTGGTGATAAGTTTTTTACTGTTGTGTTGTTTATGTGATCATGGCCGGGTGATTTATTTTTCTTGAGTGTTTTGATAATTGATAGAACTTCGCCGGGAGAAGTGGGCGAGGCTGGAAGTGCCATGGGCAGAGGTGACGAGATGAATTGATCAACTTCGCGCATGTGAGTAGTATCTGGTGAAATGTTGTGTGGTTTAAATGTATTTGCAAGATGGTTGGCCAGGAGGTTTGATTTTTCTTGGTCAGTGTTAGCGAGATTGTTGTTTTGATAAAGAGGGGGGATGGTAGATTTATGCTTTAGGAGAGATTTGGTTTTTCTCCAGAGAGACCCGTTTGAAGGTGAGAGAGATTGAATATGGGAGGTGTATAGTTGATTTTTATGTTTCTTGAGAATTGACTTGAGTTTGTTGGAAAGGTAATTGTACCGCTGTTTGTCGATCGGGTAGTGAGTTCGTTGCCAAGTATTTCGAGCCCGACGTTTTTGAGAGATGAGCTCTCTTATTTGGGGAGTGATAAGACTTCTGGAGTTTTCTTGAATTGCAGCTGTGGTGGAAGATATTCGAAGTGTATCTTGAATGTTGTTTGTGAGGGTGTTTATGGCTGAATCTATGTCGGAGGGGTTTTTTAACTTTATGTTTAAAGAGGAAGAAGTTGACATAATATTGCGAAATTTATTCCAGTCTGTGCGTTTTTTGATGAATTGGTGTATGTGAATATTTGCTTTAATTCTGAGGATAAGAGGTGTATGGTCGGAAGCAGGGTCATTTAGGTTAAAAATATTTTTATGGATGTGATTGGGAAGGTTAGATAGAAAAAAATCAAGATAATCAGGATGGCGGTTTGCATGAGTTGGCCAGTAGGTGGGGGAGGCTGGAGAAATGATTTTGGAGCGTTTGTTTGTTATAAAGTACATAAATTTTATGTTATAAATGTATAACACTAATGCATAGGTATATTATAGCCTATATTATATTATAATATTACACTTCTAACAGTATACTGTATTTACACATACTATGCATAATAATTAATAGAATAATATAATTTCATGTATTTATATTGAGTATTTACTAATTACTACCTACTTGACTTACTATATAATACGTCATTCGTCAATTAGAATTGTTAATATTTCTATATTTCTATCAGTCTGATGAATTTATAATTATGCTTATTATTACTTTATAAAGAGGTTTACTTAAATATGTTTACTATCTGATCGTATTGTATTTTAGTATTCAAAATTTAAATATTATATCATATTATTGAATACCAAACGCTTACCAATATACTATCCGAGAGAGTAGTATTTGGTAGATATTCAAAACTTATTTGCATATCCCATTCGAAATCATTTTTCCAACTTCTATCCGTAAACGATATAATTATTTTAAAATACAACAGCGAATAATTGGATTTGATAAATGTACTTAAATGTTCTTTTCGATTCAAAATTACCCATAGCTACTTACTGACTACTGTTATGATTTTATTTTTATTATTATTCGTTTATTTACCAACAAAATATATGTTTGTACAATGATAACATGTATTATTACAAAGTTGGTCTACTCACTAAAGCCTGTGGTGTGAGTAGGGTTCTGATTAAAATAATATAAAATACAATATTACATAAATATATCTAAGTAAAACTTAATTAAAAACAAATTTTTAGTCAAATAATACCTATATCACATATACATAAAATATTACTAAATAACAAAATCATTAAAATTTACTGTATCGATATAATTTTAAAAATTACTACAGGTATAGCCAAAAACCGATAAATTAATTTTAATCCGTACACAAATTTTGCAAAAAACAAATAGTGTATAAAACTTATAAAATTCAGTTCTCACTAAAGGGATTACAATCTCATTTGAACAATTATATCTAGTACCATATGAATGTGAAGAATAATTAATTAATTTTTTATAATTAAACATAAATATAGGTACATAATTTCTTGTAATACAAATTATCTTAATTAGATATTCATTAAAAATATAATTACTAGGGTAAAGACTTGGTTTGAAATAACTAACAAAAATTAATTTAAAAATATTAAAAATGTTCGATATGTTTCATTATGTACAATATGTCATACATGTCCACGATAAGAAAAATGCCCTGTTACCCCCGCGACCCACGTATCCTACCACTCCAGTAAGAGATGGTTGGGACAAAGCAAGTTACGCTAAAAATAATTTACTATATACGGCCGATGAAATGATGATTCTGAAAAACGTAATTATAAATTTGTTCATACTTAAACACGTAGTTTTACTCGCCTAAGAATAGTCATCGGCCGTATATTATACTACATTATTTTCATGACTATATATAGTATATTATATTATTTATTATTTAAGCTATCATTATTACATCAACTATTCACATTGTCTTCCTTGCCGTCATTGTGTACGGATTGCGGACACTCTTATATAGTTATAGGTTTTTTTCGTTCGTATGTAGAATTATTACTACATCTACATATAATAATTTTTAGCTAGACATTTTAGCTAGCACTAGGTATGTCAAAAAGAACGCGTTATTCACATTATTAGTGTTTTATTAACGCGGTGCTAGAACACGACGTTGTAGAGAAAGCATGCCAAACTCAAAGTATGAACTGGGATGAACCAGATATATTGAATAGTTTAATAAGCGGGCCACATATAAAAATGTATAAAAAAAAAACATTGTATACTTATATTTAATTATTAAGTCATAATTATAATACAAACAATAATTCTTATTCAATTACAGTTTATCAGAAGATAAGATAGAAAAGTAACATAATGTTTAATCTAATATAGTTGGATATGAATTTAAAAAAATATTTTTTATGTTTTCATACGGTTTTAATTTTTCTTTTAATATTAGTAGTCCATTAACATTGGTAGCCGCGGCACACAAAAAATGACCGCGTATTTTACATGCCTGTTGTAGAAAATTACAAAATCACGCAACTATAATATTAAGTTGTAAACGCGTTCTGTTTGACATAGCCTTTAAACTTAAAAGGCGTGATCAAAAACTGATATATAAGAGTAAAATACACTGGTAGCTGGTAGTAAATAATACTGGTTTCAAAACCGTCACGGAGAATCATTTAAACATTGTTGTTGTGGCGATAACTAGTGAGTCGTACAACTAATATACAATATGTAATGAAGGGGATGGCAACGTCGCATGGATCTCGTAAAGTTGATACTTTAAAATAATATACAATTTAGGATCTCGTATAGTGCTTCAGATATGGTACCAATCTGAACACACACTGGATCTCACAACGTCTACTACAATATAATTTATAACACAAGTATGTTGGTGTATATAACGAGTATGTTATGTCAGAATATATTTTTAAAATATTGTGTTTTGGTCCCGTTGAAAAATACGTATTTAAAGTCATGGATCTCACAACGACAACTTTTTCAAGTGGATCTCACAGAGTACCATAAGCCCGTATGTGTGTATGTCTTTGATCGCATATTCATACATTCAACTTTGAACATTTTATATAAAAATATTAGTAACAAATTGATACATTCATGGATAGTGCGGGTATGCATAGATATAAGATTATTTATTATTTACTTTTTCGTCATTTATTCGAGTACAGCAGTGTAACAGTATAAGAACAAAGAATGATTTATAATACTGACTCATACTATTTCAATTGGTACAAATAATTATACAGTAGGTCCATTAATTTAATATATATATTATGATAACTTCACAGTACTGTTGCATCGATGACTTAATCGTGAATTTTTTGAGGTGAATATAATGTCATAACTCATAACACATTGATTTATCGATACATTTTATTCAAAATATTTTCAACTGGTAGACGATTTCTAACACAATAAATACATTTTTTAATTTCATATCCACTTATAAAGACAAACTTCATTCCTCCTAGACTTCATAACAGTTCAAAATAATGTCTTCACCCAAATTCAACACCACCGAGATTCTCTTATTTCCGCTTTAAATGGCAGTAAAAATTATGTAAATGATGCTCAACGAGGCATCAAATCAACTATCATCCCCCTCGCTGACCTCGTCTTTGTTATCAATTTAATCGTATGTCATCATTTACCAAATAATTAATGTGCATTTCAAAAAACACTCTGTATATGTTTCCATACAATACGTACTTGTTCATTTATTTCACACGTATACAGGTTATGATACCGATGTTTACACAGAGTGATTTGTCTCGTTTTAATATAGATAGTCAAATTC
This sequence comes from Periphyllus acericola, assembly GCA_949715065.1. Lineage (NCBI taxonomy): Eukaryota > Metazoa > Arthropoda > Insecta > Hemiptera > Aphididae > Periphyllus > Periphyllus acericola. The sequence continues at coordinate 47,760,023 of OX454265.1, forward strand.
TGTTTTTCTATGAGCATCCTTAGGAAAAGGCAATGTTGTTGAATGTTGACAATAATTTGATAAGTATAGGTTGATTATCAAAGATGCTGAAAATTAAATTTTCATTTTTTAACGTTTATAAATTTCGAGGATAGCATTTTTATAGAGCTTATTTTTCTAAAAATTTTGATGGTTCAATTTTAAATTTCCGTTGGATTAATATTTTTTTATAATTTTACAATTCACAATTTTAAATACCTATTAATAACATTTAACAAGAGCATACATAAAATAGTTGTACATGTGTTACGATAATAGCAATATCGATAATTCCATCATCATGTTTATTGTCTACGAATTTGATATACAATATATATAGAATAACCATTCACAAGTCAATGCTTATAATCCTTAAATTATCAAGGTATTATATTATAATATACCATAATTATAAACAGAGTAGGTAATACGGTACAAAAATACCAATTCATTTATATATGAATAAATGTATATCTGAAAATAATATATACATTCCTATATACAAATAATAATTTTTATTGTATATGCCCTAGACTCTGAGCAATAGATATGGCATATAATATGTATGAAAATACATGTAATTCGAAATAACATTCATTAACTCTACTGCAGTCAATGCTCGCTCAAGTTAAAAGCAAGCCAAGAAAGACACATAAGTTGAGGCAGCATTTTCAAAATCGTGATTCATACATTAATTTTATAACTGAAACTGTTTACTTTTTGTCGAGCTATTTACACTGTTAACAGAAATAAATTGTAAAAGTAGATAGTAGATAGGTGGTATACGGATTATTGTTGACAGTATAATACTATAATATAATATAAGAACTCAATCACGTCATATTCACAAGAAATATAAATACAACAATAATTCCATATACACAAATACTATTTTTAGATTCAGAGCCGTTTTCATAATACCACGTATGAAGCATTACTTTACCACCAGTATGGTCATACATCGATCTCGATGCTTATCAATGGGTATTCCCTACTTTTATTATAATATATTTTAAAAGTAAGAATTAAACTAAAAATTCAATATTTTAAGAATAAATGAAATGGATAGTTTTTATGAAACCCGATATTTTTCACCTTAAGTATAGGTTCCGGTTCGATTCCGGTTATTTAAAAAGTTAAAAATTCGGTTCCGGTTGAGTTCCGGTTCTTAATATTTTAGGGGTTTTTGGGTTCCAGAACCGGTTCTTTTCGGTTCGGTTCCAGTCCCTGATACTGACTCATACTATTTCAATACAAATAATTATACAATAATTTAATATATGTATATATTATGATAACTACACAGTACTGTTGCATCGATGACTTAATCGTGAATTTTTAAGGTGAATATAATGTCATAACACATTGATTTATCGATACATTTTCTTCAAAATATTTTCAACTGGTAGACGATTTCCAACAAAATAAATACAATTTAATTTCATATCCACTTATAAAGACAAACTTCATTTCTCCTAGACTTCATAACAGTTCAAAATAATGTCTTCACCCACATTCAACGCCACCGAGATTCTCTTATTTCCGCTTTAAATGGCAGTAAAAATTATGTAAATTATGCTCAACAAGACATAAAATCAACTATTATCCCCCTCGCTGACCTCGTCTTTGTCATCAATTTATTCGTATGTCATCATTTACCAAATAATTAATGTGCATTTCAAAAAACACTCTGTATATGTTTCCATACAATACGTACTTGTTCATTTATTTCACACGTATACACTATACAGGTTATGATACCGATATTTACACAGAGTGATTTGTCTCGTTTTAATATAGATAGTCAAATTCTGTTTTTCTATGAGCATCCCTAGGAAAAGGCAATGTTGTTGAATGTTGACAATAATTTGATAAGTATAGGTTGATTATCAAAGATGCTGAAAATTAAATTTTCATTTTTTAACGTTTATAAATTTCGAGGATAGCATTTTTATAGAGCTTATTTTTCTAAAAATGTTGATGGTTCAACTTAAAATTTCCGTTAGATTAAAATTTTTTTATAATTTTACAATTCACAATTTGTAATATCTATTAATAACATTTTCAACAAATTTTATCGGATAATGACGAAGTGATAATATTTTACATTTGGAACATAATAAGAACATAGCTTTGTGTAAAATCCGTTTGGACCCCCTGCATATTAGAATATAACATGTTTTCATGGTAAAGATATAAATCGACTTATGTGAAATATTAATATTGTAAAAATAATCTGGTTTAGTCCATGTTGCCCATAATCAATACAAATAATAAATAATAAATAGTTGTAGATATGGAAATTTGATCATGATTAAATTTCCTGGTTTATGGCTTATATGAGAGTTGTTATAGTATTTTTTTTTTTAATTATTAAACTTTATCCACTGTTTTGGGTATTTTTTTCCTTACATCATTTAATTCTTGTAAAGTGTGTAAGGGTTTTATTTTGTTGACGCTTGTCGGGTGAAATTGTATGCAAGTGTTTTATATGATAAAAAATATGTTGTAAATCTTTGTTGAATTTCACTGTTTTAATTGCCTTTTAATTAATGACATAAAACCCCGTTTAATATTTTTACGAAACCCCGAGATTCTGGGGATTAAACAGTGAATAAAATGTGTTTTATTACTACATTTTGCGATATTTCTTCAACCAATTTGTGTCTTAAGGTGTTACCTCTTAGTTAGAGACTCTATCTGATGAAAATTGTCTATTGATAAACTATTTTTAATATGAACTTTACTCGGCTGTTGCTGATTTTACTGCTTTAGTGAATATGTATTATTTGTTACTATACATCGGTCCACTGGTTATTTTGACTTATTGACCTTCCCGTTATTTTTTTTATTTTCTGCACACAGGTGTTAAGTTTTTATAAATTGTGTAGTCTCTTTATTTAGTGTAAACCAAGCTGGTCGCAGACCGAAATCAGACCGATGGTGACCGTCCGTCACTGATACTTATTTTCCCGTATGTAAACATCTTCGAGTGGTGTGAGTCTGCCCAGATCGACGGATAATTAGGGAGTTACCATTTGTGCAGTTACCATATTTCGGTCACGTAGTTTAAGTTCAGTTATAACTTATAACTAGTTACACATATAGTTATACGTAGTTTAAGTTCAGTTATAACTTTATAAGAATTCGACCGACTTGTGTGTAAGCTCTTTGGTCATTCCACCGAACCGTTCCGACCACAGAGACTCCCCCTCCTATGATCATTGAACTCTACGTCCTGCCATCCATTGTAAAAATAATTTGTATTGTTCCCTCTCCTCGACATCGTCGTAGTTACGTAGTAGCTACTGCCGTCGTCTCGAGACACCGGGAACCGACACGTTACGTTGCCTACCCGAGCCCAAGCTGGGCGCAAGAGGGTTATTATTATTATTCCATAGAGCGGTTTAAGGTCATATTCGTGACTGGTCCCTCATTCATCATTGTCGTTCAGACAAATGGTATTTTAATACTATTCTAGTGCTTTAAATTTGCCAAGCTAAGTTGTATTTATAATTGGAGAATTTTTATTAATGATTCAAAAACTTCACTATTAAATTACATCATTACATTGAGAGTCTTTTTTATTTTTACATTTATTGTTTTTTTACACGGAGTTTGGTGGAGTATTTTGATTGGGATATCAGTATTTTTTTATTTTTTTTTCCAAATAAAGGATAAATAATAATTAACGAATGTAGGGCATACAACATAAAAGCGTGTGCTTAGTATGATGACCAAAAAAAGTCCATAAGCCACAGAAATCGTTCCGTATTAATGACTTTTACTGTGGTGGAGGTGTATCCACATCTGTCGTCAATAAACAGGTCATGCCGTCCGATATAGAGAGATGTTATAGCATGGTCGTATAAACGGGCTGCAGGGGATATTACCTTTGAAAAATGTTTTGAAATTCCGTAGTTATTGATTGGTATTATTGGCTATAACTCCGTTAACATCTACATAACTTTTCACATTAAACTAGTGAAGTTGCAAGCTAAATTGTTCAACTGTAGAGCCGCTAGTTTTTCTTATTCAAAAACTTTAATAGAACCTGATGCTTCCTGTAGTTATACTTGGCGGGTCGCATGTTTTGTTACCGATGGAATTTTAAGGGATTTGCTTGTTAATTTTTTATTATTTATCCTTTTTTTTTGGAATTAAAAAAAATAGTGTGTTTCAACCAAAACACTTAGCTAAACTGAGTAAACCGCTAAATGTTGAGATATAATTTAATAGCTAAGTCTTTGTATTATTATTATAATTATCTGCTAACAGTTGAAAAAAGCTTGACAAATTTAATACATTAGATTAGTATTACACTTTTTCCATGTTAATGCCTATTCAATACAAATCTGATATACTATATTTACAGATGTAAATCTGTTACAAATGTAAGTTGCCAATCTAAGTACAATTATTAGCAGATCATTTTTATCAATAACTCAAAGGCTATTAAATTATATCATAACTTTTTAAGACATATATTCTTTCTATATTCTTATCTATCTAAATTATACAAAATTGATTTACCTACACTAGAGCACTAATTTTTAGATATATAGGTAAAATTATAGAAAATTATTGTTTAAAATTAGGTAATATTTACTGTATATTACATATTTTTAATGACATAAATATCTCAAAATGCAAATCAATAAATAATTGGTAGGTGAACAGTGCACACGGACATTTTACGAGTTGATAACAAGTAGAATCGTCGTCACATTATTCGCATTCTAAGACGGTCTATGAAACAATAAAATGCAAATTTCTGTGTAGTGTCCTTTTATTTAAGTTTCATTATTATATTCTATTAAACCTAGGTATAGATATACGGAATTAGTATCTTTATGGTATATTTCTTACATTTTACAACGTAGCTATAAATCTGGATATGGTCAACGACCATAGTACCCCATAGTATGTTGTAATTTAGGTGCAATACAACTTGGATGAGCTTAAATATAAATATAAATGGACTAACCTTGGCAGTGAATACCCTGATCTGTCGTGGAATATAGTATCAGAAAATAGTATTCAACAGAAATCATTTTTAATTCTTATAGTTAATATTGAGATGCACTGAACTCTTATTAGGGTTTATATTATAAACATTAAATAGCGGATCATTTCTTTTATAGCTTTGGTTTAATGTTACCTAATAAATGTACACGCCATTGTTTACTCGGGTACAGCAGTGTAACAGTATAAGAAAGAAGAATGATTTATGTTATAATGAATTATTATTTTTGGATACGCGAATTGTGAAAAAAAATGAGAAAATATTATTTGATACAAGATTGATACCATTATTGTTTAGTTTATACTTTAACACATGAGAGTCACTTTTTTTCATTATTATACACTCAAAATATTTTTTAAGGTATAGGCATTCTAACTCAATTTAAAAATCTATTTATTCGGGACATAAATATATAACAAAAATGTTAAGAAAAACCGGTAGAAGGAAAAATAATATAAAAATGTTGTTCTGCTTCAAAACCTATAAAAAAAATTGTAAATGTTTTATATCATAATTTTGCACGTCATATTATTCATTTATTTGAAAGAACATTTCCTAATTTTGTACAAAACCAAATATACTGTATAATCTAAAAATGAAAGGGAAAGTTTTGTTTTATACGGATTGGTTTTTTAAATTTATTTGATATAATTTTGTTATTTCAACACTCCAAATGTACATTGCCAACAATGTGCACACACTCTTATACCGAATTGAGCTTGAAACAATTAACAGTCTTTCTTGTTTGGAGTGTACCCATTTTATTTATTTTGATCGCATACCCCTACATTCTACTTAATAGTTTGAACATTTAATAAAAAAAGTTAGTGACAAATTGTTACATTTATGGATTGTGCGCATATGCATGGATATAAGGTTTATAATTATTTACATATTAACAATTATTAACTCCAATACAGAAGTATAAAAAATAAGAACAAAGAATGATTTATAATACTGACTCATAATATTCCAACACAAATAATTATACAGTATGTACATAAGGATAAATAATGATATTATACAGTACTGTTGCATCGATGACTTCATTGTGAATTTTTAGGCGAATATAATGTCATAACACATTGATTTATTGGTACATTTTAATCAATAAATGTTTAAGTGATATATGGTTTCTAACAAAAATAAAAAAATTTGTAATTTCATATCCACTTATAAATCCCTCAATATGACTGATGAAGGTGATGTATCCCATTCGAATCACCCACCCCCTTTCATCATTCAAATGTTTCAATAAAAAGTTCGAGATGTATATCATACATTCAATTTCCAATTGAAAAACTTTTTCCTGCTGGTTGAGGAAATTGACAGGGAGATAGAAGATCTATGAATCTGCGTAGATAAAAGTGTTACTGACACCCCTAGTTAAACTTCCACAAACCAAACTTCTTTCCGAAGAAAATAATTATGATTGGTTTTAAAAAGTTACAGATATCAACAACAGTTTAACGCACACTGTCAAGCCCTACTGGCTGGAAACAATAACCGTTGCCTTTTTTTTAAATATTAGAATAAAACTACATATAATTATATAGTTGTTAGGTTTCGGAATATTTTGTAAATAATCAAACGGTATACGGACAATGAGTCATAAATTATGAATTTATGTCACCAATATTAATGGAATAAATATTTTATACATGTGTACACAGTTTTGAATTTAATATTATGATGTAAGTGAAAATATTAACTTATCCGCTTTTATTTACTACTTATTAAAATTACTGATTATTTGTTTACCTACAAATTTAAACGATGCTATGTTAACCTAAATTATTCAAAGTATATATACTTCAGAAATCCTGGATCAAAGTTTATGGTGCATTGGTACACTTTTTTATATTTTTTATGATTTCTGTTTCTTTCAATATAATGAGGCCACATCACAAATGTACGGTCTAATTTGTATCATAATATTTTATACAGGGTGATCTTTTCTAGACTTCACCTCTTTATTTTTACAGAAAAATTCATAATTTTGAAATTTTTTTTGTTTCATGTTTTAAATTCCTATGTTTTCCGAAATATTTTTCCCCCCATCTTAATTATGTTCTATGGCAAAACAAACTTTTGTTTTTCAAACGAGAAGATTTTATTTTTTACGCAAAATATCATTCAATTAAATTTTCTGGAATGTTTGATATATAGTAGTCAACATTTGTTACCAATATTTTCGGAGTAATTCTTATTTTAAATTGCGTATGAAAAGTGTTGAATTTGTGTCATCCCTAATTATTAATAATTTATTAAATTATAATTTAATAATAATTTATTATCAATTAGTGATCACATGAAATTACAAATTTTATCATAATACAAGTTATTATAAATATTATAATTAACAATAATATATTTTCCTTCCTACATAAATTTATTAGAATAATTCAAATACTGCTCTTTCAAATTTTGATTCCAGAACATCAACATTTACTGAAAAATGACTCTAGAGAAATGCTGTATTGAAAATGGGGTGTTCCCATTTGAGAACAAAAACTTTGTATCTCCACAAGACTTACTTAAGATCGCATTTAATAATAATATCTATAAGACGTATCCATATAAATTTTATGTGTATCCATGGATACATTGTATAATATGTATAAATGTATGTATCACGCACATGCATGTGTTGTACACTACACAAACGAATAAAATGAACCGCTCCCCGGAAAACTATTAGGTCGTCATGGTATATGCTTAGTAAATTATTGGTAAAATAAAATGATACAATATGCATGTTCACTCGTATACCAGTTATCGGCCGCCGCCAACAACGAGTGTGACAAGGACAATAGGTAGAACCTTATCGATAAATTTATACAACCATATCCTACAATAATAGTCAAAGTTCTCAGCCTCATATTGTGAATAACAGGAGTTTCATTAAAAAAAAAGTTCAACACCACATGTCATTAATTCAAGTAATTCAATATCCTCATATATAAGAAAATTATGCATAAAATAATGTAATGACATAAATTTGGTTATTATAGTATATTATATACCAATATCGTTTAATGCAGATATTCTCATACTGGATGTTCATTTGGGGCCGCCAACAATATTTTTAGGGTCGCCAATATAAAAAATAACCAGTTAGGTGTTTTTGTAAATATCCTCATGATAATCATTGTTGAGAATTACGACTGATAAAAGTTGAGGATTGAAAATAAAAACGTACGATTTATAATATGAAATTTGGAACGGGAAATTTTAATACAATATTATATTATATCTTCATATAAATTGATCACGACTTTTTAATGTTATCATAATAAAAGAGTCACTCAAAATCTTGGTTACATTATAGGGGGGTGCGGCCTTTAAAATATTGAGAACCGCTGGTTTAAAAAACAGTATTTTAATTGTAATTGGTGAACATAATGTTTGATTGTGATCATACATAATGTAATTTCGATATAAATAATCTAAATAAATAAATCATTTCTCTCTCTCTATGGTTTCAATCCGTAGATTGGTTTGCAGCCATCTTCCAGTCTTCTCTCTTATCCGCCTTCCTTTTCATTTCCACATACGAGTTACATCCTTGGTCCTTTATTATCTGTTGAATGAATTCCAATCTTGGTCTACCCCTACGGTTATTTACCTCTATTGTTCCTTCTATTATCAATTTCAACAATCCTTCATGTCTCATGATATGGCCTATCCATTCATTCCGCCTTCTGACTATGTTATTCCATAGTAACTTTCCATCCGATATTCTTTCCAGTACTTCTACATTGGTTACTCTGTCCATCCAGCTTATCCTTAGCATCCTTCTATAGCACCATATTTCAAACAATAATCTTTCTCAATAATAAAATAAATAGATTTATTATTAAATTATTATTAATAAATTATATTAAATAGATAAATAGAAATAATTCTCAATAAATCATTTAAGGTATAATAAAAATTTAGTATTACATGCAGAATACAATTGACATGTTAAATTCCATAATAATATAGTTTTATTATTATAATATATGATAAAAATGCTTAAAGTGTAAAATCTTAATTGTACATGGTGATCACTGATAATAATCAATTATGGTCTTACATGATACAATGTAGATGTAAATAATCGAATAATAAATTGCTGTTAAGTATGATATGGTGCGATCAATATATTATATGTAGTTATGTTATGTATTTTAATTATTGATGAATTGATGATTTTGCAGTTTAATTGTGTATATCATTATGTGCCTGTTTCGGCCTTAACTTCTGATGATTTGTTGGCAGCTTCTGTACAATAAAACAACGTAATTTTACTATATTGATGGTCATTTAAATTGTATATTATGTATGCAATAAAACATATACAATATTTTTCCAAAAACGTAAGCAACGGAGATTGCTCAGTAGTGGTTATTAATAATCAGTAATAGCTATTAATATCAATCTTATTACCTATACTTATCATGTCAAGTCAGGGATAGTCTTAGGGGTTGGCGAGTTGGGCGACCGCCCATGGAGTCAATGTTACATGGGCGCATCCAGTGTTCAGATATCATTGTTTTTTAATAATAGTTTTTGTAGTTCAAACTTTTTTTTTAATAATTTGAGTAAAATTATCAACAATAATATACAGAAAAATATGGGAGATACTGAAGAACCATGTTAATGGACTCACATTAAAACCCCTTGACATTACTCGAAAAGTAGAATAGACAGTTTAAAACCAATTCGATATCAAATAAAATAAATTGATATTGCGTTAGTGCAAATTTCAAAAACTCTTCAAGGAAACATTGGAACTCGTCATGAAGCAGCGTGTCCAACCAATAAATTAACAGATTACAAGTGATCTGATCTTTGAATTCTAACTATTGACATGTCTATCATTCGACTATAGTTATCCCATGTTTCATATTATCTGTTACCATTAATATTTTTGTCATTTATACTGACGGTTATTTTCTATTGTTTTCTATTGGGTTCATATATTTTAGATTCTGAGCGTAGCAAAGGATCTAGTGGTTATATTTACATTGATATTTTCCTGTGTACACGGTTTCGAACAGAAGAATTGATCTAAAGAACAACATATAGAAACTTTTCTAAAAATAAATCACATGAAGTTGGTACTTTAGACTTTAGAGAGGTAATTTTTTTAATTTCTCAATAATTCAAAAATGAATTTTCCGCTCAGAATTGTTTTTATCGAATGTTATTGGTTTTATGTTTAAAAAAGCAATAGAATAGTAATATTCACCAATTCAACCGTCCCCGTATCTCACCCGACCGAACAGTCACACCTGACAATGAATTTTCGCCGTTTTTTAAATGTGTCCTCAATATACTTATAGAGATATATTTATATCATTATATACTTGGTGATCACTGATAACTGATCATATTTAATTATGATCTTACATGATACAATGTTGATATAAATAATCGAATAATAAGTTTCTGTTAGTATAATATGGTATGATCAGTATATTAAATGTAATTATTATGATACGAATTTTGATAATTGACAATTATTCGGTATAATTGAGGATATCATTACTTGCCTGTTTCGGCCTCAGCTTCTGTAAAATAAAACAACATAATTTTACTATATTGATGGACATTTAAATTGTATATTATGTATGCAACAAAATATAAACAATATTTTTCCCAGAAACATAAGTAACAGGGCAATAGTGGTATTAATATCAATCTTACTACCTATACTTATCATGTCGAGTCACTGATTGGCAGAAGTTGGTTAATGATATTATGAACAAAATTAATGATAAAGCTTTTTCGTCACCAATAAGTAAAGCCTTAGAAGTTTCATCTTTTTTAACAAAGATTTTACTATTCTTAAACCAAATAAACTTGTAACCTAACTCACGTGCAGCTGATCTGGCTTTTAAGAAGATGTATTTATTTGATTGTGTCATTTGTTCATTTATGTAGATATTTTCACTTGCCCATTCCGTGTTGAGATTATGTGCATTTAGTTTTAGTTTTCTTGCTTCAGTTATAAGCTTGTATTTATGTTCTTTGGAGTCAATAGTAGCTACAATTTTTCTAGGTTTATTACTTTGGCTTGAAAAAGTTCTGTATGCGCTACATACCGAGAGACCCACGTTTAATTTTGACAGTTTTCATTTTTCTCTTCTTGGACACCCATAATAATTCACAATAATACCCAACACAGATAACAGATAACATATACTTAATACTAGTGCGTGTTTGTGTGTGTGCGTGTGCGGCCGACTGGTGATTATAATTAGGTCACTTTGACCTAATTAGTGGCGGCCTCGGCGGCCGTCCTATTTTCCCGACCCATTATCGGCTTGAACAGAAGGATATCCACGCCCATTTTTGGAAGCACTGGCAAAACGAGTATTTACAAACACTCCAACGCCGAACCAAATGGACAACACAGGTTGACAAACTGAATATTAATATGCTGGTCCTGGTCCGAGAACCAACTGCTCCACTAATGTGGAAACTTGTATGGATTCTGCAATTGCATCCAGGTTCAGATGGGATCACACGAGTAGCCACGGTTCAAACACCAACTGGAATTTTATTAAAAAATATTAACTTACCCGCTTTTCTTTTATTAATATTACGTATGATTTGTTTTTCTACAAATTTGAACGATGCAATGCTAACCTATATTATTTCAAGATTATATAATTTTGTGTACCTAGAATAACTATAATGGTGCATTGGTACATATTATTATATTTCTGTTTATGTCTGTTTCTTTCAATAGTATGAGGCCACAACAAACATGTACCGTCAAATTTATATCATTATTGTGATTTTTTCTAGACTTCACCCCCTTTTTTTGACAGCAAAAATGCATTGTCTTGACATTTTTTGTACCATTTTTCAACTTCTTATTTTTTCAGAAATGCTTTTTTTCTACGCCATCCAAAGTATGTGTTGTCGCTAAATATCATTCAATTACATTTTCTGGAATGTTTGATGAAATACAGTCAAAATTTGGTCCAATACTTTCCGAGTAATTCTAATTTAAAATTGTGTAAGAAAAGTGCAAAATTTGTGTATCTCGAATTATTATCAATTAGGGATAACATGAAATTACAAATTATATCATAATATAAGTTATTATAATTATTCTAATTAATATAATTTATTTTCCTTCATACTTAAATTTATTAAAATAATTCAAATACTGCTCCTTCAAATTTTGATTTCAGAACATCAACATTTACTGCAAAATTACTCCAAAAAAATTCCGAATTGATATAACGAAAATGTTAAGAAAAACCGGTAGAGGGAAAAAGAATAAAAAAATGATGTTCTGCTTCAAACCTATAAAAAAATTTGAATATGTTTCATTTCATCATTTTATAATAATAATAATAATAATCATAAAAAAATTTGAATATGTTTCACTTCATCATTTTGGACGTCATATTAACAATTAATTTGTATGAACATTTCCTAATTTTGTACAAAACCAAATATGCTGTAAAATCTGAAAATGAAAGGGAAAGTTTTGTTTCATATGGATTGGTTTTTTAAATTTATTTGATATAATTTTGTTATTTCAACACTCCAAATGTACATTGCCAACAATGTGCACACACTCTTATACCGAATTGAGCTTGAAATAATTAACTGTCTTTCTTGTTTGGAGTGTACCCATTTTATTTATTTTGATCGCATACCCCTACATTCTACTTAAAAGTGTGAACATTTAATATAAAAATTCAGTAACAAATTGTTACATTTATGGATTGTGCGCATGTGCATAGATATAAGGTTTTTAATTATTTACTTATAAACAATTATTTACTCGAATACAGAAGTATAACAAAATAAGAACAAAGAATGATTTATAATACTGACTCATAATATTCTAACACAAATAATTATACAGTATGTACATTAAGATAAATAATGATATTATACAGTACTGTTGCATCGATGACTTCATTGTGAATTTTTAGGCGAATATAATGTCATAACACATTGATTTATTGGTACATTTTAATCAAAAAATATTAAAGTGATATATGGTTTCTAACAAAAATAAAAATAAAATTTGTAATTTCATATCCACTTCAAAATCCCTCAATATGACTCATGATGTTGATATATCCCATTCGAATGAAATGCTCCAATAAAAAGTTCGAGATGTATATGATACTTTGAATTTCCAAATGAAAAACTTTTTACTGTTGGTTTGAGGAAACTGATAGGGAGAAAGAATATCTAAGAATCTGCGTAGAGAAAAGTGTTACTGACAGCCCTAGGTAAACTTTCAATAAACCAAACTTCTTTCCGAAGAAAATAATGAGTGGATTTAAAAAGTTACAGATATCAACAACAGTGTAACGCACACTGTTAAGTCCTACTGGCTAGAAACATTAACTGTTGTCTTTTTTATGTTTATTTTAGAATAAAACTACATATAATTTTATAGTTGTTAGATATCGGAATATTTTGTAAATAATCAAATGGTATACGGACAATGAGTCATAAAATGTAAATTTTTGTCACCAATATTAATGGAATAAATATTTTATACATGTGTACACAGTTATGAATTTAATATTATGATAAAAGTGAAAATATTAACTTACCTGCTTTTATTTTATTAAAATTACTGATTATTTGTTTACCTACAAATTTGAACGATGCGATGTTAACCTATATTATTCAGAGTATATATACTTCTGAAATCCTAGATCAACGTTTATGGTGCATTGGTACACTTTTTTATATTTCTTATGATTTCTGTTTCTTTGAATAGAATGAGGCCACATCACAAATGTACAATCAATCTGTATCATAATATTGTATAAAGGGTGATTTTTTCTAGACTTCACCCCTTTTTTTTACATAATAATTCATAATTTTGAAATTTTTTTTGTTTCATGTTTCAAATTCCTATGTTTTCCGAAATATTTTTCCCCCCATCTTAAGGTTGTTCTATGTCAAAACAACCTTTTGTTTTTCAAACAAGAAGATTTTATTTTTTTGCAATATATCATTCAATTAAATTTTCTGGAATGTTTGATATATAGTAGTCAAAATTTGGACAAATATTTTCGGAGTAATTCTTATTTAAAATTGCGTATGAAAAGTGTTAAATTTGTGGCTTCCCTAATTATTATCAATTAGTGATAACAAACAATTACATAATTTATCATAATACAGGTAACTATAAATATTATAATTAATATATTATATTATCCATTCTACTTAAATTTATTAGAATAATTCAAAAACGGCTCGTTCAAATTTTGATTCCGGAACATTAACATTTACTGAAAAATGACTATAGAGAAATGCAGTAGTGGAAATGGGGTGTTCCCCCATTTGAGAACAAAAACTTTGTATCTCCACAAGACATACTTAAGATCGCATTATATAATAATATCTTTAAGACGTATCCATATAAATATAATGTGTAACCACGGATACATTATATAATATGTATAATTGTATGTATCACGCACATGCATGTGTTATACACTACACAAACGAGTAAAATGAACCGCTCCCCGGAAAACGATAAGGTCGTCATGGTATATACTTAGTAAATTAATGATAAAAAAAAATGAAACAATATGCAGGTGCAATCATATTCCAGTTATTGGCCGCCGCCAACAACGAGTGTGACAAGATGTTACCATGACCCGCAATATTATGCCGTACGAAGAACCTTGTCGATAAATAGATATAACCAAATCCTACAAAAATAGTCACAGTTCTCAGCCTCATATTGTGAACAGGAGTTTATTTAAAAAAAAAAAGTTCACACGTTATGTCATTAATTCAATAAATGTTTATTAACGTAATATAACTTAAAATATATTAATTTATTGATTTTTATTTTCCCGTTTTTCATTAACAATGCTATCAAATCGTTTAGCCATTAAACCTTGAAACATTTTCTGAACGTAAGATTGTCCGGTTATATGGTTATACAAAGTAACAACCGAGCCGTTATAATATGAGATGAGACCTATAGCTTCAGTAATCTGAAAAAAATGATAAGAATAAACAAATTAAAATAAGCATATATTTATTGGATGCATTTTTTTAGACATTTCTGATATATTTGTTATGATTTAAATTGGCGATGGTATCTTTCATTAAGAAAACAATTGTATGGTCTTTTTATCACTAAATGGATAAGTTATACGTTTTAACTGACAACTGTAAAACCATTACATTCCTTATTATGGTTAGAGTCCAAAAGTTACAACATATCTGCTGTCTTTAGTAATAGGTACTAATAATATTTTGATAGATATATCAGAAAAAATTCCACAATCACATCGTGTTGTGTTATGATTTTATAAATAAAGATGAAGATAGTTAAATGTTAAATATTGATAAAACAAGTATTTTAAATAACTGTATACATCCAATAAAATAAGTGAAATCATATTTGAAAAATATCACAAGATACAGCATAGCAGATGATTTAATAGAGTAAGCATACCACTTTGATAATGACGATTTATTATTCTGCTATGTTATAAATTTTAATTGAATACTCACTCCCACTTTCTCACAAATTGCTGTATTTTTATCCATATCCACTTGGTATAAATTAACATTCTTAAAACGATCAAACTTTTTAAAATTTTCCATCCATATTTGAACGTCTGTCCAATCCTTTGATTTTCTACACAATTTAAAAATTAAAATAAACTTTTAATTTTACAATTTTTATCACTAACTTAATAACTCAGTCGAGCGAAATCATATTTTTAAGGTTATACTCTCAATATTTTTATAAAATTGAATATATCTTTGTTCATATTTGGGTTAAATAATTTATTTTTAATCGGGATAAAATTATATTATAAAAAAAATACAAAAGAAAAATAAAATAATTTGCATTTCGTTATGAACATCAAAAATATTTACAAACTCAAAAAATTAAAAAATAAATCATAATCTAAAAAAAGAATACTTACTGAGACATAAATACTACAATTGCCAATTCTGAATGTTTTGTGGTTAAAAATTTTTGATATTGATCATTGGTTTCGATCAACAAAAAAATGCCTTCCTCTAAAATATTAGCAATCATATATATTAAAGCATCATAGAAATAATTCTCTAAAACCATAAACTTTGCTAATAATTTCATATAAGGTAGAGAAGCCTGAATTCAAATTATTAAAAAAATTGCTAAGGATGATTTTAACAATCAATATTTCTTATGATAACATCAGTAAGTTTTAGCATATACTTGAGAGATCCGA
This sequence comes from Periphyllus acericola, assembly GCA_949715065.1. NCBI lineage: Eukaryota > Metazoa > Arthropoda > Insecta > Hemiptera > Aphididae > Periphyllus > Periphyllus acericola. Next base: position 47,776,298 of record OX454265.1, read on the forward strand.
AAAAAAATTCAATAACCAATTGTTAGTTATTATTATCTTATAAAATGTATGATAAGTTCTGATTATTGATTTTACTTATAACTGATAAATATTTAAAAATTAAAATCACTTTAAAGATATTCAAAGTGAATTGAACAAAGTATAATATAACCGTAGACTTACGTTTCAGGACCAAATCATCAGAAGAACTAAGAACAGCTGCTTCTGTACAATTTAATACTTAATATTAATATGCAGATAAACTTTTTAATTTCATATGATGTATGCAATAAAAATGTATTAAATGTACCCTAAAATACTATCGCATCACCGATTGGCAATTGATCATTAATGATATTATGAACACAAATAATGACTTATTTATTTATTTAAAATGCATAAGAAATCTTTTGTATTTATATAAAAATGTAGAGAGTGAACCTTCAATAAAAATTATTTATTTTAATTAGAAAACGAGTTTGAGTAAAACTTTTTTGCGTTGTACTTATTAAAGTATTATTTTTTAATTAGAAATAAAAATAAAAAATTAAAAAATAAAAATTAAAAAATAAAAAGCATAATTTTCCAAAAATAATTTTAATATAAGTAATTAAATAACACTGAGTTGCTTGGTGGTGAACTCGAAAGTAATGTTTCTGCACTTTGCTTTATCTTGGTAGTTAGTAACTTTAAATTACTAAATACTTTCTTAACAGAACAACGCATAATATCAGTCCTACTGGCTGCAGACAATTATTTTTGAATTATTTTATATAAATAGATAATGTAACTAGGTACCTATACTCTATAAAATAATTATACGCCATCAAAAAACTTTTTAACTAATCTAATTTGGTATACGAACAATGAGTCATAAAATAAAATCAACGTTACCAATTTTAATAGTATACATATTCTATACATATGCACATAGTTTTGAATTTAATATTATAATGTAAGTGAAAAATTTTAATTACCCGCCTTTCTTTTATTAACTTGATTGATTATTTGTTGGCCTATAAATTTGAACAATGTCATATTATTATTTTGGTATATGTTTAAATCGTTTGAGTAAGTTGAAATCTATTATTTCAAATATATATTGTTGCGAGTCCCCGGAACATAGTCAACTTTACATTGGTCGAATGTACTTATTTTATAACGAATAATAAAAATACATTTTAGATTTCATAAACAATGTTAACATGGTTATATGTTCAGTATTCAGGAAATCCTGGCGTTAGTAATTTTACCATAAAAACCATGTTTTCCACGATTTTTTTTTTGAAATCTTAATTTTGAACTGTTGCAATACAAACATTTGTACTCAAATAGTAACACCAAATTGTTTACGAAAAATATTATTTTCTTTATACTTTATAAGATAATTATAAGCTTTCTATAATTTTTGAGGAAATGTAAGTCAGAATTTGGACCAATAATTTCGGAGTAATAATTCAAACATTTTAGCTAAATTAGGAAAGATTGATATTGGTTTGTAAATTTTTATGTTAGATGGATCTCCAGAACCTTATGTATGTATTTCAATCGAACGACACTGCTACTGAACTTGTTTGGACACGATGTCAACCACTGGACATATATTGAGAAAAAATAATATACTTCTCACCATAAGAAGTTACTCATGTAATTTACACTAATACCACCCCAAAAAAGGACTCTGGTTTCGTTGAAATAAACCCACTCATACTGAAAGCCAAAGAAGACGGATAATCTCCTTAGACATATATAACATGCTATTCTACGAAGGGAATTTGTTCAAAAAACATTGGAAAAAGCATCAAAAAAGTCATCATTCTTATGAATACAGTTTAACCACCAGTACTAGATACATCATGGCTCATACTGACCAATATCACTTATTAGATGTTGTAGAAAATCATTGAAAACTTCTTCTTAGTCTATTATAATGACTTATAGAAGAAAACGATTAGTTTGAAGGAACTCTTTTGCTAAGTTTATTTGTTATTTTCATTAATTTTTTCCTTTTCTTTCCGATTTATACGTTTAGTTTTAAGTTACTTTGATTGCTTCGTTTACATTTGTATTTCATGTATGTATTCTTTGTATCAAATGGAATCTTGAACAAAAAATATCACATGAACCAAAAATGTCTAGTTCACGTTGAAGTATGGAGCAGCTATTGGGATAGTCAATACTATAGTAGATTTTAGTGTCATCGATTAGATGGGAAAAGGTAGTAAATAGAAAATCAATAATAGTAAGATCTAAGTTATCTTGAGACCAGAGTATATGAAGGATATTGAAATCAACATATAACATAATTTAAATTGGTTTAATGGAAGATATTATATGATCTTCAGATGAAGTAAAGGATTCGAAAACTAGCAGATGTGTATTAGAGGTAAATAAACCGAACCAATAAGGAACTTGGTGGTGTTAATTTGTATAATCTAACCCACCCACATCCAGTCCGATTGCTTAGTCTAAAGGTATAAAGTCCATGAGACAAAAACCAAGTAGCTGGTTAGAACAAATACCACAATTGCCCTTTTTTTTACAAAACAACCCATGAAATGGATCTCATATTAAATTCGATGTCCCTACGTAATAAAAAAAAAAAAAAATGGGTCGATAGTTATGAATTTCTTTTATAACAATCCCGCCTTGAATGAAAACATTATATACAAACACAATATAACTCTACTTACTAGCATCCGCAGATACTACAGATGATTTTCTTTCAACAGCTGTGCATTAAAGAAAATGTTTTATCATTAGAATATTAGATACCTAAATCTGTAATGTATGCTTGGCAGCAATAACCATATTTACATTTGACATTTATGACTTGATGTGCATTTGCAATAAAATTTTACTCATTAAAACGGAGTCAATAAAGTTATTGCTTTTGATTCTGTTTAATTTGTATTACAAAGCGAGCATAAATTAAGAACGATCATAATTTTCGAAAAATATTAATGATATGGAACGTAATTAATTCACTCAGTGGATTAAAAATATTTGTTTTTAATTTTTTTATTTACAATAGGTTAAGTTATGTATTATTTTATTTGTTAATAAACAATCACTCCTTGAAAAATAGTATGATATATAAAAGAAAAATATATAATATAAACATACTTACTGGAACCATCAGATTTTACAGCTGATTTTTTTTCAGCATCTGAAAATTGTTGACAATGAAATAAAATTAGGATTAAGCTGTTTAAAATGATTATGCAAGCTTAACAGCAAAGATGATATTTAAATTTAATATTTATAATTCAGTGAGTTTTTGCAATTAATAATTATTTTAAGAATTTCTAACAAAGGCAGTAAAACTGTTAATTTTTTATTTTTTTTGTGTTTTTTTGCAATATATATTGAGTCCATTTTAGATTTAATTGCAACATAGTAATATTTTTTTATGTTTTCGTAAGATTTTTACCTTTTTTTGCTTTTCTTCGTATAAAATTAAGAATAATTTTGTTGATTAATTCACTCAGTGAATAAAAAATACTTATATTTGATTTTTTTTAATTACAATATACTATGCATTTAATTTTTTACTACAAAACAATATCTCCTAGAATGAAGTAATATATATAAAGAGTTAATTATACAATATAGAATACTTACTAGAAACATCATTCTGTACAACTGATTTTTGTTCACCAACTGTAAATCCAAGACGATGATATATTATTAGATATTTAAAATATTTATGTGTTGCAGCAATAATGACATTTAATTTTAAGCCAAGGTTTTTCTGACATTTTGTATAATTTGTAATACCATTTGTATGAGTCATCCAAATAATGTGTAACAGATTTTTATTGCAACATAATTATCATTTTTTTTTGTGTTTTCTTTCGATATAGACTTTTTTTCATAGTTTTTATAAAAAATCATGAAACCTTAACTTATAAAATTCACTCAGGAGAATGAAAATATGTGTATTTAATTTTTTTAATATGATAAGAGTGTCGAGGTGAGTACAGGTACTGTACATTTATACAACTGTATTGCTATTATACATTTAAAATCAATGTACCAATACTTTCGGAAATACGATTCTGAGTGAAAGAGATCGGAGGAATCAGGTCAAAATGTTTATATTTATAAAAAAGCAATATGAAAGAATAAAATGCAAATTTTAGTATAGTGTCCTCTTATTTAAGTTTCATTATTATATTCTATTATATCTAGGTATAGATATACCGAAGTTGTATCTTTATGGTATATTTCTTACATTTTACAACGCAGCTATAAATTTGGTAATGGTCAACGACCATAGTATGTTGTGATTTAGGTGTAATACAAGTTAGATTAGCTTAAATATAAGTATAAATGGACTTACCTTGGCAGTGTATACCCTGATCTATCGTGCAATATAGTGTCAGAAGAACGATTACGAAATAGTATTCAACAGAATACATTTTGAACTATGATAGTTTATATCGAGATTGTACTGAGAAGTGAGAAGTTATAAGGGTTTATATTATAACAAATTATATAGTATACCAATTCTTTTATAGCATTTCGTTAATGTTACCTAATCAATTTACACGTCATTGTTTACTCGGGTACAGCAGTGTAACACTATAAGAAAGAAGAATGATTTATTATACTGACTCATATTCTAACAATACGAATAATACAGTTGTATTGCAATAATGACTTCATTACGAACATAACGTCATAATACATTGATTTAGTGGTACGTTTTCATTTCAAATATATGAAATATTTTTAATTTTTTCCTATAAAAAATAAATTTATAAGATAAGAGCTATAAATTATTAAAATTTTTTCGAAATAAATCATTAATAATTATTTTTTGACAGGCGAATTGTGAACTAAAAATGCGAAAATATTATTTGATTCAACTATTAATGTTTGGTTCATACGTGACACCTATGAGTCACTTTTTTCCATTATAATACACTGTAAACATTTTTTATGATATAGTTTTTTCAACATGATTTAAAAATCTATTTAACCGGTTATTAAATATGTACATAACAAAAAGGTTGGGAAAACCAGTGAAGGCAAGAAAAATATTACAAATGTACGAAATCAAATAAGCTGTAAAATCTAAAAATGAAAAGGAAAACTTTGTATTATACAAATTGACTTTTTAAATTTATTTGACATACATAATATTGTTTTGCACTCGATGTACACATACTCTTACAACAATTTGAGCTTGAGATATTTAATAGCCTTCCTGTTGGAGTGCACCCAGTGTATGTCTTTGATCGCATATTCATACATTCAACTTTGAACATTTTATATAAAAATATTAGTAACAAATTGATACATTCATGGATAGTGCAGGTATGCATAGATATAAGATTATTTATTATTTACTTTTTCGTCATTTATTCGAGTACAGCAGTATAACAGTATAAGAACAAAGAATGATTTATAATACTGACTCATACTATTTCAATTGGTACAAATAATTATACAGTAGGTCCATTAATTTAATATATATATTATGATAACTACACAGTACTGTTGCATCGATGACTTAATCGTGAATTTTTAAGGTGAATATAATGTCATAACACATTGATTTATCGATACATTTTCTTCAAAATATTTTCAACTGGTAGACGATTTCCAACAAAATAAATACAATTTAATTTCATATCCACTTATAAAGACAAACTTCATTTCTCCTAGACTTCATAACAGTTCAAAATAATGTCTTCACCCACATTCAACGCCACCGAGATTCTCTTATTTCCGCTTTAAATGGCAGTAAAAATTATGTAAATTATGCTCAACAAGACATAAAATCAACTATTATCCCCCTCGCTGACCTCGTCTTTGTCATCAATTTATTCGTATGTCATCATTTACCAAATAATTAATGTGCATTTCAAAAAACACTCTGTATATGTTTCCATACAATACGTACTTGTTCATTTATTTCACACGTATACACTATACAGGTTATGATACCGATATTTACACAGAGTGATTTGTCTCGTTTTAATATAGATAGTCAAATTCTGTTTTTCTATGAGCATCCCTAGGAAAAGGCAATGTTGTTGAATGTTGACAATAATTTGATAAGTATAGGTTGATTATCAAAGATGCTGAAAATTAAATTTTCATTTTTTAACGTTTATAAATTTCGAGGATAGCATTTTTATAGAGCTTATTTTTCTAAAAATGTTGATGGTTCAACTTAAAATTTCCGTTAGATTAAAATTTTTTTATAATTTTACAATTCACAATTTGTAATATCTATTAATAACATTTTCAACAAATTTTATCGGATAATGACGAAGTGATAATATTTTACATTTGGAACATAATAAGAACATAGCTTTGTGTAAAATCCGTTTGGACCCCCTGCATATTAGAATATAACATGTTTTCATGGTAAAGATATAAATCGACTTATGTGAAATATTAATATTGTAAAAATAATCTGGTTTAGTCCATGTTGCCCATAATCAATACAAATAATAAATAATAAATAGTTGTAGATATGGAAATTTGATCATGATTAAATTTCCTGGTTTATGGCTTATATGAGAGTTGTTATAGTATTTTTTTTTTTAATTATTAAACTTTATCCACTGTTTTGGGTATTTTTTTCCTTACATCATTTAATTCTTGTAAAGTGTGTAAGGGTTTTATTTTGTTGACGCTTGTCGGGTGAAATTGTATGCAAGTGTTTTATATGATAAAAAATATGTTGTAAATCTTTGTTGAATTTCACTGTTTTAATTGCCTTTTAATTAATGACATAAAACCCCGTTTAATATTTTTACGAAACCCCGAGATTCTGGGGATTAAACAGTGAATAAAATGTGTTTTATTACTACATTTTGCGATATTTCTTCAACCAATTTGTGTCTTAAGGTGTTACCTCTTAGTTAGAGACTCTATCTGATGAAAATTGTCTATTGATAAACTATTTTTAATATGAACTTTACTCGGCTGTTGCTGATTTTACTGCTTTAGTGAATATGTATTATTTGTTACTATACATCGGTCCACTGGTTATTTTGACTTATTGACCTTCCCGTTATTTTTTTTATTTTCTGCACACAGGTGTTAAGTTTTTATAAATTGTGTAGTCTCTTTATTTAGTGTAAACCAAGCTGGTCGCAGACCGAAATCAGACCGATGGTGACCGTCCGTCACTGATACTTATTTTCCCGTATGTAAACATCTTCGAGTGGTGTGAGTCTGCCCAGATCGACGGATAATTAGGGAGTTACCATTTGTGCAGTTACCATATTTCGGTCACGTAGTTTAAGTTCAGTTATAACTTATAACTAGTTACACATATAGTTATACGTAGTTTAAGTTCAGTTATAACTTTATAAGAATTCGACCGACTTGTGTGTAAGCTCTTTGGTCATTCCACCGAACCGTTCCGACCACAGAGACTCCCCCTCCTATGATCATTGAACTCTACGTCCTGCCATCCATTGTAAAAATAATTTGTATTGTTCCCTCTCCTCGACATCGTCGTAGTTACGTAGTAGCTACTGCCGTCGTCTCGAGACACCGGGAACCGACACGTTACGTTGCCTACCCGAGCCCAAGCTGGGCGCAAGAGGGTTATTATTATTATTCCATAGAGCGGTTTAAGGTCATATTCGTGACTGGTCCCTCATTCATCATTGTCGTTCAGACAAATGGTATTTTAATACTATTCTAGTGCTTTAAATTTGCCAAGCTAAGTTGTATTTATAATTGGAGAATTTTTATTAATGATTCAAAAACTTCACTATTAAATTACATCATTACATTGAGAGTCTTTTTTATTTTTACATTTATTGTTTTTTTACACGGAGTTTGGTGGAGTATTTTGATTGGGATATCAGTATTTTTTTATTTTTTTTTCCAAATAAAGGATAAATAATAATTAACGAATGTAGGGCATACAACATAAAAGCGTGTGCTTAGTATGATGACCAAAAAAAGTCCATAAGCCACAGAAATCGTTCCGTATTAATGACTTTTACTGTGGTGGAGGTGTATCCACATCTGTCGTCAATAAACAGGTCATGCCGTCCGATATAGAGAGATGTTATAGCATGGTCGTATAAACGGGCTGCAGGGGATATTACCTTTGAAAAATGTTTTGAAATTCCGTAGTTATTGATTGGTATTATTGGCTATAACTCCGTTAACATCTACATAACTTTTCACATTAAACTAGTGAAGTTGCAAGCTAAATTGTTCAACTGTAGAGCCGCTAGTTTTTCTTATTCAAAAACTTTAATAGAACCTGATGCTTCCTGTAGTTATACTTGGCGGGTCGCATGTTTTGTTACCGATGGAATTTTAAGGGATTTGCTTGTTAATTTTTTATTATTTATCCTTTTTTTTTGGAATTAAAAAAAATAGTGTGTTTCAACCAAAACACTTAGCTAAACTGAGTAAACCGCTAAATGTTGAGATATAATTTAATAGCTAAGTCTTTGTATTATTATTATAATTATCTGCTAACAGTTGAAAAAAGCTTGACAAATTTAATACATTAGATTAGTATTACACTTTTTCCATGTTAATGCCTATTCAATACAAATCTGATATACTATATTTACAGATGTAAATCTGTTACAAATGTAAGTTGCCAATCTAAGTACAATTATTAGCAGATCATTTTTATCAATAACTCAAAGGCTATTAAATTATATCATAACTTTTTAAGACATATATTCTTTCTATATTCTTATCTATCTAAATTATACAAAATTGATTTACCTACACTAGAGCACTAATTTTTAGATATATAGGTAAAATTATAGAAAATTATTGTTTAAAATTAGGTAATATTTACTGTATATTACATATTTTTAATGACATAAATATCTCAAAATGCAAATCAATAAATAATTGGTAGGTGAACAGTGCACACGGACATTTTACGAGTTGATAACAAGTAGAATCGTCGTCACATTATTCGCATTCTAAGACGGTCTATGAAACAATAAAATGCAAATTTCTGTGTAGTGTCCTTTTATTTAAGTTTCATTATTATATTCTATTAAACCTAGGTATAGATATACGGAATTAGTATCTTTATGGTATATTTCTTACATTTTACAACGTAGCTATAAATCTGGATATGGTCAACGACCATAGTACCCCATAGTATGTTGTAATTTAGGTGCAATACAACTTGGATGAGCTTAAATATAAATATAAATGGACTAACCTTGGCAGTGAATACCCTGATCTGTCGTGGAATATAGTATCAGAAAATAGTATTCAACAGAAATCATTTTTAATTCTTATAGTTAATATTGAGATGCACTGAACTCTTATTAGGGTTTATATTATAAACATTAAATAGCGGATCATTTCTTTTATAGCTTTGGTTTAATGTTACCTAATAAATGTACACGCCATTGTTTACTCGGGTACAGCAGTGTAACAGTATAAGAAAGAAGAATGATTTATGTTATAATGAATTATTATTTTTGGATACGCGAATTGTGAAAAAAAATGAGAAAATATTATTTGATACAAGATTGATACCATTATTGTTTAGTTTATACTTTAACACATGAGAGTCACTTTTTTTCATTATTATACACTCAAAATATTTTTTAAGGTATAGGCATTCTAACTCAATTTAAAAATCTATTTATTCGGGACATAAATATATAACAAAAATGTTAAGAAAAACCGGTAGAAGGAAAAATAATATAAAAATGTTGTTCTGCTTCAAAACCTATAAAAAAAATTGTAAATGTTTTATATCATAATTTTGCACGTCATATTATTCATTTATTTGAAAGAACATTTCCTAATTTTGTACAAAACCAAATATACTGTATAATCTAAAAATGAAAGGGAAAGTTTTGTTTTATACGGATTGGTTTTTTAAATTTATATGATATAATTTTGTTATTTCAACACTCCAAATGTACATTGCCAACAATGTGCACACACTCTTATACCGAATTGAGCTTGAAACAATTAACAGTCTTTCTTGTTTGGAGTGTACCCATTTTATTTATTTTGATCGCATACCCCTACATTCTACTTAATAGTTTGAACATTTAATAAAAAAAGTTAATGACAAATTGTTACATTTATGGATTGTGCGCATATGCATGGATATAAGGTTTATAATTATTTACATATTAACAATTATTAACTCCAATACAGAAATATAACAAAATAAGAACAAAGAATGATTTATAATACTGACTCATAATATTCCAACACAAATAATTATACAGTATGTACATTAAGATAAATAATGATATTATACAGTACTGTTGCATCGATGACTTCATTGTGAATTTTTAGGCGAATATAATGTCATAACACATTGATTTATTGGTACATTTTAATCAATAAATGTTTAAGTGATATATGGTTTCTAACAAAAATAAAAAAATTTGTAATTTCATATCCACTTATAAATCCCTCAATATGACTGATGAAGTTGATGTATCCCATTCGAATCACCCACCCCCTTTCATCATTCAAATGCTTCAATAAAAAGTTCGAGATGTATATCATACATTCAATTTCCAATTGAAAAACTTTTTCCTGCTGGTTGAGGAAATTGACAGGGAGATAGAAGATCTATGAATCTGCGTAGATAAAAGTGTTACTGACACCCCTAGGTAAACTTCCACAAACCAAACTTCTTTCCGAAGAAAATAATTATGATTGGTTTTAAAAAGTTACAGATATCAACAACAGTTTAACGCACACTGTCAAGCCCTACTGGCTGGAAACAATAACCGTTGCCTTTTTTTAAATATTAGAATAAAACTACATATAATTATATAGTTGTTAGGTTTCGGAATATTTTGTAAATAATCAAACGGTATACGGACAATGAGTCATAAATTATGAATTTATGTCACCAATATTAATGGAATAAATATTTTATACATGTGTACACAGTTTTGAATTTAATATTATGATGTAAGTGAAAATATTAACTTATCCGCTTTTATTTAATACTTATTAAAATTACTGATTATTTGTTTACCTACAAATTTGAACGATGCTCTGTTAACCTAAATTATTCAAAGTATATATACTTCAGAAATCCTGGATCAAAGTTTATGGTGCATTGGTACACTTTTTTATATTTTTTATGATTTCTGTTTCTTTCAATATAATGAGGCCACATCACAAATGTACGGTCTAATTTGTATCATAATATTTTATACAGGGTGATCTTTTCTAGACTTCACCTCTTTATTTTTACAGAAAAATTCATAATTTTGAAATTTTTTTTGTTTCATGTTTTAAATTCCTATGTTTTCCGAAATATTTTTCCCCCCATCTTAATTATGTTCTATGGCAAAACAAACTGTTGTTTTTCAAACGAGAAGATTTTATTTTTTACGCAAAATATCATTCAATTAAATTTTCTGGAATGTTTGATATATAGTAGTCAACATTTGTTACCAATATTTTCGGAGTAATTCTTTTTTTAAATTGCGTATGAAAAGTGTTGAATTTGTGTCATCCCTAATTATTAATAATTTATTAAATTATAATTTAATAATAATTTATTATCAATTAGTGATCACATGAAATTACAAATTTTATCATAATACAAGTTATTATAAATATTATAATTAACAATAATATATTTTCCTTCCTACATAAATTTATTAGAATAATTCAAATACTGCTCTTTCAAATTTTGATTCCAGAACATCAACATTTACTGAAAAATGACTCTAGAGAAATGTTGTATTGAAAATGGGGTGTTCCCATTTGAGAACAAAAACTTTGTATCTCCACAAGACTTACTTAAGATCGCATTTAATAATAATATCTATAAGACGTATCCATATAAATTTTATGTGTATCCATGGATACATTGTATAATATGTATAAATGTATGTATCACGCACATGCATGTGTTGTACACTACACAAACGAATAAAATGAACCGCTCCCCGGAAAATTATTAGGTCGTCATGGTATATGCTTAGTAAATTATTGGTAAAATAAAATGATACAATATGCATGTTCACTCGTATACCAGTTATCGGCCGCCGCCAACAACGAGTGTGACAAGATGTTACCATGACCCGCAATATTATGCCGTACGAAGAACCTTGTCATAAAATAATGTAATGACATAAATTTGATTATTATAGTATATTATATACCAATATCGTTTAATGCAGATATTCACATACTGGATGTTCATTTGGGGCCGCCAACAATATTTTTAGGGTCGCCAATATATAAAATAACCAGTTAGGTGTTTTTGTAAATATCCTCATGATAATCATTGTTGAGAATTACGACTGATAAAAGTTGAGGATTGAAAATAAAAACGTACGATTTATAATATGAAATTTGGAACGGGAAATTTTAATACAATATTATATTATATCTTCATATAAATTGATCACGACTTTTTAATGTTATCATAATAAAAGGTCACTCAAAAACTTGGTTACATTATAGGGGGGTGCGGCCTTTAAAATATTGAGAACCGCTGGTTTAAAAAACAGTATTTTAATTGTAATTGGTGAACATAATGTTTGATTGTGATCATACATAATGTAATTTCGATATAAATAATCTAAATAAATAAATCATTTCTCTCTCTCTATGGTTTCAATCCGTAGATTGGTTTGCAGCCATCTTCCAGTCTTCTCTCTTATCCGCCTTCCTTTTCATTTCCACATACGAGTTACATCCTTAGTCCTTTATTATCTGTTGAATGAATTCTAATCTTGGTCTACCCCTACGGTTATTTACCTCTATTGTTCCTTCTATTATCAATTTCAACAATCCTTCATGTCTCATGATATGGCCTATCCATTCATTCCGCCTTCTGACTATGTTATTCCATAGTAACTTTCCATCCGATATTCTTTCCAGTACTTCTACATTGGTTACTCTGTCCATCCAGCTTATCCTTAGCATCCTTCTATAGCACCATATTTCAAACAATAATCTTTCTCAATAATAAAATAAATAGATTTATTATTAAAATATTATTAATAAATTATATTAAATAGATAAATAGAAATAATTCTCAATAAATCATTTAAGGTATAATAAAAATTTAGTATTACATGCAGAATACAATTGACATGTTAAATTCCATAATAATATAGTTTTATTATTATAATATATGATAAAAATGCTTAAAGTTTAAAATCTTAATTGTACATGGTGATCACTGATAATAATCAATTATGGTCTTACATGATACAATGTAGATGTAAATAATCGAATAATAAATTGCTGTTAAGTATGATATGGTGCGATCAATATATTATATGTAGTTATGTTATGTATTTTAATTATTGATGAATCGATGATTTTGCAGTTTAATTGTGTATATCATTATGTGCCTGTTTCGGCCTTAACTTCTGATGATTTGTTGGCAGCTTCTGTACAATAAAACAACGTAATTTTACTATATTGATGGTCATTTAAATTGTATATTATGTATGCAATAAAACATATACAATATTTTTCCAAAAACGTAAGCAGCGGAGATTGCTCAGTAGTGGTTATTAATAATCAGTAGTAGCTATTAATATCAATCTTATTACCTATACTTATCATGTCAAGTCAGGGATAGTCTTAGGGGTTGGCGAGTTGGGCAACCGCCCATGGAGTCAATGTTACATGGGCGCATCCAGTGTTCAGATATCATTGTTTTTTAATAATAGTTTTTGTAGTTCAAACTTTTTTTTTAATAATTTGAGTAAAATTATCAACAATAATATACAGAAAAATATGGGAGATACTGAAGAACCATGTTAATGGACTCACATTAAAACCCCTTGACATTACTCGAAAAGTAGAATAGACAGTTTAAAACCAATTCGATATCAAATAAAATAAATTGATATTGCGTTAGTGCAAATTTCAAAAACTCTTCAAGGAAACATTGGAACTCGTCATGAAGCAGCGTGTCCAACCAATAAATTAACAGATTACAAGTGATCTGATCTTTGAATTCTAACTATTGACATGTCTATCGTTCGACTATAGTTATCCCATGTTTCATATTATCTGTTACCATTTATATTTTTGTCATTTATACTGACGGTTATTTTAAGAATAGACAGTTTAAAACCAATTCGATATCAAATAAAATAAATTGATATTGCGTTAGTGCAAATTTCAAAAACTCTTCAAGGAAACATTGGAACTCGTCATGAAGCAGCGTGTCCAACCAATAAATTAACAGATTACAAGTGATCTGATCTTTGAATTCTAACTATTGACATGTCTATCATTCGACTATAGTTATCCCATGTTTCATATAATCTGTTACCATTTATATTTTTGTCATTTATACTGACGGTTATTTTCTATTGTTTTCTATTGGGTTCATATATTTTAGATTCTGAGCGTAGCAAAGGATCTAGTGGTTATATTTACATTGATATTTTCCTGTGTACACGTTTTCGAACAGAAGAATTGATCTAAAGAACAACATATAGAAACTTTTCTAAAAATAAATCACATGAAGTTGGTACTTTAGACTTTAGAGAGGTAATTTTTTTAATTTCTCAATAATTCAAAAATGAATTTTCCGCTCAGAATTGTTTTTATCGAATGTTATTGGTTTTAAGTTTAAAAAAGCAATAGAATAGTAATATTCACCAATTCAACCGTCCCCGTATCTCACCCGGCCGAACAGTCTCACCCGACAATGAATTTTCGCCGTTTTTTAAATGTGTCCTCAATATACTTATAGAGATATATTTATATCATTATATACTTGGTGATCACTGATAACTGATCATATTTAATTATGATCTTACATGATACAAGTTGATATAAATAATCGAATAATAAGTTTCTGTTAGTATAATATGGTATGATCAGTATATTAAATGTAATTATTATGATACGAATTTTGATAATTGACAATTATTCGGTATATTTGAGGATATCATTACTTGCCTGTTTCGGCCTCAGCTTCTGTAAAATAAAACAACATAATTTTACTATATTGATGGACATTTAAATTGTATATTATGTATGCAACAAAATATAAACAATATTTTTCCCAGAAACATAAGTAACAGGGCAATAGTGGTAATTAATATCAATCTTACTACCTATACTTATCATGTCGAGTCACCGATTGGCAGAAGTTGGTTAATGATATTATGAACAAAATAATATCTAAATTATTCATTGAAAATATCTACTTATATGTAAATATCTGAAATCTGTATCTTCATTGTGAATATAGTTTGTGAATTAGAATTCAAGTTCAACTGAAACTTGTTTGCGTTGTACTTATTAAAGTGTTATTTTTTAAATGCTAATAAAAAAAAAACATAATATTCCAAAATTTTGAACTAGATAGTTAAATTACACTGAAATTATGTGTTCTCGGAAGTAATGTTTGCTGCATTTTCTAATATCAACCCGTAACAAGAGCGGATACAGGGCTCCTAAACGGAGGAGGCAATATATATATGTATAAATGTATAAAATAAGCTAATAGGAATTGTCTTATTATTAATCGACATAAAATTAGTTGTGTACAGAAATCTGACATACTCTCAACAGAAACACTGGTGATGGGTCTTATTGTTTTAGAACGCAAAAACATTTAATTTTGAGTATGAAACTTAACGAAAATATTATTCATAAATAAACTCAATACCTACTAAACCATATTAAAAAAAGTATTTTGTTACAAAAAAGTCGAAAAGTGTTAATGAATATCGGTATGGTTGTATATTTGTATAAATTATAAAAAAAATATTGAACTTGCACGAACAAAATGTTTGCCTCAATTAATTTCAAATTTGATACTTTTTTTGTGTACCGGGGGAAGGGCAATTTCCTCCCCTGTATCCACCCTTGACCTGTAGAGTGCATTATTTTCAAACTTCCGACCATTGTACGATTAAAATGTATGTACATCTAATGGTTATCTTGATGGTTGGTAACGGTGAGGTACTAAATTGTTATTATTTAAATTAAAAAGTTACAGATATCAACAGCAGTACAACCCACATTAACAGCCCTGCTGGCTGCAAACAATTACTATAGGTTTCATTACTTGCCTGTAATTTTCTCCACTTCTTTATAAATTCTAGCAGCATCTTCTGTATAATATAACAACGTAATTTTACAATGTTTATAGACATTTCAATTGTAAACCAAATTAATATCTAATTTACACATTGAAAATGTACAGAAAATATTTTTTATTCGCGTAAAAATCTAAAATCTGCATCTTCATTGTCTTTAAATATTAAAATGTATGTACCAACTGCTCTAAACGTCCGATATCTGGCTCAGCACCTAGATCGCCGACTAACCTGGGCAACCCACACCCACTTAAAGCGCCTCACCTTTAACAATCGATCACGCCAATTACACTACCTTCTTACATCGAAACACATAAATCTAAAGAATAAACTATTCATTTAAAAAATGATGCTTAAACCTATATGGACTTATGGCTTACAAGTCTGGGGGCTGCCAAGCCCTCTAATATCAAAAAAATACAAACATTCCAATCCAAGTGTCTCCGGCAAATAACAAAAGCTCCATATTATGTTTCCAACGACACACTTCACAATGACCTATCCATCCAAACAGTTTCAAACACTGCCAAATTATTTTATAAACGTCTTCACTCTAGTACTCACAATCACAGAAATCCACTAATATCTGAACTCTCCATCCACACTATCCCCGGAGACCCTAGAAGGCGCTTAAAGCGAACGTGGTGCCGTGACCTATTGGCTGACTAGCCAAATCTCACCCTGAAGTCCCAACAACGGTTGGCTCCTTCGAACAAGACTATACTGTCTCGATGGCTTACCTATTTATTATTATAAATTGTAAATTTGTAAATATTATAAACTTTTCACTTTTCACTTGTACTTATTGTAAAAAATAAATTTTCACAGATCGTACAACTAAAAAAAAAAAATGTATGTGAAAATGTTACTTACCCATATTTATTTTATTTATATTAGTCATTACATATTGGCCTATAAATTTAATCGATGCCATATTAATATTTTGGTTGATGTTTAAATCGTTTGAGTTAGTTGAAACCTATTATTCCAAGTACATATACTTTTGAGTCCCCGGAACAACGTTAACGGTATATTGGTCAAGTGTACTTTTTTTATAATAAATATTAACAATACATTTTATCTTTCATAAACATTGTAAACTTGGTTATATAACAGGCTCTTCCACCGTGATATACCGTTGCTAATTATATCTCCGAAAATATAAATTTTCCTTTACCATAAGAACTATGTTTTCCACAATGTTTTTTTTTTCAAACCAACCTTAGTATGTCCTTTGGCAATACAAATATTTGTTGTTTTTTTTTACGCAAAATATCATTTAGGGAATTTTTCTAGAATTTTTGATTTAACGTAAATCGAATTCTTTCGAAGTTATTCTAATTTAAAATTACGTTTGAAAATGTAAAATTCGCGTCATCTCAAATTTACAGAAATAGCGATAACATGAAATTAAAAATTATATCATAATGTTAGTTATTATAAATTTTTAATTATTATAATATATTTTTCTTAGTACTTAAATTAGTATAATTCAAAAACTACTTAATTTTCGGAAGATAAACAATTTACAGGAAAAGGACAATAAAATTCCGTAGTATAAATGGGGTCGTTCTCATTTGAGAAACAAAACTTTGTACCTCCACTGGACATACTTAAAGTGGCGTGAAAAAAAAAATTGTAAAAAAAATAATTTTCATGCTACCTTGAACATAAAGAAATCATATTCATATATTTCCTTTGTCAAAGTAATAGTATACAATTGTGATATGATTTTGCACGGTGCTAGTTTTCATCTCTTCAGTAACTTAAAAGGCTATCCATAAGTTATAGTTGCTCTTTTAAAAACGTATTTCACGAACAAATTCGTGGCACTGTGAAATCAGATGAGCTAAATTAGTTAATCATAGACCTTCTACGAGTGGCCGGATTATTGTAGTCTTATATTATCATGGCTTTGCTTTGTGGGGGTGGACTAGTCCGTAAACTATACCAGGCTTATGCCTCTACTAGTGGATGGATGGTGCTGGGTTTGGTTTGTTTTTGTTTGGTGGGTTAAGAATGTTCGTTAGTCCATGTCAGGGGGTATGGTCTAAGTTTGTATTTAGAGGATGAAGAAGAATGGGTTTTGGCAAGAAGTCTTATATGTTTGTGGTCGGAGAGGGAGTTTTTATAAAACATGATTTTAGATTGTGACTGGATTTATTTTTGGATGGAAATAAAATTTGTGGATTTTAGGAGAACTGAATTTCTGATGAAGGTGGGTAAGCCTGTTATGGTCCGGGTGCCTATGGTTTGGACGGATTCGATTTTTTTCCATTGGGTGGGAGTGATGTAGGGGGCCCATGAAGAGCCAGCGTATGAAATGATCGGACGTAGAGTTTGAGGATGTTAAGTTTTGTTATTGTTGGTACAGGACTAGTTCTGTTGAGTATGTGGTAAAGCATTCCACGTGTTCGGGTTGCTTTTTTGGTAATGTCGGTGATGTGTTGGGCGAATGTTAGTTTGCGTCCTAACGTTATGCCTAGGTATTTCGCGTGGGTGGACCAGTTGATGGTTTGGTTGTCAATTTTTATGTTTGAGACGCGTGTTATGTTTTTGCGGCCAAAAAGGACCGCGATGGTTTTGGACGTGTTGATTTTGATGCGCCAGCGGTGAAACCAACTGGACGTCAAGTCGATTTGGTGTTGAGTTGGTAAGCGGCGTAGTTTTGGTTTTTGTTGGAGGTGAGGAACATGGTGTCGTCGGCGAAAAGGTAGAGTTGCGTTTTGTTTGTTGTTGGCATGTCGTTGGCATCTCCTCCGATCATCATTGACTCAAACGAATGGCGTAAGGCAGCTCCGGCCCTATACAAAATTCCGGGATTTAAACCCACCCTCCTGACAGCCAGAATTTCCAAAAACGGACAGGTAGTACTTCAAACCTCCAACACAGCAATTCAAACTCGTCCAAAGAAACTTATCCGATTTTCACACGTTCAATCTCCCAGAAGACCGCACTATCAAAGTCATCCTTAAAGGAATCCCGATAAATATATCGACGGATGATCTTAAGCTAGAACTCGAGTCCCGTGACTTCGTTGTCAAATATGTCCGACGTTTTGGGGCCCCCGACAAATCCATGCCGATCTGCCAAGTTCATCTAGCCGCAAACAGCTCCGCTAAAGATATCTTTCTTCTAAACAACCTCTTTTACCTCCAGATCAGTGTTGAAGCCTACAAAAGTTCAGGCCCGGCCAAATGCTTCTCATGCCAACGCTTCGGCCACGGTTCCTCAAACTGCAGCCACCCTTTGCGCTGCGTAAAATGCGCAGGAAACCACTTGGCAAAAGATTGTTCCAAAACCAGGGAACAGCCTCCGAAATGCTGCAACTGCGAAGGAACACACACAGCAAATTTCAGAGGCTGCATTTCATACGTAGATGCACTGAAGAGTGTAACCTCCCCGACACCGATAGCAAGAAACTCCACTCCCGCAAAACCCATTCCTCTTCTTCCCACCAACCACACAAAAACCCCAACTACTCCAATCAACCTCGTACAAACTCCGATAGCTACCACTAAATCTTACGCTAACGCCACCAAAAGTCCACCAACTTCACCCGGAATCGACCTAACAACCATCCTAAATCTTCTAACGCAACTACTCACTGCCCTATCCACCAACCAAGACCCTAAATCCATACTGGAAACTACCATCCAATCTTTCCTTGCCATCCTAACTCACTCTAAAAATGGATAATTTAAAAATAATATTCTGGAATTCCAACGGTATTATCCATAAACTAAATGAACTACAAGCCCTCACACTCAAAATGAAAATAGACATAATACTACTTAACGAAACCAAACTCTCTCCCTCTCGTAAACTCCACATTCCTAACTACTTCACCTATAAAAACGATCTGCCACCGGTCCGCGGCTCTCCCGCGCACGGAGGCACGGCCGTCCTTATCCACAGACGAATCGTTCACAAACATGTAACACTCAACACTACAATCCAATCTTCTACCGTACTCGTACAACTTAACGGCCATGAAGTACTGGTGTCCGCGGTCTACAAACCGCCAGGCACCACTCTGACGACCAACGACCTAGACATACTTACCCACTCTGCTCAATGGCAAATATCTGCTTGCGACTTCAACGCCAAACACCCCCTATGGTACAGTCACTCGACAAATATTGCCGGTAAGACCCTTTTCGATCACGTCCAACGCTCAGACTACTCTATAACAGCACCCACCTCCCCCACTCACTTCCCGACAAATCAACGACTCAGACCCGACATCATAGACATAGCCCTCGTACGAGTTCCCTTCCCCACCCATATTGACAATCTAAACGAACTCTCTTCTGACCATAACCCAATTCTTCTCGAAATCCAGTGCTCACCAGTATCCTCTTCCCCACCAACAACAAACCGCTTCATCAACTGGAGAAAATTCAACAAAATTCTCACCGACCTCCCCCACACGTTTACTCGTTCAAACACAGACATACTGTCAATCGATCTACAAATCGATTGCCTGACTAAAAACATCCAAGACGCTATCGAAGCTAGCGTCTTCAACCCACATCACAGCAAATCCTCCAACTCCTTACCAAACGAAATCCAACTGGAGATAACAAACAAAAACCGACTACGCCGCGAATGGCAAAGAACCCGAGACCCAGCTGTAAAACGACATTTAAACTCAAAAATTTCCTACATCCGCGACATACTCAGAACTCATAAAACCGACACTTGGGACATATTCCTAAGCACGCTAGACCATCAAAACGGTTCCATTTACAAACTAAACAAATGCCTCCTTAACAAACGTCCAGCTCCCCACCCACTAACAGGACCAAACGGCCAAGTGTTTCATGCCATCGACCGAGCAAACTTAATAGCTGACTCTCTCGAACAACAATTCCAAACAAACCCCGGTCCCGACATTCCCGACGTAGCTAACTCTTACCAAAAACTTAACGACCTCACTATCACCCAAACAAACATATTTACCACACCCGGTACCGTCCAAGACATAATCCGCGCCCTCAAAAAGAAAATAGCTCCAGGAGAAGATCAGATCACAAACACAGCCCTCAAATTTCTACCCAACAACGTTCTCTTAGCCCTCACAAACATATTTAACAGCTGTTTCAGAATTTCCTACTTCCCAACTGCCTGGAAAAAAGCTGTCATCATCTCTATCCCCAAACCAGGCAAAGACCATAACCTACCCAACAATTACAGGCCGATCGCCTTACTCTCCTCTTTCTCCAAAATTTATGAAAGACTTATCCTTAGTCACTTACAAAATTCCCTCCTCATCAAAATCAGACCAGAACAATTCGCCTTCAGACCCGAACACTCCACAACTCTTCAACTAACAAAACTTACCCACCAACTCAGCCAAAATCTAAACAACGACCTACAAACAGCCGCAATCTTTCTCGATGTTGAAAAAGCCTTCGACCGCGTCTGGCACGAAGGCCTCCTACACAAACTCATTATCTTAGACACTCCGATTAAATTAGTTAAACTTATCCAATCCTTCCTTACTGGCCGCACATTCACAACTAAAATTGAACAATCCTACTCGTCCACCAGATATATCGCGGCAGGAGTCCCCCAGGGCTCCTGCCTCTCCCCAACGCTCTACCTAGCATACATAAACGACCTACCGACAACCGCCAAAACCCAACTCTTCCTTTTTGCCGATGACACTATGTTCTACACTGCTGACAAGAACCCAATCCGAGCCACCATACAACTCCAACACCAACTCGAATTGTCCGCCAGCTGGTTCCACCGCTGGCGGATAAAAATAAACGCAACCAAAACTGTAGCCGTCCTCTTTGGCCGAAAATGCTCAAGCAACTTACCCCAACTAAAAATTAATAACCAAACAATTAACTGGTCTAACCACGCCTCAAACCTCAGAGTAACCATAGGAAGACAACTTAACTTCAACCAACACATAACTAACATAACCAAAAAAGCTACTCACACCCGTGGGCTGTTCTATCCCATACTAAACAAAACGAGTCCCGTTCCCATAACAACTAAACTTACCATTCTTAAACTATACGTTTCCCCTATTCTGACTTACGCGGGCCCATCCTGGGGTCCGTTCATATCTCGCTCTCAATGGAAAAAACTTCAATCTGTCCTAACCATTGGCATCCGTACCATAACGGGCATGCCCACCTACGTGAGGAACGTCGTTCTCCTGAAATCTGCAAATTTTAACTCCATTCAAAACTCCGTTCGAGCACATTCCAAAGCCCTATTCTACAAGAACTCGTTCTCTAAATATGATCACATCCGAATCCTAGGCAAATCGTTCTCACCACCCACAACCAAAAATCGCCATAAACCACTCCCCCTTCCCTGGGCGGAGCAAACCGACTAACCATACACAAACCTGACACATTCACCTCCCGAAAGACACTTTCTTAGCACTTTCTCTAATAGCAAAGGCGCAAGCCTGGAATATTTTCCTTAATTCTTCAGTTAAAGCAAAGCGAGACATCACTCTATTCCATCCACTCACTCAAACATATACTTTTTGAGAACCGTGGAAAATTGAGACACCGAAGATACCTCCGACATCGACATTGACGCCGATACACCGATACACCTCCGACATCGACGCCGAAGATAACAGCGACAACATCGACACCGAAGAAACCTGCCGACAACGCGACCCGCCATTGACCCTGCCGATCGAGTGACATATATTTTGAATCCTTAAAACTGCCGTTATCACGGCAACGCTAACAGCCCTGTCAGGATATACGGCACTCGACCAGCAAGCAATCTCGGTGTTGACCAGCGAGCTGCGATACGACGAACACTTGCCGACATCTTTCGATCGTTGAGCAAACCGACCAGCCAACCCACATCTCAAGGCGGACGTCTTCAAGACCACCTACACCACGACGCGGATCGAACGATCCTAAAAACACCTTTTGTATATCTTTGTATCCCTTCTTTCCTTGTCTACCGATACGCCACTTGCTTGAGCGGGCAGTCGTAGATAAATCCTACTCCTTGTCTACCGATACGCCACTTGTTTGAGCGGGCAGTCGGAGACAAATCCTACTCCTTGTCTACCGATACGCCACTTGTTTGAGCGGGCAGTCGTAGATAAATCCTACTCCTTGTCTACCGATACGCCACTTGTTTGAGCGGGCAGTCGGAGACAAATTCCATTCCTTGTCTATCGACACGCCACTTGCTTGAGCGGGCAGTCGAAGACAAAGTCCACTCCTCCATCTTCCGACACGCCACTTGCTTGAGCGGGCAGTCGGAGGATCCATCCTGATCCCTTAAATCCTCACATAACTATTACATTGTAAATATCTCGTTTTCTACGTAATAAATTATTTTGATAAAAAACCTAACGAGTTATTTATCACGAGGCGGTACGGTCGGAAGACCGTACCTATTCACGAACACAGCCGGACTCACCGGAGTAAAATCATAACTATTATAATTAGTATTATAAATGGTACGTGTGCGAGAGCCAGTCGGTACGGCACAGCGGTGCACGTCCTTATCTGCTTCCCTCTTCCTCATCTTCCTCCATTTGTACAAATTATTGAAATTATATCATTAGTGTTTTATTATGTAATATTGTTTTGTGTATGATTTATTCAATATTTTTATTTTTGTCAATTTTATATCGTTCTTTGTTTTTCGTTTTCGTTTCTCGGTCGCTGTAGAAGCACCACTACATTTTTTTTGTTCATCGTTCGCCATTGAGGCAACGTGAATCTTACCATCATTCTTTATTATTATTATTATTATTCTAGTCGCAATTTATACACAAATTTTCTATTATTTTGTCTCTTTGTACACCATATTATTTTGTCTCTCCGTTCGCCATTGTGGCAACGTTTTTTTTTTTTGTGAGTTATTTAATAAATAAAACCACCTGATTCAAATACCAACAACACGCGAGTTATTTTGTTATTTGTATTGTGAATTGTTTTTCTTGCGGATCAAACACGCCGTCCACACCCAACACCGCGTAAGACCGCCAGCACTCGCCGTGGTGTGTGGGAGGCCGCCCAGGTCATCGTTAGACACCGAGTTACCAGCTGTGCAGTTACCTTCGTCACGTAGTTTTAAGTAGTTGTTAAATATTTGTCCGATTTGTGTGTGAGCTCTGTGGTCATTGCACCAGACCGATCCGACCACAGAGACTTCCCCCCCAATAACTAGACTCTACTTCCTGCACTCCCTTGTAACATATTATATTTATAACTCTTTCCTTATCGTTTATCGTCATCGCTGCAGTCAATTACCAACGTAGTTTCAGTTGCCTATCCACCGCAACAAAGGCGCACAGCTAATTGCCTCCCTGGTAAGGGTACGGCGCAAACAAAATTATAAGGAAAATACAAAACATTTTTTTTGTGTTTTACTATCGTCATTAGGACTGGTCCCTCATCGCGTTCGAGCATTAACAGTACCGTTTCAATGGTGTGCGTAATGTAACCAGCGGTAATGGTATACCGGTATTGTTAAAAGTGGTTTTCAAGATATTGGATATATGTATAATATGTGATAACATCCAAGCGCAGTCGGAATTCCTCAAATCTTCTACTTCACTCGAATACACGATTAGTATGGTACACCTAACATTCTAGTTAATTGTATGACGAATACAGTACATATATGATTATAGCATGTAGTTCTAACGGTCATACATAAGTACCTATGCTGTTCAGATGTTGCCGAACTACACGACGCATACGCTCAACGTCAACATTATACTACATTCGATTTGACCAAACTCATCCACCCAACCCTATCCAGTCCGTTTGCTTCGTCTATGAGACAAACACCGTGTATGCCTTTTTTTTTACAAAACAACCTATAAAATGCACCTCATAATAAATTCCATGTCCAAACGTAATGAGAAAAAAAAACATTGGGTCAGTGGTTATGAATGTCTTTTTTAATAATCCCACCTTGAATGAAAATAATATATACAAACACAATATAACTCTACTTACCGATATCCACAGATAGTCCAGATGGTTTTTTTTCAACAGCTGTGCATTAAAGAACATGTAATATCATTAAATACCTAAAATTGTAATGTACGCTTAGCAGCATCTAATTAATAAATATTAATCATATTAAAATTTATTATTAAATGAGCAGATACAATTAATATTTTACTCATTCATAACAAAGTCCATGAATTTATTATATTTGAATATATTTTATTTAATTGGTATTAGTAAGTGAGCTTAAATTATGAATGATCATAATTTTTGTATAATATTATTTATATTGAACTGATAAATTCCCCTAGTGGATTAAAAATATTTGTATTTAATTGTTTTATTTACAATACGGTGTTTATATTATTTATTTTTTACTAAACAATCCCTTCTTGAAAGTAAAAAATATATATAAATAGAAATCTGTACAGTATAACTAAACTTACTGGACTCCGTAAATGTTACAGTTGATATTTCTGAAACATCTGTACATTGAAAACGAAGGAGTATTATTAGATGTTTAAAATGTTTATATATGCTTAGCAACAATGTTAATATTTAAACATAACATTTATAATTCAGTGAGTAATGTCGATTAATATTTTACTAATTTATAACAAAGTCAGTGAAGTTTTGCTTTTGAATCTTTTTGTATAATTTGTATTATTAAGTAAGTCTAAATTATGAATCATCCCGGTAATATTTTAAGTGCAGCATTTAATATATTTCAACACAATAATGCGATCAGTTACTTAGTGTTATTTAGAAATTCAGCGGATACTACGTTATATACGACAGACAACGACGACCTGACGTCACTATTCTGTGATTTCTGCAATGCAGACTTTGTTTTTTATGAGTTTCTAATTTCTAAATTTTCAAGATTTTTACATAATTGTTAACTATATATAACTTCTAATTCTAAGTTAAAACGTACAAATATGCATTAATTTTTTTTGTTTTCTATCAATTATTATTATACACATCGTAGGTATAAAAGTATTAAGAAATATATTATAATTATATAAGTACTAGGAAAAATGGTAGGGTCTTATAAATAGATGGCTATAATATGATTATTTGGCATCCATATCCAGCTAAAAATCAGAATAGATTAGAGCGAGTACAAAATATATTTCTCTCGTATATAATTTTTAATATGGTCAGCGACCAAAGTATATGGTGATTTAGGTGCAATACGAATTGAATAAGCTTAAATATAAAATGTATAGTTACGGCTTACTTGGACAGTATATACCCTGATCGATCTTGCAATATAGTATCAGAAAAACGATTACGAAATAGTGTTCGACAGAAAACATTTTGAATTCTGATAGTTAATATCGAGATTGTACTTAGAACTTATACGGGTTTATATTACCTATATCAAACTAAATTGCATACCTATTATTTTTTAGTATTGTTTTAATGTTACCCAATCAATTTACACGTCATTGTTTACTCGGATACAGCAGTGTAACAGTATAAGAACGAAGAATGATTTATTATACCGACTCATATTATTAAAATACGAATAATACAGTTTTATTGCATCGATGACTTCATTGTGAATTCTGTTTGTGAATATAACGTCATGATATATTGACTTTTATTAATACATTTTCATTTAAAATGTACGAATAATTTTTGGTTTTTCCTACTAAAAAAATCGATGTATAAAATAAATACAATAAATTCTTAATATTTGTTGGAAATAAATCACGAATTATGATTTATAGATAGGTCAATTTTAAAATATAAACGTGTAAATATTGTTTGTGGCAACTTTTGTTGTTTGGCTTATATGTTAACAGACACTTTCTGCCAACATTATATACTCGAAATATTTTTTAAGTTATACGATTTATAACATAATACATACAGTGGCGTATTTTCAAATTTTTCTGGGGGGGGGTCCTCAGTTTTTACATAATTAATATTAACTATAATACTTATAACTTGAAACCATGCTGCAGGAACATATATCTGTTTTAGCTGTTGTAACTAATATTAAACTATATTAAATATAGTTATTTTTATTAAATATTTTGTTTACGGGAAAAAACTATGTCCGCGCGACCGCGCGTGCCTACATAAATCGGGTTCTGCAAATATGCAAGAATTTTACTTTTTTTTTTGGAGAGGTTCTGGGGGGGTCAAGTACCCCTGGACCCCCCCCCCCGTAAATACGCCACTGAATACATATTACATATATACATTTATTGTATGTTTTATTTGTATTTATTGTTGCTGTTCCTATTTGTTATTATTTTCAAAACTATTTAAAGAAAAAATAATTACTATTATATACTTAAATAAAATATACCTATCACCTGTGCCAAAAAGGGGCTTAATTACATATTTTATATTATACATAATTTGTAAATAATATCATTTTAGTTTTTTTTTTTTAGTACGAGTGATATCAAAACCTTTGCGGGGCACGGCTAGTAGCCCCACTCACCGATTGAGCGAAATCCTTTTTATCATCAGTGTCGTGAATTATAATTTTCTACCAATTGATTTATTTACCTGTTCTTTGGCAAATGTGAATTTTTTAGATTTAATATATTTGCCAAAGCGCCCCCTACCAATGAATGACCGTTTGAACGACGACGACGGTTACAACGATCTGTCGAGGGAGCTTTGGCCTTTGATCGCTGTCGCCAGTCGCCACCCATCCGTCGGACGGGTAACGCGCTCGTAACGCGACTTTCGTATTCTTAAACTTGTCTTCCCGCGCGAGACCCGACGTTTTGATTGTGCTCCCGTCGAGGTTATCCGTAATGCACTCTCGGTCGTAACCATTCTGTTTTCTTGTATTTCATTCAATCACCCCACTGCGTAAAGCTTTTTTCTCTTTTTTCGCCGTCGCGAAACACGCGTTTCGAGCAATCCGTCCCTTTTTGTGTCCGGTCGCACGCCGCACCGTGCAGTCCCTACTATTAGACGTCATGGCGGTGTCATCTAGTCGCCGACGACTGCGCCCGCTCCGACATCGCGAGACGCACATGACGCCAACCCTGACGACGTCCAGCGAGGTCTCCGCCATCACGCGCACGCGTCCGCGCGAAGTCGAGGTACTGACGGGCCGACACCGGAGGCAGTGGCGCCCAAGGGGGGGCGTCAAGGTGGTTTAATTGAACCAGGTATATTAAGGGTGGGGTGTCCTTAAGTTAGAAAAAAGCACAACATGTCTTAGCATGAGTAGTGAATATCACAGTGGCGGAACTACGATTATTGAGGCCCGTGGATACAATTTTTTTGGAGGCCCTATATATTAAAAATGTTGTTTACAGCGCATCGGTCAAACGCAAACTCGCAAACTATAAAAAAATCTTTTTGTTTCAAATAATAATTATACAAAACCTAACAACTGTATGAGATTTGGGTGTTTTTTCTCATAAGTCAGTTGTTCATACTGAAATCGAATGGGTTCACCAAACCATTTTATACGTCGTTTTTCATAATAAGTAAATATTTCAATTTATAATACTTATAATTATTATTGGCCATTAAAAATGTATTCTTTGTAATACTCTCTTTAAAACGTTGCCCGGCAAATTTGAAACCGGATTGTTACTGCGGTGTATTTACGTATTCGAAATCATTCTCATATGACGCGTACCTTGTACAACATCATAATTCAAAAAACTACATTCACTGACAAACTTGTTAATTTACAATGATTTCCAGGAAGTTTAGAGCACCGACGAGGTATGCACAAATCTAAATCATATCATAATACCTTACATATGTTTGCCGCGAACTAATAATACTATTCCTGATCCTTTACCGGGAAATGTTCGCGCCCAACGGTCGATCAAACGGCCTCGCCGTATGTATATAACTCTATGTGATGTTTATATTTTTCAGTTCGGCGGATGTTCAAAACCACAGTTGTTCGTTCGATCCTATCGGAAGGAGAGAATGGCGGCTGTTTGCTTCCTGCGTGTCCTGCGACGGGATCAGGTTGTTCGGGCAAATGATCCGATGTGACGGTGCGTACGACCACGGTTCAACTTGTAACATAACTTGGCGATTTTCACGCTTCCAAAAACGTTTGGTTTCCTTGTGATTTCACGTGCGTACTTTTCCCGCTTTAGATTGCCTATGTCTAGCGCATCCGCATTGCGTGGAAAGCAGACCCTTGGTGGACTGCCGACGGGTTCTTGAACGTCCGGTGGCTAGTACCGACTGTGCAATGGAAGTAGTCGACGTGCGGACCGAAGGGGATCCGTTCGGTCGCAGTCGAGTGGCCACAAAAGACGTGGCGTGCGGCGGTGATTTCATTGTCATGCAGGACCGTGGAACCCAGACCAGCGTGGCGACAAGTCACGCTGCGTCTGGTGACGACACCGTCAGCGTGACCGATGACTCCCCGACCAACGTGGCAAGAAGCCATGTTGAGTCCGGGGACGAGACGATAAGAACGAACCGCGATTGCCCGATCAACGTGGCAAGAAGCCACGAAGATTCTAGGGACGAGACGATCAACGTGACCGATGACGCCCCGACCAACGTGGCAAGAAGCCATGTTGAGTCCGGGGATGAGACGATCGGCGTGGAAGGCTGCACGCAGGCCAACGTGGCAAGAAGCCACGTTATGGAGTCCGACATCGTGGCACAGTGTCAGACAGATTTCCAGGTAGGAATGATTGTAATGTCGACCTCTTGGTTTCCGCAAGAAATTTTCTACCCCGAAAAAGACGAAAAAAATATTGAATTTCAAGTAAACACCACCGAGTGTGATATGTGTGCAGTTTTGTCCAAATCCACTAAATCCGCCGATTCCAACCTTTTTTTCACCGAGTTTTTTCATTTAACAATTATATGATCCATCATAGTTCTACAAGTTAATTAAAATGAAGCTTAACGTTATTAATACATGACTTGTATTAATTGATAATTAACACGTTATTGGTTATTGTATAATTATATAAATTATATAAAATATAATTTTATAAATAAAACAAGTAGATAACATCTCATATGGTATTTAAACTATAATTTCTAAATTAAACACGATATTAATTGTAATTTTTTTGTAAAATTCAGAATTTAACTTATTTTTCATCCGAAGTAATTTTAAATATCGAGCATACACATTTATTTATTGTTCAAATACAGAAGCTAAAATTATCCACCTTCTAATCAATAGGTAGCGCTTTCTTGTAAAAAAAAAAGAAAGATGGGTATTTTAATTTTAATGACATAGGAACAATAAAAAACCTATGTTTTGTTTTAAATCGCATTTTTCAATAACCCGTATGACGAGATAGTTCATCAACCAAATGTAGTCTTCTTTGAGATTTGACCTAGCTTATGACAATTGTGTATCAATCGATTTATTTGAATAGTGTTTTAAGAGTGAGTTTCGAAAGAGCCGTTAATTATTGATAAAGTGTGAAATAATAAAGTGTTACATTCTTGAATGCGGCACATTATTACAGTATTTACATAGAACACCACATAGTGAACGATATGTATATACTTAATTTTTTTTTTGATCCGACGTACTTTTTGCAGAACGTAGTTACGGAAGATATAGAAAGTGAAAGCGATGCAGTTCCCTTTGTTTTACCTGTAATGGAAGTGAACCGCGCCCAAGTGAGTGCAAAATCATAATACAATTGAATATCAACAGTAAAGTTATCAATCTAAACATTTGTCCACCATCTAGATTCCACCAATTGTTCACGTATACGAAACTCGATTTAACGGAGTAGGTACTCTGTTCGTTGTGCACTTTAATTTATACGCATTTCCTTCGTTAAGTCCATAATTTGTAACAAGCTCAAGAAAATACCATTTTAAATAAAGGGTGTTTCCATTTGAAAAAAATACTTTGTATCACCTAGGGACACCTTTACAGTGACATAAAAAATATAACTATCGAAAACATAGCTTTTATAAATGGTAACTCGAACATAAAAAAAAAAATCCAAATTAAATCAATTTTATGGCCAATATAGGGGGTGAACATTGTTTAAAAATCACCCCGGGCTTATTTGTGTGTCACTTATAGGTACTTGCTTCTATAACTATATGGGTAGGGTGGTTTTAAAATGAGAACTAAGAATTTTGTTAAAGTGGTGTTATAGCATCTATAGTGTCACTTCGACACTAGCACAGAAATATATTTAGATTAGTTAATTGCGGTGTACTCGAGCGGTGATATATCCGTGTGCACGCACCGACGACCAAGCTCCATTATTTTAAGCGGTCAAACATGTTGGTTGTCAGTCTATGCACATGCAATCGTGACTTGTAACGAATAACATGATAACCAACGGTCGGCGTGCACGCACCGACGAATTGCAACAGAGATCCTTGCCTCCACGTATTATACATACAGGGCGGTATGACGAGATAGCATCTACCAAAAGTGGTCTTCTATGAGATTTTACCTAGCTAACGGCAATGGTGTACCGTTCAATTTATTTTTACAGTGTTCTCTGATTGAGATTCGAAAAAGCCATTATTGTTAATAATTGTATTACGCTAAAATGTAACATTCTTGAATGCTGCGCATCGTTTCAATATTTACATACAATACCACATACTAAACGACATGTGTACACTTAACCATTGATTAATCCGACGTAATTTTTCCAGGACTTGAACCGGACGTTCAAGCAGTGGGAGGGTCGATACGCCCTGTTCACTAGATTCAACGAAGGGATCATAGCCGACCGAGGTATGTTAGACGTCAGACGAACATCTTTGTAGTCATTACAAGTGCAAAGTTGTTATTTGTGTTTTTATTATATAACGATTCTTACACAGACACGCTGTACTCCGGACCACCAGAAGTTCTCGCAAAATATATTGCTTCTCGTTGCAAATATATGGAGACTGTATTAGACCCTTTCTGTGGCTCCGGAGCTATCGCAATTCAATTGGCCATGCTCGGACGTAAAGGTAAACCGTTCAACATACGAGACATAATTAATATTCGTATTTAACCCGTCGAAACGTATATTGTACCAGCGTAACTGGCGTTGTAACGGTATATTTATTCGTTTATACTTTGCACAGTAACTGCGATGGATCGCGACCCGGCGGTAGTGAAGTGTGCCCGAAACAACGCTAGTGTGTACGGAGTGGCGGACCGTATACGCTTCGT
Organism: Periphyllus acericola; assembly: GCA_949715065.1. NCBI lineage: Eukaryota > Metazoa > Arthropoda > Insecta > Hemiptera > Aphididae > Periphyllus > Periphyllus acericola. The sequence goes on from OX454265.1 coordinate 47,808,421, forward strand.
TGTGGGCGATTTCTTCGCGGTATGGGAAACGATGGAAAGGGTCGACGGGATAGTGACGTCGCCACCAGAACTATTAGGGAAACGCAAAACGGGAATTTTAATGCGCATCACTAGTCGCTTGGCGCCGAAAGTCCTTTTAAAATTTCCAACGAATCGGGATAAAACTGTGGTAGGTCAACATATTTTGTTATGAGCGTTTAAACGGAAACAATGCCAACAAAATTGTTTTTTTTTTTTACAGTTACATAGAATGGGAAGCTGCGACTTTCAACGCGTGAAAATTGAAACGATTTCCGTCGACAGAACTTTCCACTCTATAAATGTTTACCTCGGCCCTGTGGTACGTGCTGATAATAGTCGATAAAATAATACTTGTACAATAATAAGGCAACATTTTTCGGTCATTATAAAACTCCAATATGTTAATTTTTCATTTTCCAAATGTTTTTTTTTAGAAGAACAATGAATGTCATACGCGAATAAGTACCGGAAACGAAGCTGCACAGAGGATTGACTCGGACGTACTGTTGTTTACAGATGGTAAGTCGGTATGAACCGTGCGACGCTTACGGACAATATTTTATTATATTTACAAGAACCTTATGCCGAAGATAACATTGTTCTTAATTTCCTTTAGGGGTAACAGTCAATCGCCGAGTGCAGTGGATACGAGGGAACAACTTGTTCGCGTATGAAGAATACCTAGATAAAGTAGAGGATTTCTTAAGAGTACCAACAGCTGACTAACCGACATCTTTGACTGGCATTGTTCGATGTGTACAGTATTTGTACATGTTTTTGTACTGTTGTACACGTTTTTTTTTCATCATTGAGTTTTTTTTTGTTTTACTCATTTCATCTTATTAAAACAAAATATCGCAAATTGTGTGGAATTTTCTAAATAATGATTATTTCAAGGTTTTTACGTGAACTTATAAGATCAAAACGGTGTACCGTTTTCAGTATAATATATTAACCATGGTACAACCGTAGTAGATAAAATAATATACTAGGCCGGAAATGCGTAAGACGGCTGACACGTCATGATATAATAATACGTATAATATGAATGTATGTGGATAATATTAATAATAACGAGTACCACAACTCGCGTTTACCTTGTAACTTTATGTAAATGAAATATTAAATCAATATCATCGAGTACGATGTTGTGTTTATAAACTACAGCACAGGCGATAAGCACAATGTGGCTTTGGTAGAGTTAAAAATGTTAAATATATGTTATTGATATTTGATTGATGAACAGGTAGGTGGGTGGTTATTGATTTTACTATTTGAACCATATATTTCATAGGTGTTGCGCGCCACTGACCGGAGGATCTGGAAATCACCCACAGGACTCGATGCTGTGAACAATGTCAACGTGCCAGGGTGCGACACTTCGTCCAACGCGACGCCTTTCGATCCGCCCGAGCGGCGTTTTGGGCACGTACTCCTCCGATAGGTTATTAAACGATATTATTCCACGACGGTTTTTAAAAATATTGCCGCGTGAAAGTTTTTTTTCTTACTCTTATCATTGCTATGGGTAATCTTAGTTCTATAGTAATCTTAGATCTATAGTGCGTAAATGTTTTCGATCCCTCGTCTGCTTGTGGCCCTATGATATCTTAATAATAATAATAATAGTAAAAATGTTTGTTGGCAAAGAGGTAATCACAGTTATAAATAGAGTATTAATACATTATAAAGTTGAAATACATTGTACAAAATTGGTTGAATAAATATCGGTGATGGTGGAGTATTATTAAGAACAAAATAAATGTAAATAAAAAAGAAATATTATTTCCCGACCTCTGAGTCTGCAATGCGGCAAAAATATTTTGGTTTGACTATAATTAATAATTAATATAAATAGGGAAAAATGACTATATGAAGCTAAAAGGCTAAAAAAAAAAATTTAAAAAAAAGCAGTATAAAATATATTAAGATATAAATAGGTACAATACAAATTATCAGATGTCATCAGATACTTTGTCTATGCTATTACATGTTCATGTTATTAATTAGCCATCATTTTATGGAGTGCTTATACTTAATACACGATGTACAGTTCATAATATGCCCTGGAATTTTGTTTAAAAAGTATAGATCTATTTGAAAAAAACATCGGCTTGATTTTAATATTCAAACAGTGGAAATAACTACATTATTTTTTTGGCGTTTAAATTAATGTTTTCCTGCAAAATGTTATTGATATTCTTGAAAAATCACCATAGATATTTTCATGTTTTCAAAAATAATAAAATACACAGACACACAGCCTATGAGCATTGTGTTACTTCCTAGAAAACTCTCTATCTTCGCTAATTTTTAATAAAGTATAATTACTAGAGTTATAAGTTATAAGTAACTGTAGTACTGTGACTGGTAGTTAATCACAGAATTTAAAGTTCTCAGTCCCCAGACCACCCACCCCCGGGTATGGCGGTGCGGCCATCGCCTTACCTCATATATGGGTAGATGCTGTTACAGTGCCCAAAAATCAACCGTAAAAATATGTTTTCATACTTCCAATAATTCTCTGGTCTTGTTGGTCGTAGAGACACGATTTTTGTATCAAAATAAACTTGAGAAGTTCTTCTAAAAATTCTTGGAACAATTTTTCGAAATTTTTTTAAAAAGCCATATGAAATAGAGAAATTGGTTTTTCAAAAAACTGTTACACAAGTTATTCGTTAAACTTCTCAAGATTATTTTGATACCAAAAACGTGTTTCTACAGTGTGAAAGCATGTTTTAGTCCAAAAAAATACAAGACCAAATAGATTATTGGTAATATACATATAAATTGGTTTATAGTACCGGGTTTCGTGAAAATATTTTCTCAAAAATAAATAGTCTCAAAAATCGTCAGCCGCCGTGCTGTACATTCGTACGTTTCATACTCGTGTATATTCTTGATGATATTTTACAATTTTTTACGAAAAGAAAAAAAAATAGAACGATGAGATAAAATCTTAACTGAATTGCAATTCGCGGTGTCACCGGGCCATCGAGGGCAGAGGAGAAGTAAGTACGGGAAATCTGCTAGTTTCTGTTATAAAATTGTACAAATCGTACACAATTCGAGTGTCATTGCTATACATTTTATTAATGTTTACGTAATATTTGATATGGTTTTGGTAACGAACCGTTTGTAACAAGTTGTAATTCGACGTAATGTCGTCACGACGCACTCGTCAACAAATCGTCGGGTCTACACGAAGTCGCACACTTGTTCCGCGGCCATTGTCTTGTAAGTTTCCGTATTTTAACCTTTTGCCTTTTTCGCGCGCCAACGGCGAAATCATATATGAAGTTAGTACCGATAACGCTAGTGGTGTGCTACTCGGCGCCCTTCTACTCAGCTCCTATCAGTTGATAACACACCGCTCACCCGTCCGTCAACAACCGCATTTATCACGATATCAGGAAAACTTGGTCGCGGCAATTTTCTAATTCTTTTCTTGTTTCGTTGAAAGTATTTCAACGCTATTCGGCATTGGTAATTTCACATATTCAAGTTTGTCTCGTTTTACTGTAATGTCTTAAATTTTTGAATTCGTGATACACGTCTCCTTACTGTCATTGAATTGCAATATAGGTACAACGTTTAACGCCTCTCTTTAAATATGTATTTTTTGTTTTTTGTACGATTTCAATATTTTAATACCGAGATTTTCCGACAGGTACTGGCGATTTATCAGCGGTTGCTCTTCGTTTGAACGTCAAGTTCTCCCATCGATCATAGGCATGTCGTTCGTTCGAGTAAAAAGGCGCCACAATGAAGATCCGTTCAATTCCATTGTTATATCGCATAAAAAACTAAAGACGGTCGACGCTAGCTTTAGTAGAGATTGTGTGTTTCAATTTGCTGCCACCATCAAACACGAAGTGAGTTTCACAAATGTCCACTATATTATTATTTGATTTGATGGTTCAATTTGTATTTCATTACTAATGAATCATTAGTTTATCGAAAGACTATATTTTCCTCGGCCATTTCAGAGTGAATGTTTGATACATTGATACCTATTACCTAATATTTTATACCTTGATTCATTCTATAAGACTATTATTAAAACAACTACTTAGATTCCCCTTTTTTTGTTCTGTACCAATAAGTTATTTTATTTATGTTATACCTATCAATATTCCTCTACTACACAAACTTTACGGCTATGTTTTTTAATTAAACTATTTTTCTGATAATCTTGTCAAATAAGCCTTCATTGAAGTATAATATTATACATTTATACCTACCTGCTAAAGTATTAACATTGTTATAATTTTAATAAGTTTGTCTTTTTTAACATTATACAATATATAAACTTCTTGTGTTAATATTATTTTTTTTTTCAGAATGAAAACTTATCTCAAATATTGAAAGAGGTACAAGAAGGAAAATCTGTAAAATTTTTGACCAAAAATAATAAAAATAAAAATTCAAATAAAGTGATTGAGCATTCAAAAGCAGAACGTTTAAAAGTATATAATATTGAACTTTAATATTCATATTTTTATCTTATGTATTTGTGTTCAACAGAGTACATGTATCATAAGAATAACTTAGAAATATTTATTTGAAGATATCAATATTTTAAAAATAATATTGAAATCTCAAAATTAATAATCGTCATATTGTATGGATATAATATTATTTATTATTCTATAGAGCAGTGGTTCTGAACCTTTTTGTGCTCATGGCACATTTGTAAACAATACATTTTGACCACGGAACATTATAGCAATATAGACATATAGTATGTAAAAATTACAATGTTTGTTTAAAAACTTAAATATATTTATTTTTATAGTTTATTGATAATATATTATTATTACATATTTAAAAATATAATGTGATATTTGTCTTTGATTGTTTTTTGTTATTCAACTTTTACAAGGACAAATTAATGACTACAGTACCACTCAATTTATTCTTCTAGCCCTAAGAGTGTTTCTCCTGTTTTGATTTTATTGTTTGTAATTTTAACTCGATTACAGCTTAAGAACTGGTAAATTTATATTTTTAATAATAATACAATACGCATGTACTATGGTTGTCGTGGCTCACTTACAGCCAGATTATTGCACACTAGTGTTCCGTGGAACACCGGTTGAGAACCACTGCTATAGAGAATTGATTTAATTATATTTATCATTATTAAATTATTAAAATTAATATATTTTTATTCTAGTTAGTTAATAATCTTAGAGCTGTTAAACAAGATATAGTACCCATCAAGGAAAAATATGGAGAGAATTCTGAAATAAAAGTTGTTGATTTTATCAAGGATGCTGAAAATAATAGCAAACCTTTAATTGATGAAGGAATTTCAGTAGATTATGTTTATGACTTGTACTATGCAAATAATGAAGAAAAATCAATTGATATACAAGATATTGATAGGTAATTTTTATACTGTCAAATTGTATATATTTTAATATTTTTGTCATGATATATAATATATTAAATAGCTGCATAAAATGTTTAGTTTTAATTTTAAAATTTTTTTTTTATTTCAGTGTTCATGGCTTAGATTCAGACAAATTTTATAGTATTTGTGGTAATATGAATGAATCTGATGGTGATTCCTCAGCTTGTGAAGATGAGGATGATTCTAATGATGAAGGAAATTGGAGAAATGATTATCCTGATGAGGATGATATGGCCAATAGGTGAGAAAATAATGAAGTAATATGTCATTCTCCATATTGGGCAAGGTCCAAACAAATTAGATTTAACACAAAAGTTTAGGTTTATACAAATATAAAAGTATGTTTCCCTAGCTAACTGCTGTTATAAGTTAAAGAAGAACTACTATAGAATCTCATGATAAATGTTATCTATGTTTTTGCATGGTGACTAAATATTTTTACATAGTAAAGGTAAACCATTAAAGTTAACAAATATAAAGATAAAAAATTATTATGACATTTCAGCAGTTGCTATTTAAAAAACTAAATCACTAAGTAAAGTGTTATGATTATTAAAAATTATGTGAGAATTTTAAATTCAATATTTGAGAAATACTTATTTTTTATTATTATTTTCATTTTGTGAAAACTTTGAGTTAGAAAATACTTTAACTAGAAATCAAAACTTTTATTTGTAAATAATTCATTAAGGAATGGTTATTGTACAATATTCAAACATTGAATATAGTTATAATACCAAAAATATTCATACTTGGTTAACCTGTAGGCTGTAAGACTATGGCAATTAAAGATTGTCAATGTATTCAAATGGTTGGCATACAAAAAAATTCAAAATATGTACCTGCTTAATTATTCTCATATATAATAACTTTTTTTGTTGGGGTTAAGGTCTCCATATCTAAAGTCATTAGCCTGGGACAATAGTTTTTGGTATTGGTTTGGTTCTGGGTTCTTGGTTGTGTGATTAATATTGTATAGGCAGGCATTGGCAGGTTCAAATTGGTGACTGTGTATTTAGACACTTTCAACTCATTTTACTCGGCCACCATGCCCCTCTTACAATAACTTCTATTTACAAAAAAAACTACTTAGGCTACGAAATGTATGCCTTTGAAACATATTATGTTTGTTTCAATAATTTTTGTAGCCATAAAATATAAGTTATGTTGATATTAAAACTTGTATATTTGTGGAAATATACTGGAAACTTATATGTTAACTAACAATTTACTAATTCAAATAATTTAAATTTTAGTTTATTATGTTGCTATTGTTTACATTAGTATGTAATTACAATGTAATTATAATGTAATTACATTTATAGCAATGTATATTGCTATAAATGATAATACTTTTAAGTTGGTTAAAAGTAAAGATTTATATATTTTATGAAATAAATGATAAAGATAAACCCTTTTTGGACTAAACTTGTTGTTACTTCAAAGTTATTTTTTCAGTTTATTGTTAAATTATTAAATTCTGAAATGACTGCATTAAATTATTATTTAGATCCATTTTATGATTTAATGAGCAGTACTATAGGATATTTTTAGTGTGGATTTATTACTTAAATTTTGATTACAGAAAAAGTACATTTCTTGCTTTACTCAAAAACTAGAATAACAAATAAAATCATGTATAATACTTAATAATTATTATTTGTTAATTCAAAATGTAGATTTAATATGTTTATTAAATAATACAAAGCTTAAATTGAATTATGTAGTAGACATTTTTTTTATTAAAGATTATTAGTTTATACTATGTTTTATATTATTTTAAACAATTTTGAATTTTCTCTAGTGATGAGGAAGAAAACTTTTCAAGTTTGGTTAATCAATCAAAACGATGGACATTAAATAGTAAGTTAAAATATTGAATTATTGTTTTTATTAAATATTTCATTTATGTTTCATTTTAGATAGTAGTAGCAGTAGTGATGTCAATGATGATGGAAATACTGACAATGAAAGCAATATTGAAGACTATGATGTACGTTTTGCCAGGTACAAACAACGTGTTAAAGCAGAAGAACATTTTTATTATAATAATGTATTAGTAGACAGTTGTAGTGAGTCAAGCGATTCTGATAATTAAATTTTAAAAATGTTCAATTATTATTTCTTTAACTTGTAATTTTTTTACCATGTACAAACAAGTTAATTGTATTGACAAAGATTACTTTAGTTTATTTAAATGACTTTTTATGTCTCTTTAATTTTATTTATAAAGTTTATAAAATGCTAATATTTTTAATCGAAAATATTTTATACATACTAATAAAGAATATATAATATTTTTAAATTGTAGTTTCCTGTTGGTCATATTAAAATAATCTAAATTATGTAAAATATTATAATAATTTATAGACTTTCGAAGAATAAACTTTAAATATACGTATGCGTATATTAAAATAAAATAAAATATGTTATTTAAAAAGAACAATCGAAACCACACCCTGTATAACAGGATGTTAAGATAGCTGCTCTAGGATAATGACCGATCATTCCTCCCATGTAGGAGATATATAAGGGGGTCCAAACAGACCAAAGTCAGATGAGTTTTAGTCTGATCAACACGATCACCTTCACGCTAGTTTATGTAATAAATTTATATTTTAGGCCTTTGAAATATTTTAATAAAAAATATTTACTCCAAGTTTTTCTATTTATTTGTACCACCTTTGTCTGATGGCACGCAACACCCCCTAAAAATTAATGATCTTCAGAATTTTTTTTCGTGTTGAAACATATTAGCAAAGATCTTCGAAGAACTCGAGTTCCCTATACATGCCATTTGCCAATAATTGATTATATTATAGCAATCATAAGCACCTATATAGATTCTCCAAGACTAAAGAGAGTTTAATTATGGCAAGCTCGGTTGATTGTTTTAATAAAATGGATTTTTTTGGGAGTTTCTATTTTATAAATCATTGCAAGGTTAATATTAAACATTTCAGTAACATTTTGAATTAAATACAACAATTAATTGTTGTATTTAATTTTTCAAGGATGTTTAAAAAAAAGATATTCATGCTTTGAGATTAGCAATGAGTGTAGCATGAAACTTCCTGAGAACTATTAAACTTGATTTTTATATAAATTTTATGAGTAAAGTGATTGAAAAACATGTTTACCCCATTCGTTATTAGTGGTTTCCAGTGGCAATAATTCCTAAAAGTTCAGTAACTCGTGAACGATAATTTTCTTCGACATGATGCGAATTGAAAATTGGTTACGAACCAGTATGCTTTAATACAGTTTTTAAAATTTTGTTTTTCTCACTATTGAAAGAGATGTTGTTAACTCATTGAAAACTGAAGATATAGAAGATGTGTACTGTGCTAAAGACAGGAAATTTGTATTGAAATAAAACTGTTATTTACGAATTTATAAGTACGTATGCATTATTGATTTGTATTGAAATAGAACTGAAACGATAGAGTTAAATATACGAGTACATACATATATATATACCGTCCGTCCCAAAAAACAGGGACCACTTTACCACTCATTACCCTGTAAATATTTTTCAATTCTGTTTGCGTGACATTAAACTATTCTAATGGATCGTAAATTCCTATAACTAACTCGTAATTTTTTTAACTCTTGTGCATGCGCAACAAAACTTACATTTTTTTAAATGGCAACACTTACATTTTGAATATCATACTCGGATTTATCGATTTTTTTCAAGTCATTCTGATGCATCACCTGTTTTTTGGGACACACGGTATTTATATGTGTGTGTGTGTGTGTGTGTGTGTGTGTGTGTGTGTGTGTGTGTGTGTTAATGTGAATTAAAGTATAAATCTTGTACATTATGAGGATAATTCCACTGCGGACTCGTTTAGAAAAATTACAAGGGCTAGTCTTGTAGAAATTTGAACTTAAAAGCGGCGAATAGTAAAATATTGGTTCTGTGAGGATATTAGTAAATGGGGTTGCGGGGGCATTTTAGCCCCTCGAAATGTAATCTCTAGTTGCAACTATATGGCTGTTATACAGAGACGTTGGTACCTATACTATCGTGCTTCGAACATATTTACGTCGGGATTTTATTGCAATTTTACGCAGCTCTTCCCGCGGCCATTCGATGTGGTAGCGGCAATCTCAATTCAGGTCGGGCCCATTATTTTACACGTTCTCATTAGAACACAATACAGGGTGGCTGGCGGGTGCTGATTAAGACAGTACGAGACAAAGCTTCTGTGTACAGCATATTATAATGATACCTAGTACCTACTGCGTGTACAGGTACTCGTATGGTAGGTTAACATCGGTCCCGAGGCCCGAGTTCGGTGGGTCTATAAAACGGTAAAAAAAATCGAGCCTCATTGCTGCACAGATAAAACGGAAATTGTTTGCATTAGGTACCACCTATCTACTGTTGTTATTATTATCATTACTACAGTTAACATTATTATCATCGTTATTACTCCCGCCATGTTAGACTGTTTCCCGAGGATAGGCGCAATATGCGGACACCACAGCCTCGGTGTTGTTGCGGAAGGCTTAATTCGACTCTCCAACCCGTTGTATGGCGTTATATTTTTAGTAAGCATTATATAAGTAAGTTATTTCCAAAACCATTCTCCAAACAATATTTTAGTTCAGCCAGTAATTATTACAGTAGGTCCAATAGTATGATTTTACAAATATGTTTTGTGACAACTTTGCAAATATGTTCTAATAACTGTACAGGTTAAGTTGAATTATGAAAAATGCTAGAAGACCAAACAATGATAAGGTCTTCGGTGCCTGGTGGTAGACGCGACAACGTTCGTCGTCGAATAATGTGTATCGATAAAGTGCTTGTATACGAGTAGTTTTCATCCGTGTGTTAAGTTTTTTCCAGTCATCGTGTAATGCGGTCGCCGATCACTTTATGTAATAAGACAACTGCGTGAAATAAGTTTTTACTTAATTTATTGTGTGTGAGTGTTTGTCCTATTGTTTGAAGTGATCGGGCGTATACGACACCGTACTCCGAGCACAGTGAGCAGTAATAATCGATCATGACGATACTTTTCCCCGTGATCCAACTATTTCGTCCCACGCCCGTAGTAAAACTATACGATAATTCTCGCATACGCATTATTGGGTCAGGATTGTAGATTTACTAATTTTCAAACGCCATATAAGTTTTTCAGATTTAATAACGAAACATTCGGAATCCTAACCCTATGCTTGGAATTATTGTCCAACAAGTACTTGCAATGCATACATTTCCTAAAATAAATATTATGTCGACAATAATATTATTGTAGGTACGCAAAACTCTGTCGTTTTTATCTAGTGTTAAAAACCGTAAGACTGAACAGTGAACGGTTTTTTGTTTTCTGAAGTTTGTAATACGCATCACAATGTAGACTATAATAGTTTTCACGAAAGCCATGACGATTATTTGATTTCGAGCTAATAACGATGACTTTTATTTTAAGTAACTACCAAAACTTTTTCGCGTGGTTTTTCATTAAATGTTTCTTTTCGTGTTTACCTTTACAGTGCAGAATAAAGCAGACGTATGAAACGCAGCAGCGTATTGCAAGTTATCCCATTGCAGCGTGCCGCACTCATATGTATATAAACAGGTACTACTACATAGGCGTACTGTTGGCATAAACGAATGAAGTTCGTACGCGTAAGTTGTACGTCGTTTAGTATTTGTACTAATATTTGCTGCTGGTACATCTTTGTGCCGTTCGTTATTCGCGTTCTGTTTACTTGTGTGACATTATGTTCCGTCTTCTCGTACAGCTGTATACTTCTATGTATCTAAATATACGTAAAAAGTTACGAGAGAGACGTACACAACTATACAGGACGCACGTTAGATGCGGTTAACGCAAAAAGCATTTTATATGACAGATTTACGTGGTTATAAAGATGACATTTACCGAATGCTGCTGCTAAGTATTTAGTGGCTTAGCGCACGTCTTGGTGAAAAGAAAATTCACTGAAAATATCATCTCGAAGATCTGAAGATACGGGGTTTCGGAAATGGACAGTGGAGTATTGTTGAGGTTCCTCAATTTATGAATACTATTCAAATAGTTGTATCAATTTAACATTTTTCTGCGCACGTAAAGATAATTCTGCTGGAAGGAATTCTTGCATCCGGAAACGACAATACGTCCCTACATTGCATTAATTGCATTAGGTGCAAATATTAATATGTATTCGTTAAAAAAAGCAGCTAGTCAAATATATTATAGTCGTTATACATGGATATGAAGTTAACATATAATAAGCTTTACGTTTTAAAAGTAAATGAAAAAAAAACTCTTATTGCAATGTTAAGGTTTATAGCGGAAAATAATTTTCAATTTATCAAAAGAAACAAACAAAAATCGTAGTTACTTGTATTAGCTTAACTCATGTGAGCAGCTAAACGTGTAAAAGAATTTTCGTTTTCGTAAGTTGGCGGTTTAGTTGGTACCACGGAATGGGTCAAATTTAAGAATCCGTTGTGCGGTAGTACCTGGTGATTTCGGTTTTAGCCGCGATACAATTTAACTTCAAAGAAGTCAGTAGGAAAAAAAGGTTCCGGAACCTCCACCTCCACTCATTTCACCGCGAACCATCGCCTCATATTCCCAAGAACATACACAGATGTACAAGCCAATTATTAAAAGTTTACGCCTCGAGACAATTAGCTGAACAGCGTTCAATGAAGATTTCCGATGTAAACGGTCAAGACATGTGCGGGTATGTCTCGGGTGATGCATCCGGTATGGAAGTGTAATACCGTAATGTCTATAAATCTTGCGGCGTCGCCGGCAATAATTCATCTCAACCGCCATTCATAACCGTGATACGTATAGACGTCAACGACGGGCCATCACATTACGATGTAACGCACGAGGAAAAAATCATTCCCATTCAACACTTGAAAAAAACGAAAATTATTTTCGTAATTTGTACTTGCGACTACGAAGATAGCCCATTTCATATTATGTTGCAATGTCATAAGATACGTTCGGTTTCGAATAACACGGCAACCATCTTGATTTTTGTCCTGACTTTCCAGGCTGTCCACACTTTCCTGTAGATAAACCAAGCTGGCGATCCGAATATAATAGGTTTCGAGGAAGTAAGTGCATTCATATTATTTGGCACCTACGTCTAATAACACGCGATGAATAGATTCGTCTTACTAAATTCGGCGTAATCGAAATATGTCTATATCATGTTACACTGTATACAAGTATACCCACTACTGTGTTGAAATGGTCGGTGAGATCCAAGCATATGTTTAAGAACTATTACGGTTCAGATCGTAGCCAGATCGATTAGATCCCTCGGTGGTGTAGGCGCGACATACTTATATTTCTGGTAAACAAGAGCGATGACAGCGATTGAAACGGCCATGTTATAATAATATTTTAACCACTTGGAAAAAAAATAAAAATTAGGAGAGCCGTGTGTTATTAATCGCAACGATTGAAGAGCGACTGATTTAAAAGTCTCTTTTGCAAAGGTTTTCGCTATAGATTGTCTTATTATATGTGAGGGCATTGACCTAATTGGGTCAAAAGACTGTTTACCAAATGCTGTAATTGTATTATAATATATAAGAACTTGTTATCTCCTTTTTTGTATTACTTTAATATTGTAATTTGTAATTGCAAGTAATTCAATTATGTATTTTGTAATTTTTAATTACATTTTCTATTGTAGCGTAACTTTTATTTGTTATTCATTACTTTTTTCGAATAATCTGCCCATCCCTGTGACCATGTGTGTATATTATTATATATTTTAATTATGTTTAGCTCATGAAAAAAATTACGTTTTACTTATTATTTCTTCTTACAATAATATTGTGATTAAAATAATACACGATATAATAATATTAATATGAGACAACTAAACAATATAAGAATTGAACATTGTTAATAAATGTATATTTCTTCGTATCGAACCGTTCTTAGCTATTCAATTAAAAAATTCTAAATATAAGCCATTTTATTTTTTTTACAGATTTATCAGGTATTTTAAGGCCACTGCAGTCTATATAACGCAGCAACTACCCTCATAAATACGCCTTTTGTATACCGCAGTAAAGAAACTTGGCCGAAGGGTTGAAAAAATGCAGCCGACCAGTACCTACGCATAGTTAACTTGGTGGTAATTTTTTCCGTAGACTGTATTATAAAAAACCAAGAAAACTTTAGTTTTCAAAAGAATTAAAAAATAATACTTCAAAGTGTCACGTTCTCGAGACATTGATATATAGCTGATAGAATCTAACTATAATGCATAATCGAGTTTACAATTAAGTTTTAATTACATTTCTCGTAGTTGCACTACATAATATATATACGACCGTCTTCGACCCGGCATCGTTTCTCCTGTAAACTATGTAAAAATAATAACCTCATCGTTGTAGAACATTTTATTTAAAAAAATAATTGATAGATAATCTCGCATTCGAAAAACGATTCTGGATGAAAGAAAAAAAAATGACCGACAAAATCGAAAAATACAGTGCAGTACCGAGCTTTCGTCCAGTTTTCGATGTCGTGAGATTTTTTATCCGAAAAAGCGTCGTAAGAAAAAGATAATAATAATAATTATAATTTATTGGTGAAAACGAAATCGGTCGTTACAACATACAATACACGCAGTGAACACGGCCAAAAAAACAATTAAAAATTGAAATATTAACCGATCGGCGGATCTTGCGGAATTATTTTATTTCTTAACACCGCGCGTTAAGTAGCTGGTATAGCCGGTATAAAACAACCGTTTGTGAAAAACTGTTGCAAACCATTGCGTCATTAATACAGCGATCGCTCCGCTCGGAATCCAAAGTCATTATTGTTGTCGCGCAAAGGAAACGCGGGTGGGCGAAGGGACGCGAACAAACGTCTGAAGTCGCGTAATGACACATTTGCGACTTTGCACGCCATACCTACCACATACCATTATACTACACGTTTACGCATGTGCACATGTACCTTCGAGCCTTGTTTATGCAGTGCGGTTTCGCGCACTCGCCGCGCGTCCCCCGGTTTACGTCGTGCGCATTGTTCGTGAAACACAAGATACACGAAGATATTACGTAGCACACACGTGCGATTCGTTACGTATATTTTGCCGGTAGGCTATTATTATTATTATAACCGTTTACGCGGTATGCTGCACAACCGTGGTATTGAGAATATAATAGGCAATAGCATATACAGTGAAAACTGTCTGAAGCAGACCCTGAGTAAAACGGAATTTTTCTACGGTCCCGACACGTTCCTATAGTTTTATGTAGACGCCGAACCTCAATAAAACGGAACGATTTTGTAAGTCCCATGAAAGTAAAAACCTCGCGTAAACCGGAAAAATGACACGCGCGTGTCAAACCTAAACCAAAAATAAGGTATAAAACATAGATATGCCGATACACCATTAAATGGTGATAGACAAAGAAGATAAATTCATCCAAAGAAGCATTAATTGAAATAAAAAATCTACGTCGGTTTGCTATTGATCAACAAGATGATGAACTTTCTTCAAATGGTCTCATCGATCAAACAACACGCAGAAAAAAAAATAGCAACCGTGACAAAAGAAAAAACTCTTTATCATTTTTGGAAATTCTAAATGTTTATACGTCATATTTAATTGCCTTGGTATGTAATGTGTAATAAAACACTAATATTTCAGTTTGAATTTCTTATTTATTCGAATCGAAAAATCCGGAATTTTATCCCACGCGATTCCGCTTTAGACGGTTTTCACTGTATGTGTATGTATTATACGGGTAGGCGAACAAGTGTTTAATATTATTATTGCACGTGCGCCTCCGTCGAAAAACTACAACGTCGCGCGGCGGTATCAATTATCGTTTATCGACAATACCGGTAGCGTCGGTAGAAAGGCGAAAAACTTGCGTTTCTTTTCACCTCGCACGGCACGAGGGTAATCGTATTAAGAGAACCCTTACCGGCTTCCACTCCACCCGCCGTGTAATACGTCTGCAACACGCGCACGCACTTGCGCTCGCACTTTCACACTTGCACACACGCGTACACGCACGGAGACGCACACGCGCACACGTGGACACACCTTATAGTGGAAAAAAAAAAAAAAAAAACGTGTTTTCGAGCGCACCGCCAAAGTTGTCAAATTACCAAAGTTTATTGCGCACGCCCTCCCGTGGGATAGCCGTATGGCATCGAAAACAGGAGGACTCGGCGGCGGCGGCGGCGGTACAGGCGTAAAACTTCATTTTTCGCTTACACAAGCGTTTCCGGTGTCAGCGGACGTGCGGGGACGTCAGAACGGTAAGGGATGACGGGAGGGTGTGGCGAATCGCCGGCAACGTTTATTTCCACGACGGCAGCCGCCGCCAATTCGGCCGTTAGAGAACGCACTTAATCATATTTTACGTGATTGCTATATGTATACACGTACATTTATATATATATATATATATATATACGTTCAGCCCTTAATATTTTATTTCATTTTATTTACGCCTCTCTCCGTCAGCTGTCTTTCCATCCCTATCTTTTTTCTCTATCTATTCCTCTCTCGCTCTCCGCGTCCGTACGTATCTGCAGCGCTTATATATACAGTATACACGCACAGTGAAGAGGAAACTTTTTACCACGCCCTAATTAACTACGTGTACTTAGAACTCGGCTGTGCTATCTGACCGACGACGTGGCGATTGGAAGAGAGGTGGCCGCCGCGGTAGTACCGCGCCAACACTATATATATATATTATAATATATATATATCACATATTATATCATACATGTATATAGGGTGGCGCGCGTTACATTCTGTCCTCCCCTCATCCCCGTCGCGCATAACAGTCTGGTGCACGGCTATTATACACCCTTGACGGGCGTGTGTGCGCGCTTGTAAATCGATGGGATGTTATTCGATTTTTAATATTTTTCCGGCGGTTAATGAGTTTCGCACACGGGAATCACGTGCGTTCGACGGTTTTTTTTTTGCACCCACTCGTAACACGGTCTTGATTGAAAACTAATTAAATACGCGATAAAACTATGGTACATATCCTTTAGCGCGAAAAAAATAAACGCTCCCTACTACTATTAAATGGCGTGTGGTTGCGTTCACCGCGGCGGTTTACGGGCAATCACAAACGGTTTGTTTATAATTTGCGCATATTGTTATGCGCGAGTGCATGTCCCATTATTTTTAGTCGATCGCTCTCGAGGCATACGCACACTCGTTACATAATGGGCGCACTCGATGAATATAGATAAAACGATCCTTTATTTATAGGTAGCGCGTGTTTCCCGAAAATAGGATAAAACAATTGTTTATGTACAGCAGCGGTTCCCAAACTGTGCACCGCGGTGCCCTAGGTCTACCAAATAGTTTAAAATGTATAGATTTTTTTCGTTATTATTTTCGTAAAAACTTTATAGCAAATAATGTAATATTTTCTATTGTATAGTCGTTTATATTTTTATTTGTTTATTAAAATGCATTTGTTTAGAATTAAATTAGCTGTGTAGCTTAGAATGCTTAGATTGTATTAGGTTTAATAAAATTGGTTATCAATGAGTAATTTGTATTGTTCTATCTTTCATGTATATACAGCAGGACACCGTGGCTAACTTGGGGCCGCTAAAAGGGCACCGCGGAAAAAAAAGTTTGGGAACCGTTGATGTACAGCATCGTTTCTCGACCTAAGGGCCGCGATCCCATAGACAAAGGATCGCCATTGAGTCGGTCGGAAATAATTAAACGCTTACGCGCAAAAACAAAAATAAACATTTTTTTATATTTCTTTAATTAGAAGAAAGAAAAATTTCGTACACATACAAGTACGTAGATATATTTTCTTGCCATAACAAGCGTGTGGCAGATCATTTTCCTACCATTATAAATAATAACATTTTTTAAACTGGCGAGAGGGAAAGTACAAATTAGGGTTCATATTACAAGGGGGTAGGTGGAGAGCATGACTTTTTTAATTTAGATCTGTTTCGGGGGTCGGGACACTATACAACTTTAGAAACTAAAGTATTCAGGATTCAATATATATATATATATATATAGGATATCGCACAGTAAAAATAAATCATCATGTACAACGCGTAATAATTTGCTAAAAAATAACATATGTTCTATATAGATTATGTCCGTTGAAAAGGTATACCTGATTGAATTATAATTTGGTTGGGGATTTTTACCATTAATAATCGGTCTTTAAAATAATTATTGTTACGTGTAATACAACGTGTTGGATATGTAAATACTGCTTAAGCTAAATAGACAGTGTACATCTCAAGAAACCACTCTGGGAGGCGTACATACATAACAAAATGGTTTTATAAATGTTTTACAAAACAGATTACACGTAGGGAGCACTTATATTTTTTTTTTTTATAATTAAACCGTACAACGAAATAAATTTTTTAAATGAGAGAATATTTTGTTGTACTGTGTCTTTGGATGCATATATAGTGTTTGGAATGACACATACCTTTTTTTATTCTATCATTGGCATCCTTATTTCCAAGTTTAAAAAAAAAGCAATTTACTATTGTTTATATAGAAATTGGGTATCCAGTGTAACTAATTTGCATTTTTCCGCATCAGAGTGTATATGTTTGGCAACTTTGTTTCTGACATTTGAGATAGGTCGTTTTGATGAACTTTCCATTTGAACCTCTTTTTTGATTATTTTTTCCGTATTTTGTTGTAGTGTTTTCGTACATTCACTTAATTTTCGGCTTTAAAGCATAACATGTATAAAATAGGTAATACCCATTTAGCTCCGATAACAAGTAATTTTGATTTAATAAGTTATGAATTCGTAAAAATAACATAATTTGTAGTTGTATTTTAATATAGCTGTATCAACAGCTGGATCGAACGAGTGAGGAATTTTATTTTGGTGATCTCTATTACTCTCTCTCTCTCTCTCTCTCTTTCTCTGTCAGTAGTATAATCAGGGCTATGTTATAGAGAGAGAAGGGGGTATAATCTGATTTGTACTCTACTTGAAGTATGTAATGTCATTCGATGCCTTATTTTCTGTCGACTGTGTCGACTGTGATACATTGTACAGCCATGTGTTTTTATCACCTTACATATATCTACTATTATAATTATTGTATACAAATTGTTAATAATTGTTCTTAGATCCGATATAGAAAAAATAAGATATTACACACGACAAGTCAATAACGATTACGCTGTACTACTATAGTACCTATGGCCAAAACGGATAAAACAAACTTAATTTCATAAACCTTTTGTTGTAATAAAAAAAAAATGTAAATAGGTAAAGCCTGGGTCAGACTTTATTTACACTGATGACATATTATATACGTCCAATGTTGTTTTATGAACTGACATGCAAGAAACACGATTTTACTTTCACGTGTTGTAGAGTTTTTTAATAATTTGTTTTAGTTTATTGGATTTTTGGAATTAAAAAAATGAGAGAGTGGATTTTAAATGTATTTACATAGAGTATTATTATTTTTTTATCCATAATATAGTGTTTTTTGAGGTACATATTTTCTGATATGACTATAACAATAAGCGTCCGGAAGGGGTGGCAAGACGGGGAATTTGCCCCCCCCTGAACAACAAATATAATATAATTCTGAAAATTTGATATTTTATTAATGTCTAAGGGAATATTTCATTATTATTTTGACTAAATAAGTAAAAATTAAAAAATTTAAAATTAATGAAAAAAAGGTAATACATTCGTCATGTACTAATATGCCACTAATGATATGATATGAACTTTTTTTAATGTCATTTTTGGTATTTGATTTCATTATGCCCCTCCTTGATAACATTTCTGCGGCGCCCATGACTCTTTAGCTTATAAGTTAAACATCATGTTCTTTGCTCGGGCATATAGATTATTATCTACATACGTTGTGTTTCTATACAACAGAAATATAATTAATAGTAATAATAGTACATTATCTAAACATTAAGTAAAGAAATCTATAAGATCAAAAATAACACTTATTTTTTCGTATTCTGCAATAGAATAAAGTATCAATGTAGATTCGGAAAAGTAAGATCTGTTACGGATCATCATGTATTTATCTACTTCGAGGCAGGTGCCAGCGAAACGTATTATGGGTTGGACATGTGTACTTATTTATAGTTGGGTACAATATAGTTTCTGTTGTCTAAAAACAAGCGGGTGACACGACAGTATGTAAACATGGATTATGACAATTAGATATTTTAGAATGTCGAAAAAATACAAGAGAGTATGAAAGATGCGTGCAATAGCCGAATAGTTGTCAGGGTTTGTTTTCTCTTGGAAAGGATTTGACAGCAATGGACTGGGTTTTAGGTCGGAGACCGAGAGATGCGCTCTCTCGGACACTGTTGACTTAGGGTTGGGAAAAAAAATGAAAAGAGACTTAAGTGAAAATTTAAAATTACCAAAGGATGATGGAAGAGTTTATTGTAATATAGAGCGTGGCGCATAAACGGTTGATGTTCTATAGGAAAGATAGAGACACGGAACGGACTTAAGGATCTCGAAAAATATCGAATCGTGTGACCGTATTATTGTAAAAATAAAACCTATACTTAATGTATGAACGTATTTATTAACACGAGTGTAAGTGGATAGAAAAAAAAATCTAGAAGTTAAAATGAATAGTAAAAATGTATCAACTATTGCAGGGAAATAAACGAAAACGTGTAATTTGACCAACCGCATACGTGATATTCCGTTCTCTTTTTTTGGATTATTGTTGCTTAAAATGTTTACCAATCGGTACCATTGGTTGTGAGTTCATCGTATCAAAGATTGCCATTTTTTTTCAAAGTTCTGTTGAACATTTCAAGAATAAAATGCTAACCCGCGATTATGCAGAAAATTTAATATGAGCTGCAGTATAACAGTGTGACAATATCTGTACGTTTTTTGTTTTTACGCTAGAACTAAATCCGAAAGCCAGTGATTATACCCGTCGCACATCATGTACGATTCTCGCCCGCATTCGTGATCGTCTATGTGTAGCGCGATATAATTTATATGATCAGAACCATCGCGTCGCCGCGGCCGTCGTTACGGTCCACAGAACTAAAATATATCGATTTGCTGTAATGCAATTTGCTTTTATGTCGGTAGCAATAAATCGATTACCAATTTTATCGATAACCTGTATTCAAATCAGGGAGTCAAAACGGGTTGAAGTTTAACGGGTTAAAACCGGGTTTATGTTTTCCCGGGTTCCGGTTAACGGGTTGAAACCGGGTTTTGTGTTTTCTCGGGTTCCGGTTAACGGGTTAAAACCGGGCTTTATGTTTTCTCGGGTTCCGGTTAACAGGTTAAAACCGGGTTTTATGTTTTGAAGGGTTTCGGTTTACGGGTTTGAAACCAAGTTTTTTTTCTGGTTAGGAACTGGTTAAAAAACTCCAAATAAATTGTCCTGGCCAGAAAAATGCTAATTATATTGCATATATTATACTGTAACAATGATTAAACAATTTGTTTGTATAATGCATAATTAAGTATTATAAAAAGGATGAACTTAAAATATAATAAATTAAATTAAGAGTATCCCGATCAAAAATTATTTAAAAAATACTACCTATATTAGTCCATATTATCAGAATTATCAGTTTTTGATATTAAAAAAAAACAAAAAAGTTGGTGATAACCACATTAATCTTGCTTACCAGCAAACGTTGCAGTTGGACCTCACCTTTCATAACATGAATGTGCATGTACACAATGCAATGGAAACCCACCTTTAACTTAAAACATCAGTCATGGTAAAAGAGCTGGTAATAGGTAGGTTATAAGTTATAACACAATAGCGAGTTGAATTAAAGTACAAAAATCAATTCATATTGAAATAACACTATTAAATGTAGGTATACAAAACTATAACACACATAATTCGTTTTTAAAAATAACTTGAAAATCACAGACTACATCGTATAAATGCTATCGGATAATTGACTACTTTCTAAGTATTATACTGCCTAGTGCCTACCGATAAAATTAAAAATACACATTACATTTCCAATTTCGGTTCCCCGAAAATGAATTAAAGATAAACAATTTTGATATTTATTTATATCAAATTAGTTGACAGTCTGTGAAGTTAAACATTATAAATTTCATTATAATATTAATTTGAACCCCGGTTTTTTGAGTTCAAACCTGGTTTAAATTTTCTCCGGGTTTCGGTTTCGGGTAAAAACCGGGTTCATATATTTGTCGGGTTTCGGTTTACGGGTTTTACCCGGTTTCAAATTTTTCCCGGGTACCCCGGGTTTCAAAACCGGGTTGTAACCCGTTTTGACTCCCTGATTCAAATATACGGTACATGAACAAGTTACGGTCGACTGGAATATTTTAATCATTCTTTCCTGAGCAATTTTAGCAATTTTTTAATGACAACATCCTGTTCACGTTCTTAAGTTAAAGACAATCACTTTCTAAAAATGTTGGTGTATAACAATCAAACATCGAGACATTATGATACTGGTCCAGTGGTCACATCAACATCAACTTATCATTATTTAAAGTTTAGGCAAGATATACCCCGCAGTATTTTGGGGTTTTCCTAAGAGCAAGGACAAAACTGAAATCCTTATACGTAATTGAAACTTCATTTTGGCGAACAACTTAAAATTTTCTTCTTTTTAAACGAGTTTGTTTGATTCAACTTATGATGTGCCTATATGTAAAATTTATGTAAACGATCACCATTAGTTGTGTTGATGAAACCTCATATAATCTGATACGTACAAGAATTAATAGAATATTGGAACATACGTGAAAAGTAGATAGATAAATTATATTGGTAAACATATTTTTACAGAACACGTTGAAAATAGTAAACCTTTTTGCAAAACGGCATCATAATATTATGTAATATTATACTTTTGATGTTATAAAATAAATGTTCGGTAAATATTTCAAGAATAAATAGCATTATTATTAACATCTAAAGATTGGATAAATAATACAAAATAAATGTGTTGTTTTTTTACATTATAGTTTTACGTATAAAATTGCTTGAAAATGTATTGGTTACGATCACAGTAAAAACTGATGTAAAATACTATAAATGTGTTGAATTTTTTATCCGTATAATAAGAGCTAGATAAGAAACTTTATAAATACCTAATTCCAACGAGCAAAAAATACTATTGCATAGTATTAAAACTAAATATGTTATAATAAAGTTATTACAATTTAATCGTTCTGTTTGGGCACTCGCGAATGAAAATGTATTCCACCAAATATTCGTCGAAAAATATAAATATAATAAAATATATTTCGAGTCCTTCCATTTAGGGTTGCTGTTTTTTTTAATTTAGTTTTAATTTCCGGAATAGATGAGTTTAATTGTTCCGGATCATTAACAGCACCGACGTGCGCGTGTAATATAGCGGCGTACAACTTTGAAACTTGGGCCAAGGGGCGAGATTTTCAATGGACTCCCATAAACACAGTTTGAGTGGACGCTAAGGATTTGACATTGAGGGTCTCCCGAAAAATGTTTAGCCCGGCAAGAGTCCGGAGTCGTAACAATAATAATTATAATCAAAAGATCTTGCCGTTGGTGCTAACTTTACTCCAAAACCAAGCATATTACACTCAAACCCGGGCAAACAATCCAACGCAGTTCGTTCTCTTTTTTTTCTTTTTACTTTTTTTTTTATGAGCAACTTTACAACGTTGTTAAAATACGAAAGAGTAAAAGTAAATATTTATACAATAATTACGTTGTAGTGTTATATACTTATATGTAATCCGTTGTAAAAATTTAAAAAACGTTCCACAATACGTGTTGGACGATCTCGTCCTGGTCCCTACACAAACAGGTCAGCCGAGGGAGCCACACTGCACTCTGATCCTTCACCGTCGTCTCTCCACGATATCCGAATCATCCTCTACACGTATACAATAATATTAATTATAATTATTATGACGTAATATCTGTGTAAAACGAGCAACTAAAACCAAACGTCGTGCGATAAACTAACACTGCAAGTCTGCAAACAGATAACGATGTGTGCCGTACATTTATTATATATTTAATTATTGCAGGTTAGTTGCGTATCAAATTATTAACCACGTAGGTGGTTGGATACTCGGGTAAGTAATTAATAATATTCTTGTAATCGGGCGCATACAGTAAATAACATTTTTGGGAGGGCCTTAAGGTTTTCAAGGGCTATATATACGTCAACAGCTACTAACAATTTATTATAAACATTATTATTAACATAATAAATAACAACGGAAAATTTTATTCGGTTACCTTAACCTATTCAACAATATCTTTTAGACGGACAAAAACTACTGATTGTGGGTGGCCACATAATAAAAATATTTAATATACATTTTCCTACAACTTCTGGGGGGGAGGGAGACTGAGCACCCGAAACGGCCGAAACCCTCCCTTATACATGGATCTGATGTGTATCTATTAAAGTGACTAAGAAACCTTTGGAAATTTCAAATTATCTACAGAATATAACGTACTCGATATGATGTATAATAATAGGCACACATATGTATACATAAGCTATAGGAACACGAAGTCTTGCAGCACGTGCATCGTACGCGGTTCGTGTGTTCATGATATTATATTCATGCGTATAATGTATTATATACTGGGTGTTATACCGGGACACAGAGTCATATCTCCCGTGTTGATAGAGATGATCAAATTCTGTTTTTTTTTTTTTATAAAAATCCCTTGGCAAAGGCAATTTTGTTTGATAAATGTAGTTAAGAAATTAACTTTTTTTTTTTTAAATTCGAAGATGGCCATTTCAAAGGGCTTCTTTTTCTGGAAATTTCGACGATTTAACTTCCGGTTTTCATTAGATTCGTGATTTTAATAATTTTTTTAGTTTACAAAGAAATACTGTAAATTATTATCACCTCGTCATTTTTCCGGTAAAGTTTACTGATAATGTTATTGTTTTTATATTTATCAAACTATTGTCAACAAAATTGCCTTTGCCCAAGGATGCTTATAAAAAAAAACAGAATTTGATTATTTCTATTAGTACGGGAAATATCGCTCTGTGTAAGTCCCGGTGGGACACCCTGTATAGTGTAATCTATACGTGACGTTTTATTAACAACGCGAGGCGTATGCATGTGTGCACGGTAGGTGCATGTATATAAATTTATATATATAGTAGTGGTGACTGATAAACGTTTAGAAGTTAATTTCCATAGTTACCTTATACATACATATTATATTATCCTTAATGCTCGACGAAAAATATGCACGTGGAATCCACTAGTTTCACACTAAAAGCCCTCTGCCGTTCAAAACTTACAACCTTTTATTCTTAACGCCATTAAACTTAATGGTTCCGTGTTCATGTCAGCGGGTCCATATCAACGTTTACTCTCTTTCTTTACACCCCGGACCTACCGCTCTCACTAGTTCTTTTCCTCCCTCTATTTTTCATTTTTTTTTTTTTTTTTATACGGTTTTGATGCATTTTAATAGATTTTTTCCCTTTAAATGTACACGTATACGCTTGTGTTTTCTTTGAAAACGAACGTAAAATATTCATATTTATGATTCTAACACACACATACGCCCATAGCGCGTAATGGTACGTACATATTATATAAATCTCGAACAAAACGTATAACTTTTTTTCCGACTTATGAAGTCAATGGTGTTTTAACTACTTTTTGAATAACTTTAATTTAAATAATACCGTGCACTATAATTGTATAAGCACACTTATAATTATTTTTAGCTTCAACTTCATGAATCGATAAACGAAACTTGTGTGCATGTGTATATTTACAAATAATGAAATTTGGTCGATATAGCAGTGTGGAAATGCAAATTACCGTGTCCTTTTTTTAATTTAAAATATGATAATATTCTAAAGGCACATAGGTGAAATCAATGGTGTATTTGATAGAGTTTGGAAGCAGCGATGAACCATTGCATTTGAAAAGCGATTATACCTACTTACAAAAAAATTATAAGGATTCATAACATTTTTTTAACAGTTTATGCATGCAACTTTAAGTGTGCTAAGATATTTATTTTCATTATTTTAAATGAAAACTTTATCTTGTACTATAGCACGATACTCAAAACTAAAAATTATATTAAAATATCATCGTAACAATTCTGAGCACGAGTCTAGAAGTATAAAACTTATTACCTTTTTTGTCAAAAGAAATATAAACGAAAAAGCCACGTAAAGAAATTCAACATTTTTTCGTTTTCAATTTTTCTTTTGGTTAAAGGAAAATGACTTCTTCCCTGAAGTAGGTAGGTTCTTTCGGGTCTATTTTTAAATCTAATAAGATGTTGCATGAAACTTTTGGTACAGTTTTGCTATCCAAAAAAGTGTTCACAGGCAAAATATAAAACATGTAATCGTAAGAAAATCAATACATTTCTCACTTCTCCTAAAATGTATGCAAAAAACACGCGTCCAACAGTTTTTAATTGATTTATCCTCTCATACACGATTAATGAGGAAATGAAATTGGAGTTTCAACTTTTCTCTCAGGTACGATTGAGTGCATATGTAGGTGGCTTAGAAATATTATATTTTTTAAAGCACACGACGGTGGAAAAGACGTAATAGTGATACGATACATATCTTTATCAAAATCTAAGTCTAAAATTAACTGTCTTGTGTTTTGTACGTCATGTTTGTTTATTTTGAAGTAGATCAATATTTTAGAATACGGGACGTTAACACATAGGTAAGATTATTTAAATTTGATATTTCCGAATGATAAATGGTGCCATATAGTGATTTATGAGTTTTATAAAAATGGATAATCCAAAGTTCAAATGAAAATTTATTTACTATTTATTATATATTATAGTTGGTTGAAAATTGCTGCCGAAAAAAATAACTCCAAAGTTTTTTTTCAAAATATTAACAATATATAATATTAATTTATTTTCTCTCGAGGAGTGATATCGATCTTTGAACTGAATTTTACTTTTCAGTAAAATTGTCAACGGTTTTCCTTTTTCTCTTTTCCGGTTTATTTGTGATCAATGCGATGACAAAGTCTATTGTCCTTTTTCCTTTTTTAAAATACATTTATTGCAGATCAATCTGTACATGTCAATACCATACGCAGACTTTATCAGTGACAAGGCTATTATATCATTCGGTATAGGAAACCGGAGTATAGGCAGCGACTCTATCGATGCGACCGAACTATATATTATATTGGTAAGATCTCCCTCGAATGATCTCTCATCGCCGTGGTATAAATCATCGGGGGAACACGTATATAACCGGGACAAAGTTCGCGCAACTAGCGTTTTCCCCGAACCGGCGCGCCGTACCCTGGCAGCATTCTTAACGGAAAATGTATTCCTATAAAATCGTTTGTACGTTATGCATACTACCTCGGCCTGGCCTCAGACAAACGGTTGACATGGGGTCCCTGCGTTAGTGTAGAACTTTCGCGGCTCCTAAACAATAGACTTCCACGGTCCTATTATCTTTTCAGTTTCATTTTTATCACAAACTCAATCTTCCGACCGAAACCCATGTCTACAATCTTCTATTGCCATCTCGGAGTACGTATGTATCGGTTACAATATGGGAATGTTCTACGTGAATACGATAATGACGTTCACCTATGTACGAATAACATATTTACCATTTGGTTTATTCGTTTTTATCACCTTGATGATGTATATAAACCTTCACGTATAATATTTTTAACTCGACTAATTGGGACCAACGAAATAATCTAACGTACATTTTACGTTAGGTAATGTTTTTATGCTCACGTTAACTTTAAATCAGCATCGTTAACGAAGTACCGTTGAAATTTTCCACAGGGAATTAAAATTTATCACGCCATTATTAATATGACACATTATATTTACTACACAGTACGCACACATATATTTTGCTACATATTTTATAGTAAAATACTGCAGAAACGTATTAATACCAGCTTAGTGTTTTAACTTAGCAGTAGGTGTGGTTACTTAATCAATACCGAGCAGTGCGCTGTTGATAAAACAAGCAGTACATATTATAGATGTAGATGTCGATGTAGATGATATTGTAGGATATACAATTAGAAAAAGTACGAAAGGAACCGAAATATTTTCGTCGAAAAAAGGCAAAGTAAAATCAATATTATTCCAAAAAAATGTAGAAACAATGTAAAATTATTTAATCAATTCGTCGTGGTTTAATATCAACATGAATTTATCATGATAAAAATTATTATCATAGATAACCATTGATCAAATTATTGGAATTAGAAAAGTACAAATATAATATTCGAATCCGTGTACACAGTACAAGTGTAAACACAAATACGGTTTTTGATGTCTCGCGGAAATCGAAGTTGTAATTTTAATTTATCAAATATTCTGATACATGTACGTTTTGTCGACAAACATATAGTTGCGGTAAAACCAGAACGCTATATTATAATGTTGTGTTATACTTGGCGCCCGACAATAAACCACGCGACGTTTGACGAGAAACTCATAATTCAGTCAGACGCGGAGGACGTGATCGTATATGATTTAGGAACCATGCGATAAGCGATTTGAAAACATTGTTCCAACTAATGTAATATTGTATACATAAAAATGTTTACAGCTATGGGCCATGCGAACGGAGAGTTATTAAAAAATGTTCATGTACCAGCGAAAATCCCATGGGTTTTACCGAATTCGACTCGAGGTACCAGGTGATTTCATAGATTTCCAATCATATCCTGATGGCGAATCAAGATTTATAATGGTGTACCATAGTCAATACATCAGAAAACAAAATTTATTATTTTAAAATATCCACTTACGCGCAAGCGTACTCTACCGATATTATATTCATCTCGATAGAAGCACATTTATAGCCCGACACTTCGGTCATAGGTTTTATATCCAAGTAGAACGCTAGTTGGAGCTATTGTAGTAGTTTGTAGCTCGACGGATTTAATCGCCTGAATTGGAAACTGTTAGTGGCATACCCAGGCGTATCCAATCTCAAGAGCATCTTGATCAATGTGAGATAACTAACTGTGAATTAAGATATACATAGTATCAAATATCTGCAAATCAAAGAAAAAAATATTGAAGGAGAAACTGATCTGAGTAATTTATTATGCTTTAGATGGTTTCAAAAAAAACACACTCGTCGACGAAAAAGATGAAGATAAGCGTGAAGTAAATTGAAGAAAACGTTAAATTCTCAGTAAAAGATTACCCAACATTTAAACGAATAATGGAAATCAAATATTAAGGCTTCAATGGCCTCGACGATCACAAATTAATACTAAATCCGCTTATACTTTCTCTAACGTCTCTACTCAATAAATTGTCACTTCCTATCATTCCAGCAACATAAAAACCACCCCGATTACCATCCGTCATTGCATTTGTATCACTAAAACCTTTGTTATTATTATCGAACGTCTCGTGTTTGGTATGATTGTATCATATAATTTTATAAAGACTGTGTTACACATATCTATACTGATAGTGCACTAAAATTTAATTATTCTTATTGTATAATGTAATCTTATTATTATGTCTTTATCAAAACTTATTGTTTATTATTGTCATTAAATTTCAAATATCATATTCGTCATATTGTGTATATTTTATAATGATTATTTTATTGTTATGGCCGAACAGAAATGCTTCACCGCAAAAGCCCTTTTAAATAAATAGAAAAAGGCTTGAATGTAATAAAGCCAACAGCTGATACTGCAGAGTTCTATTCTAGTCGATTTGCTCTTCGAATAGAAAACCGGCATGATACGGAGACGGTTACGCTGAGCGGGTGAGATCTACTTAGAATTTTGTACATAACAAATATAGCTTATAGACATGAAAAGACATATGATTATAAATTCAATCCACTTACAGCCGCTAGAGAAATGGTTAGAAATGAACGTACTGCTCAGTGCTCGAAAAATAAACTACGAGTATACACATAATTGAACGAATGTTATAATAATTATTTATATACAACTAGTTCCTGATGTCGACGAAATACGTGTAAATATGCTACTGTGCAGTTGTATCACTGGAATAAATTTTGCTCATGTTTATCGTGGGATAAACATCTTTTATTTAATTAACAAATATGAATTAGCATTTCAATGGGTCAAGTGATAAGAAAATAAGAATCATATTTTTCCAGCGAGTACGCCTGAAGGGAGTTTTAGAGCAGCTGTACGCCAGAAGTCAATTATGAAAAGATATTTCACTTAGTGAAAGTCCACCCAATTCCAGCAAAATAAGCTTAGCATTGGAATATGTGGTATATACTACTTTGTTTGTCGAATTTATCGGTAAAATGTATTGATTTCCAATATTTATGAGTAAACCATAAAAAGAACAATACAGCTCAAACTATATTAAACATTTATAATGTATTTTTGATTTTTAGAATTTCAAAAACCAACTGTACAATAATCAAATAATAATATCTGCAAAAAAAAAGACAAACAACACAAATTCTATCGTACATTGAACAGTGCCTACCCCATAATGAAAAATTAATAATTGAATCAGAAACTATAGTGATTTGTATGAAATAATTTGTATACAACATTTGTAGGATTCATAAAAATTATTTTTATTGACGTGGATTAACAAATTCTATGTATACAAGAGTTAGTAGTACAATCAAATGTCCATCGAAATTAAATTTAAAAGTTAATACGAATAGCATAAATTAATTAATTTCCTTAGTTGTATCAATAAAAAGTATGAATTATATTAAATGGTTTATA
Source organism: Periphyllus acericola (assembly GCA_949715065.1). NCBI lineage: Eukaryota > Metazoa > Arthropoda > Insecta > Hemiptera > Aphididae > Periphyllus > Periphyllus acericola. Next base: position 47,838,600 of record OX454265.1, read on the forward strand.
ATTTGAAAGAATAATAGTTTAAATAGCACTTGTTATAAATATTAATAACACTTAGTAGTGATGTAAGTTCAGATCATTACAGAAGTTTAAGATTTAAAATATGAAAAAATGCATCAAAAATTACCGATTGCTAGATAATTAACTTATACAATACTTTTTTATAGCTTTTACCTGAAATTAAAATTTTGAATAAAAATTTAAGAGCACAAAACATTAGTCTTACGTGGAAGATATAGTACATTTGTAGTATTGTATATTTATTGGCAAAAATGTTTTTTGATTTTCAAAATTTTTTTTCTTTATCATAATTTTCAAAACTGGTATAAATGTAGGATAACTATTTTTTGGCTTGACGTATTATTTATTTCTATAACTATCTGGTATAAAAAAGTTTGCGATATAACATGAGGATACAAATAAATTGTGATGAAAAGTATATATTCATGGTTAAGCACCGACCATGGTCTATGATCATAAATATGTATGTGTGCCCACCAGAGTGTGTGTGTGTGTGTGTGTGTTTTAATGATTGGTAACCTAAATTAAGTTGTTTGATCGGATACATTTACTTGAGAATGTATTTCCAACACGATGTTTTCCACGGTTTCATTATTCATTATCATTTTATTCATTTTTATTCATATCAATATTTCATTTGTATCATATATCGTGAATTTCATGACTGTGCGTATTTTATGTAAACATAGACGTGATGTAATGATAACTTTTGCGTTTTAAACAGTGAACTCAATGTTTAAAATTGACAGGAAAAAAGTCAAAATCATCTCGGCATTAAAAACTTACAGATCGTTGCACGAATAAAATCCGAATTCCTTGAGAAACACGTACGAAAGTTCGGTGGTTTGTCCGGCTCACGTGAGTGCGATAAGATTAGAATCTCCGTGGTGTAGTTTAATACATCTTTCAGTGAATAAAATGTACAACGGCGAAATCGTTTCATTTTTAGCAAAGCAAACACTCGTGCGGTCAATAATATTTTATGTCTCAGGCCATCAACTTTGTGAACACATTTTTTGTGTACTAATTTATTGCTATACCTACTACAGAACGTTATTTTTGTATCGTTACAGGAGTCTAATTGAATAAAGTATAGAGTATAGACGGAAGGAAGTATGCGTGGTTGTTAAATAGAAGTAAACGAGGAGAAAAAATGTGCTTATTCGAGCCGAGACCTCTGTAGTCTCTGCCGAATTTACACCGTTATACGCATAGGCGCAAATAGGGGGGGGGGGCTTAGGGGGTATTAGCACCCCCAATTTTACAATTAGCACTCTCAAATAATGTTCGTATTTATGTATTAAAAACTTAGTTTTACAAAAAAAAATTCTCTTGTCATCAGACATTTGACTATTAGAGTAAAAAACTGTAATGAAATATAAATGAAAATAATGTTACTCGACAGACGACAATTCACATTTTGTCGAATTCAAATATATTTATAGAACACTATTAATTATTATTTCCCAATTTATATATATTTTCTACTAAACCCGGTCATCGCGGACAGTTATATAATTATCACGTTCAGCACCGACTCGATAAAATAAAGTATATTTTGTCATACTTGATACTGTAATAATCAACTTAAAGACGTTTTTCTGATGAAAGTTTGTTATTGGCTTCCGCTATTGACAATTTTTTCCTGATGGACTTTAATGAAAGTCAACCATTTATTAACCATTTTAAAGTAAAAATAACTTTCTACCTAACAATATTGTATGTTTATAGCATTACATTACATAGTATACAATTTTAGGGTTTATTTAATATTGAAGTTGCATCACTCAAGGCAGAAATTATGGTAGCAAAAAATTGTTTAAAACAGATAAACAAAGATTTCGATTTAATGTAATGAAAAACTATAATAGAAAAAAATATATATCCAAATATATACAAACTGTTACAAGTAATTTATTAACCCATTTTTGCTACCTACCTTATTTGATATTTCTAATATTAATTATAAAATAGTAATGAAGACCAAATCAATTTCAGGTGGCACTTACACTACCAATTAGTTCTGCCACATGTGAACGATCATTTTCTGCTTTACGTAAGATAAAGACATGGCTTAGACTGCTTAGAGTTTCAATGGGGCAGGACAGATTAACAGATTTGTCAATATTGTATATAGAAAAAAATTTGACAAAATTAATAAATTTTAATAAAGTTATAGATTCATTTGCAGAAAAAGTTAGGCGAATAAATCTTATATAAACTTGAACTTTTGTACTTGTATATTTTAATACTTATTGTATTCATTTTTATTCAAATTTTTGCTAATTAAAGCTATTAAATCCTTATAGTTTTAATATAAATTATATACCCAGTAAATACAGAGCTTAAGCACCCTCAGTTTTTTTATTGAAATTGCGCCTATGGTTATACGTCATGATCTGGTAAGACGTATTCTGTTTGGTTTATGACAGATCATCTATGATACATTTATACGAGTTTGTTGTTCGTCACCGTAGTCTATTTGTTTATAGGTTAATTTAAACAGCGTATGGAAATTTTGCAACCTTATAAAATCGTCGGATTACAATTTTTCCAATTTATGATCAATTTAGATAGACCCATCCAGTATAAAATATCGTCAATAAATAAAAACGTATAGGTATAGTTACTTTTATACTTTTTATACTTAACGCAAAATTTAAAATATATTATGCAGCAAAATGAGAAAAAGGAAAAAAAAACAAGAACTTTTTTGATGTCATATTCACGATGTCGTCCGATAAATTCAATTATTTTAGTGCGATATTTTTTTCCGTTTACATTTTCCACAAGGCTGTATAAAACGCAATATCCAACGAGACCTAACCCGATGAGTATACAAATAGTGTTTTATTTTTAGTTTTTAGTTACTATACATTTTTTTATTAAATTTGTATTTTGGAGTCAGTTGTTTGGTCAATTTTAAATGGTCTGGTTAGAAAAATCCTGGATAGTGCATGAAATATTATTCATAACGATATATTATACAAATAAAGCGTGCACCTATATTCTGTAGTCGATCACCTGCGTTGTATTTTACGCAATCCTTTAATAAGGGCTTACCAAAATCGGTAATATGGTTCACGAAGCCGTCTAAAAAACCTTATTTTGCAATCTTATGGTTTCCCTCGAGACCGTCCTATAATGCATGGACCTAATACATTTGTAGAATAATGGTACAGAAGCTAGAAAGAATGATGAGAAAAATAAAAAAGATAAAATACATTTGCGAACATTTCATAGTCTTAAAAATTTCGCAATATCAAACTACATCAGTGGGAGTGTTTAAGTTCTGATCACTTTATTTTTTACATTGTATTAATCAAAAAAAACACATGCATATGCGCTTCAAAGTCGAACAATTAATTGCTTGAAAAGTAACTTAGTTAAACGATAGTAATATTTCCCCAGACGAACCAGGTTTGGTACCTGAAAAAAAAATGTATTACTCGTAGTTTTTATTGTACATCGACTTGTTATGGCGCATACGTATAGCCATTAAATCATTTTCAATTTAAAAACGTCAGTGATCATCAAAACGCTTTGGAGCGGAAGGGGGAAGCAAGAGGGGGATAGAAATTATTCTATAATATTGCGAGTGCTGATGAGAGCACAATAATAGAAACAAAAAAGGCATGACCCAAAATTATTGAGGTTAATTTAATAAAAATCTAGTTTTTCCACCGTCTTTCGTCTCACTTTTGTATTAAAATTATTAAAATATATGTATGAACAATCAGAATATGTGAAATATAATTTTACAAGGATGACATTGATCCAGATATTAAATAATCGTCAATAATATGGACCCGCGAAGAGTAATAAATCTAAAAAAGGCTAAAAATATACGTCGGAGAATACAATGAAATTTCTAATTCCGTTCAGTGTATTTTATCGAATAATAATATCTAATAAACTACACTACGTATGCTTATACATTCCAATTATGGTCTAAAATTTCATGTAAAAAGTAGATGTGATCGGGAATATGTTCAACTATATTATCTCGTACCGAGATCCGATTTAAGAATTCAAAATATCACTACCACAATATTTGCGTACTGCAATACTCTACTCACGTCCAATCGCATAATTTTCTGTTATACCGAGTCATATCGGTTGTACACAAATTTACAATGAAGAAAGTCAAATGTTGAGGGTTGTTCATAAGCGAAAAACAATTACATTTTTATGGTAGCTAATACATATTTAACATTAATTTAATACATTTTCATAAGAAAATTTAAAAAAAAAACAGCAATCAGTCTCCAAAATACGAAAAATACTATATAAAATCAAAAAAATGAAATACATACATATATTTTTAAAAAGGAAAATAAAACACTTAGAAGGGTTTAACCTTCAAGCTCTCTATTTCAGACTAACATTTCTACAATAATTATTTCTGTTTCAGGTCATAGGCATGATGACGGAAATATTTATTTCATGAAATATATCTTTAGCTCTAATAGAGTATAATATACATTTTAATGTGAATTGTGTCATTTGTTTCAAATTGTCCATAGTATTTCTGAGTATAGTAAACAAACGGTGAAGTAATATAAGCGTTCACTAATTAAAAAAAAAAAAAATCCAATTATTTTCAGATAAATCTTTAATCTAACACCGCTCAAAATAATTTTTCAGATTTCATAATACTGTAACGTTCACACGATCTATTAACAACGAGAATGAATGAATCTCACTTTTAATTACTGAATTCATTGTTCTTACATTTTCTTGAAAACGTGGTAAGTTCTTAGTAAAGCCGTGGAAATCTTAGTAAAAATTAAAGCACAAAACTCGGTTAAACGATAAATTATCAATATTAAATTCTGATAGTAAAGGCTAATTATTTTCACCGCCACTACAAATAGGTCGTAAACCATAAGCGGATAAACGTCGTTTCGTACACATCAAAGTGCGCCGTGAAAATTATTGGAATACGGTAGAAATATATTTTTATTTTTTATTTTTTTCTAATTTTTACAATCTGTAGAAGTTCATTTACAATAAGTAAAATTGATATAATATTTTTTTTATACAGCTCGATTGACTTGAGTTACCTAATGGTAATACCGTTGAACTATTATATTTTGTTTTTCGCCGTTATAATATAATATTATTATAAGCTATTGTATAATTCAAAACTATATTCGTTCAGATTTTATTGTTGCACGATCAGTCTATTCTTACCGAAAAATAATAGTGTACCATTAATTTGTGTCAATGTTTTCTTATTTTTTTTTTTTTTTTGTTCATGACACGAAACTATAAAAGAAGTTATCAGCAGTAGCAGGTTCATCATATATCAATTTATTTTTCGGTTGATCGCGTTAATTTGGTAGGTAATATATCTGAACTTTATATATTATACATTTTTAGAAAATCAATCATCTAATCCAGTTTAAATAGCCTTTTAAGATTACAAAATTCAATAACTATGATGCAATATAAACAAGTCAATATCAATATAAGTATAAAGTAAATATTTTACGCGCATGTCATAGTGATTATAACATAATTTAGAATCGTATAACCAATGAAAATGTACATTATAGCTTTCAGTGGAAGCCTTATTAATTTACAAAGAAATCATAAGAAGTCGAGTACCTATTTGAAAATAAATTATGAATAGTAATCATATATTATAATATGTACTATATATTATATATTTGGATAACGTAAAATTGTACAGTTATACCATTCAAATTTTACTAATGTTTAACGAATTGAAAATATTAATTTTAAATTATTGAATTTGTCTTTACTGGCATTTTGACGGGATGCAGCGTGTATTTTGTTATTTCGTTGTTTGTTCATAATCTCATTAATGGTCATATAAATTGTTCTCCTTATTTACTAGTTCAACTTCACGTTCATCATCATCATCCCAGATATCTCTCTACTTTCTGTATATTTTCTTATAGTACTAACTTTCTAAAAAAACTCTCCTCTATCTAAAGTTATGTCGTTACGAAACAAATAATCCGACTTTTATATAATTTTAGATACGAAATACGATGTATAAAATAATTAAATCTCACGCTAAGTATTGACGTTGTTTTTCACAATAGCCTATATCATTACTATATTATTTCATCTTCATATTGTATTATTAACCTTATAACTTCATGTAAACATACTGTACCATTGGGATCACGCTCATTTTATTCTAAAGAATAAATTATTATTACTATTAATTATTTATTTCGTTATAATTCTTATAATAGTCTATTATCTGCTTTATACAAACAGTTAACATATCACACACACACACACACACACACACACACACACACACACACACACACATACACACACTCTTTCACACATGTATACATATAGGGGAAAAATAATATAAATACAAAAGCAATAAATTCGTACCACAATTATTTTGAAATGAGATTAAATACACAATATATACATTAGAATTTTATCCCGGAAGGAAAGAAACGGAATAAAACATGATTTTCTGAGGGACCATTTATATCGACAGTGACTGAAAGTGAATCACACGAAAAATATTTACCAACTATTGGAACTCAATCTGGAACGCACGAACTTCTCTATTCACAAAAATCGCACACTGCAACTAAAAATCTGTAAATCCAAGTTCGAGTGACATGGTCATTAGGTAATCAGATATCAATGAGAATAAAATCACCAAAACAAAAATATGTGTATTCTATGTGCAATCAAATTTAATATTAGGCTTCTGAGCTTCTCAAATTCTGATTGTAACGATTTAAAATGAAAAAAAAAAAAGGTTGTAACTTGTAATCGTTTAAATTTATCAATTTTACGTATTACGAAACCTTAAGACAGCAATTGAACCGGATTTCGCATCTATTGATTCGCGACAGATGAGCTTATGGCGAGGATTGTACGTAAACATATATTATAAAGTGTAAGTGTAATCGAATAGCCCTTCGATACGGTCGTAAAAGAGTTGCACGTACGACACACGTCTCTCCGTGTTGTACATTGGATCTCAGTTTGTTTTGGGATGAACATTATAGAGAGACGTTAGTAACACATTATTTTGATTGGTAAAACATATAATTTCAGTGGTCAGGGGCGCCTTAGCTGGCAGTAGACCCAAACGGAAAATATGTGCAGGCCGAATTCGTGGAGTACGATAAAATCAAGAGTATTGCCAACGGACGGCGTATATTATTCTTAAATTATTGTCACTGAACGAGTCGGTGGCAAAATCATGTGCGGGTTAAAAGCGGAAAACATTCTTTTGTTATTGTTGTTCACACTTGTCCTATCGATCGTTCCAACGATCAAATGTTTCGTTAACATTGTAACATAAAACTCATGAATTTCGGATTCATTGTGTTCGATCGATTAACATCGGACGATAAAAAGTTTAAACGAAATATCTATATATACTACCCCGATGTAGTCATTGAAGCGTGAGAAAAATGTAAAACGTGACGTTAAAAAAATATACTCTTATATTTTTGTTTTATACACTCGATGCCCGAAGTGGTCATTAAAAGGCGCGTAACCACGTGCAGGGTAGCAATTTTACTACGAAAACATACTGTACAAATCGTAAAAGCACAAAGCTCAAAAACAATTAGTTGGATATCCAATTACGCACGGAATTCGTCGTCTCTCTCGTGTGGCTGTCAGATTTTGTAAACGTTACGCGTTGAGTTTGAGTCGTTCACGTAAATATTGACGAACCGAGCGCATCAGTATAATAATAAGTGATGTATTACGACCAATTAGGTGGAAACAAATCGATGTACAAAACGTTGTGGAAAATCTAAGCAAGCCGAATAACTAAGAGGCAAAGTTATTCGTTAAAGAAAAAAAAAAATCATCGGAGCTCGTTTATATTTTATACCAGACTCTTCAAATATTTCATCCGTACATAAATACAAGTAAGTATAGGTATGTAGTATGTGTTTAACTCATTTGTTACGGTTTAATACACTGTTATCAATAAACTGCAATAAATAAAGCGACCGCACGGGGGTTTTCAAGTTTCATATAATACATGCAGATGTAGGCGGGCCAACGTTCGACCTTCAAAAGAGGGTGTAGGCGACGGCTATCTTAACTATAAATAATGACTAACAATAAGACAAAACTCTCTACTTGCCAAAAATCGTCTTCCGGACGTTGGTAAAAATAATGATCCTTTAAATATATACAACATTCGTGTATATTATATAATACGGAACAGTGCACTGCTCGTAAACCGTATAGAGCATGCAGCACTACTACTGCACTGGTTTGATAAAGATTTACTGTGAAAAGTAAAGTGTAAGATTTTTAATATACTATTGTATATTTTACTTTAAAATATTGTACAGAGTAAACGTTTTCTGGGAGTTCGATAATGTTTTAAGCTGTTTTCCTTTCACCGATAACGTACCTACACAACTACACATGTCATTTCAAGAGGTTCATAATTTTTTTTCTTCGTTTTGGTATTGGTCATTTATTAGAAACGTTTGAGTATATATATATATATATAATATAAGTTTATTAGATAATGGTGCGGTTGGTACCATAAATGGAGTCGAATGCAGCGACCAAAGGATACGTGATATTTCATATAATCTGAAAAATGTTTAAGAATCTATGCAGCAGAGAGGGGAAGAAGTTTTTTTTATTTAACAAAAATGCCTTTATTCGTTTGTTAAGTTTGTTATCTACAGTCTTGTAAGGAGACGTGTTCCAGAAAACCATATTATGGTACATTGGATATTGGTTACAGACGTTGTCTTAGAATATAATTTTGGAAATAATTTTGTGTCAAAATGTTTTGAAAAACTACCCTAAAATAGCCGAAAAAAAAGACCATTACATTTTTGACATATCTGATCGTCATAAATTCCAGTTTAGTTATTTGGTTTTAATATTATAGACGATAATTTTTTACTTCAATTCATTCTCCACCTCAAAAATATCAAGAACTTTTATTTATGACGTGCTCTTATTTTGGTTTATGAGCGTATCACGTTTTAACCACAGAGAGATTAACCAAAAAATTATGATTAACTTATTTTCTTAGTCCAAAATATAACAATAATGATCGATAATGTTATTCGTGCGTTATGCATTATTCTAGGTGTACTGCAATTTAAAATATATATTTTATTACATTTTAAATTACACGTTTTCGAAAATCACACGAATCGCACAGAAGAAAAACTAATAATAGGCCATTTTCGCCGTCATACTTTGAACCAACCATAAAGGGCTCCGCGTTGGGTTTCTTATTCGTGCGCACACTAATTTGTTTCACAAGAGTCATCACTAGAGCTAGGGACTTCATGCTCTAAAAAACCTTAAAATATGCATGCATTTATGCCCTTAAAAATTATCATATATGCTCTGAAAATATGCAAAAATGCTTAAATATGCTCTTAAAAATATTTAATTTTCATTAAAAAACCAAAAATTACAAATTGTTTTATTATTATTTATTAATTATTATAATTTCTTATCATTTTCATTTCTTCTTTTTTAAGTTTGTCTTTAAACAAAACAAAAACAAATAAAAAAATTAAATGATTCTGTTTATGAATTAATAATTTAAAAATCCTAGGTAGATGGATTATTTAATAATTTATATTTAATAATTTTAATCTTTTTTTATTTTCAATTTATAGAATATTCATATTAAATATTGTATTTTATGTGTAAAATATGTTAAATATGTACTAAAAATACAAATATAGCAAAATATGCACTTATTGGAAAAAGAGCTAAATATGCAAAATAAAAATGATTGCATTAAACTCCTATTACTATGAAACAAATTTCTATATGACTTAGCTATGTTTTAAATGATTATTGAAAAGTATGCAAACTCCTATAAGTCCCTAGCCCTAGTCATCACATATTTTAAACGCGATAGCGTACAGCGCAAGTTCTTTGAGAGCTTACGCTCCGCAGCCGTGTATACAACACTGTGCATTAGTTTACTACGACCAAGTTTGTTTGCCGAAATATGCAGTCACCATAAGTCCACAAGCCGGCGTGCGCAGGGCTCGGGGTTATCTACATGTACAGACCCCCGGCACCGGTATTCGCTGATGAGATGCCGTTCAAGTGCACCGACGTCACCGCGACACATATTGCCCACGGTAAATTTGGTCGGGCTGCCCGTGTACGTATACAGTATGTAATAATAATGTAATATGCAATAGCGTCCGCTGCAAACGATACCTACCCCGAAGCCAATCAAAGCGATCACGGTACAACCATATCGTTTACGATCGTAGTCTTCATAACAATCATTCTTGTTTCAACGCGTACAATAGCGCGAACACACACGAACGTTTATACGCGACCAAAATATAAGTGTTGTAATCGAATTTTTTGGTGGACATCATTTTTTTAAAGTTTTATTATCATTATTGGTTTGGGAGGTCACGTGGCCAATCATGCTTTAAGCGACGTAGATGGATTATCCGGAACAGAAATAGTTGAAAGATTTGATATCAGAGTGTTTCCATGGGCTCAAAGGTTAGAGTGGAATTTTTTATAGTGAGTGGTGGCGAGGATACAGGAAGCGGGAATTTTTAGATCTTTATGTAGAGTGTTATTTCTAACATACAATGGAGCTTTGGTTCGTAAACTTAAGATTATTTACTCAATACAATAAAATATATTTAGATTTGAGACTTTTTTCAATCCCCAAATTTGAATGCCATAAGTCATCGCAGGACGAATCAGCAAGCCATCTTATACATTTCGATACTTTATAAGAAACTGATCATATGCATAAAATCTACCGCGTGTTGATCGATTTGTGTTTATTACCAATGAAGATTTTTACGTTACAAACGTGATATTTCATAGTAAGGGCTTATATAAATATCCTGAAGTATCGCCACTTCCGGTATTGATTCTGATTTGTTCTCACCTGACCGAAGCATAAACGTTCTCGCAATTGGCGGTTTTGACAACAATTCAAGCGGCGGCGGGGGGGGGGGATTTAAAATGAGAACCCCTAATCCTCCAAGTGTATACCTCAAGTTACAACAATGACAAACGGGCATTGGCTCCAGTAATCTAACTAAACATAGACAAAAGTATTAATGTGTTATGCATAAATGTGCCATTCATTCACCGTTGATAACAAATATTTTTGTGCATTGTGAAAGAGAAAATGACTAAACATTAACCATCCTCTTAAGATACTTATGCTACTGTATTTAAATTGATTAGTATTTTTTTTTTTTTTTTATAATCATATAAGTTTTTGTGTATTTAAAATATAGATACGTAGATAATTTGGACCAACGATAAAGCAATTTAACTATGCTAAAGCATCAGCCATCGAGCAAAACATTTGACTAAATATATGTATTAAATTATTATATATTTTTAGGAATTAAAAAAAGTAATTTTTTTAAAGAACATAGTTAAGATTAATTTTTTTACCATGTCAAAGCGATCAATAAATGATTGTACTGAAATATCAATTTATCGGTGAATATGAAGCAACGCTAAACCACTAAGTCGAACATGAGACATCTGTGTTCTAAGCCAAGTATTAAGCCTATAGCATTAAAGTATGAAAGCAAAGTAATTACAACCAGAGTATGTTTAAATAACATATACATAGTATGTAATATTTCTATGAATTAGCAAGTCAAAAGTTTACTTCTTCAAAGTAGAAAAACTACGCTCTGCGGGTGCATCGCTTAATGGCTATGTAACTCGGACTACTCAGATCCAGATACATTATAAGTTTACCTGATACACAATCGTTAAATAGAATAGTACTGTTATGTCTATCAATCCATCTTGTTTCACAAACCGTTTTTAAATTGCAGTTTTTTTAATGCACGATTTCTTTTAGCAGATCAATTAAAAAATGAAACTTCATCTTTAATAATTCCAACAGAATTTCTTAAAAATATAGTAGTTGATGATTTAGATATACTTGAGTTCGACGCATGATTCATTATTGTGGGCCACAACTCTGGCCGCAAAAATAGTTACCACGGTTTTCGATTGTCGGTCCAATGTAATGACAGTAAAATATATTTGAAATCAACCTAACCTAACCCCTCCCCGTCGAAAATATGTGTATACGCCACGGATTATATGTAACTAAGTATATTATCAATTTGCCTATATAGGCCGGATGATTCTTGCACGATCAAAGAATAATTATTTATCACAAGTCGAAAAACAAATGTTCTTAGTAATTATTGAAATCATACAAAGTAGTCGGATCAAGTGTTTTTAAGGCTAGAATTTCGAGTAGACAATATAGTATATTATGCAAACACAAATTTTGAAAAATATTATGATTGATGTCGTTAAAATTAAAATATTACACATCTATCGCATGAATTATGTCTATTTATGTTCAGATATTTTCATATCGTATTCCTTTGCTTCTCAGTGATTAAACCTTGAATAGTTTCCAGATTTCCACTCTCTCTCTCTTTCTCTGTCCCAAACACACACAATTTACGGAATCGCGTTATACTCGAAATATTCCGTTTTATATCGAGTTCAGCTCATCGTGAAAACCGATGTCTTGCTATTGAAATGGCAATACGATGACCCATGAACCACGAAGCCTCAAAAGTTACACGTATGATTTGACCGATAACACATCTAGCGGAGGCGCATGCTGTTGTGACGGATAATATTTTGGCAACTATTAACTGTTGACGCGATCAAATCGATTTTCAAACTCAAAGGCGGTCCCCGTCTACGTATCACAGCGAACGCGTAAATAATATTTATTTTTAATTTCATCATCACTGCAGCAGTCTATCGCCGGTTTACTGTACATGTAGGTACTCTACGTATATACGTATATAAATATATAAACAATAATATTAATTAATGTCGTTAAGTTCGTCGTTCTCGTTAACGGCTCCGCGGACGTTTAAGCACGAGTTGTGGCAGTCTTTTCGATTAATATTGTATCACTAGATGCGCGTCGTCCTCGGCGCCGTTAAAATTGTTTGGTACAAATGCGCGCTTCTGTTCTAAACAATTTCGCTCTAAATGACTGAACCGCACATTTCAGCAGTAGTTCTTTTAAAACGCCATTGTTACGTCACGTGTAAAAATAACTACGAACGCGCGTATTATTTGTCACGGAGATTGTTACCGAAAACACGAAAAAGAAAAAAAAGAAAAAAAAAAGGTCTATGTTTTTAATCAGCCGAACGTGTATCGTGTGTTGAAACGTCGCGTTCACCCGGGCAGCAACGGGTTGTTTAAGAAACAATGATTTTTGCCCCTCGCGCGCGCGTGGCTTTATTCAAAAGCCATTTATAATACACGATACTCCGAGAAACACTGCAAATCGCATCGGTGTGCTAGGGGACAGTTTACACATATTATACACATGCGTTGCACGCGCACACACGCATAGGTATGTTATAATACAGGGTGTTCCATCGGGATTCCCACAGAGCGATATCTCCCGTAGAGATAATCAAATACAGTTTTTTTTTGTATGAGCATCCCTGGGAAAAAGCAATTTTGTTGATAATAGTTTGGTGAATATAAGTTTTCTATAAGAGAAGTTAAAAAAATAACTCTTTATTTTATAACTTTTGTGAAATCCGAAGATTTTTTTTTTTTAATCCAATTTATTAGGCTTCTTTGTCTGATAATGTCGACGGATCCACTTTCTGTCTGCATTGGACTCGTGATTTTTAGTAATTTTTTTAGTTTACAAAGAAATAATCGTGACCTCGTCATTTTTCTGACTAGTTTATCTGAATATTTTATTATTATTTAAAATTGTGTAAATAGTACACAACTTTAGAAAAGTTAATGAAAATCGAAAGTTGAACCGTAAGAATGTTCGGAAAAATAAGCCCTATGTCTAAGAAATGGCTATCATCGTAACCATTAATAGTATACTTATATTTACCAAACTATTGTCAATAAAATCGCCTCCACCCGGAAATGTTCACATTTTCACAAGAAAAAAACAGATTTTAATAATCTCTATTAACACTGGAGACATCGGTCTTCAGTGTGAGTTCCGGTGGGACATCTTGCGTGTATTATTATTGTGCGATGGGTATGATATTGTACATATCAGTAGGCACGTGTAGGGCGTGCAAAGAAATGTGTATCGATGAAGGAGCTGGCAATCGATTTCTGCCATGTCAACCGTACGGATTAGGAATCGTCCACAAAAAAAATATAGTTGGTGAAATATAGTTCTGCAGCTCACACTTAACGCGTAATACATTGGTAGTTCCAAAATGATAAAATCATCATTTTTTCATTTCAATTTGCGTGTATTACGTGCACGTTGAAGATGCAATAATAATCATTCGTGTTTGAAGTATATTAGCATCGAATATCCCGATCGCCACGGGAGACGTTTAATCAGTGGCGCAACCAGGGGGTGGGTCCCCGGGTCCGGACCCCCCCATGAACCGTGTCATGTCTTTCTAAAATAATAAAAATGTTTGACAAAAATGAACCGAGCTAATATTCTAACCAAAGATCCCGAAGAATATTTTAGAATTACTTTGTTTCTACCATTTCTTGATTTGTTCGTACAACAATTAAATGATCGTTTTGTTAATCATCAAAATATAATATGTGGATTTCAAATGTTACTTAAAAGTTCAGTGTTTGATGAAGAAAAACTTAGAAAACTTGTTGAGTTATATGCTACCGATGTTGATGATTTTTATCGAGTGAAATCAGAAACAATTTTATGGAGTCGTTACTTGACTGACAGTTATATCCAATATAATAGTGTAATTTAAATACTTAATGAATGCAATCCCGATTTCTTCCCAAATATATGTAAGCTATTGCAAATACTTTTCACACTTCCAATTACTTCATGTGAGGCGGAGAGATCATTTTCCTCACTAAAAAGAATCAAAAGTTACTTGAAAAATACCACGTCAGAAAGCAGACTCAATGGGTTAGCTGCTCTCAATATCCACTACGAAGTCAGTGTAACACCTGAGGAAGTAAAAAATCATTTAAGCAGTACAAACCATCGCTTAGATTTAATTTTATAAACTCTACAGCATTGTACATACCTATCTTTATTTTTTACATTTAACTATCATTCAATTTTACATTATAATTACAATATTGAAATTAAACAAAGAATAAAATAATAATTAAATTTGCATGTTAATTTAAAATAATTATACTTTTGGACCCCCCCCCCTATAAGAAAATCCTGGTTGCGCCACTGCGTTCAATAAGCGATCATCACGCGTTCGACTTATCTATCGCCTATAGGTGTCGCCCGATCGGCTACGAGAAACCGGGAAACCGTGACGGTGGAGTGCACGGGTCCGCGTAAATATTACGTACGTCGTATTCGAATTCGCCGGCCGGACTACTCTGCGAGGGATTTTTAAGTTTTCCAGATTGAACGGTAACAACGTGACCCCGGCACGCGCGGACGCGTCTGAACCACGGTGAAGCGATGATAGACAACGCGAAGGTAATAAAGTTACCACGAACAATGCACCTACGTACTCGGTCCGAGCAGGAACGTGTGCGCGTGGGGTGTGCGCGCGGCGGAAAAATTCAAGAGCCGACCTACGGTTGTGCGAGGGTAGTGCGCGCGTACACAGCGACGGCCGTTATCAATTATGTTATTACGTTATAACCGTTGTGGTATACGCGGTGGCCGGCCGAGTAACACAACGTTAACGCACACGTGACGGCGCGCTCGTCCGTTAATCAGGCATATTATGCGTACCGGGGGGGGGGGGGGGAAATCGCGCGCGTTCGACCGATCGGGCTGCGGACCGGCGGCCGGGGGGCGACAACACCCCGCGGGGACGCGAGCCGTCGTTACGGGCGGGTGACGGGACGGAGTAGATTATTAAAAACAACGGTGCGCGACGCGGCCGGTACACAATGTGATTGCGCGTGTATCGCACAAAGTGGCCTTCGCGTGTGTCGGCTTTGTCGTGCCGCCGTTGACACGGGACGAGTGGGTACAATGTGCGTGTGTGCTGCGTGGATCGGAGGCATGGGGCACGGCCGGGTGCGGTCGGCGGGAGTACCGCCGGTACCGGAGCGGACCGACGCGCACGATCGAAATATAATACGCGTATATACATGTGTACATGGGTACACACGGGTGGGCCCGCCGCGATCCATTCATACGGCGGCGTTACACGAAAACGACCACAAACACGGCGTGTTCATTCCCGGAGCGAAGGACAAAAATGTTGATTCGATTAACCGGCCGTCCCCCGGTCCTAGGGCGTACGCGAACAATCCACGCGCGGACGGTTTGGGCCGTCGGCGGAGGGCGATGCGTACACTGCCGGGACCCGGGTGGTGGCCGTCGTCGACGTCGTCGTCGTCGTCGTCGTCGTCGTAGCCGTAGCCCGAGCGCGGTAGTGGATAGGACGGGTGCAGGGGGGTGGGTGGGTGCGTCGCGGCTGGGGTGAGCTCGCGGCGGGGATGAGCTCGCGGCGGGCGTGTACAGGGCGCTGCCGCGTGCACGTCCGAACGTTTGGCGCGCGCGACGTCGACGACCACGACCACGGCGGCGGTCGATACCGGGGCAGCCGCCGCGGCCGCCGCCCGTTTCGCATGCCCCGAGCGCCGCGCCCCACACGCGAACGCACACTCGCCCGTCCGCTCGTGTACACACGCGTACCGGTTACCGGCGTGCCGCGCGCTATCGCTTCGCGCTGCACGCCCGCACCCCCGCGCGCACATACGAACACGGTCGAGGCACTCTCGCGCGCGCGCCCTTAATCACAAAGTATACGCGCGCGCACGGTTTGCACGCACGCACGCGCTCGGTGTCCGTCGTACGCGCAGCAGCACCAGCACCCAGCACCCAGCACCAGTAGTATTGTGTTTGGTGTGTGCGCCGTTCGTTTTCTGCAGACGCCGCGGCCGTGCTCTACGCGTCTCGTTAGTATATAGTGTGTGCGGCCGATCGGTCTTTTTCCTCTGTACATCACCCGTCCCCGTCTACGGTCCTCTTCGGTCCCTACACGCATTGTCTCGTTCCCATTACTCGTTCTCGCTCCGTACCGTCCCTTCCGTCCGTCCGTCCGGCCGCGAAAGATCCCCGTCCGCGTCCTCGGTGATCGTCGCGACATCGGCGCCCCCGCGGTCCGCCGCCGCTGGTCGTCCCGCAATGCCGGTGATCCGCACCGTCCACGTGACCGGTGCACCACGACGACCGCCGCTCTCGCCGCCGCGGGCACGCCGTCCCGGTCTCGGCCGCTACTAATCCGCGCGTCTCGTCCCGCGATGACGGCCACGGCCACGGACGTTGTGGCGACCTCGACGACCATCATCATCGCCGCCACCGAAATCACCGTCACCGGTACCGCGGACAATACCGGCAGCAGCAGCAGCAGCAGCAGCAGCAACAGCAACAGCAACGGCAACGGCGACAGCCACTGTACCGGCATCACGGCGTCACGGCGGTAAGAGCAGCAGCGGCCCACACCCATCGGCCCGCGGTAACGCCGTGTTTTTCGCGCGGCCACGGTGCAGGCGGCCACGGTGGCAGCAGCGGCGGCGGTAGGCGCGACGTGTTGTTGGGACGATATGAAGTGCTGCGTTTCGCGGGACGCGTGAACGAAAATGCAACGTGACACGAACATAGCAGTCACTTCTACTACAGCTACTACTACTAATACTACTACTACTACTACTACTACTAACACTACTACTACTAATACTACTACTACTACAACTACTACGACTGTTACTGTTACCGTCACTGCAAGGGCGAAGACGACCGGGACCGCGGTTACGACCACTGTACAGGTGCCAAAGGCCACGGCGAAAACATGAAAACCACCGCCGGACTGCTGATGGCCGTGTTCTTCGTCTGTTCACAATTCTTCCGAGGTACGCCGTGGTGCACAATACAATATAATTAATAGTCTTGTACTCAACACGTTCCGTGTAGTTGTAGGAGTCGCAGTAGTTGTGTGTTACCCATATCAGTAGCAATATAGCATATACTTGTAGTTTAAACATCAACGTTGTAGCCGTATAGTAGCGGCAGTAGCAGTAGTAGTAGTATTATCAGTAGCACGTAATTCCCGAGCGGGTGCTTAGCCGAACAGATGTGTCCGGGCGACAAGCCCAGAATGCCTATCCTGTGGAGATAACCGAAAACTCGCAGAGCTGTGGACGGGCCACCGGGAAACCGGAGCGAATGCAGTTCTTCCCCGGGTTCTGCGATTCATAATCGACAAAAAAGTAGTATCAGTGAATAGTAGTACGGTAGTAACTAGTGAGACAGTTTAGAGCAGTACGAGTAGAATCCGTCTACATTTCAGCGACGTGGTTATGATTCACTGGACCTGGTCGACGGTAAACATCGGTTTGTCTCGTCGAGTACACCACGCTTATTATAGGTATCATAACGTTGGTCACAGCACACGGGCGCTTGAACATTTTCCGTTCACGAATTCCCCCGTTTGCATTCGCGTCATTGTTGGAACCGTGCGTGATCACTTCTTGTACCCATCGAAGGGGATGTCAATTATTCCGAGCGGGGCGGCCACTGGGGTGCGGGTGGTGCGGCATATCGACAAGGGCGAGATAAAATTACCGAACCGGGTGTGACGGTGTTCGCAGTGCGCCACGATGATGCTCCGGAAATCCTTTTAAGTCCGTAGAACGTGCCCGCGTACCGTCTTCGTGCTGCTGCAGTAGGTGACGGGGTATAATGTTCCTGTATAAATTCGATTTCAGTCGGCGCATGCTATATTATCATCACCCGTTGCGCACAGTAAACGTTTCCGCGACATTCGTCCGGTGTCTGTTTACTCCGTTTGACGCGAACGAGCTTCCTTATGTTCTGTGCCCGAGCTACCCTGAATGCGTGTCTTGCAAACGCGTTTAGTGAGCGTAGGTGTATGATACGCTAACGCGTGCACGAGGCTGTGATCCGGCGCGATCACACTTGACCTATGTATGTATAAATATGTAGAACAGCTCTGTCGCGAATACTGACGATATGCATTGCACTAAACTCGTATGATATTATCGTATTCCCTCGGTATCAAACCCGCGAACAGGATGGTCCCGTGTTCTGTGAACAATCGCCGAAAACTGAAACGAGACTTAAATAATATCTATGCTGTACGCCGTATCGGTTTGGTCCTGCCGCTTCAATTCGAATATGCGTGGTGGAAAATATCGTTCCCCTCCGTTTGGTTCCACGAGTTCTGTAAGCCAATTCACGGGCCACATAATATATTAAAAAATATGCACACGGACAATTGATGAAATAATACGATCAACCGGTGAATAGTACTGTTTTTTTTCTATCAAATTCTACTAAAGGTTTCATCTTCCACTCGTCTTACTTTTTTTCAAACGAAACCACTATCATTTACGTTTTCACTCTATTTAGACGTGTACAGGAATAACTTATAAAAAAGTATTTTAAAAATCAACCTAGTGATAATGCATTAACGTGTCGCGAGGTAGACATCCTTTTACGGAAGATTTATCGTCTAAATATTACGAAATGAACGTTTTTCAACTATCGATTAATGATAAAACGGAATAATAACTCCAATTCCAACTAATTCTACGAAATAGTTTATTCAGTTAAATTTGTGTAACGCTTTTCCGTTAAAATATCGACCGAAAAACTTCCCCTAAAACGATGCTCCATGTTCAAAGAAGAATCAAGCACCTGACCACAATATTACAATACACTATAATAATATACTATTATGACGTATAAAATAATAATATGTTCAGAACACTTAGACGGAGAAGGATAGAACGGTATCGTTTGTAAATTTGAAGTGGACATTTTGTACAAAGTCTAATTAAAAGATGGAATTACATAACGTATACTTCATAATCATAACGATAAAAAAGGACGAAAAAAGTTTCCCTCCGGAGTTTTGACCGCAGAGTAGTTAAACCACAGAAATCATTTACAATGTTTTAACTCAATTTTATTTAAAAATAATAATGTGAAAGATCCATCGTTCTAAAATTGAAACACATTTTCAAATGTTTTGCTTTATAATATTATTACTTCTTGTTGATTTTTAAACATTTTAAATGTGTACACGAACAATTGATTTGGTTCATTGAAAATGTATTATAAATTATTTATATAACACGTATTTTCCTCGGATTATAACATTTTTTTTAGAAAATAAATAAAAAAAAACCGAAGAAATTTAGTACCTACAAATATTGTACGTATATTTGTTGTGTTAAAATAATGAATACATAATTCACATTTTTAAGTGGATTACAATTTTTCAAAAAACAAATTAAGCTTTTAAAGTTATAAGAGAAATAATTATTATTTTAAGACTATAAATTTGTTAATTTAAAAAATAATTGACTTTGAACAATTCTATATGCCTTTTAAGAACTCTCAATTAATTTAATGTAATTAGATCTACCCCAGATTTTAATATTGGATTTTAAATTGGTAGTCATTACGAATGAATAAGTTGTTAATAAATTACCCAGTATATACGAAAGTGGTTTAAAAAAAAACAAATAACAGAAAATAAAAACCTCGATTTGTACTTACGAGAATAATTCTCGTTGTACCAACTAATGAAAGTAACTCGAAAATTCACTATCGAAAATCAGCAATAATTACTAGTTGTAAAAACAATCAACACGTGCGTTTGTTTTAACTATATATAAAAACGACTTATGTAGTTCACAAATGGGTAAACTGAAAACCTACTTGATCCGTAGGTGGGATTGGAATCTTTTTCCTTTTTTAATAGAAACTAGAACATTAAAAAAATGTCTGGAGATGGATTTTCAAGAATGTCCTCTGGGGAATCTTCGAAGGGAACTGATACTGTCAACTACTCTTATACCTACCGGAAATACAAGTACACATTTGTCTACTAACCTACTGCAGGCGGTGTAGCTTTATTTTAAAGTAACATGTGCTGAAGATAATGAAGATTTAAAAGTGGTCCTTTTGCCAAAACTATAAATATATATACATGTGTTATAATTGTTTCAAAAATAGTCAAAACATAGAATGGTGATCAGGACAAAGAGAATTATGTACATTTTAAGGCGTTTTTTTTTTCTTTTGGAAAATACTTTTTTTTTATATGGTAAAAGTTTCACCCGCCATATGTCGAAGTTCTTGGAATTGTTCTTTTTTTCTTTTGTAGATTTCACCTGTTATCGTGTAATGTTGAAATAGTTATCAAACATTTAAAGAAAGAGGGTGGAAGATTAACAACCGTAGGCATACAATAATTGTACTGATAGTAGTGTACTAATAGACGTAAAATCTTACAGCAATTGTATTTATACCATCGACGTTAAATATATTCGTCATAGAGATCATAATTTTTAAAGTTATCAGATTAATAGTTTAAGACAAACGGTCTTCCTGTTGTTATAATAATATATCATCGTTTTCTTTGCAACAATGTACACACACACAATGACATATTATTTCAAAATATATGTGACACGCAATACGCACAAATAACAGCTCTGTTCTTTGTATCAGAAGTTACTAGCAGATTAAATGCCAAAACGCGTAGTCATTGTAACATCACAAAGGCCGATCTACGTTTAGGATCTGTTTCGTACTAATACGGAAATAGACCCTAATAATCCCTTCGTATTACGTTTTATGTAAAAACGGAACACTACAACGGCTCCTAAATTAAGTTTCATGGACAGTTAAAACTAAACATTTTACTATAATATATATATATTGTATACGTGTATCTACATTTTTTTAATGTAAGTAAATACATAATTAAATACTTGGATATTTATCTATGTAATACCGGCATGTATTATATTGAATTTTTAATACAGTTTTCGATTAATCCATGAGTTTTATTTGACAATTCCCAACTCTAAACGTTTTTTTTTTTTTTGGAAGCTAAGTTCATCTTCAAGGCTTCACTAAAATTTAGCCGTCTAATTGTATATTTGTACATTGAGTTTCAATATTTTATAAAAAAAAAACGTGCGCAATACTTTTAAATATTTTTAATTACACGTTGTTAGTGCGTAGATGCTATAACATCGTCGATGGCAATACGTTAAAATTCAAAATAAAGATATTGATATACTTATTTTTCCTAAAATTAAATTAGTTTCGTCTTGTAGAATATTTGTTGTTTTCGTGTTTGTGCGTTTCAAAATGACTAAAAATAACTTCTCAGCCATAAAATTAATGACATTCTCTGAAATTTCGAGTGGTGTGTATAGGATGAAGATTAAATTCCTAAAATGTATGGAGCTTTTCCTCGTCCTTTACATCAACCATAGTTTCTAATTTAAATCAAAGGCTTGTATGGAATGATAAATACTACCTACTAAAGTCTAGAATATAGAATGTTTAATAATAACTATAAAATAAAGTTAGTGTGTATTATTTAGTAATATTAATTCAAACAAGTTTTCAAATATATTAAATAAATGCAAAAAGAAAAACTATACTAGTTTACTAATATTTAATTAATGAGCCAGGTATTAGATAGCATTCCTCTTTCTGTAAGTTATTTTGTTTAAAAATGTAGAAAATATTATTCTATACAACAATTTATTTTGATTATAATAATCTGTCATAATATAATTGCTCCTACAGTATTAACATAGGTTAGTAGACAGTAGAAAAAGTATAATATGTTAAGCTTCTTATCTAAATTACTAAAAATCTAAATTACTATTAAAATAATTATAAAATGTATTGTTAGAAAAAAAACCTACACTAATCATAAATTTTGAAAATTCTATTAAACTAGTGAACTAGTAAAATGTAAACGATTTATTTACGTAGGTATTATATTTTGCACGAATTATGTTTTTTATATGACCTAAATTAGTACGTGTGTAAACTACATTAATATACATTGCAAATTCAGTATTTATATTATTCGATCACGGTATATTATATTGACGCAGTGGTCTAAAGACTGGAATATATACAATAAATATTTTATTAAAACCCTCCCGAACTGTCAATAACCCCATCAGTGATTCGTCTCGGATGTTTGTAAGCCGTCATTATAGTACGTGTTCACTGTCAGTCTCGCGGTACACATTTGAACATTTCCAACTAATAATCCTGTGCTCATCACACGATTCACCCTATCCAATACACACACCCACACACAAACAGGTATGTAGAGACGTGGTTGTGAAGAGCTGAGGAGCAACTTTACCCCTAGAATCTTACTAGGGTGGACATTTTTAAAATGATCAAGCAAAATACACTTAAATTCTTTTTAACACTTTAATTCTTTTACATTTTTTCAGTTCTTTTTCTATAGTTGATTAAAAATTTAATTTTTGATGCGCGGATGGGTAATGTTTATATAGTGAATATAATATTAAAATGTATGCGCAATGTTTCCCCTTCGTTTTTCCGTCAGTCGTACCACTGTAGGCACACATAATTATGAACATGTTATTGTACATTTTCAAGAAAAATCGTATATTCGTATTTGATTGAAAGCAATGTGTACGACACACGGTTTGGAAACCTATACTGCTAAACGAACTATCACACGGAGTTCCATCCGGGACTTGGGACGGTTAAACTGCTTATTTTATTACGTAAATTGTTTTATTCATTATTACGATCCTGTTTATTTTTATTTTTTTTCAACGCAACGTTTAACTCTGTATATTAGACGCGATTTTCTTCGTTACGGCCATAACAGAACGGATATTGGAGATGGATTTCGGAAATGCAAAACGGTAATGTTTCGGATACATTTTCGACATTAGTATCGCAACTCGTAACTAAGGAACGGCACATAATAATAATAATAATAATAATCCATTTAGTAGTTCTAGAAATTATTTATCCTCTTTGCATTTACAGACGAATGATTAATTTCAGTCGGCAAAATACGCTGTTATTATTATCATAACCACCCGGTGTTTATCACATAAATAGTAACTTTAGTCACTTGGACACGTAATTTCATTTTATAATGCCGAGACATAGTGTTACGCTATACGCTGTAACTTCGAAGGAAATTATTAATGTACACTTGTAATAAAACGAATTTGAAAGCAATGATGAATTATTGCATTTGAAAAAAAAACTGTTTTTATCGGAGCTATATAGGTTTACTGTACAGCGTTTACAAGATGAATTCCCGATTGTTGATTGAATATCCAACGTGACACTTTTTAAGTATACAACTTTCATTGCCCCTAGCGTTTTTCAAAATCACAAGACAATCACTGTAAAACCAATAGCTCCCTCGGTCCCATCAGCATCAAAAATTAGTTATTGTAAAAAATTATTCAAATAAAGGTAAAGTGATAAACTTTGTTGATGTAATCTTATAAAGAAGTATATCAATTTTAAAATACATAATACGACTTGTTTTTTTATTTTCTAGGAATCTATAATGACCATGCTATGTCGACTAAAATGTTAAATAGTTTTACTCAATATTCACCCATAAAATAGTGATTTAATAGTTTTATGAAAAAACTTCAAAACATTAAATGATTACAAACTAATAACTATAATAAAATCAATGCCTTTCTATGGAAAAAAATTGAGAGTTTTCCAAAAAATAATATTACGTGCACTATATATTTTAGAAGACATAATTTTTATTTTACGGTTAAACAAAAGGTGATAACTGCTCATCTACAAATCTGAAAACAGTTCTAAATTATAAACTTTCGTTTAAATTTAAAAATATTACACCACATAAAAACACGAAAGACAAACAGTATTTAAAATTGAACTATGATTGAATATTTAAACAACTAGATTGTATTTTAAGTACCTTGGCCGTATAATTAATTAAAACGTAAAAAAATAAAACAAAATATTACAAGTTATATTATTATACTTGAAAAAAAAGAAAATTTATATTCACTGCCTAATTAAAAACCCTGATCACATCTAAGCTCGTAATTTCCTTATATAAAGGAAATTCAAACCATGGTTGTATGCATACTTCAAAGCTATAATTCCACGAAATGTATTTTATTTTTTCATAATTTTTCATGAATCTCTTTTAATTTTAATTATTTCAACATTGATTTCGAATCACAATAGAACATGCGTTAAGTTATATTTTAATACATTAGTGATATCACGTATATATCTACATTATATTGTCTGAATGACGTTACAAAGCTTGTTCAGGTGAATGTATGCGCAATCATATAAACATATGGCAAATCTTAAGTAATATTTTTCTATTATCGCTTCGAGTCTAAATTAATGAAAAGAATCAGTAGTATTTTCAGAGGACCCCATATAATTTTCAATTTGCGAAGAAATTCGCGAAAAAAAGATAAAAAAAAAAATACTATCACAGAGATTATATAAAGTTACTAAAATGTTGGTATCGTATTTTTATTAATTTGGTATTTTTTAAACATCCGTTTGGTACATGATGTATACACGTATACTGGATCAGCATTCAAGACGAAAAATACCATTGAGATCAATACGTAAAGCCAAAACTTTGCGGTGAAACTCTGTAACCGCCTAAACTTCATCGCTAACAAACTGTATATATATATATATATATAGAGAGCGATATTAACGGTGTATGGCGCGTGTACTCGACGTTTTAACACATAGAGCCAAGTTTAACATTACTGTTATTTCCGTTAGCAACGTAACGTGTGTAACAGATTTTAAATCGAACTCGTGTTATAATGTATTAACGTTTATACATCCAAGAATTTCATGGAAAAACCGAGAAGATACAAAAAACAAATTGTATAATGCGTATAACATTTTAAATTCAAGAGTAGGTTCCTGTGCTTATTTCTTTTGTACGAAACAAAAATTAAAATTGTCTGTAATACTTTTTATTTATTTATTTATTAGGACTAAAAGTTTTTCTATCCACGGACACTGTTACATAGATGTATTAATCGGATTGGCTCGATTTTTTCATTTTCGAAACGACCGCTGTTTGCGTTACTTATTTTAATCATCCTGATCAATATACTATAAAGTCAGTGAATTATGAAATGGAATTATTCAAAAGTTTACAATTTTTCCTTTAAGTATATATTATTTTTTAGGAATAGGCATTTTAGACGTAATTAAATAACTTTTTGATTGTACATCTTAGTACACAGTTAGTTATAAATGTAATTATCTGTTTATTCTTGATTATTTTATAGACGAAAAAATATTTTAAACATTCGTTTATATTTTATTATACGCATACGTTACATTTTTAGACAAATGAAAAATTTTTTTTTTCTCAATTTTTATTTTATGATTTAACGAGCCGGTTAATAAAATTAACCCGGGCTGGAATTGGACCGTACAGTTGATCAGCACTGTATTATGGTCCATCACTATGTATAATATCTGATCCAGGTCATTCGTGTCACACGTGACGTGGTTCGTGTCGGCCCCGTTAGCCTGTAGCCGATTTACACTTCGCGGTAGGGGTGCATTGACACGGGGTTTTTCGCGCCCCACCCTTGTTCCATATTTACGTTTATTCCCCTGTGTCGCTAATTCCCCATCTCTTTCTCGTGCACGAGCTATTTTAATCTGGGCTTTGATTGCCTACCTTTTTCAGTCCTTCTAATCCTCCAACTAGAGGCGGATTTACGCATAGATAATAAAATATTTCGGCACGTGTCAAACAGTTTCTAAGACGAAGCACGAAAATATATAATAACATAGCCATACGCAGAAAACTACCATTATACGTAATAATAAGAAAAAAAATTTAAATGATCATTCTCGGCGGGGCTAAAATAATTTATGTCCGCTTGCAGGTATTTTCATTAGTTTCTTATTAATGAACTATTGTTCTGTACTAATATTTCTATATAGCTAATCTTCTATACCCGCAGCGGAGTGAGCCGTCGTCCTATTACAATCCATACGAATTGTTTTGAGACGACAAATCGATCTGTGATGTGCGTAACTGTTTCCCGCGGTCGAAAATCTTTTGGAAAAGTCCAAAGATTCACCACCGGCAAAGAAAAAACAAAAATGCGTGTTGGCTTAAGTTTAGAGCTTACACTGACTAACAATCCGACGAACCAATGGATATTGGATAAACTCTTGATTATGTATGTTTCATGTATAAATGTTGTTTACTAGGTCTTATTTATTCATCCCAAAATGAACGATGAGCTTCCTAACGAGTGATATACAAGCAGCTAGGGTGTACATTTTACAAATTTTGCTAGTGTCACTATCCTCTGAAAAACTATTTATTGACAACAATTTTATCTGGAAAATGATGAAAGTAATAATGCGTTGGTTAATCACCGTCCATTATTTTTTATTACGAATTCGTTAATCGTGTCAGCCTTGCAAGGTATGGATTGTACAGAATCGATTTCCCGACTACACTGCGCCTATACCGTTAATATCGTGTTGGCCGGGTCACCGAGATGTCAGGATGACGTATGAATAGTTTGTGACAATATTTCTATTGTAAACATTGAATTTCCAATAGGTAGGTATAGGGTCGGACATGAATATTCCCGTCATTATATATATTTGACATCGCGGCCACTTCTGGGCCTACCCACAATTTCGTCTAAAAAGAGAAAAAAGAGAAAAGAAGCTTTTCAACAAGGGGATGAATGAAAACATACCTCAGGTCAACTATGAAAAATCCTAGGATAAACGATTTAACGTTAATTTCCATAGAAAGGAAAGTAAGTAGACAATTTATTGATAATCCATCAGCTGTTGTTGACAAGTTTTCTGTCATAAAGAAAAGAAGATGGAATTTTGACTTTGAAAATATATTATTAATGGACAATACGTATATATTATAAAGCACGAGTGTAGTAATTAATAACTATAAAAAAGCTATCTTGTAAAACACACTTGTATTCAGGTAAATTAAAATTGCAAACTTTTTCTCAAGTTATAAATGATTAATAAAAATAATCATTGATAACTTTGAAATTATAGGAGGCCAATACCAAAATTGGGATTAGTCCCCCTTTCCGTCTAACAGTGGAAGGTTTATGTGGGCCTGTCCAAGAAAAGAGTTCACGCCCCTGCAGTGTCCCCATGGTTACGGTTAGAAAAATGTTTTCATATAGAACAGACAAATATTGCGATACAGTTATATAGATCACGATATGGAGTAGTTTTACATATTATATTTTTTATACATTACGCAGTGTCGATATAACAACTTAAATGCGACCTTCATAGAAGACGATCATTTTCAACACAATAAGCGTATAGGTAGTGTGCAACCGTGTACAGACATTATTTATGAATTGTAAACTGTCATTTCAGGGGCAATAAATACGAACACAACTCGCATGGCTACGGCGACACGTCAAACTAAAATTTCATAAGATCTTTGTATATTACATGATATATACATATTAAAGTTATTCAACTATTTGAAAATTATTCTTAACTACTAGGTACGTTTTATATGGTAGCATATTTTGTAATAATCAGAGGTGAATATTTAAAAAAAAAATTAGGAAAGTTATAAATATACTGGATATGGTTATTATAATATCACTTTTAGCGCCTCGGTATTTGATCATGTTATTATATTGTCATAACTATAATTGTTATACACAAACCTTATGGTTCTAGAAAGTAAATTACAAATAAAATGTATGCAATAAAACCCTACAGTAATAGAATAATATTAACTATAAAAATATCATATAATTAAAATATACGTGTTTTTCAAATGTTCGAAAGTTATGAAAAACAAACGCGTACAATATTGCATCAATAAAAATTAACTTCAAAAAAATAATTGAAACTTTCAATCGTTGTAAAAAAAAGATAACAATAAGTTTTCATAAATATATGGGTAATTATATTTATATTATAATACGTCATATAGATGCACACAAATGGCCTCAATTTGCTGAATATTTTCTACTTCTATAAAATACTTACATTGTTAACAATAAAAGTTTTTCATTGTCGTAAGCATATTGTAAAAATGTACGTATAATTAAACATACTACTGCAAGTATTTTGCCGCCATTTTCTAGGATATCAGCACACATGAAATATCATCGGTATAGAATTTCTTGTATATCTCAGTTCGCACGACCTGCAAGGCTATTTAAAAATTTTCTAGCGCTATCATTAGATATAAAAACTAGTCTTGAAACCTATGCTATTTGTTCTCAATACCACAGAATAACGGTTGGATCTTAATTAAAATATATATTTGTATAATATTGTTATACACTATAATTAGATACAGAAGGAATATGATATTTTAATAAACATATTTGATGTTATACACTTATCTAAACACAGTTATGATAAAAACAATAAAAAAAACTAAGAGACGCTGGATAACGGGGTTGTTTTTTTTTTAGTACGATGATTAATTATTATCCTTAAAACAATAATAATACAAGAGTACAACACTTGTGAGCGAAGACTGATGAGAAGTCAAAAACTTTGTTATATGCCGCCCGTATACACTGGTTTCTTGAGTGATCTGTCGTAAACAGTTGTTTAACATGCGCGAAACATCAGATCTTTAATAATATAATCATATACGACATAAATTTGTGTACTTATTTTATAACATAATATTAATTTGTCATTTATTAATATCTCCATCGTTTATTTTCCTTTCACTCTTAACTTCATAATTGTTCACGAATAGTTTTATAGTGCCATATATTTAAAAACCGATCAAATCTTCAATTAAACCGATTAAGAGTCTTCAGTAACTTTCATTAATTTTAAAGGTCAAGAATTCATTATAATTTTTATAAATCGTTCTCGAAGATTATATTTTGAACGCATTTTGATTACTTACCATTAAACCTATACACAACGTTATACAAAAAATACATTGAATATAACTTATAGTAGAGTACCTACACATAATTTTATATTTTATTCCAACATGACCGATACAAACACTATTATTTATGTAAAAGTATTTTTAGTGACAGTTCTCACGACGTGTCGTGTAATAGAATTATAAATAATAATCGATTGAAGTTGAAAATAAATATAATAACATACCATTATTATGGTTTAATATATCACAGAGAACAACAAAGCAACGGAGAACAATTCACGATTATGCTTCTTCGTATTTTTAAACATTCATATTGTTCGTAATACACTTTTTTTGTGGTTCAATAGTAACCGAGTTGTCGCAGTTTGTCGTTGCGGCAGGGGGTGAACCCATGTTTAATTAACACCGCATTACATTTCGACTTTAATCTTTTACCAACTTTTCCATTATATGTCCGAAATTGTACTTCTGCGTGTGTGGCAAATTTCTCTGAAGTGCTTTTAGCCAACACAACCATTAATGCGGGTTTGGAAACACGAGCCCGCTAGTGTCTTGGGGTAAAAGAGAGATAGTGGGAAAAGAGTCGTGAGGAAGCGGGGGGAGGGGAAAGGGCGGGGAAAAGGAGAACGAGATAGAGCGGGAAAGAGAAATGGAGAAAGAGGAAAAGCCTTTTGCGTGGACCTGGTAAAAGAAGCCCCTTTGTTGCCAGAATTTTATCCATCCCACCACCCACCACCCACCGCCTGCCTTTTGGTATCTCTCCTTCCGTGCGCCACCCATTCGCCGGTCGACCGGCTGCCTGAGTCAACCACGCACCAAAATCGATACTAGGACATTAACTAGTGAAGCGCACTTTCGCTGGCACTCCCCGCCAAAACTGCTTCAGGGTCTTCCTGTACACACACACACGCACACACACACACACACACACACACACACACACACACACACACACACACACACACACACATCCCAAATATACATACACAAATGTGCGTATATCCCTAAGAAAGTATATATTTATTATTTTCAATTTTTTTTTAGAGTATTACACATGAAGTATGAACACAATTAGGTTTTGGAGAGTGTGTTTGACCACCAGTAGACTATGGAATGTGTTCAAAACTACCTAAGAGGAAAAGTCTAGAGCGACGGTGTAAAGGCGAGGTAAAACGCTTCCGGTGAGACGAGCTGACGATAACATGTGAACGAGTATTTTTATAATATAAGAGAAAGAGAGCATGTGAGCAGGGGAAAGGATAAAAAAGACGATGGAAAAAGCCATCAAAACCTACAATATACACTCGATGAACAAGGAGAGAGAGAGACTCTAATATCAAGTACTTCTACCCTAAACTCTTCAAAGTTTTAACTCGAGACGAAATCAAACGAAAAATATTTGAATAAGGGAAATTATATTAAAAAAAATCGCTTAAATAAAATTAAGATGCTTTAGAAATTGAAATCATAATATAATAAAGAGCACTTATTTTTATTTTATTGAAGTTAAGAATAAATCATTTCGAAAATTATTGTATTTTCACCTGCAACACATAAAATATTTTTAGTGAATTTTTTTTTGTATATAATAACTATTTACAAAACAACTATTTTATTTAAATAAATATAGAAGTAAGAATATGATTTTCAACAATATCACATATACACCTACCGTTTTATCTATATTTACAGTGCCGGAGAAATTCTCAATATTTCTTTACAACCTATTCGTATAGTTTTCGGCTAGAAAAAGTGTTGAAGCATTTTTTTTACATAGGACTAAAAAAACAACAATAACAATAATCATGAAACGTAGAATGACCGTTGTTTGAAAAAACAGAAAGTCTCCATGTTTATCAGACATATTATACAACGCATGTTCACGACTGGGTTGACTTTAATCCTCCTCGGAGGCGTCATAAAAGATTTTCGTCAATTTAAACCGTTTTCCCTAAAGTCATTTTTCCGCCCCGAACATCAAGGCTGTTCTCCAGGTACCATCTATGCTGTATTACTTATTTATGTACTCTTAATAAAATGTGCCATTTGGGAGCTTAATTAAAATAATGACAGTCGAGGGATATCCTGGTATTTTTAAACAATTTATCACTGCGTGTTCAAAATAATATTTCATTATTGTACTTACCGAAGATATAAAAATCTCGGTCTTCAAATATAATTTGAACTATTGCTGTTGTGTTTGCAGTTTAACAGTCAGTCACGGTTTACTGATCGATCGATGTACTTCCCACGAACTTCCGTATTGTTATTGTTATTTTTAATTTTGTCATAATCATTGTTTAATATTATTTATTTACACACTATTTTCAGAAATAACAGTAATTTGCATTACTCTAATCTGTCATACATACTTTGAAAATGTTTGGGCAGCGTAGGGGAAATTTTTTGTATCTAAAACGATCATGTTATTCTAATCAGCCAAAGTCTCCAATGCGTTCTGTGAAACGTCCGAAATGCTATACGAGTATTCAATACAATTGCGATACGGAGTAAAAAAGATTATCACACGTTTTTGAGAGTTTCACATGTGCGTGGTAATATAAACGAACATTACACAAATAATAATACCTAAATTAGGACGACTATTATTGTCTTGTATTAATTACTTCATATGTATCGTACAATTCACAATACAAAATACATCTTTGGACTTTGAGTAAACAACGGCATGTACTTTAGTTGAAAATATATTAAAAAGGTTGACCGAGTACAAAGACTGCAGAGTGTTTGGCCTTTGTCACTTCGGTACGCGGGCCGAATGCTGCTGGTGATGGGAGGAGCGTACTCTTAGATGACATGACATAATTCGTAGCTTATTGGAAAGTGAAAAGCCAACACTATGCATTAAATATCTAAACACAACGTATGCATTTTGTTGCTATTATCAATATCGATTAAAATTTATCTACTATTCTTGGTTAGATCAATGATAATAATCACGAATCACGAAATTTTATATTACGAGTATATTATATTGTAAACATAGTTGTACAAATCGATTTTATTTTTTTCTTATTTGAGGTTAAAATAAAAACCAAGTGTTGAGAGAAAAAAAATAACGTCTACGTAAAACTAATATGTTACTTACTTTGTTTAGGCAACTCAGTTGTAAAACATAGATCTACAATATGTTATATTGTATTGACATAATTGTAAATCGCATACCTGATCATTACGTATGTATAGATGTTGTATCTAATGTATTAAGGAAACCGTCAACGGTTAAAATGCGATCGTCTCAATGGAAATCCGGTCCGGGAGAATGAACCGTATCATAAAATAGTTTATGATTTACATCATTAGTGTATCGCCTTTGCATGCGTTTGATACGCGACGTTGTAGTAATCAACATTACCTGATGATAAATAATACACGAGCACGATGAAAAAAAACAAATCGCTGTTATATCAATGTAACACAATTAAATGTAATGCCTGCTGCATTAATTATTTTTTTAACAAAAACATTTCTATTTCATTATTTAATTGCAAGCAGTACACAATGATAAGATGTGTTCAACTCTAGTAGTTCAATTATCTTAAACCTTTAAGTTTGTTTTAATTATTTAATATATATAAGTATATTGTTTTAAATTGTCAAAATCAATAGAGTCCAATAACGATATTTTTGTAAATTTTTACCATCTCCATAGGTCCAGGGTTTTTGATTAATTTGTTCTGAAAATAATATCTCAAAAGTACACATAAATTACCTACATGATATTTTTTGTAAGATTCTCATACGAATCAAGGCATGACATCGTTTTTGCATTTGTCGTACGTTCTAAATGAATTCAGTGTGCCCGGGATCGAAAAAGTGACGTAGAAGATCGATGTCTATGAGGTCTCCGCATGGAAAACGAAGGTGCAATTTAATTGTTGTTATTTGACGTACCTGATCAATTAAAAATATAGTTTCCACATTGTAAAATAACCCAAACATAATACACTTATTTAAAACTACATTTTATTTTATAAACAATTTTAACTCCTATTAACTTCAATCCACTTTTTCATGCGGTGACATGACGTTATGAAACATGATATAAAATTATTCATTTTCAGTGTTTTTTTCACGTTAATGGAAATCATGCCTGCAATCTTTAAAATATCAAACGACATGTCATAAATATTGATTATACTGCAATTATTTGGTTGAAAATATAGTTATGAACACATGATTTCAAAGTAATTGATATTGTATTATTAATTGCTTTAAATATATGAACAAATTGTGTGAAAATTAATAGAAGTACATTGTTATACAGTGTTTAAATTTATTCGCATGTGCATTGATTCTAGGGGGGGGGGGGAGAGATAGAGAGAGAGGGAGAGAGAAAGCAGTGCGCAATATCTCAATTAAAGTAATTTTATGTGTCACTAATTTTTTAAAACAAAAATAAATGATATATGCAAATTTGATTGGTTCCGATGTGCTTCTAAATGCGTCATTTAAAATGTATAGTTCTCGCGTTAGTTAGGCGTGTTCAAATCAACAATGTCGTACGCGTATCATCTCTATGATAAGTGTATAGAGTCTGTATACGATTTTAAATTGTAATTGATTGAATTAGACATCGGCTAATGGTTATCTGCCTTAACACGGCGGTCCTTTTATTTAAAACTTCCGTGTTCAACCACCAATTTTCCGTTTACTGTTCTGCATGCGACCTATATATTATATTGTAATGTGAAACACATTGAAATTAAATACTATTACCTGACAATTTGTGTTGATGACATTTGAACTGATGATTTGGATATTTGTAGATACATTGGCATAATTGAAAAATTGATAAATTATAACTGCGACATTTTTATTTTTTTCTAACGACAATATCTTTCGTAAAGTATGTGTAAAATATATGAGTTTAGTTTTGTTCCTTCAAAGTCCTTTTTTACCGGAAGATTTCAGAAACGTTACCTGCAAGTCTCGCTTTTGCTTTCAACGATTGCCTTGTACATTATTTTTACATGGTCATCAAAAATATGTCAATTTTTACCGGTTCACATGTGTTTGCCAAAACCCTATATTTACACAATTTGTGGCCAATTTTACTGGACATAAAAAAGACGAGTACACTAAAAAGATTTGGATTTCACTACAAAATTAGTCTGTATATAGGATAACGGTCGAACAATGGAAAATATTTTATATTTTATAATATTATCCTATATAAGATACAATATTTTTACGACATTTTTGTAATCCTTTAATGGTGGAACGAGGTTTTCCCAGTTTTGATTATGTTTTTTATTTCCGAACAAAAATTTTAGATTTTCAAAGTTCAGAGTATTCATACGCTTCAAATGATCTAAAAAGAATAAATATGAACGGAAATTATTCTTAGACGCCCACACTCTGTATGTTTACATTGTTTTGATTGCGTAGAGAAGTTGTCATGAAAATTATGCTTTAATTATTGCTTTTGCGCTGCAGCCTATTCTTGTCTTGGCCAATTTTCTATTTTATCGGTGGCGACCTTTTCTCCCGGACGACCGGGATACAGTTATCGCCTCTAACGCGTGAAGGGCCCTCTCTCACAGGCACACTTTACACCTTATCTTATAACTATAAATATTCATTGCCCCAACGTTATGGCCATAAAATCTGCGAGAAACCATTTAATGCCGTCGCCAACATTCTAAAAAGATTTCGCTGCTCAGCGGTTTCGGTGCCGCTCCGATATTGCTATTAAACAGTCTCCAATATGAGGAAAAGAGCAGGCGCGCATAATGAAATGCAAACCGGAAGGATCGCGCGGGTGACATTGTCGTCGTCGACGTCGTCAGAGATCAGGAATTTATATACAGGTTCGTCCCTACCCCTCCAGAGAGAGAGCATTGTGCAAAGTTTCTCGAAAGTTTGATAAGATTCCCTCTACAGTGCCTTATGCAATAAACTCTTCATTGACTTCACGGTCGACTTACATGTATATAATATAATATAAGCCTCCGAAATGGAGCGAGTGAGAACCACTACCACCACCACCAGCATCACCATCACCGTTACCGCCAACACATCTGTTCGTTCTGCGAATAATATTCGTACGGCATGTCTACATAGTATCGTGCGTATATAGCAGTGCTGGTGATCCTCGCGTATCAGGCGACAGTGCGGTGGCTGCGTGTCCTTGGTCAGGATAGTGGATGATCGATAGCCGCTAACAAAACAATAATATTATGTTCTCTGTCGAACGGCCCGGTTGGCACTGACGCCGTCATCGTACCATCGGGTGCCCGGGGGCACAGTGAGCCACCATTGTGTTTTCTCGAGTTTTCCCGCTTTATTTCGTGTAAAGTTTCCTCGAATCGCGTATGTGTACCGCAGATAAAATGAAATTGTTTCAATTCAGACGGCATCAGGGGCACGGATTTGGTGCTCTGTTCGAAGAGGGGGGTGGAAATATTATTCGGTACATATATACTATTAACTACTTAATTCTATAAATACTTATATGGTAATATTTCACGTATCAGGTGTCATGTAAATTTTAAAAATTATTTCAATTGAAATGAAAATGTCAATATTTCATAACTCTAAATATTTGAAATTTAGAAACATAAACATTACCGCTATAGTTGATATGAGCTAATCAACGACGCGTACGGTTAAAAATGGTCCAAAGGGGGGGGGGGCGGGGGCGTTGCTATAGTGATCTCATCCAAAAACGTCACCATTGGACGGCATCGTTCGTTACAATAGGGTTTAAACCGTTCTGACTGCAGCGCGGCTCGATATTTACAACGCTAATATTTCGAACGGGTGCTATAATAATATTTTTCCAGCCCATCGCTGGGCGAATTACGAATCATGGGAAGCTTCAACAATCACTAGATCTCAAGCTAATCCGCTATTCCGCGTGTTCCCGGTCGAGTTTCCAGCTGCTATGGTGTTTGACGCTGCCACTCGTGTGTAATAACCTGATCCGTATGGCAATGCAATTGTTTTGTGATCGCTGAAGCAATAATTTAGAAGAAATTATGTTTTCGAATAAACGCTCAGGAATCGGAGACAAAGTGTGTTGTATATAATACATGTGCTACGTGTTTGCTATAAAAATATTAGTATAGGTCGTCGATTTTCAACCGGCGCCGGATACCTCCTACTCGATTGTTACGAAGCTTCTGCGGATTCACGAATTCGGACGTAGTTTTGCTGTAGCTCGTACGCCGTAACTCATAATTCACATACCAATTTATAAGGTACCTTTAAAAAATGCAGACATTTCGCGTAGCCGTTAACCCGTTTAGTGATACTGCGAACACGTTGTACGTTTTCCAATCGTTCGTCGGAAACACTGTCTGATCGTTTTTCATCGCTGCAATTAACGCGTAGTGGCCTTTTAGATGTTACATATACAACCTATAGTTTGTGTCACCACCGACATGTCGGTAACAATATTGCAATGTCCGTTATGATATTTATTTTATTCAATAATTGAATTACCACCATCTGCGTGTGTTCGTCGGTATAAAAACGTAGCGCGATGCTATTGGTACTCTATGGCGTAACACTTATCCGTTGAGTTCCAGGTATAAATCGAAAATGTTTTGCTATTACACATTCAAACGTGCAAACAGTTCTATCCGCTTGTTCAGCATCTAATGGCACAGGTATTCTGATAGATGCGTTATTTCCTTCGATCGTTTTGAAGCTTAAGGTAATAATAAAAACGTATATAGGCATGTAACGTAATAATACGTAAAACGTGATGAAATTATTTTATTTTTTCATTTTATTAGCTGTTGTACTGTTATAGAGCGATTGCAATAGCTCTAATAATGTTATATTAAATCGTGTACAATAGTTCGTTTTGGTATGACACGTGGGCCTGTTCGATATCATGTCGTTCAAGCAACTGCGCTGAATTCCGTCTTGAATAACGCGTCAACGCATTAATCAGCACATCTCACAAATGATTTCGCCGAATACCACCTGATGTAGCGAATAACACGACTTTCCGTTTACGCCGAGCTCTTTGTTAATCACGCGTTACACGCAATATCATGTCCTAATGGTTTTGCGCTCTTCCATAAAATTAACATAAACACATTTCAATCGCGCGTTATTCTGTACATATATACTTTATACACAGTGCATAATATATCCTCGGTTTGCCTAATCAATATCTCGTATGGTCTTGCGAGAGCGTCGCTCTATTCAATTAAAAATTACGCATCCGTAGCGAGTATAATTTTGTCGAGTACGTAGCACGCTTTGTACCAACGTTTATTTTTTTTCGTTCAACAACCGTCCACTGTTTCATCGAGAAACCAACATTTTGACGTGACAATTTACGAACACGTTGTACGCTTGGCTATTATTTTGTTGTTTTCATCGTAATACTGTTTGCAGACACCGAGACATTTGGCCAACCGACCCAACCGTATTTTTGTTTTCTATGTCTCGTACGACCACCGATACTCATTGGTATATAACTCTATGATTATTATTTCGAATAATGACAAGCTCACTGCCAATGTATACCTTTTTTCTGGAAGTTACATCCGCTAGTTCTGCACTGCACGTTGGCTATTAATTTCGTATTGTTTACGAGTGTAAATATTTCAACCGGTAAAGGTACCGTAAAGATTGCGTCATTAATGATACACCGCCGGCACCGGACGTTGTACCGTGCACAATTTTTTTTTTTTTTTTTAATTTAGCGCGATC
Source organism: Periphyllus acericola (assembly GCA_949715065.1). Lineage (NCBI taxonomy): Eukaryota > Metazoa > Arthropoda > Insecta > Hemiptera > Aphididae > Periphyllus > Periphyllus acericola. Next base: position 47,877,026 of record OX454265.1, read on the forward strand.
GCAACGTGTGTTATATTGTTAATAATATCACGCTCAGAACTTAAATTAGCAGTTACCTAATGACAAACATTTTTCTTCGCCATGCGTATACTTTACAACCAGCTCGTAGGTATATATTGTTTACAATTGTTGAAAACAATACGTCATCTTCAGAGCGTGTCATCGATGTGTATGAGGAACCCAACCCTATGTTAATGCTTGTTTATTTGCATGTCGGTGCTCTTTTTATTATTTTTGAAAATCCAATAAGGTATATTGAGTGATTTCGGATGATCGACGCAATGTATTATATGGTATTATATTCATGGTCGCATCTTATTCCATTAATTCACCGCTTGTAGCAGCTTGCGCATATTTACGTTTATTATACGATATATCTTATATATATAATTATTTTAAGTTAAACCGTTCTTCCAAAAAAGTCATAAAACGATTCAAGTCATAGCTACTTTTGAACTATTCATTTATTTCTCAAAAAAAAACATGTTTGTATCAATTACGATACCCTATGATGAAAGATTTTTCAGTCTCAACGCTACCAACGTCCGCGGCGTACTATAGCATGTCGGCAAGTGTATCGGGTTCTATGTCGATTCGATTTTTTTATACCGTTTTCAAATTAACAGTCTACTTAAATTTTACTGTGTGACAATCTAGAATTTGTCACATAGTATTTAGAAGCAATTTATAATAGTTTATTCGTGTACAACGTATTTGCCAAAAACAACGAATAAGGATCAAGTAATTTTTGCGAGAGAGATCAATTTAGGTTATGCTAAATCCATGTAAAAAAAAATCGTCCTAAAAACGACGAGCATTTTTGTCGAATAGGGGCGCATGTAATGCTGCTAATTTTATTTGGGTGAGGAGGTATCGTCCCGTTAACCACTCCTATAGGTCATGGTGGCACTTTCGTGCTTTGACACCGTCTCTTTTGCTGTCAGTGGTACAATCATTTTATTTGCACAGACTATCGCTTTGAAGTATAATAGTCTTCGAATTCTTTGCGATATTTGATGTGCCCTTTTGACCCTGTCACGTATCCTACTTCAATCGTGGTCTGAGTTTGATCAAATTCACTTTGTGCATTCTCGAGTTATATTTTCTTAACGCCACTTGATTCCGCCCCATGTTTTCACTTTGAATAAGCATAAGAAATCTTGTAACAGTGTTTTTCAGTTGGCCTCACTTGCCATATAAATTTTTCATCTTCATCCATTGCAGTGATAACATGAAATACACCACGATACTGACCTACTTCATTTGATTATTTCTCATAAAATGTACTCCCGATATTATCCATTTAATCGCTCGACTCATCTGTGCCACTATACACTTAAATCTTTATACCAAAAATAAAGTAAATTTTATTATTATTATTACAAACTTTTACTTCTTTTTGCGTCTGATAAATATACGCGTGTACGTATAGTTGGCAATGAGAGATGAAATTACGACTGACATGTGCTGTACGCTCACACAAGTCGTATTCCATTAATCGGCTAATGTTACATACTAATTACAAACGATTACTTACATTATATATACTAATCCGTACATCTCTCCTCGACGCTCGTGATACACGTAAATATTATACGAGTAGGCACCTATGTACGTATGGGCTTGAATGGTTGAATTTTTTACGTCGTAGTCGAAAATATGCGCCTTCAGAATCGAGATACGCTATACAGACATAGTTCACATGACTCACGTGAGAGTATGAGACTGCATATATGTACTTTAAAGTGTATTAACTTTTTCGTTCTACATGAATATTTACTGGGCCCCCCATTTATGTATACATAGTCCTAGGGACAAGCGTGATTATACTTTCAACTTTCGCGCACTGTAAGTGAATAAATGCACTACATATACGTATATTATACGCTGTAATTTTTGCACCAATCGCTATACGTATAGTAGAACGAAGAATATTCACGATACAGCTCGCGCATTTCATCTGTAGTATAATTATATGCTAAGAATAACTTTGGCACTAAACGCGTGTATGCTATTCGGGTAAGAACATCAAACATCAGCACGATGATGCCGCGTATATATAGAGTTTCACTCAGACATTTTGTTCCCGCGGGGGCGGAAGGGTGTTTCAAAATTTAGAAGGAGTAAGGGTCGTAAAATACAATACAAAACAAATTTGACCTCGTCTGTTAGTCAATCGAATATGAAAAACAAAACGAGAAATGTAAAAGTTTCAATTCCCCTCAACATTTACTTACTTTCAAATCCAATAGAAAATTGTCAAAAATAGCTCTTTTCAAATTATATTGAAATGCATATGGATAAAATACAGATCATACGGTGGTGGGTCGTAGCTCGATATGGTACTATTACTATGGTACAATATTAAAATATAAATACAAATATTCCACTGATAATGATTCTGTTTTAATTTCGTAAAAAGTTATACGATAGATAGTCACAACATAAATCAAATTCATGTATGAGAAAAATCTTAAATACAACCCATACTTTATATTTATTCTTATTGTTGTGAATTACGGTTAAACGATCTCTGGACATTTTTGAACACATATTATCTTTTTATAATTTTGTCTGTTGGGGGAAGATGAAAGTATGGAATGGGTTTGTATAAACCTATACAACAAACTGAATAGTATAACCATAATTTTTATTCAAAGTTATGAACATTTGGTAAATTGGAATACTTAGTGATCGGTCGTTTTAAATAAAATATACGCTAAACATAATCATGAGGATCTCACGTTTTCTCGTTCATCGTTTTGTGACACCAGACAAATAGCAGCGTGGTAACTAACCGATTGAAAACTGTGCCTTCTGAAAAGCCTCACAAAAATATGATATTATACCGAATTCGGAACAGTTTACCATATTTCACAGCTCTTTCTCCCTCTTCCCCACTATTTCAGGTCATACTTCCCCCGAAGTCAATATCCTCCTTAATTCTCGTTCAACTACCGTCATCTCCATCGTAATCACAACTTCGCCCTCAATAATAATGATAGTATAAACCAATATTGTTTGACTATATAATAAATAATCGCTTAAGCTGTAATATCTCACCATAACAGCTAAAATAAATGTACAAAAATTTATTTTAATATCCCGTAAAAACGGCACGGTTATTAAAAAAAAAACGCAAAAAGTTCTATGGGTATAAACATTTTTTTTTATCAATGAACTAGAGCTTTTTATTTTTTAACAGCGGAACTTACGTTAGAATGTTATGTTATACATGTGCATTGTACATTATCCATAAGTTATTTTTGTTTTATTTTTTATACAAAACGATCCTAATTCCCACATTGTATATTCTGGTAAACGATTAATATATATATATCATATACACTGATAAATGCCAAGCTCAATAATAAAAATAATATTTTAATTCATAATAAAATTATAATATTCCAGTACATCATCATTTACGGTTTAATGATAAACTAGCGCCATTATCAAGGGAACAAAGCCTAAACTGTAGTATTATATCGAGTCGACAAAAATACGGTGTAATATTTTATGTTTCAATAAATCTGTACGAGAAACATTAATGTTTCTGATTATGATAGTATATTACCTGATACACTTCAGACCGCAGTCAAATTCCAGTCAAGTTATTATGACTGTAATAATAAATTTGACATATAAAAGTGTTTGTTAAGTACTAAAAAGCACGTTAAAACTGAAAAATAATAATAATCAAGCGAACTGTTTTTATTTTATTAAATTAATTACCACATGACGATGATATTTCACTAGCGATATGAAGGGAGTGGTATTAATACAATTAAAAAAAAATGATATTTTCAGAGATAACCGTCTATCTCACCAATCGTCACCTTTTTTTGTCGTTTTTATTGTTCAAACAAACTCACACACACAAACACACAAAATCAATAAAGAGGAAATATTAAAAATATTAAATCATGCTTATTTTTTTTTTTATTATTTTAAATTCTTATTCTGACGACCTTATTTGTTTACACAATTCCTTTGATAAATCTTTTTATCCTTTACTTGTAAAATATTTTCACCCGTTGATGTCAGCAAATATCTATTAATCACGCTTGACACTTTTCACACGCATGCTACAGTAATATATACCCATTGTCATTTACATTATTCCAATCCAGTAACCACTATATCTAATTAAGTATAAATGAATGTATTGTACTTTCTAAGCTTTCCGAGAAACATTTTCAAATAACTGAATAATGTCACACAATAGTAGACAATAAATATGGAATAATACATCCCTTGGTAAAAATAAACATTAAATCCATGATAATATGTACTTGGGAAAAATCAAAGCACTATCTACGGCCGACAACGATGGGTACTTCAAAAGTTCAATCTATAGATATTCGTTACCTTTAAAATCGTACAAACTATATGAGTTGACCGTAAAAACGAACGCTACCTTAATAATATAATATATAATATTATACAATGTTGATATAAATTATTTGCATGTTGTACCGGGGTGCGCGGGACTTTTAATCGATTCTCTGGGTACGCTGAAAGAGGAGGAAGAGTTGGAATTCGCAATCTCGACTTCTTGTAACCTACAGCGAAGAAAATATCATTAAGCATGGGTGTGGCTATAAACGGTATATTATGTGTAATGTGCGCACTGAGGATGTTGGTAACGGTGTGCAATCCGAAATATGAGAAACATTCGTGTAATAACCCATGATACCGTTGTACAATTGTTTTTTTTAAAATTATATCCGTGTCGGCGCGTGGGCGACTCGTTGAATAGTGATAATATGGGTAGCGAACATTGTAGACCGGTTAGACCGGTGCGAAAACATGATCGTGGTAATGATGGTTTCCGACATTCGAAAACGGAGGAGAGAACCGCGGCGGCCTCGCCCGGAAAACGCGATCCTGCCGCGCTCCCGGAACGAAGTCGCGTCGGTGTCGTGCAACGAACGCACATCATGATATGCGCATAATACGATGTCGTTAAGTGTTTAAAAAATAATTGCACGGGCTAGGGGTACGGGAGGACAATAGCCGGGGTAGTGAGAGGGTCTGACGGGCGGGGCGGGGGTAGGTAAGGGAGGGCGAGGATCAGGTGGAGCGGGAAGGAGGTAATTTGGGAAAGACGATAACTGAAAGTAAAGGGCGTTCACATGCATAAAATAATATCCTCGCAAAAACGCCAGCAACGGCAGTCACACCCGGGTCAAAGCGGTTCGATCGATCGTCTACCCGTCCGCAGCCGCCGCAGCCGCCGCTGTATTCGTACGTACTTTTCCGGGGAACCGCCCGCCGCGGCCGACTTCAACGCTCCGCGCTCGACCTAACCTCTTCCTCGCCGTCGTCGCGTCTGTTCGCCTCTACACACACTATCAGTCCTTTAACCGCGTGCGACCCCCTCGCCACCCCGTCCCTCGACCAACATCGTCCTCGCCCCCTCCCTCCCCTCGCCGGGCTCACGATCCGCGGACCCCCTCCCGCGACCGTTTTCCGCGCCTGCAGTCATCAGCCGAAAAACCGAAACTGTTAGAAAGCTGCTGCTGTTCGAAAGCCACTTTCGTCGTTTCTTCTGGCTGCTACTTCTGCTGCAGTTACCGCGGGAAAGCGAGAATTCGCGAGTTTACGGTGAAATGTCGAACGAGCAGCGGGGTGGAGGAGAGCCGGCGGGAAACGCCGAGAGCACAAAGGGTGTGTTCAGGTTTTCTCACACAATGCGGTGTGACTTGAAACGACGAAAAACACAAGAGCTGTAGCCAAAACAAATGACTGTTAGATTGTGGATAGACATACCGTCATCGATAACAATGTATGATGCAATATGTCAATGTCGACAAAACGTAGTAGAACTGTTGAAGAATATATTATTTTATTCGTCTCGAGAGTACACCGATAAAGAGAACACACGTGTTTTGAATTCGATCGAATATTTTCTACACTCTACACGGAGTAAATACATTTAATTATAAACGATAGTGTAATATTTATTATTTTTTCTGAGGGTTAATTCAATTTCCCAAAGTCATTATCGTAAAATAATTAATCGACATTTCTTTGTTCCGTCAATGAGATTTATTGTAATCACCGACAAACGTAATGAATACTCAATATATAAACAATTTCAACATTTAATCTTGTTATAATCAATAAGTAACTTATACCGAAATACATTTTTACTTTATGTGGTGTTCAAACACATGCACATTGCACCTATTTTTCTAATATTTAATAAATTCTCTAGTGCCATACGTTCGATGAACGTTTCAAATTGAAATAAACACCAATCAAATCCTAAAAATATTTTTTTCCAACCCTTCAAGCTTATAACTTTTGAAGTTATAGTTTTATTTTTCCAAGAGATAACATTTCTATTTAATTACATGTTTTTCAAAATATTTTACTGTTATTTTAAGTATTATCATTATGATAACTACTATAATTTATGAGGTATTTATAAAAAATGTATATTATTCGAAATAAATTAATTAAAATTCATGTGCCTAATGATTTTTAACCTAACTATTAGACAACAATATATCAATACTACCTACTTAATTAAGTTGTTACTTGTTACCATTACCGCCCATTGGAGTTAATGAATCGCCTGTTAAATTATGTAACATAAAATTGTTAAGTTTTAGAAAAAGCATTATAATGACTATTATTAAATATAATGGATGAAATTTGATAATGTATGATTTAAATATTTAACTATTGATTTAAAAAAAAAACATTAATTTAAATTCCAAAAGCAATTATAATTAAAACAAGGAATAATACCATTGCGAATTAACATCATTATAATATTGTAATACATATTTAGTAAAATAATAAACATTAAGTATACATTTTAAAATACGTACAGTATACTTATATGTGAAATCATGTCGATGTAATTAATTGGTGTATGAAATGTTTTAATACAATTTGTAGTACACTTATTATTTGTTATGTCAGCAAGGTTCGATAAAAAATTGTATAACCCATAAAAAATGTTTTTAATAAATAATTCCCTAGCTTTATTGAACATTCATACATTTTCCTTATTAAATGCTTTCCGCTATAATTTCATCAACGTCGAAAACGTATTATTTATGAAAGGAAAATGCATTCATATTAAAAACGTTGTATACGCTATCTAATTAATTATTTATAAAATATAAATGTAATAATGACATATTTTTATGTGGTCTTAATTCTTGATTGGTTTTATTTTTAAAATTAATATGAAATAGATTTTAAATGTTAAAAACTAATCAGTCAAATTTTTTTTAGATAAACACATATTTTAACTAAAAATAATGCAAATAATAATATTTTTTATGATGTGCTATAATTTTAGAACTATAAACTTGATTAAAAATCGTTTTGAAAATATAAATTAATTGAATTTATAATAGTTATTAATTTTCAATATTCCGACCAGATAAAATTAAAGATAGAATTAAAATATTAATAATTAGCAGTTTGTAAAACAGTTATTTATCCACCGTACATTAACTTTCATTAAAAATTGATGTAAGCTGTACACAACATTTTTACAGTAGCTTATAATAACACTTCTTACTCGATCATTCAAGTAGGTATGTTCAACACGTATGTCTATTGGGAATTCATTTTAAAGTTTATCAATTAGTTGAACTTCAATAAGTCAACAATATTCCTTAGCCGTTCATCACATCCCCGATGGTTTGGTGAAACTTGGTATAAAATCCACTCCGTAGAAAACAATAAATCTTAATCACGGCGAAATAATAACGATATTACATGAAAATCAAATTTGATAAATATACGCGGCAATGTTAATGTTCAATGCCGATCATATGGTACCCGTCGATTTGATATATAATAAATAGTCGACATACCTGGGAGAAACGTGTCAAAACAACGTTTTTAATTCGTTCAGAAAAATTGAAAAGTCGACGGGAAACGTGAGGAGAACAACCACTACTTAAAATTATTATTTGTATAATCTCTGATGTTACATGGTCGTAGAAACATGCGCACCATTGAAGTATACATCATGATTAATACGTAAATATACGTTGTAGATAGATATTACACGAGGAACTCTTTTTAAAAATGTGTACATATATTAGATCGAAGGCGATACATTGTATTGTATACGAAAATATAATTAAACGTGAAAAACCACTGTATTGCACTTTTGCTGGTTGTACCTTTATAATACATACTCCGAGAGTGTTTTCATCTTAGGTGTAGGTTATTGTACTCAAACACAATATATTGCGTGTTCAAAACGCATATAGGTAGGTACTCGGGTGCAGACTATGTGACGAATTCACCTTTAATCACGCATTCGCAGTAAATCGATGGCATTTTTGCATCAATATGCCATTATAAGTGGGGTATATTTGATCCAATATTTTTCACTAAATGGTTATGGAATGCACCAACGATGATATCCTGAAACGCCGAAGGAAAATAGTTTATCCTGCAAATTAAACGGGTATCATATTTTTTGCACTCGTACAGATTAAATTATTTGTTAAACAAACTATCAAAAATAAAGTAAATTAATAAAATACATACAATTAGAATAAATATTAAAATGTAATAATAAAAAGTATAACTAAGTATTGAATAGTTTTAAATAAACGAGTCATCATTTTTGAAAATTTGTACTTGCAGATTCTCACGTTTTTCGTCGTACGCAAACGAGTTGTTGGTTTTTTAGGTGAAAATTTACTGGTACGTGTTCGCAAACGAGTTTCACCAAATTTCAGTTACAACACGCGGGAATATTATTTTTGACACGTTCAAAGTGGTTTTTTCAGAGTCAAATATTGCCGCAAATGGAACTGTTTGCAACGATATTTCAACTTACGTATTGTAACAATAATAAATTCCAGTACAACCATCAATTTCAGTATAATATACTGATACACTATTGTTAGTGGGGTCTACGACAAGGATACGGCTACTAGACGTGGTCAAAATCTTGTCCAATCGAGTTCTATGCCAAACGATCAGAATATAGTGAGATGTAAAGTGGCTGCGCGTCCTCGGTAGTGCTACCGATATTTTAACAGCAGGACGGCGATCTGTGTGTTCTAAAAAAAAATCGTTGATCAGATCACCGAACTCGACCGCGGGAAAAACGCGATCGCAGCGATCTCCGACGTAATAGTCTTGGGGATGGATGAAATAGGTATATCGCCCACGTTGACGTCGGTGCAGTAATCGTTCAACTCGATAGAAACAGCCGTCACGTCGAATGCTATTAACAACATAGTCGTCGTTCCTGTGCACGGTCGAAAACCAGTTCATACGGCGACGTCTAGAGGCTGCTGCGTCCACCGATATTCCAACTACCTACCTATAGACGCCTAGGACGGCGTAACGGAAAGCGTTTCAAAAAAGAAAAAAATCGATGATCATCACCTCGCCGAACTCGACCGCGGGCAGGATTTATTCCGTGTCGGGGGGAAAACGCGAGAAACGCGATCGCAGCGAATGACGAGAGGATTGGTGTGGATCGTCAACGCAATACCCTTCGGGAGGGGCGGCGGTGTCCGCGAAAAGCGCGTGCGACTCTGCGACAATCGCGTGCGGAAGAGCGTCTCCGCTCGGGCCGGTCGGCCACGCGCGCGTAGCCGTTTTGAAATCAATACCGCCGCCGAGTCCGCCGCATAGTTGTCGTCCGCGCCCCGCCGCCGCCGTGTCCCTGTGCGCGTACAACGGCGGCGGCGGCGGCGGCGGCGGCGTTCGTATTGCTCTTAGCGCGCCGCCGTTCCGGGATTACTTTGGCGCGTCATCGTCGTCCCGAAACGCCAAGTAAACCCGTGTGAGCTCGTGACGCGTGTATGCGCGTGTGCGCGAGTCAAGCGGCCACGTTTGTGTGTGTCTCGGCGAGATGACACTGCATGAAATCACACTCGGTGTTCCGGAGGACTCACCCCGTAAACTCCCCCGGACGCGGGGTGCGTTTCAACGAATATTGTTGTTCTTTCACCGGGGTCGCATGATTATGTGTTGTTTTATAATATTTTAATATTACGTATATACATGTGTGCTCTGCGCGCGGATGTAACTATGAAATATGAGATTTGGACAAAGCAGCGGGTAGGTCATGTGCACTTCTGTTTGCAGACGACACTATATATCAGGGGTGGCCACAACGGGGCTCGCGAGCCGCATGCGGCTCTTGAACTAAACTTAAATGAAAATTAATAACAAAATAGTGTGCTATGAGACTTATTTCAATCTTTGGCACTACGTATGTGTGTGAATCATTTTACTCAACGAATGAATTCATTAAATCTAAATATCGATCTGAATTAACTGATGAACATTTAAGTGAACTCTTGCTAACTGCGCTGACAAATTATCAGCCAGGTTTCAAAAAGATGTTACAGAAAAAATGAATACTCGAAAAAGCACTTCTCATAAATAAATCAACAATAATGTTCATGATTATGTCAATAATATTAATGTTTTGTGAATGTAAAAAATAAATGTCCCTTCATTTGATTTAAAATAAGAAATATGTCTTCTTTTCATAAACATCGCTGTACAATGTGACTCGCCTCAAATTAGCTTTATAAAAATGTGGCCACCCCTGCTATATATCGTAACGCGTTATCATCAGCATTCGTGTCCTACCTACGACAACAACACTGATTGATTGTCAAGTATTCAGAACGTATAGCGTTGTCATACAACGCGTGTGTAATGATGATTTTTGTTATTTTTGTAACACGCTAAATATGCATACTTATCTAGACATATACTCGTACGTGTCTGATGAGCAATTTAAAAAAAATGTATAGTACCTACACGTACAAGTCAGGAAAAATGATGTGGGTGTGCTCGTACCATGGCGATACTATATTGTGTACTTATCCCCTACAAAATGAAATTGTATAATCGGAGAGATGACAAAAACAAAATAAACTTATAGTAAATTCAAAATTCTTACATTTTTAAGACAATAGGTTTTTGAAATTACAAACGTGACAACCACTGTAGTTGCACCACTGCGCATGCGGTTGGAGATTACTATTATGATCTATATACTCTACGTCCCCACAACCTACGAGACTGACGTTCATTATCGCGCCAAAGTGCGACCGAGCCGAGGGCACTTTTTCAAATTGGTCTTGTGAGATGAGTTCAAATGATCCTCAAACGGCTAAGTTATGTCTGCATGACTGCACGAAGCGTTGTCGTTTTGTATGTATTACGATTTCCCGTGATCCGCGTCCACGGTTGTCTCTCGAACATATTATAGGAAACGCATTTTTGAGGTTAAACCACCACCAGGGGAACCAAAAGGGGGTGGCAGGGTGTACATTGGCATCCCTATTTTTTCTGTGTTTTTCTAGCCTGCACATTTACAAACGAGCCGCACCGATGGCCTGTACGTTACAGTTAAAAATACCTATGTGAATGAATCGGTTATATACGGTAACAGTATAATCACATTATAATATAATAATTGAACGCATAACAATTTTAGATAGTTCGTTAAATTATTAAATATAATACATAAGCCTTGAACCCGTACATCATGTACCGCTGAATGAAGTATATTCACTACGACGAATATAAATTGCCTGACAAAAAAAATATTGGCCCGTTTAAATTTTGTCACCCCTATAAAAAAATTCAAATGGCACCCCTAACAACCACCGCCAGTGAGTTTTATCATAATTCCATGTAATAATTGTAAAAAAAAAAAATGTATTAGTACCATGTAAATTATGATTACTGTATAACTACTTGATAACTATTATTCCAAGGTCAAAAATTTAAATCTTATATAAATAAGTTCAGATGAAAAATGTTCAGGAAAACTTTAATATTAAACAAAGTAAAAAAAAAACTACAATACACATAACACATGATATTATCATTATATAGTTTGACTTGTTCGCGTAAACCAGAATTTTCGAGATTCTATTTAAACGAGTTTAAAATTAAAATAAAACACTCGCTTTGAACCGCATACATATTTAGGTACAATACACCAATATATACTCATTTGATTCGTTAGGTTCTACGTTGATGTGGTTTTTAAAAGTATTAAGAGTCTTCGCCTCTGCCCTTACTCCACTCTACTTTTCTCGTAATTATTATGTTACATAGTACTACCCTGTTGGAGTGTACTGTATAATTTTTTGGTATTGATAATCATCGTAACCAATTGATGTATCTATCGGAATACAAATGAAACCAAATCGCTTATATTTCATCTTATTATTTACTATTTACTATTCATTCATCTAAACATTTATAGAAAGTGATTAAAATAATAGCAAGGTATTTTTAACAGAAAGAGTACTTAAAATACATAAGTTTAAATTTCATTGACTATTCAAAATATGATTATATTTTACATACAGTCACAAATATATTAATAAAATAATTACTTGAAAATTAAATTGCATTACACTTGCATCTTCAATTATTCACACATTTTTTTACGTCAATATAATTTCATTTTTAGACTATACAATATTTCATTGAACATATAAATATGAACGTAAAGAAAATACATTATAATTAGGAATTATTACCTTATTTATAAGAAACAATAACGATAAATGTTAGAAACACAATACCATATCTATTGAGGTGTAGGATGAGGTAAAAAGACTGAGGCAGCCAAAATTGTACGATTAAGGTGACCAAGCATTCACCATACCAAAAACATGTTATTAATTAATATGCGTTTAAGGTGTGATGAGTATTTGTTTATCTACCCAGCTGCTTTTGCTGACTGGGTATTTATGCACACCATTATATGTACCAAAACTCTTACAACTGCAAAAACCAGTGTTTCAGAAATTTATCAAAAAATGTTACAGCTGTTAATATTAGTCAAACTTATATGCTCTATTGCACGTTTTAAAATATTTCTATGCATAATATATTAATTTGATCACCAATGTAGAACTATTTGTCATTCTTAAGTAGCATATTTGATGTAGCACCGAGGATTGTTTACGTAATACGGTGTTATATGCGTACACACGCACGCGAATACGCACACACACACACACACACATATATAATAGATACAAGTGTATATATAATATATATATATATATATAAAAAAAAAAAAAAAAAATACAAAAACTATGTCACAAAAATATGCATTTATTACTATTGGAGTAACTCGAGTGTTTTTATAATGAGCACTTCCCAAACATTTGCGTGTAAACGACATTGCACTTTTGCAGTGTGTGTGTGTGTGTGTGTGTGTGTGTGTGTGTGTGTGTGTTTTTGTATCATTATTACATACATGACTCTAAAGTTCGCCGCCCACTCGTCGACCAAACCGATAAGTCTGGCAAATACACGTTTCTTAAACATTATCGCCTTTGGAGTCTGAGTGACTTAAAAATGCATTAGCGTGACGATATGAAAAAGACATTAGGGTCGAACCTTCCTGTTTCACCGAATCCCAAAGCCCATAATGCACCACATATTATTGAATAGTATAAAGCGCCCGATCAACGATACAGATAACACATATATAAATACCATCATAACATACTTTATAAATATTTTACTATCGAAATCGAAATCGTAATATAATAGTACAACAAAATATTATTACTATGATTATGATTATATTTATTATGATGTTAATTATTATTATTATTTATATTTATATTTTTATCTAACTACGATTTGGGGTGCTATACTGGGACACATTAGATAGTTATAGAGTTTATTATTATTTTTCTAGTTAAAATTATCAAAATACAATTATTTTAATATAATAATATCATTAAAGGTAGTTATTGTAATGGACAAGACGTAAGACAATATTTCGTACAAGCTTAGAAAATCGGTCATAAAATAAATTTGAAAAATTTGGTTGATATGCGTACGCGCTAGATCGAATGAGTATTGAGATTCCGTTTCGCTTTGTTCATAAATCGTTGAGTATGAACTACAATTTTGATTAAAACTCATATCAAGTTAATCTTGATTGAAACAAAAACGATGTGGTTGAAATATCTGCTGAGAAATTCAAAATTTGACTTATTTTATATTATGTATCAGTATTTAATTTCCAATCGATTCATAGATAATTTACTGTCCTAAATAACTGTGTTCTTTGTAAAGAAGAAAAGATCTTTAAAACTACGCGTGTACTGTAAATATGTAACACCTATAATATTATTTTCTCCGGTGTTTTCTCCCTCGAGATGTAAGATGTATTAATAATTATATTAAATTGATATATAGTAAAGATGCATTGTCGGATTAATTATATAATCAGCTGAATAACAATAGCTATAAGAATTATCCTCAGCCAAATGCAGTGAATCTAAATCAATTATTATCAGTTATTAGTTATAACAAAAAAAATATCCTTGTTTTAATAGAAGGGTTATTATAGAAATCGTTCAAACGTCAGCATAATAATGACGAAAGTCAACAAACTATTCAAACGATTTTCCACTGTTATTCCTCATCAATTTTTAGTAATTATCTCCATCTCAAATCTTTAATCGTTGTATTTAAATTGCCAAGTAAAAAAAATAGATGTTAAAAAATATACTAAAACAGATATCAAGTACGACTCTTGTGTGTATAATTTATTTAAATTCCCTTTAGAATAAATGTTTTAAATTTATAATTTACTATAAACAGTTTATAGTAGTTATGTTTTGTAAAAGTTTTGTCATTTTTTGACTATATCGCAATCATTTATATTTTTCCGTCTGAATAAACAACAATTTATTTTAAAACAAAAAGACCTAATTGACAGAAGTTTTTCGTGTAGTAAAATGTCCATAATAATCGTTATGCTCAATTTTTTATTTTCAGTTTAAGTACCAATAATAATAATTAAATTAAAAACATCAAACATTCTATAGTGGGATGTAAACATTGATGTACGTAACACAATTGTAGTACTTTTTTTCACTCTTTTCCAATAAATCATAGTTTTATTCTCTACCTTAACGCTTATCGTGATTTAACATGATTTAAAATGACACACGTCATTATTCACAGCTATGTATTGTTCTAAGCTAATATCGTAATAGCGTGTCATAAATAATGTACATATCATACTACCTATATACTAAATATTACACGATTTGACATCACGCCTTAATTACGTGCTGTGTTATATGAATATTGAATAATGTAATAAATTGTATGTGTAATGTTCGTAACTCGATTACGAGGACTAAATAGGCAACCTGCACGCGAAACAATGATCCGAAAGTTCAAACGTCAAGAGCGCACATTATTATACGACTGATGTGAAAACTGGAAGTGTATATAAATATGTACGTTTGTAATACTCGGTGGGGTATCGACGGTGTGTGACAAGTTTGACGTTAAAGGGGTGGAAATCGAACGCAAAGATACGTGTATAAATAAAATGTGTACATAGTGTGCTGTTGCTGCGGAACCAATTATTACAGTTTCGTGAATTACGTTGCACGCTGCACATCATGTATTGTCGTATTGATAAGTAGAAAGTATTTATAGTCAATGATATTTTACCTACACATTATTCTGACTGAACAGCTGCCGCGCGTATACGGTTTTACAGAGTTCGTTTTTATTACAGTTATCATATTATTATTTATATTATTGTGTATCATACTATCATATAACCATAGTTACCACACTGGTGTCTCTCGACATTTATACGCTGCCCCGTGCAACGGTATGATTTAAACGAGTAAATTTCAGTGAGATACGGCATTACCGGTGTGGGACAGCTTGTCGCTGCCGTTCAAGGAGCTCCGTGTGTGATCGGAGCGTCTGGCCTAGACGTAATAATACTACGTAATATACTGTCGTCATCGCCCCTTTCAAAACAAAACGTAATGACTCGAAATACGCACGAGTACAGTGCAACAACATGCCGTCTTTATACAAACTTTTATCCGGTGCACACTATATTCACGTTTATTTTTGCCCGACCCGCTCATATTTACGAGTGTTTGCCCTTATTGCGTTATATTTCATGATCGAAAATATGAACTACTCCTACCTAATAAGCGGGAGGAGTGTGTACGAGCCTACGTTTCTATAGTAATATATACGAGATAATGTACGCGTATTTTGGCGCAGATTCGCTGACAGACTGGACACTTTCGACCTGAGAAAAACTAATCGAATTGCTAAACCAATACGCGTTGCTCGGTTCACTCGGAATCTAAAATTCGATTGGTTATAACTATAGCCGAGTGACCATACGATTTCGATGAAGCTATTTCGATCAGAAAATCGCCGGAGAATCATATATATTAGTGTATCATGTTCTTCGGGTTGGATAGAAGTTTTCTAGTCGTAGAGATTCCAGTCCACAACTGTTCAATACGACTACTGTAATAAAACTGTATTGGATGGAAATCGTATTTGACCTCACTTCAGTGGATACATGTATTTATATAATATACTCGGTATACGAATGAAATGTATCTGAAATGGAAATTTTTGTCCGTCCCATTTACAGCGTGGTCCTAACCATGGTAGAGGCCTCGTTGGTGTTTATCATCAGGTCAGATATTTGCGCGCGTGCATTCCAATTCTAGCCCGATAACGGATTCCCGGTTTATTATTTTTTTTTAAAGAAAAAAAATGCTCGCCAGGTGACACCTGAAAATATCACTAATTCCTGCGACATCTACTCGCGGTTATTATGCGGTACGTGTTGTAACCGAACTCGGGTGAACGGCCAAAGACAGTGACAGGGGACGTAGTTGTCGTTGTTGTAATAACGAAATTAATATTATTATCACCGGGGACGACGTTCGTGCGCTAAGGGTCGTATTGGCGTAGCGAAAACGACGACAACAACGATCGGTCGACCGCGGGTGGGGACACACCCGTCGGTAGCGGTGGACGAGCACAGATCAAAGCCCCGCCATCTCTTATCGTCCGGGCGTTGGTTTCAAAATTAGACTTTATAATATAACGTATGTGCCCGTCCGCCAGTAGCAGCATACTTTCGACCGCTGCACCGTCGTACTCGGGGCTGAAGTGGGTTCCATATGGCGTCATCCCCGTCGAAATACCCTTTTCGGTGCGAGCGTGTTTTTTTTTTTTTTTCTTTTCAGAACAACATCAACGCGTTCTGTTATGCCGGGCTGTTATACGTGAGTGCACAAAATACACGCGAACAAATCGACCCACACCGTTCTATAGGTCCGCGCGAAAAACGTGTCGGACACCGGTTCGTCGCAGGGCTTCAGATTTTTCGTCGTACCCACTAAATTTTAAATAGATGTTTGTAGTCTCCGATGTGTACTCTGCTGCAGTCAAACACGAGCCTGTGACTTTTGGGAATTAATTTAAGTGCGTATTATGGAAATGATGTAATTTTTCTTGTTAAAGCAATAAAAACCAAAAGCATACACAAAGAATGATTGATGTAATGAATTTTCAATTTTTCAATTACTAATTTATATGGTATATTCGTTAATACTCAATTTGACGTTAATAATTTGCAATCTAACCGATACCACGATATTTGTTCACTTAAGTAACTGTTTATGTGACTCCGATACGATCAAGAGTTCATTACACACACTTTCAAACGTCATGCGGTACACACGATTTCTTAGCCATCGTATATTGTTCATCGTGTAATATAAAATGTATACCGTGGCTGCACACAGACTGCGGTAACCCTTTGACGCGTAGTGCTTCGTGGATAATAACGGATGTATCGTATGACTACGACGAGTGTGTACATTCGTTACGCTGCCCCATCCCACCATAAAGAAATTCATATTTTTTTTCATATATGTAATAAGTGCGCAATTTGTATGTATTTGGAAGAACATTTTCAAAATTTTTACAAAACTTGTTCTCCTAGAAAAATGCATTCTTTATCGCAGGGGTTGCGTGTAACATATATTTACAGCACCTCACTCCCTACAAAATTCGAACTTGCAAGTAATTAATATATCACAACTTAAAAACGATATTGAATATAATAGCATGGATACGTTTGGATACGTATAAATAGTGGACTCAGCTGAGAGGTCCTCCGGCTTACGTAGATTTGACTGTGAATTGTTCTAAACCCAAATTTTACCACGCACGCTCATTACATTATTATTGTTCGTACTCGTATATAATATAAATGTTTACGGCCACGTTTGGCGGTGGGGGAGAGGGATAATATCAACGATCTGCAGTTGCCTATTGAAAAATCAATTTTTTCAAATGCGTAATAAACTATAATAAATACAAAGCTGTTGTTACAATATTTGTGCTGGCCCGCAGTGCGTTTGGGAACGTCCGGGGTGAAATATACTCACGTGTAATAATAACTGCAGCGGTCATATCATGGTAATAACGGTAATAGTTGAATAGCATAATATGATGTGTGATGCCAATGTTATACATATTATGTAATATTGTAGTGAATACGTGCACAGCGGTCGCGATCGATTGTCGTGCAAATCGAAACGAAACGGCCGCCCCGGGCGGAACCGTTAATAGCGCGCAAAGTTGAATTTCCCCTCGCGCGCATCAAGCACCTACCCCGCGAGTACGTCGCACGGACATACAACGCAACACCGATTGGCGCGTACCATTGCGTGTGTGTGTGTGTGCCGACGACGTATTTATAAATAATACGCGCTAACCTACACTGTGAACACGACGCATATCGCGCACGTCGGAACAGATTAAAATGCTGAAATACATTTTTTTTTTTTTTCATCGAAACGACCGTTGGGTCTTTGTCAATGACTTGTCACTTGGGAGGGATAGAGTGCAGTGTAGCACTTGGTATCCACTTCTCTAAGAAGATGATTTTCACGTGTGTAGACTTCACTCCCAGTGGAGTAAGTCCGGTGGGGAGCAGTGTAGAGCAATCAGAACGATGGCAGGGGGAGAGACTACAGAATTAATTCTGCAGAATATTCTTTGCACTGAGCCGGGTACGAACTGATGACTGCGAGCGTCGTAGCCAACTGTGTGATCACTGCACCACACTACTCCTTCTGACATAAAACACGTAATGCGCGCGCACTATACGGTGAACCTTTGTGCGAATGCACGTGCACGTGTACGTACAAAGTGTATAATGAATAGATTAACATCGCGTGCCCAGACGAAACGCGTGCACGCGAGGAGAAATCAAAGAGTTCGTGTGTACAACACGATAATATTACGACCAGGGTTTGAAGAAAATACTGCGAATGCCACTCACTCGAATGCCGCGATGTCGTGCAAACACGTATATTGTATATACAATATATATATCGTGTAGGACCCGACCAGCCGGCCTTTGTGCAGTACAAGGTTCGTTAGTCTTTTCGCGGGCTGCAGACGGCGCGGAATTTCCTTCGCGCAATACCGTCTCGAATCGATCAATTTTCAATTTTTCCAACCTTTTTTTTTTATTTGATACGAAATATACAACTATACAGAATTTTGCACAACAAGTAATAATGATGAAGGGTTTATATAACATGAAATAGACACGATGTAGGAGGGCTCCCAATGGAGCTAACTACTTAAGGAATTTTATTTTGTTTTATTTATTTTTTTTTTTTTTTTATAAAGGAGGAATAGTTTTATTGGAGAAAGTCTCTGATCCACTTACGTTTAAGTCTTCTTGGGGGATTGTCGGGGATGTTGAGTGAAGCAAGGTGGCTTATGTTGGGGTTTGTATGTGTGCTAATTTTTTTATGTAGTTTGAGGTAGGCAGTTTTAGTAACTTGGTTTACATATTTGATATTCAGGTCGGAGTGTATACCGTAATACCATACGAGAAAAATCAGCGCTTTGTGTAGATAAGAATTTTGAGTTTCAGGTTTAGTTTGGATCGTAGGAGAGGACGTAGTAGATGTAATCTGGAGTTTAGTTTTTTTTCTTTTATCAGATATGTGATCTTTCCAGGTTAATCGATTGTCGAAAAATGAGTCCTAAGTACTTAACTTGGTTGGTTTGCGGTAATAATTGGTTATAAAGTTTGACTGGTGGGCATTTGTTTGGGCGTAGGAAGAAAGTAGTGTGGCTAGATTTTTGTGTGTTAATTTTTTTTTCTCCATCCTGCTCGCGCATTGTACGTTTATACGTGCACACAAATCCACTGCTGCTACTGCATGTTCTGCCGATTTCAATCGCGAAAAACGACTCTGTCGAAACTATGATATAATATTATCCGTCTTTTTTCTTAAATATTTTTTATGAAATCACATTGTTTACGACTGTGAACTGCGGAAAGTACAATCTACGTAATGGGAATGTTACCAACACGTCGACGCGTTCTTGCTAAAGCCGCCTAATTATCATTACAGAAATAGGAAAAGATAAATGTTATAATATATTTTATGCAACGAACATATTTCGTGGAACTGCTTGGTTCGGTTGTGGCGATGACTGATTATGTGACTTATTCTCTGCTAAAATAATTGGAACTCTAGCTTCACCCCGCTCTCCCACACATCGCACTGAGACGAGATCACCCTGTAAGATCACAACGTGTTTAATGTTCATATACTAGCAGTTTTTTGGACGATATAATATAGGTATCTTATCTTGGCTGTATTTAAATCGTAAATATAGCGTGTATCACTCATATAACTTGTCATACACCAATTTCATACTGTTAACTTATGGGAAATATTATGTAAGAAAGGGTGATTTCCGAAGGTCTAAACATTTAAAATCAGTTCTGCAACAGCGAATTAAGATCGTATTAACTTGAAAGAATAGGGAACAGGAAGAGGACAAAACATATTCATATATGACGTTAGACAAAACCCTCCCCGAACACGAACCCTGCACAGGCTACTTGCTTCAGTAATGTATAGTGTGTGCAGCTGCTACAGGCACACGTCACATGACCGCGCGGATAGAGCGGTCTGATCGTGGTTGGGGTGGCGGCAAAGACGTTTTGAACGATTACTCTGCCTCGCGCAGCAGGGAAGGTATAAGTAAACTGAGCGGGTGAGCGCGCGCGCGCGTGAATGCATGTGTGTGTGTGTGTGTGTGTGTGTGTTTGTGTGAACGTGAGCTTCCCGATAATTAATCCGCTTCAGCTGTCCCACCACCATTCATCACTCCGGGGCTGCGAAAAAGTTCTCGCACTCTCCGACAAAAGCTGCGCACGAACGGCCGTCGTCTGCGCGCGTGTGTACCGGCGTTTACGTGTATGCGTGTGTATGTATATATATATAATACTAGCACACGTATATACACGAACTGCTCCTGCGTCCTGCTCCTGCGTCCTGCTGCACGCTCTACAGAAGCGGCCGGGCTGAGGGGCCTGCGGGTAACGGGTATGCGCGCGGGCAATTTAAATCCTGCTTAATTTATCAAAGTGTAAGGAGCGCGCGTGCTATACGTATATAGGTATTGTATGCGTACACGCGTACGCTGTATTTATATGTATACACCGCGTTCGCCCACCAACGCGCGTAACCGCGGTATAGTTATATCGTCTGTCCCGTCGCCTCCAGCCCGTTGCTTGCTCGCCGTACCTGCACCAGTCGTGTTGTACATTAAATTTATTATTACGCGAACCGACAAATTATACAACATTTTTTCAGTATCATTTTTTTATTTCATTTTATTCGTCTTCTTTTCCTTTCAGCGTACGCTTCTATTTTTGTGTTTATCCACTTTTATACGTAAATATATATGTACTGCCGGGATACGCTTACATAATTCTGTTCAGAGGTCAAACAGGAGACGGAGAAAAATAAGGAAACGACAAGTGGAAAGTATAACTTACAAAAAATAAAAATAAATCCCGACCGCAAAACGTCGGTGGCGCGTTCTTTTCAAGTTCTCCTTTTTTCGATTCGACTCAAATTTCACGCAAGCGCGTGCGCATACACACACGCACTTATTACACGTTTATAATCAAATCAAAAGCGGACGATAAATAACTATAGTTATTATGTGAGCGATTAAATTGAAGCGAGGGGGACGTCTCTTGTATACTTCTAAACCAAAGCGCACGCGTACAATATCGCGTAGAAATTAATTATAATATTAAAATGTATAAAACGAGCGGTTTCAATTTGTGTACGCGGTTTGCGCTTGGCGGGGTTGTATACGTGTATAGCCGACAAAGCCATGCATACTTTCATAATAATACGTCGGGTGTACATTTTTTTTCAAAATATTTATTTACAATGTGCATTATTTATAAAATAAGAACATTTGATGGGTACAATGAAATATGGCGTAAATGACGCGAAGAAGGAGTTTTCCGTTGGCCACACCCAGGGCCGTCCTAAGTCCGGGGCGAGCGGTGTTGGGTCCCCACACCTTAGACTTGTCGTTAGGGCCCCCCACAGTGGCTGCTCATGAATTTTTTTGAAGTAGAGCACATTTAAAATTAAAACATAATTTTAAAAACACAAAAAAAATACATTTTTAAGTCCACGCGTAATGACGATGTCCAAAATAATCCTAAATAATAATAAATTATGTTCTCGGAAACAACCGATGAGCTCATTAATTCCATAGTACTGCGGGCTATATGTTATGACGAGGGGGCCCCGCTAAACGTGTTGTACCCCGGGCCCTGCGAATTTAATGGACGACCAATACCTTATTTTTATACATACATTTTTTCCCCCTTATTATATATTTTTATACATTTATAAAAATCTTACAGACGTTACAATACCACAGGAATTTTGATATTTCAATTATTTGTAATATGTAGCACTATTTTTATGATTTAAAAGGTCATTCGACCCGTTTCTTTCAAGGCGCTTTATTATATGATCAAGCATGTTAATTGAAGAATGTAATTAGAGGGTTTGGGTGGTTTTGAAGTTTACTATGGAATTTTTTGTGATGACTTATTTCAAGTACGTTAACAATTTGAATATGGAGGTCATAATGGATAATAGAGTTTATTACGTACCAAGGGTCACCTGCGGTTGAGAGTCGTAGTGCTGCGTGTATATCATTTAGAAATCATCTCGTACGAATAACATTGTATTGGGCAGCCAATATGTACTCGCTATAGTGCAATATTAGTAAGTAATTTCGAGTACACTGCGATGGCCGAGGTCCTCTTTGTGTTTTTTTTTTTTTTACATGAAAATCAAGTATTGTTATAGTAGCTGTAGTTGTAATAAACAATTGTAATAGTAGTACGTAGTAGTAATAGTAGTATTGTGGTGGCGGTAGTGTGGTGGTAGTTGTAGTAGGTAGGCACTCCGTTGTCGAGTACGTATTGTCTTTATGTGTATATACACACACACACACATCAGGAATGATATTGCACCGTATACGAGGGCAACAGAAATAAGTCTTCCCAGAACGATTCAATTGTATTCGCGAGTATATAATATCACGTATATTGTACATCAATGACTAGACTTGCATATACGTGCGGACAATTCTCCCTCGTATAATTAATCGATACATAATATTATTATATTTGTCTTGAATGTCGATCATTATTTTAATCATTGATCTAAATCAACTATGTGATTGCGTTCCCGCTCCACTCTTTTCATATTAACAGTGCACTCGATGAGATGAATTTTAAAAATCTCTAATGTACAATCGTTACAATTATTCTATACTATTGTGATCATCAGCACGTTTCTACAAGTTGCTAGTTGCCCCGTAAAAGTCCGTATAAATAATCTATTCTATAAGAGTATCGACTTCGCGTCGAATTACGTAACTGTTTCACCTGTCGACGTCTTAACTGTAGGCAGCCGCCCGGCGGCCCAGTTAATTATAAGCTCCCGCCACCGATAGTTGTGCCAACTTTGAAAAACAAAAATGACACAAGTGCTAATCAGACCTACGTTAAAAAAATATTCAACTGTACCAAGTAAACTACGTAAACATAACACATTATCTATCACTGTTTCTGCTCACGATAAAATAATCCCAGTTCTGTTTCCGAAATTCCCACTCAACAGTACATCAAGTGCTTAGAATCATAGTCGCCATTATTATCACCTTTGAAAAAGTCTTATTGTGCCTGAGCTTTCCTAGATATCTCACAGACGACAGACATACTGCAGGATGTGGCACGGTGGGTTCTAATTCAAATTAAATAAGTTCTTACCCAGTTTATTTCCTTATCATAAAATCATATCTCTTTGATGGTCACTTTAGCATTCACTGCGGTGAAGAACTTTCTAGTACAGCCACAATTTCTCCCGGAGCTCCCCAAGGCGGAATTCTATCCCCTATACTATAGAACATATATGCCTCTGATCAACTTACCACGTCATGCACACTGGTCGCTGATTACGCTGATGACAATATCCATAAATTCCGACACTTCTATTGCCTCGCACCATCTTCAGAACCATCTTACCCTCGTAGAAGAATGGTACACCAAATGGCTGCTTAAAATAAATCAATCCAAATCCGTACACACAACAGTTACCATAAGACTCTCAAACTTGCCCTACAGTCTCCATTTACGGCACTTTAATTCCCAACTCACCAACAGTTAAATACCTCGAGCTAACTGAATATCGTGTACTCACCTGGGCTCAGCACATCCGTTCTGAAAGACTTAATCTAAACTATCGCTTACGTTCATTCGACATATATGTAAATAAAAATAATCGCATAATAAATAAACACACCCACCTGCACATCAACATTAAACTCTGTAATTAATCCAGTTTCGTCATTCAAATTTAGGAAAGTGCCAAAAAATCCAACCTTGAAAAAATGCAATCATTTCAAAATATAGCTCTTAGAAAACTACTAAAAGTCTCCTTTTAGATCTCTAAATTCATTGTACATTCCAACCTTTCTCCTTTTAATCAGTTCACTTACTTGTTTAAGTTCATCATTATTCATAAGCCATAGGTCGTGCTGATGATAAATTACCAAAATCACTGTGTAGTTTCATTTTATTTAGTCCGTTCAGTTGTAATTAGGAGAAATAATTTCTAGTGTTTGAAGATTTTGAACATTTTAGAAATGTAATAAACTTATAAAAATGTTATCTAATTTAATTTTGTACTAAAACATAAAATATCTAAAATTCTAAAGCTACATTAATAAAAAACATTTTACTTATCTATTTTACCCGGGACCCGGGTATTAAGTAAATTAAAACACATTTCGAACATCAATACTACATAACATATTTTATACCACCACATAAATATATAACTTAACTGGTATAATAAAACAACATCAGTTCCAAAAGTATACTACACAGTTGCCAAAAAATAAAATCACAACAATAAAAGATAGCTGTGAAAAAATCAACCTAGTTAGTTAAAATTCCTACGTCACTCGTAATACACGGTGCACGTACGAAAACATTGTTTAGCATTTCCATAATTGTTTAAACTGCTTTGCTATTAGTGTATATTATAGGAATTATAGGAACACTTTTATGCTCATAGTCATAATATTTATTTTGGTTTAAAAATTACTAGTAACTTATATTACTTGGGATATAATTTAGAGTGATTTGAATTTTATAACTACAAAACATAAATAACTTATTTTTATTTCAATATTATTCCATACCGCTGATTGAAATGTAGAATATAAAATTTTGGCTTTTGTCTTATTCTAAACCAAGTCTCTTATTGATGAATGGTAATCGTCAACATTTTATCAATTAAAATACGCATGTGTGCTACATGTTTATGTCCATTTAACATAGTGAAATGTAATTATTTAAATTGACCAGTTACTGTGTAAAAATAAAAACTTATTTTTACCCTGTACTCTAGTGATTTGAAATCATAAGTAATTTAAAATTGCTCAGGATTACAGTTTGGGGGCCATCTTAAAACTCCAAAGGAGCAAAAACTATGAACGGCACTTCTATGTATCTATAATTACTTGGATCGATGGTGAACGACTAAACGTACCTATATTATCAACATGATAGGCCAAACATAATAATGATAAATATATATTATATTAATATTTAAACATTACGGTGGGGCAAGATGATTCGTTAGCTCTATCGTTCGTATAAATATAACCAAATTTAAAAGTTATGACAACACCTTTGTTTCTTCGTTAGCAGCAGCTATTTCGTAGAAAAATAACCATTTAATGCCTATACCATGTAATATACATACTGTGTTTAGTATTTACATTAATTTTTGTATCAATAATAACAGTACCAAACTATTATATTGGAATGTAAATCGTCTTCATCACTCATGAATCTTGATACATTTAGTAATCAACCCTAAACGAATGATTGAGTATTATTAAGTTAAACAATAATAACCCGTTTATTACTTTAAAGGTGAAAATTAATCAAAGGTTTCTTTTTTTCTGTTATTAGAGAGCTAAATTTGAGATCATTTTCAAGGGACTTATGTTGTATTCATATTTGGTTTTCCTAAAAACGTTGAAAAATGTTGATGAATTTCTGAATTATATTCACAACGATAAAATATAATAGTATACAATACGTAGTTTTTATTTGTATTCTAAATTGAAACGTGAATTCATATATTATTTTGTATTTCGCGTAATCGATAAAGATTATTTTGTCCCCGAACCTGCTGCACAGCGGATTTGTTAGCATAGAACGAAGATCGCGTGAAAATCCTCGATGTGTCGCACCAACTGGGCCCGGTTACTTTCAACATTTGGCATAGGTTAGAGATGTGCAGCGACGATGTAGTAACATACACAAGACAATAATCATTAATGTATACATCGCAGATTTCTGGTTCGTTTAATAACGGTACATAATTTAAAACGAGCGAACCCGGAGCGAAAACGAGACCATGACTGGTACGGTAAAATAATAATTTGCGTAACGCGGCGGTCGGACTGCAGTCGATGTTCGCGAGTTTCTCCTGTGAATCCCTGAAGGTATGGTGGACCGGGGACGGGGGTGAGACGTACCTGTATACACAGTGCTGCTCCACCTGCAGATAGACACGCGATCCCGCAACCACTGTGTATACAAGATTATCCGGACCGACCGACTGGGCTGAAAAATATTCAAATATTCGCAGTACTGAATTTTAAACACGTTTTTGTTGCCTACATAGAATTATCCGTAGTTGAAGACGAGCCTCTTGGAAATGTATATTTAACAATTTATTTTAGAAGCGATATAAAATGTTCTGTACATTTAGTTATTACTCGTATCACATTTCGTACTACCACACGCTTTACTTTTTGTACGATACAAGGTGCGTCGTAGTACCTACGCACAATTTTAGCCGACCACTGTTGTGCCGCTCAGCATTTAATATCGTACAACGAGCACGCGATTTATGCGTAATGCGATAGTATTATAATGATAATTATAACGAGCTTGCGCACGTTAAGTTTTAAGAAAAAAAAAAAAATAGATAAATAATTGTTTTGAGAGTAGTTTTTGTGCGGGGTCCGGGGGTCGGCAAATGGTGGAGGGTGTAGGGGAAGGGGGTTATATGAGCTGGAAGAAAGACGACGACGAGGGTATGAGATAATTTGGCAAAGACGATAACTGAAAGTAAAGGGCGTTCACATGCATAAAATAATATCCTCGCGAAAACGCCGCGGCAACGGCAGTCACACCCGGGTCAAAGCGGTTCGATCGATCGTCCACCCTTCCACCGCCGACGCTACCGTCAGCTGAGGGGGGTTAGTCGTCGGCGGTGCTCTCTGTACGTACTTGCCAGGGAACCGCCCGCCGCGGCTACCGCTCACCACGACCTCTTCCTCACGGTCGCTTCTATTCCTCTACACTGCACTCTCGCTATCAGTCCCTAACCGCGTGCGTCCACCCGCTGACCGCCCCGTCCCTTTTCGAGTCATCAACCGAAAAACCGCTAGACCAACGTAGAGTGCCCTTTTAGAAAGCTTCTGCAGCAGCCATTGCCGGGCTAGTGTGTAAACGAGGAGACGACGACTCATATAAAGCGAGGAAGAAAGAGTGAGCGAGAGAGGAAGAAAGAGTGAGCGAGAGAGAGAGAAAGAGAGAGAGAGAGAGAGAGAGAGAGAGGCAAGCATTGAGAGCCTAATTCGACATGACTATAAGACTTGTTCATTGAAAGTTGGTTAAAATTTAAAAAAAAAATCCTAAAATAAACTGTTTTTTCGTGGATCTAAAATCAAACAAAACCCTACCTTAAAGGCGCTGTAATAAATTAATTAATTCCTAGAATAATAACAATGAAACAATTATAAATTCGATTTAAAATTCAGTGGGCAAACTAATTCAATTGAATAAACGTTAATGAGGTCAGTTTGAAATTCCTAGAGCATTATTTATTAAAGTAGGTTATTTCGGTTATACGTGGATATTTCTAGATAAGTTCTTAAGTCTTTTAATGGTTTATTTAATTTTCAAAGCAGTAAACGGGATAAGAAAATTCATGAAAAAATATGAATATTCATTTATAATTTATTATTCATTTATATTACATAATAAGCATTTCAAACATACATCAATTAATGTTCTGTTCTCCGACTCAAAAGATATTGTGTTCATCAAAAGTTCTATATGTTAGACGTATTTTTAATTTTATTTTGAACGACCAGATAATGTGCAACATCGAGATAAAGTTTAAATTGATCTTGGAACAAAAACCGACTGAATTATACCGTTATTATTCCATATAAAGAGCCTAAATAGCTTATCTTTGTAGTTTGGTTATAATATATTTTTTTTTTAGTCGAGAATAGTTTTAGTTTTATAATATTAGACGAGATGTATGCACAATATACTTTCGTTTTGTAATTGTTATTATTTTAATAAAAAATGTATCAATACAATTAAAATTTGTAAAAGCTACTCGTCATCGAGATAAACAATTGTATTCTTAAATCGAATGTTCAAACTCAATTTCAGTCACTGCGCATTTCTCTGAGCATCATACATTGTATGTTGTATAAACAGAATTCTTAGTCCACAGACATCCAACCTGTCCCACCCCGAACGTTTGCCGCTGGTAAAATAATACAACGTAATACGAACCGCGTCATCGTGTTGTAATGCGCGTAGTTATATTAGCGTATACATACCACGAGCGCATGTGTGCTCACTTTCATTATTTGCACAATGATTTTGGTTTTTCTTTTCGCGTACGTCACGCGACTAACGTATATGTTCAAGATTTGCCTGCCCTCGTCCCACCCGTTGTGGAAACACTCGGGGAAAGTGTCCCGCCTCACTCCGTCCCGGGCGTAACCCAGGCAAGTACTGCGATGTGTACGGTGCTGCCGATTAATCGCATCGTTGACGCTGCTTGTGCAATAAGGGCGTGTGTGACAACTAACGGCGACTTGTAAACGGGAATCGTTCTAAACGATAAAAGTGCACAAAAACCGGTAACGACGCTGATGCGAAACACCGTGCGTTACGAGTACGCATCGTCGTCACGGGGGTGCGCGCAGTGTTTTTCGCCTAAACCAAAATAGTGCAATGGGAAACGATGACGGCTCGGCAATTTCATACCGTACGATCGTCAAAAAGAACCTACGTCGTGCCGATTAGCTATAGGTACATTATACTATTACAGGCATAAAAGACACATAGAATGCAAACCCTGAAAACCTTTTTCGAGCCCACACCAGCAGCACGCGAGTGCCCTAAATCATTGGGGCGGTCCTGGTTTGCGCACAAACACCAAAAAGACAACTAGTTTGCGCACATAAGTACCACTCGTTCGGGCACAGTTAATCTTAAATTTAACAAATTGTTTGCGCACAAAAGTACCTTAAATTAAACAAATATAAGGCACATAATATTTACTATTGTTGATGATTGTCTTGATTTACTTGAAGCTCTCGTCTTATAATCTTATTTGGTTGTATGTGTAGTTCTGTCTCGGCCTTACGTTTTACCGAATCATCTCTTTTTTCATTTCATTTGTTGTGTATTCGTTATGATCAGTATGATCACTAATAAACCGTATTACTTGAGTACATTGTTGGTTTAAAATAGCTATAGCTTTCCATTATTTGTTCGTACGACGAAAATACAAGTCCAAGTTTTTTGTACTTCTAGTTTTTGAAAACTTAAAATTGTTTATACTTATACATTTATTACCACGATGCGATTCAAACACTTCACTTAATACGAAATCCATGATAACAATTATAAATGTTAAGTCGTACAATACGTTCCGCTCACTGAAAATTGTCACGTTAGACTAATTTTGCGTTGTGATAATAGCCTGATATATTGAAAGATAGTTATAACTTATAATCAAGCGAAGTCCCAACGGAAAGTTTCAGGTAAAAATAAAATAAAAATATTAGACTGTGCGCAAACTAGTAGTTGATATAACTTTATCATGTGCGCAAACGAGTTACGTTATTTCAGGTAAAAATTGTAGATTGTGCGCAAACAAGTTGCAGCCAATCATTGAATATAACACAACGCAAATACGGTTTAAGTATGAGCACTGTAAGCACTGCGGTGAAATTTTCTAGAAATTACACAATTTTCTAACGGTTCAGTCTTCGGTGTAGTTGTCGCACTCGCAATCGTATATCAACGTATGTAGAAGCACGACAGAACATCGAGAACTGCGATGTAGTATTTCTTCATTTTCTTTTTCTTATTTCGAAATCAAAGTCTTTCGGTCTTATGCCTTTGGACGTGTCAAACCTTGATCGAGCAACATCAGTCCGTATATAAAACGAAATCGGACGTCCGTTAATACCGAATAAGAGTCTATACAATATTATATGTGATGTATCTATGGTATGGTTCGGTTCTGCCGTATAGTGTGTGGGATTTGGTGCGGTCGAACAAACGCGCGTTGGGCTTTGGACGGATCACGTATAAATAGCGTTTTCGATATGACCTCATCAATTTTATTCACATCCGTTTTCGATTCCAAGCCGCTCGAATAATGGAAAAAACACTTATATTGGATTACCAATAGAAAAGTCGCGTTCGGTTCATTCAGTATTATACGCAGATCGATTTCGCCCGGTTTAAACCTGATTTCGGTTCGGCACGCAAACCGTGTATTACGTTCAAATTATTTCCCGATGAATAATAAATTGATTAAAATAATATGTTTGTTGACGTTGCGGATACAATTAACAGCACGTATATACATTATACATATACCGTCATTAATTATACGGCTAACATTTTTTTTTTATCGGTTAATATATAGAAAAAACCCGTTCTGGAAAATAAAAATAAAATCTTGGAATAATATGATTACATCTTTCTGCCTGAATGTTAAAATATTAAAACACAATGCCGCGGAATATAAATACATTAAAAGAAAAAAAAATCTATAAAACGGAAGCGCAAGGGACCGTACAAAATCTCAAGTACAGTTTTCCGTTTTATTCAGATGGTATAAAATCCTACTTAAGTTTTTGGGACGGACAATTTATTTCCGTCCGAGATAGAATTTTTTCCGAATCCGTTTTAAACTGTATTACACCGAATACCTATATATGAAAGCGACCATATATTTTCTCAGTGGATTTATTTTACAAATTACCACCAGTTCTTCTTCTTTTTGTTTTTTTTCGTTAAACACAATAATATCATCATCACAATAGACAGCAGTAATAATTGTAATTCAACGTTTACATTATCTTAAAGTGTATATTTTGTTCGTTCGTTACATTCCATCGTTACAAGATGAATATAATATA
The DNA here is from genome assembly GCA_949715065.1 of Periphyllus acericola. Taxonomy (NCBI): domain Eukaryota; kingdom Metazoa; phylum Arthropoda; class Insecta; order Hemiptera; family Aphididae; genus Periphyllus; species Periphyllus acericola. The sequence continues at coordinate 47,908,535 of OX454265.1, forward strand.
TAATATCATACCGGTTTAGCATTTTTTAAATGTATCAACGTTGTATGTGTTCAAAATAAACAATTTCGTTACTGCATTATTTTCAATTCAGTGATTGTTGAAAGTTATAATATATTGTGACCACAAAAAAAAAAAAAATAAAAGAAAAAAAATTAATGCTGTTTCTGAAATGAAAAGAAAAACACTGGCAAAGATAGAACGACTTTCCAAGCCAATTACTTGCTCTCTGTGTATACGATATTTTGTGTGTGCGTGTATTTTTATTCTTCACCAAGTTTTTTTTTTTTTATTCCTTGTGGTTTCAGTTTTTCTACTTGCTAGTAGTAGACAAAGCTCAGCGGACCGAATGCGTTTTCAACGGTGTTATTATTATTATCTGTTTTTTTTCCGGCCGGTACATTCGTATCTTAGACATTCAGGTCGTTCGTTATCCACTCGGCGAGATGCGCACGGTGGATTAATTTTTTTTTTTTATTTAAATTTTTTTTCTCTCCTATTTACTTTTAATAATAGTAATAAGAAATAATAATAATAATAATAATAAAATCATATCCAAGATAAAGGTTAGGTTTATATATTTCAAAACCCTGTAAGTCCTTTATTATTACCATACCATTTTAAGACTGTTTGTAAATAATATTTTACGTGTATACTATATATTGTTGAAATAAAATAAAAGTTTTATATTTATTTCTTTTATTTTGTGTTCTCAAGGTTGTTGGTGTTCAGAAGACGAGGAGCGTCTGGTTAGAGATCTTTTCAGGGGCTACAACAAACTGATCAGGCCCGTCCAGAACATGACCGAAAAAGTGAATGTACAATTCGGTTTGGCATTCGTGCAACTCATCAACGTGGTATGTTACATCATGTAGTATCTTATATACAACTTTATGTTCGATTTGAAAATATGAGTGAATTATAAATATACTCGTAATTAGATATCATTATTCACAATCGCAAGTCTTCTGACGAATTATATTTATAGCTGGGAAATGGAACTTTAAATGTTTATTAAAAATAAAAAATTCAAAGAAGATATGTGACTTTTCAGTTTTCTATTGAAACAAATTACGAAAAATGATAATAAATTAAACAAACACAATAAATAAAATATTGTTATTTCGTTTACAAAACACTATAATATAAACATTGGTTATAAATTATTTAAATAATTGTTTTTTATTTGTTTCAGAACGAAAAAAGTCAAATCATGAAATCTAACGTTTGGTTGAGACTTGTAAGTACATGATATTAATTCTTAGTTAATTGTTTAGACAATTAAAAAAAAAGTAAATAATTAATAAAAAAAATTGTTTCTCGTCTGACGTATAACACTTCTTACCTGTCTACCGCAGCCGTACAAATAAGTAATAACTAATACCCTTAAAAGGATACTCCGGCAGAAAATCTACTCGACGATTTCTCGCTATTAATATTTGCCCGACTTCAGACCGGTCGCTTATTATTTTCTTCAATTAATCAACGTAATTGGCATCGTTTTATTTCAATATCCGTGTTTTTTTCATTTCCGATCCTTTTGAAAATATTTACGCTGTTTCAATTTATAAATTGGCTAGGCATCCATTTCGAAGGTTTCTCATTTCAGAAAATGCAATTTTTTGTTGAAACGAACAAAACATATTCAATCACCAAAATCATAGCATTTATACAACCATTTTTTCAATATTTCTAATGATTTATCTCACTTTAAAACCCATGTAAGCATTTTTTAATAAAAAAGTTAAACATAATATTAAATTATTATGATCTAAACTTCGATTTAAATTGATTAACTTGTAAAATAAATAATATAAAATTTAAAAAGACTTTGCTTTTACATTATAATACCACAGAATAATAATATGAATCGTTTTTATATGTCTATAAACATAAACATTTATCACCAAGAAATACATTATATTAAAAGTAACAGGATTAAACTCTAAAGAAGTTGTAAAAAGGGTTAAGTTATATTGCTGTACTTCTTAAATATGTAGTTAATTGAACACGGAATTGATATTATACATTAATTTTATACTACTTGAGTTATTAATAATGTGGTACTTTTTAATAGAATTCTAGTAATTTGTAATCATGACTTTTTTTTAATCGTTTTGTTTACTTCTGCAATTTCACATTTTCTAGACTGTACTTTTTTATCCGGTCCAAAAGTTACATACTCATGAACGAGCTAAATTGAGCGTAAATTAAACACTCACCCGAAGAGCTTTCTGACCAACAATATGTCATGGATAACTATTCTAGAAATTAAATATACATTTTTTAAATTAAAATCATATTATTGTGTAATTTTCACATACCTACTCAAAATGTCTATATGAAAAACATGTATAAAAATGTGTGTATTATTATATTAAAAAATGTAAGTATTGTCAATATTATTGAAATATTTGAGTTCTGTTAATTGCCAACATTGCTATTCGTCAAAAAATATGGTTTAATCTAGAGGTTCCGATACATTTAAGTTATTACTTTATACTCCTACGTTAAAAAATCCATCGCAAATTTTATCAGTGGTTGAGATTATTACTGTAATTTTTCTTAATTGCCTTTTACATCACCTAACCAGTATGAAAAGATAAATATTTCAGTTATGATACTTTAATCAGTGTGTTGATGAAGGATATTCGTAAAATACACAATTGCATTTTATATTTTTATATGTTCAGTAAATTGTACTACTTCAATAATACGATTTAATAATAATTTGCATTTGTATTATGTATTTATCGTTTAATATTATGCTGTTAAATTTTAATTATTTGTTGATTTATTAGCTTGTAATATATAACAGACATATACATCGCACAAGTTATCTATAGCAGATATTTCAATATTTGTCGAGCGGTAGATCACACAGTGCACATGAATGTCATTTGAAATTGTTATTAAAGTATAATATTATGACGGAGTATAGATTTATATTTTCCATAAATACACTAAATTATGTATAGGTGCGTGTACGGACTTTATGTCCATGAGTATCTCATCAGTATAAATACTCTATAGTCTATACCAGCGTTTCTCAAACTGTGGGTCGCGACCCCCTGTTGGGTCACAAGTAAATTTTTGGGGGGTCGCGAGAAGTTTTTGAGCTATACAGATTGTATGAAATTTATGTTTTTTAAATTGTAAACACTCTAAAAGTATAGACTATGGAACAACAATAGAAGTATAAAGTTATATAAGAATTATTACGGGCATTTTTAAAAATTTTTGTTAAATTTGTTTTTTGAAATTACTTTTTTGATTCTGTAAATGTAAAACTATGGGGGTCGCGACAGATTTTTGGAAGAAAATTTGGGTCACGGTCCTAAAAAGATTGAGAACCACTGGTCTATACCATGAAAGGCAACGGTGTCCAACACCATTCAATCGTTTACGTTTTATAACTTAATCTCCGTGTTAGTTATATTTGTTAGAATTTGTAATTTTATATAAATTTATTGTTACAGTTGATTTTTAATCAATAATAAATAAATAATAATTATTACTATTATTTGTTACCCAGGCCAACATGGGTGGTTGTTGTCGTTTTCCTAAGTAGATCTTATACAGAAAGATGATAATAATAATATGTTGTCGATCGAACTTTACCTAAAGATGTTCGGTCTTCTCTGCTCAATAGACACTGTGGATTAAATAATGTAAAAATGATAACTATACAACGTTTAACAGTTTTTGCGCGTCTATTGTTATAGGTATGGAGGGACTATCAATTACAATGGGACGAGGCAGACTACGGTGGTATACAGGTGCTCAGGTTACCACCGGACAAAGTGTGGAAGCCGGATATAGTGTTGTTCAACAAGTGAGTAAAAGTTATTTCGATGAATATACGTAACGGGTATGAACGGATTACAATGGCAATTAAACGGATTAATTTGTATCTAAAAGTTTCAAAACAAACGGCGTATTATGTACCGGCGCAAGAGAACCCCCGACAAGTTTTGCGTTTCGACTACTAAACTCCAGTTTAAAACCAATTATGATCGTAATCTAGGACGGGGGGTGGGGGGGGGTGTAGAAAAAATTAAGATGCGCAATAATAGTAATAACTACTTGGTTCAATTCGATCGCGTGCAATGTGCACACATCTCATTTCCCACGCCCATACACATATGTATAACGATGGTATCCGTTTTCTTTGCAGCGCTGATGGAAATTACGAAGTTCGTTACAAATCGAACGTGCTCATCCGACCAAATGGAGAACTTCTATGGATTCCGCCAGCAATTTACCAGGTACGTACCGATAACTTTGTGGATGCAATACTACGTCTCTGCATTATTGTACAGTACTTATCTGCTGACCCCTTCAAATATTTATCGTATTTCCCCGGTTGCTGTTTAATAATGCATCATTATGATGCAAACGGTCGATAGGTGACACGCGAACAATTTTATCCTCTCCCCTCCCCGACGGGAGATTCATTTTCTCGCGGTTCCACGCCCCCATCGCAATAATTCGATATGTTTGAACGATATTCGGCTAAATCGAACGAAAACTGTGTCCATCATTTGCGTCCATATAATTATGGCTCGACTGTCGCGATTATAACATAATTATATTATATAATACGTAGAGTGGTAAAATTAGTGTATTATTTGCTGCGAAAATCACCGCGGGAACAACGTTGAATAATCACTACGGAGACTACGTCCGCATACGCGTTCACTGGAAACCTTCCAAATAGGAATAGACCATTAGGTGTACTGTGTGTTACAATATATGCTGACATATTATTTTTGGTAAAAGGGTTTGTGTGTACAGTGTACGTTATTTTCCCCGTCATTTCAACACTTTAACCTTAAATATATAATATTGTGATATATTCCTCATGCTGCCCTACAACGAACACAATAATATCGCCTATAAGGGATGTTTTGTATTCCATGTCTAGACATGTGCTCGTTGTTCTGCGATATCGTATGAATTTACGAGTGTGTACGTGGTGATCATAAACCTATGACAATGTTCAGAAAGTATGAGAATATATCGTGTCGAACGATAATAATACATATATAGTTACGGAGATGGTGAGATACTAAACGATTGTATATAATTTTGATAAGCATGTAAACTTTTTTATTATTAATAATTTAAGAAATATATATATATTCCTGAGAAACCTTAAAACACATAAAAACTGCAGGTATATATTACAACTAAATGTATATATTTTGAGTATTTTCTTAATGTAGAAGAATATTACTGAAGTACATTCCAACATTAACTGTAAAAGTCAACTTTACTTAAGAATAAAATATAATATACAAAACGTAAGTTGTTTTTTACACAAAACAATATTATTGGAAATTTTTTTAGTAGGACCAATAATACAAATATTATAAAATACTATTAATAACTATGTACACTTTTTGTGGTTGTAAATATATATTTCATAAACTTTTATTTACTCCCAAATTATAACTGTAAGCGTATAATGTAAATTATACTTAAAATTAATTTCGGAATGTATGAAATGCTCTCTTATTCATTAATGAACAACTTCCCAACCCTTTAGTGAACACTTAATGTCATGAAAATAATATAAATGTGTTAGAACAAAACACATAAACTAACATAAAAGGTTTATAATGGCTGTTTATTAATACTCAAACACAATATACTTAAATTCGCTTCCATTTTTATATAATTTAAACTCAACTATTATTGAATAATATGTTTTCATTATTTTATCTTTCTTCATATTTTCAAACATACATATCGAAATATTTAATAAACAAATAATAACAAATATTTAATAATTTATTACAATTTAATATATTACATCATATACTCGTATGCATCATACATTATATAAATACGAGAAAACAAATTTTAAAATGTTTAACAAAGATATATTTTTATTTTACAGTGCCTAATTATAATGGTGTATACCATTATATTGTTTTGATAAGAGTGTACAATACGGGATTTAATACACATAAATATATATAGAGATAACTTATAACTTTTTTCATATAAATACAATATTGGGATACGTCATGGTGGTAAAAATGCAACTAAATATTCGAAATTGTCTCATTTACACACATCTTTCGTATTAAATTATTCGTATAAAAGTGTTCAACGAGCTGATAATGTCGGAATTATAATTCGTTAACTGTTCCAATTTGCATCAATTACATGGACCTTAACCTTAATAAAAATTAATAATATAATAATTTAACCACATAGTGGAATAATTGATTAAAAATCGCATAACAAAAAACCGTATAAAAACGCTTCGATAGTGTAAAGTTTGAATTAGGAACTGCGAAAACCAAACGTTTGTTGATCGACAAAGATATTATGTGCAATCGTTGAAATTAAAAGCTTTATACAAAACTAAAATAAACGATGCTGTAAATGATTAGCAAATGCCGAAATGGACACGGAAAATGTTTTTAAAAGGAGCTAGACGTAGTTTTAAACAAAACATATCATATAGTATATTATATAATACCATTAGTTTTTAGTATTTTTACAATTCGTTAATTGCATTTATAGTGAATAAGCCGGGTTGAAATGAAAATTAAAGTTTTTCTTATAAAGAATTTTTTTTTTTTTAGTAAATAAAGTGGAATCATAAAAAAAATTTTAATACGTTTCATTCGACTAAATTCGAATAATCTTACACGATCCCCTAGGATGTTATTCACATCATGTATTGTACGTATTAAAATTAAAAACTCCCTACCCACATACCTATGGTTTCTTTTGTGTTCCGCGTGTTCTAATAATCATATTCTACGCAGTTGCTGCAATATTATCATGAACCTAATATACTACCGGTGTACTGTTCGCACGTACTTCAAACACGTTTCTTTAAAGTAAACTAAAACGGCTCTTCGAAATGTGTGCACAACGAGTTTATATCGCACGATATTGATCTAGAACAGAGGTATTCAAACTTTTTCATCCCAAGGTTCCTTTGAGTCTTCACATAATGTTGACGGCTCCCAAATTATAAATGACAAAAATATCAATGTTTATATGAATGTAATTTATATTTTATAATCTATGTTTTATACTAATTATTTATTTACCATATTAAATGTATGAAAAAATTATAAATGAGTAGTAATTGTAGAAAAAACTGTGATTCGATATTTTATGTTTAGTCTTAGTAATAAAATATAAATCAATAAAGTAATAAATCAATATTAATTAAAGCTATATTTAGCGAATGATTGTTGAAGACCATTCCAACGTTTCCCAACCGATGTGCCTCAATGATGAGTTTTTCGTAAAAATATTTATTGGCTTTGAATTATATGACACGGCTCCCTTCGACAACCCTCGCACAGTTTGAATACCTCTGATCTAGAATATTATCATGTCTACCTACCTCTACCTGCAGTCTACACGTATACTCGTGTTGTAGCAGGTACACCACGATATATTACTATAGTGAAATATCGTCTTCTACGAATTAATCATCCATCATAGTTTTCTGCGTTCTCGCCTAAATAATTGTTTTCCGAACGCCGTAAATGCACTCGCGCTGAAATTAATCAAGCCGTCATCGTTCGCGGGTGCCCGTACCACGCGTGCACACAAAAGGAACGCGGCCGAGACGCAACGGAAAACGGTTTGTGCGCATGACTCGGGAACGAAACGCTTCTCCCCCCCGGATACTATTATCGACACCTCCTTCTTGTATATACTATTATTATTATTATTATTATTATTATTATTATTATTATTATTATTATGTACCCGCGTCTGCCGCGACGGGAGAAAAACAAGGGTGGAATCGGATTTCTCCTTTTCCGCCGACGAGTATACCTCCAACGGGAAATCGAATTTCAACCCACTTATTAGCATCTCCTGATCGAGTTTACCATTGCACCGTATTACTGGATCCGACGCCGTCCGATTGATTTAATCCGGAACGCGAACACTTCCGAAATCAATAATATTTATTGGAAACTAATTTTATACAAACATTTATGCTGTGCCTATTTATACTTTAAAAAGATACACACAACAACAGTATTTCATCATTAAATACAATATTTTTTTTTGCCCTTCATTTCATACAATTTCGACCTACGGCGAGTTTTGTTGTAAACATATTCGCTAAGTGTTAATCGTTGTATCAACTTCTAATAAAAAATAAAAACAGTGATATTAATAACGTTTTGATTTAATTTAATTTTAACCATTAAAAAAACTACATATAAATGATTTTCCTAAAACAAACGGTTGCTGTATTAGTTTAGTGTGTAGTACACGCGCAGTAAAGTTTGTAGTGCAACGTGCAATTATTTAGCTTATAAAAACTATAAAATGTTAAAAAAAAAAGTTTACACATAAGTCTGTAACAATAAACTTTTTAAGCTCAAAGTTAAAAATATCAACATGTGCTACGTACTTAATTCATAGTTTTTACTATTCAAGTAATAACCTCAGATTTTACTATTTCGATGTGCACCATAAAATAATAAAATAGATAATAATATTTTTTACGCCGGAGTAGTGATCAAGTTTGTGTCGACATTTTCATTTCAAACCTTCTACTATGTATTTGTAAAATGATATATTGAAATTTTCTCGATGTATGCAATTCATCGAAAAGAAAAATTAAGAAAGATATAACCTTTATTTGATACTGAAATATTCCTGTACATTTCTTGAAAAAAAAAAAAGTATTTTGCAATTTAAAAATATAAATCAAAATGTAATAAAATATTTCTGTACAAACACTTTGATTACTATGCATTGTATTGATGTATGAAATTCTCATAAAGCTCATCATAAAAATTATTGGATTTTTACAGTATAAGACTTAAGTTAAATTATTCGTTATTTTTACTATCGCGATGTTAGTCGTTAGGTAAGAAATCTTACTTTTGAAGTTATAAAATAAAAGTTGATATTTACGATTTAACTGTTTTTTTTTTTTTAAAAAAAAACATAACATTCGATACATGTCCCTGGTAACGAACTCGTTATGTTCATGACTTATGTATATTCACGATCCAATGGATATCATAAGCGATCAAAGGTTACTATTTTATTCCATTTTTATTTTCCGTAAACTAAACGTAGATAATATGAAAAAAACGAACTAAAAAAAAAATTTTATACTAACGTACATGATGTAACAAAGATTTTTTCAATTTTTAGTGAAGTAAAATATGTGATAGTCTTACAATGTGTGTGTTTGTTTTTATTTTTTTAATCGACCCGTGTTTTTAGTAACCGAAGTAATAACTACTTCAAAAGTTTCATTAGACCTATTATTATTATTATACAAAAGTAAGGCATTATTCTAATAATTATCTCGACAAAAATGTACGCAACGCTGATTATATGTACCTGCAGATGTTGTTTCTAAAAAGAACGCAGTCTAAAATTAAAACATTTCTCTCAGTTGTAGTTCTGGAAAAGTCCATTTTCGTATCGTCTAAAAATACTTTCGCGTGTACGCGATATTACTTACACTGAAACATTTAATTACTCGGTATTCCATCAATAGTTTCTTGGCATTATAATCGACAGATGAACAAATGTATTCTAAAGAATTTTCCACGGTTCATAAAATTCATTAAAAATATAATTTTCTGGTGAAACGACAACAAAAACAAAAAAAAAATCACCGACCTCCAGGAATGTCGTATGATTTCATCCGACACTAAAAGTGTAAGTTCGAAAAACGAAAACCGTTCGTGTTAAATGATAAAATATTCTACAAGATGTTAGCTCATGACTGTACATCAATACAATATGCGTGGAAGTCACTTAATAAACTTGCCCCGCCCACAAATATTTCGTCACTCACAGAGCAACTAAGTAACGACATTATGCTGCTCACAATAATGTACGCAGATTATCAGTATTTTTTGGATTCATTTTCAAACACCTTGTATATTTTTCTTGTACAAATCACCGCAAAACAATGACGTTTACAGCACACCTAATAAATAAAATAAAACTGATGATTGTTGTTTTGTTGTTATTCAAAATTAAACTAATCGAACAAACCCCTAAATTTTGTATTGATTTATAAATTAAAAATTCAAAAATTATTAGTAACTATATTGTATTCAAATTATAATATTGATATTAAATATGTTTTATTACCTAAAATATTAAATTATTTGTTTTAAAAATAAACGAGCGCGGCATAATTTTTTTTCGTTTCTGGTTTCTGAGTAAAGTGAGAAATATTTTGTTTTATATAAACGAAATATGCATTCAAATTGTCATATAATTTGTTCAGTAGATTATTAATTTTACTTCAACCAGATATATTTTTTTTTTTTTAATTGTTCATCTCTTTTTCTAATAATGAAAAAAGATCTTGAAAAACTACTTCAATATACAGTATAAAATATTTTTTTATGCTACTATTTTAGTCTAGATTCATTCAGTATATTTTTACCATTACGATAATTTATTATTGTTTGCAATTTAAAGATATCAACGTTGGTTTCCAATCCTACATTTGTAACCGGATGACTTTTTATTTATGTTTCGTGTTTTTTTATTTAGGTCATTTAGATTTCTTCAATGATGCGTTCACTTCAAAATGTATACCTATTCATTTTAAATAAAATAAATCAAAATGTTAAAACTACCTATGTGAATGAAAAATAGCACTATGCTATATGTTTTACAGTTTTTACATAATTAATAATTCATTTTAAACACGTGATGGCTATTGTACACGCAAATATTTTTGAAAAAAACATTATTTATGTTCAAATGTCATTTCGTACAACAGTTAAGATTATAATAAATATTTTTTTTTAAATATTAAAAACCGTGTCAGATATTGGAATAACAAATTTTTATCTGTCAATATCTACCTATAATATGATTTATCTAAATATGACAGTTAGTACAATAACTCTTTAAATGTTAACGGATCAACTAATTTTAAAAGTATCGCTATAGAAATATTGATAAATTACCATTGTTACTCGAAACATCAAAATCGTTTTTTTTTTTCTACCCGTACACATCAAAAATATATAAATAACCAAAAAGTAATAATATAACTGTGTACAAATCCGTTTCATAACCAAGGTAATAAATATATAGTTTTATAAAAATTACATTTATTGTAATATTATTTTTTCCTGTAATTATACCAATAATCTTAAAAATAAATATAACTGAGCAGTTTGAATCCTAACCTTATTGTACATCTAAAATTATAAAATCGGCCGGTGAATAAATTGTTTGTTCATTTCTCACAAGCTTTCTCATCCATGTATATAGATCTACATATATAGGTAAAAGAATGAATACTGGATAACATAGGATTCACCAGGTAAACCTAGGATATGGAAAATTATACGATAAGACTCAGAACTATTATTGAAGTTCAGGCTTATACAAGCTAGGTACGGGAAATCTCAGGATATACAACCATTTTCGGTAAAAGTAAGAAAAATTAAAAAAATGGTTATTTTTATTTAATGCCTGTATTATTATTATTTACACCTACTCTCTACCATGGTTGTTATATTATTTTCATAAAGGTGTTGATTGAAATTAACCCTGATGAACCCCTAAACTCCTTATTTAGCTCCAATTTAGTAAATAGGAAACAATGGATTTAACGCCGTTAAGTTTTATGGTCACATGTCCAATGGCATTATCCTCTCTTATGGCATTTCCCAAGGTGCTTTTTGTCTACCTTATTCTTACTCTTCGTAAACTCATTAACCTTTGTCTTACATCATTCTAAGCAGCTCGCATTCGCTAATTAAATCAAGTTAATTTATACGTATTAATTCCCACCAGAATGATTTTTTTCTTTTATAATTCGATGTCTATGACCTCTTACCATCTGATATAAATCTTTAAGCTTTTACTTTAGTGGTAAACTGCAATTTTTTATGTTTTTTTTCTTTCAAGTTAGTTAGAATTATCCAGTAAATTAACTTTGCTTACGATACCGAAAAATCACATGTCCTTTCGCCTCGGCTCGGTATCTATCTATATGTGACCTTGGCGTTAAATTCACGCGGGTCCAATGCCTAACACATTGAGGAGATTTATTCTAAAGCTCTCAAGCTTCTCGGGCTTATTTAACAAATAGCACGTGCATTTAATCTAGGTGCTCCTTTAAAAAGCTTATGTAGTATGCTTTAGTCCAACCTACTTTCAAATATAGTTTGGTTCACCGGAATCCATTTTTCTCAACTGATTGAGCCACAGTTGGAAGAGCCCAATGTTATCTCTTCTTTCAGTTGATCTTTATATTTTGTTCTCTACATGAAATCACTCCAGCCAGTCAATTTCTCAATTTCAGTTATTCACGTATATGCTTTCAACCTCCGTTTTCTCAACTTAAATAATGAAATTCCACCTAACATAATATAAAATAAAACGAGTTTTTGTAAAATGTCTCGTATATGCAATATTATATAGTTCAAACAATTCTATACACTAATAATTTAATTAAAATTACATCTAAAAAATGTCGATTCTATGGTCAAAAGTTTAAGTTCAAACTTAAAACAATGTCTAAGTGCAGATATGCAGTTTCAACAAAGTTAAACTATTTTTAAATCTGTCACGAACAAAGGAATAGAAAACTAATTAAAAATAACGTCGCTGAAAATGTAAATTTTAAGATTTTATCAAGCCTTTGTAAATGTTTTGTTTTCATTCACATCTAAAACAAATTAATTATTATACGTAAGAAAAACATTTCCAAGCAATACTATTGAACATCGCTATAATACACTATGCGCAAAATCAACTGGCTTTTAGTATATCTAAAGGAATATGTGACATAAATAAAGGGACCGTAATAATAATAAAAAATGATGCAATATAAATAATAGACACAACCAATGATACTTGATATCGTAAAAAAAAAACATAAAAACATCGTCTCTTTGATTAAAAATCAAATACAGTCGTGGTACTAAACAGCATTCTTTATTCCTTACTATTGTGTTAATTAAAACGTACGAATCGTACTAGGAGGAGAAAAATGAACGGCACATAATATTAGGTTTATGGTGGTGTATACCAACAATTGGCAATTAATATATATTTTTATTGAGCTTGCTGATAGAGATTTTTTTTTACTTAGAAAGGTAAATCTTCATTGAAAATGGTACCCTAAAGCCAACTCGAACTCAAACGTTCAGTATATGTCCCGTAAATGTACACAAATACGGCTAAACTGATTCCGATTAATGAATACCAGTTTTTCCTATTAAAACCGATTACCTACGTACGTATGATGTGAATTATTTTCGATGAGCATTACCAAAGTCGTCAACATTTTCAATCAATCGTTTTATTTTGTGCTACATAGGCTCTAAACAGTTGTACATTTTGCGTACAACTATTTTAGTATTTTCCCACAAACACTTTTGTGAACCCAGTCAATGTACTTCTAGCAGAAAATTACGAGTATGCTTTGAGCACCGAAAATAAATATCTCTACAGCAGTGACATAGGTACGTGGGTACGATTGAAATAAAATACGTTACAATTTACTGTATTAATCATTTTATCAACACGTTTTTTCAGAACAGATAATTTTTATTCGATTATATTCCATAGTTACGTGAAAAATGAATTATGTATTTATGTCTATTTAGCATTTTAAACCAATAGTACAATGTGAATTACAGTTTACGGACCATATGAACCCGTTAGGTAGATAGGTGGATCCATACCCGGAACGGTGGCGTGCGGCATCCTCGTAGCGACCAGACACAATTAATTGGTGTGTAAATCATGCTCGTACAGCGTTATATTTAACAAAATATTTTCATTAGATTTAATAACAAGCCTGCTCGAGAAATGACAGCATGATCATATAGTAATAATAATAATAATAATAATAATCTTTCGTTGTTACTCGAAAACGGGTTTCGTTTTCGCGAAATCACGTCAACCGTTTTCGACCAGCATATTTTCCAAAATCCCTTCGACACGATATTTCATCCATTAGGATGGTAAACTGTAACTTTAATTCGGTAAGATTATAACTATTAAGCCGGTAAAAAATTCACAAAGGTTTCTACGTTTTTGCGCATCACGTCTTGTACCTGTAGTACATTATCATGTATTAGTATGTAGTATGTGCGACTTGTGCGTGCTCGTGGAACGTAAAAGAAACGAAAAGGGTGTGCGCAGGTGTAACCGATTAAACGTGTTACAATCAGTACAAGATTTAATGCTTGGGAGTCCAAGGTGTTAACTGATAATCGGAGGCCTTTAAAAAAAATTACTAATAAATCAATGGCCAACGAACGATTTTATCATTTTGCGAAACGCTTTTATAATGATTCGTGAAATCATCCGTAAATATTTAATAACTGAATGATCTTGATCTATACCTTACGCCCGTAACGCCCTAATCTATTATGGGAGAGGGGGGGGAGGATCGCACCCCCGCTAAATCTGGCCCCGATTACAAGAGCGAGAGTAATGTTCATATGCGTGTGTACGGTTTCGCGAGAACGTGTAAAAATGGAGAAAAGTTAATAACGACGAGACGAATGTGTCACGCGAAACCACGCGTCTGGCGTCGGCTGCTGCTGTATATGTGTACGGCTATAACGACGGTGTTATTGGTTTTCAGCGCGGGCGTGTATAAACTATATCGTCGTCGTTGTCGTTTCTGCTATAAATCGCACCCGATGACGCGCAGTCGCCGTCAATCGTCAGAGCGGTATGGCAGCGGCGGCGGTTGGGACCGTTTAATGAAAAATAATAAATTTTCGCACATGTGGTTCGAGAAGAAATTCTGTTTGTGACCGGCGCCGCCACCAAGATCGTGCTCCGAGGCACGTTTTTTTTTTTTTGCCAAGAGGGATGCCGAATACGCTCTTAACATGTGTACCGCCCTGTCGACTGTATTCTCGGTGAAACGTTTGTAAAGTGACTACTTACTCGCTATTCGTAAAAATCTAGCGAATGCCCGCCGTCAAAGTTATCTTGCACCCCTAGAAGCTGGTTAGAATATCTCTGCACTATAGACACTCCTCTTAGGTCCCTTTATTGATATTTATAATACTGACATGTGACTCCAAGGGCTCGTCAATCTCGTTGAATATGTATTTATCTAATGATTGACACAACGATATTTATCACTGAAAAAATAAAACAATATAATTCAATGTACGTACAGCTGATTATAGTGTACCACTGCAGCTCTGAACACTGATGGTTCAGATGATAGACGAACGTAATCGACATTTTTCAGAGATTAAGGTAGAGCAGTGGTTCTTAACCTTTTTCGAATGACGGAACACTTAACATTTTATAAGATTTTCGCGGAACACAACCGTAAAATAAAATAGTAATATATACATTTTTTAATTTTTTAATATATTAATCAATGAATGTATAGCATAAAATTGTTTGCATGGCATACATGTTAGTGTTAGTCACTAAAAAATAATAATATAATAAAAAAAGTTAAAAAAAATTTAAAAATTTGAAATTGAATACTTTGTATGAGATATTTGTGCCTGATGATTTTTGCGCTATTAGACAACTTTTCTCCACAAACCACACAAAAGGGAATTTGACAATCATTTTCGAAAACATAAGAGAACCCAAAATTTAAATAATCATTGCAATATTGTCTATTGACTTTTTTTATTTTATTCTCATTATTGAAAGTATCATCATTGATATTGCTTGTATTTGTACTTGCATTATCAATACCAGAATCATGTTTTCGTTTTAAGAAATTTGTCCATTTTGTTATTAAAATGGTTGTTACAAATGAACTTCTAATTAGAATAATTGGATAGATTATTTTATTAACTAATTAAGTAAATTTGAAATTGAAAAAAAAATTTTTCACTGATTTTAAAATTTTGGTGGAACACTTATACCAAGTCCACGGAACACCTGTGTTCCGCGGAACACCGGTTAAGAACCACTGAGGTAGAGTCTCGTTAAGATGATAAAATGTCAACCGATAATGTTATGCGCGTGATGCTTGACCGTTGATGTCGTGAGATGCCTCTAAACCGTTGCGCATTATTGTATTTAAATATTCGATGTTCAAGTCGATTCGACAGAAAACGGAGAAGTGTCAGGCTTGCATTAAGTAACAATCGCTCTCGTCATCGCTTGACATCGAACACATCATAATATAAGCCTATCAAAAAGCCAAACACACATCTCCTTAACAATTACTTGTTATAGTTATGCCTTAGACGTAACTATTTCGAGATGTAATACCATATCGCAGTATCGCATCTCAGTCACACCTCTATGGCTCTGCGTTGGTCTTGTTCGAATACAAATCGGTACGACTTGACGGACGTTTTGCGGTCTTAAAGGTATTTTTCAAAGTGGCCCGCGCAGAGCAGAAATAAATCGGTCTGCCTTTAATTTGACACGTCGTTAAAATAAACTGAAACGGTACCACACAGATCGTTTGCGGTCGATGCTAAGACTGCACTTGGCCGAAGGTAAGCACGACCGCAATGAACTGCTTTGACAGCGTGGTTGAGAATTTGAGAACATTATTTGAGCCCATTGGCGTGGCCGGCGGAACGATAGTGTTATGCATGTAGACGCCTGGTACAAGACTATATAAGACTAACTTTAACAGTAATTATTTTTATCGATATAAAATGAACGGACCTTAACTATGTTCATAAAATTAAACACACTTTTCGAAATTATGAATAGCGAAAAAAATGTATCCGTTGCAAATTTTCATACCTGCGAAAATCAGAACGACGTTTTGATCGATAAACTTAATATTCCTGTTTCTATTGGAACTCCATCATGGCCAACAAGCTCGGCTACTTATATTTCAACTTCGTTGTTGCAATTCTAACCAATGTCATATTTTATTTTGCAGTGTTTTTGGTACACCTTGGTCTACTCTTATGCTCGTACCGACCAGCCCTTCTGAAACATTTTCCAATACACATCCCCCTTATCGGTCCTCCACAAAATGCCTATATCCTATGTAATACTCGCAGCTTACTTATGTTAATGTTATTTGGTTTCTCTTATAACTTGTGTGCAACTTTTCATTTTCTCGTCACACGCATAATCCTAGACCATTGTAGGACCGTGGGCCGAAAGTGTTCCTTTAAGTTTCTTTTAAGTCCGAGAAAAACTTTCCTATTACCCTCTTCTGCTGCGAACCAGGTTTTTCACGCATGACTCACTGTCGGTCTTAAATATATACATATAGGCGCAACTCGGGTCAAACTTTTGCTACTGACCACCCGCACCAATATCGAGTCAGGATAAACATTTAAATAAATTTTAATCAAAAAAAAAACAACAGGAATATCGTACACGGTAACGTGATAAACATTTTATATTACACAGAGATCGAACGGAATAATTTAAAATACATTTTTCGGTCGTGTTGACCTAAAGTGTACTTAGTCTCTTGTGGAGATACGTTTAACTCTTTTTTTTTTTTTATAGACTCGCGTGCGTTGCGTACTATTATATCGAAACGCACGGACGGAGGTGTCTCTATCGAGGTGTACCGTCGGGGTGAACGCGGTTAGGTTATGTTACGGTGGAAATAATAACGCGGTGGTCGGATGAAACGCGTGTGGGACCGACGGGGGTGCGGTGTGATATTAACGCTGGACAAGGGGTAGGTGGGCGGGCGGCGGCAAGTGGCGCAACGGTGGCGGTCAGAAACACGTCGTAATGAAAAGGTCGGCCGCGGAAGAGCGGTGTCATTAATAATACGCAGCGCGCGCGGCTGTCGGAAAGCGTCGGCAATTTTTCGGCGAATTTCTCGAAAACGCGCCCGTTAGGTTTTTCGCAATTTAATAATAACCGCCGCGCCGCCTTTGCCGGAGTTAAACGGGAGCGCCGCCGCCGCCGTCGTCGTCGTCGAGATAAATGCCGCCCGGAGACAAATGCTCGCGCAGTGACGCGGCGGCGGCGGCGGCATACGGCGGTGCTGCGGGGTGGTCGGGCGCGCGCACGCCTCGCCCCTCCGGCCCATCGCCGGGGTCCCCCGTCCACCGTCGCCGTACGTGCGCGAGGGGGCTGGTGGGGCTCGGGGTGTAGAAACGATTTTCCAGCCTTTCAACTGCCGTCAATCCGTCCCACCGTTGTCTGTTTGACCTTTGATCAATAACCCACCGCCTCTTTCGCGCGCGCACACACACGCACACACACACACACACACACATGCTCATACACGCGCGAACGAGCGCGCATTTACCCACAGTGGCGTTTCAGTCGGTCAGCTGCAGGTGCGGTCGCAATAAAAATAGACGAGAGACGTACAATGAGAAAGTGCAAGTGAGAGAGGAAGAAAAGGCTTGGGTTGAACGGCACAAGATACGGGAAGAAGGGTCAGAAAAGGGGAAAGAGAGAGAGAATAAAAGAGAGTAAAACAAATACACACATAACCGCTCTCATCAACCCCTCGAGGCGATTTCCACCACGATTTAAGACCCTGTCTGAATCGCAAGACTCGTCTCGATGCGAAAATAAAAGCTAATACCGAGTAGGTCGCACAAACGCACGCACACAATCGCACGAAAAAAAGTAATGTGTACTCTAATAGCGATATATATATATATATATGTCGTAGTCGTCGCCCAATCGACTTCACGGTGAAACGTGATTCGGTGTTAAGGTTCAAAAACGTATACACATATACACACAAAAACTGTACACGAATCGATTACTATTTTTAGTTCGTCCTTTCGTCCTGCTCGTATACTTTATATTATAATAATGTTATCAATCGGAGAAAGATTTCTCTCCCTCTCTGTTCGTAGTTTTATCGTTCAAAAGTTATAAGATGAATTCAGTCGAATAATAAATATAACAATTGTGGTTTATCACGGTTCGGCGGATGCTTCAATATTAAATCGAATAACGATATTAATAAAAAAAATGACGACGGTATCTTGGCTGAAATAAATAATATAATATATTAAAAACCAGTTGCACAATAGATTTTATTGTATTAACTAGTTAATCAAACTAATCTGAATTGTATTGTGTCGCTGTGATAAACATAATGCCATGTTACATAATAATATCGTTGTAAATAAGTTACGACCAAGACATTAATAATTGTGAGCCTCTTGAAAAGCACTTATTTGACACATTATTAACAATTATTTATAATGCAGTATTGTGTGTACACTCTACTTATTGTCAATCATAATCTTCAGTGTCTTTGGGATCTTTTGATAGTCCAACAGTTTTAGTAGTTATAATAATAATCAACAAAACGAAAGTTAAATAATGTAAGTGTTAATAGTTAATACTTAATATACACACAAATAAATTTTAATAAAATTATAAAAATCAATATTGTGCTGACTGCAAAGGCAAAATCATTTCTATAAAAATTATGATTTAATCGAAGAAAATATCATATTGTCTGAAATATGTTTTAGAGCCGTCTAGTTAAAAAATAATAATTTATTTAATTATTCATTCTTAAACCAAATGAAATAAGATTTTATAATAGTATATTATGAAATTAATTAATTATTTTTAATAGGTGAAAAAACTATAAATGATATTTCTTCATCGATTCGATTCTATAAGAATTTATGACAAGATTCTATCGGAACAAAATTCATATTACAGTAGTGATTCAATAACTTTACCGATGAAAAATGTACTGAAAATGTTTTTTTTATAAAATCCACATATTTACAATTTTCCCAAGAATTAATATAAAATGAGAAAAATTATCACAAACACATAATTTAAAAAATAAATACATATCGATGGTTAATAGCGGTTGTAAAACTAGATTTCAAAATGTAAGTCAATTTTTTTCAATTAACAATAAAACCACAATAACAAACTACTGAAAAATTGTATGAGATATTTAAGAATAATTGTATGTGAATTGTAAATATTGTATATTAATGGTTATTATTTTGTTGAATGATAGTGATTTTATTTGTGATGCATAAAAAAAAATCATTTATTTTTGAATATTGAATCTATGGTTTCATATCTGGTCCGTCCATGTGTGTTAAATTTATATTTGATTGAGCAATAGAGGAAATCTGCTAATCTTTTAGAGTACATACCTATTCATTCAACCCGAAAACATGCTTTCTTGCAGCAGACCAAAAAAGCACTTCAACGCTAAACCAATAGGTTTCTGATTCACTTATATTCCAAAATATTAATTTCGTTTTCCCGGTTAAATTATTTATAAGCACCCGACATCAAATTTATTTAGACAGTCCTGAAACGTAAACTTCATCAAAAATAAATCATCATCAAATTCAATTATACAAAGTAATGAATGAAAACTAGTATAAATAAACAAAAGCATTGTTTTGTCAAGAAAGGACTATGTTAAACCGTATAAACAATAAAAAATGTACACGCATTGTAATGACTATGATTCAAAACATTAATAAAATATAAGATTTGTTTTTAATTTGAAAATATTAACGTTACTCGAGGACGTTGTGAGTTTAATATTTAAAGATGAAGTTTTAGCTTTGGGAGTTTACTAATAATATGTTGTATGTATATTGTATGTTGTATATTATAATATGGTTTATTATTTAATTTTAAAAAAAATATATTTTTTTAAGTTTTTTTTTTTTGTTCGGATTCAATAGACCTAAGCTCTGTGATATTTTTTTAAATATGATCTATTTAAATGGTTTCATTGATTGTTCACATTCATTAACTTTATTAGGAATCAAGTTTCCCGTGTACTTTTCCAGAGCCAATTGATCTGTTTGTCATTCCCTAATATCGCAAGAGTGATACAAATCAATAGACTCTATGATTCTAGTCGTGATAAATGACAGTCCAATGTTATATTGATTTTAAGAAGTATTATTGATATATAAAATTGTTTTATTTTAATATCCTTAAGTATTCTGTATTTGTACTTGGTAAAGTTAATCTTTTCTGTGTCATCATCATTTAGTCAGTCACTTTTATCCGTTCTTGTAATCAGCTGTATTTATTCATATATCCGAAAGGTTTCAGCCCGTTAAGTTACTATAAATAAATAAAATACATTATATAAGTTATAAGCTTGTGTTGAATTCTCACTCATTTTATATACTATATAATATATTGGTTAGCTGAACAGAATAAGCCAGCTTTAAACAGATAATTATAACCACGGCACTACAAACCTTGGGGAAACACAAATGAATAAATATTTTACTTTGAAAATATCAGGACAGAACCCGATGATGCGGAATAACAAGATAATATATTTATTGTAATACAACATTTTTTACACGTTTTTCTTTTAATAAAAAATATTTTCTATGCAGCTCGATGTATGATATAGTACGATTTATTTCCAGTGAATTAATGCATAAATAAAACATGTATAGGTAGGCGTAAATAAATGCATTATTTTGCTTGAGAACGTATAAGAAACAACAATGACACAAACAGATGAATATAATCACACCATTTTTTGTTCACTGATTTTGAGCTCGTACATGAGTAGTGAGTACAATGAAATAATAAATTTAGGTACTGCAAAAACTGTACAAAAATATAATACCATATTGTTAAAATTTATAAAAATGAGGAAACCATACTTTTTTAATTCGTATTATGCTGACGTTAATGAAACTATAATCATACTTCGGACAAAAACAACGTATAAAATAAAAACGGAAATCGTTCTGAATATTTACTGTTTAATTCAACAATTGTAATTTTTTTTTTTTATTGTTCACAGAGCTCATGCACCATAGACGTGACGTACTTTCCATTTGATCAACAGACTTGCATAATGAAATTCGGCTCTTGGACATTTAATGGCGATCAAGTATCGTTAGCGCTATACAACGACAAACAATTTGTCGATCTGTCTGACTATTGGAAATCCGGCACTTGGGATATTATAGAGGTATGAAATGACCCGGTATAGTAATAATAATATTATTATTATTATTATCCACAGTGCGGATGTAAATCAGTTTTACAGAAGAAAAAATATAGAAATATATTTTGTACAAACTGGTATGGTGAAATTATACATTAACATTAAAAAATTAAAAACGAAAATAATAAATACACCAACTGAACGTGCCGTTATAAATGATGGGAGCTGTTTTTTGTCGAAAAAAAAACATATAGGATTATCGATTTGAGAACCTCACCTTAAGTCTGGATTTCAAATAAATGATTATATTTTATACATCCATAGTTCCATGAAATGTTCATTATTAAAAATACTAGAATCCATTGGTCTGGAAAACTGCACATAAAAATAATAATATTACATTTTTCCCTGAATAGTGAATATGCATAATAAAATAATGTAATAAAATCATTTTGATATTTCTTTCAAAACTTAGATGACGATCGATTAAAATCGTGTGATTAGAAAAAAGTAAAATATTTCTACATAAACATAGTGTATTGCTGGTAAAAATGACTGAACCATTTAAAAAGTCGTTTTTACAATAATTATATATATATATATATATATTTTTTTACTATAATTTCTATTGAAATAATTTATTAAAATTTCAGGAAATCTTTTATTAAAATTATAAATATTTTTTAGTACGAAGCTCAGGTATGTTTCTCAAGTAACAGAACCATTCAAAAAAAAGTATCTCTCCTGATATTTTTACTTCCTCTATCTTGAAAATATTAACTACAAAATAACTATGTAAATAAATGAAATTCTTTAAATTTAACACTTTAGACAAAACAATATTTGCCTTATTAAGAGTACAAAAAAAAAGCATATTGTTTATATGAAAAATATCCCTGTTAATTGAATGTCGATATAGCCTTTTTATTATACCTTGTTCGCCCTTGGCTGTTTACGAACTGTGTAATTCTCGATCATCATATACATCGAGAATACTTTCATTTTAAGTTGGTGCCTGTTAACTTCAAGTTTCTCGTCTCCACAATTTTTTGTTCGCGTACTTTTTTTCTCCAAAATATACTTATGCAACTCTCCGGCCGTTCGTTCATGCGCCAATAGTTGGTGAAAATCCAATATTTTATGCACTCTTTCCGTCCATATTTAATATCATATAATATTTTAATTTACATTAGATATTTTATTTATTACATAAAAATGTATAAATCATTGTGTTCGGACACGTTCGGTTTATCATCAAAATGAAAACGTGATATTCACGAATATAACAGTTCACGAATTATTTCACAGTTATGCTTTAGATCAAAATATAACGGATTATCGTACTCGTATAAATTAAGTAAAAAAAAAAAAAAAAGTGTACATTGTAAAAGGATTAAAATATTGAATTCTGTATGTATTTTCAACCAACGGCTTAGGTATATTGATTATTATTTATATACTGTAGCTATATGTAGTATGTACTGGATTTACATTTATACAACAAAAAAACCGTGCAGCACAAATAATTCGACTGCACTTCAGTTGATGCGGAACATGTTATTATTTTAAACATGATAGATACGACCAAAAAATAGAACAACATATTTTAAAAACAAAATTATTTACATAGTTAAAAAAAGGACGGCACTCTATCACAACTAACTTGATAGATATTTATTTGATTGTTATTATTAGTCGATTAAACATGTATTATACATGCATAATAATATGAGGTAGGTGTTTTCTTTAAATATATTTAGCATATAAACAATGGATGTCTGGAAACATAATTTAATGTGTTGCTGCTTCAGAAAAAAAAAAGCTAAAACAATAACATTATTTTGTGCACTGTTTAAATATTATTAAAAAAAAACGTATTAAATATAACTTTAACTGTTCTATACGTTTTCACGTTCAGCTTCCGTTTACTACTTATTCATTTAGACACTATTGCAATCAAAAATAAAAGTCGACGAATAAACGGAATGACGGTACAATATATATGCATGCACATTTCATACGTTAACGTTTGTACTATGTACTTAAGAATTATTACATCGTTGTACTTAAGAACGTGCGTCTTGCACAACGTGTGTGTTCTAGGTACCCGCGTATCTGAACGTGTACGAGGAGTCGCCCACCCAGACGGACATAACGTTCTACATAGTGATTCGAAGGAAAACTCTGTTCTACACAGTAAACTTGATACTGCCCACGGTCCTCATATCTTTCCTGTGCGTGCTGGTGTTCTACTTGCCAGCCGAAGCCGGCGAAAAGGTCACGCTGGGCATCAGCATCTTACTGTCACTAGTCGTCTTCCTATTGCTCGTCTCCAAAATACTGCCACCTACTTCTCTAGTACTGCCGCTCATCGCCAAATACTTACTATTCACGTTCATCATGAACACCGTCAGCATATTGGTCACTGTTATCATAATCAACTGGAATTTCAGAGGTTAGTGACCGTGAATGACGACAACATTCACTTAAGATACGACGATGGGTAGTCGCATACTAGACATGATAGACCTTGAATTTCTATAAGCCACGAGGTTATCCCACGTACTGTGTGTCCTATATTATCGCATACAATATTATGACCTTGGTTTGCTCGTGCTTCTGGTGTAGCGCACTGCAGGCGCACATTTTAAGTATTAACGGGTACTGAAATCGTTTTACGTTACAAACACGTATTGTTTTTATTTTCATAATAATTTACTCTGGGACTCCGGAGTGCTTATTTGAAGCTCGGGGGTGCCGAACACCCCCGGCAACACCCCCACCCCTATGGTAAGCCTATACGGACTGTTGTGCACGACTGCAGTGTATGTATGTACAACAATATATGATACTGTCGTCCGGTCCACCCGTCGTATAATACGCGTACGAGTACTGTACGTGAACGATTTTTTTACGCCGTCCGTCACCACGAGGGGGTCGATAGCAGTAGCAGGATCCGCAGGAGCCACAGGACCAGGAGCAGACGACGGCCGCGGTGGCCCAGCGGCGAGGACGAAAACCCATTAAACCGATATGAATGGAAACCACGCGCGCTTGTGTATATCATTTTAAAACAGTACGCTATACAGTAATATTATCTGGACGGTGCCAAAACTACCCTTTTCTAAAAATAATAGCCATAAAGCCGTATTACAACCGACCGTATGACACACAAAACGTTATAATTTGCCAGTATCATTACATTATATACGTATGTGTTTATACATTTTATAACGATAAATAATCGCAAAAAAAGACCACATTACGCTTTGTGTGAGCCTTAACTGAGAACTCGAGCGCGGCGATCAAAAGGATTAGCCACAAAAGTGTACAGCGAACGTCAGGCCAATAATTCCTGGGCCCCTTCTACTGCTACCCTTGCGTGTGCTTAAAATTATGCTATACACAATATATGGTTTGTGTACGTGTGTGTGTACTTGTGCGTGTGTACGTGTGTATGCCCATCGCCATTCACCGCACCCACGAGTTCGTTTCTGCACAAGACACGTTTGTTTTCCTATTTCATACCGTCGAATTGACATCGTTTCCACAAAGGTTATTCGGATGTCATGGGATTGTCGTGTCTCGTTGTGCACAGGATCCTCTCGATTTCCTATACAGTAATAGGGCCGAAGACGCGTACCGCATTATAATCGTACGTGCAACCGACGGCGGCGGTTCTCCCGGACATCGGGCCGCCGCCCGTTTCCCGTCAGTTTTAAATCATGAATTATGGTTTTTTTTCCCCCTCCCCCGGCCCTCTCCTCGTATCGTCTACCCGTTTATACATACCAAGCATCCGCCACTGGAATGAAATTTATGCCATACCACAGCAATCAATAATTGGTCAACGGCCCATGTAACTCATGTCAAACATTCAAGATAATATTATATATTTCATACAAGGCGATTCTTTTAACGTAAGCCGCGATCGATATTTCAAGAAATACTCGTAAAGTTCATTTTCATTTTTAGCACATTATAACAGGTGTACTTACATTTTTTTAACACCCCTTTAGCACGCGAATAGACGACCGCAATGGATAGCAATTGTAGTCATTAATTAGTTGTTTCTCAGATTGTAAAAATGTGAAAAATGATTGTAAACCGTGAAAACGATTATAAATCAAAAGAGTATAAAACAATAATGATTCTTCGGTGATCATTGTGTAGTTTTAAACAAACGCATTAAAAGATTTCTTGTCCCTCCTGAAAAGTAACCTGAAATTCAGGTTTGACGGCAATCCAAAATAAATCTAACAACTAATAAGATATAATAGTATACCTCGTCAAATAACCATAAGCCTCTCCGAATAGATCAAGCTTAAACTGGTGAAAATATTTTGTATTTTAACCATTTATCACGTTATCAGCCATCGATTTAAACGCGTAATATTGTGTAATTTGTAAATGCTAATTACAGCAGTTTGAATTTAACGCCGACATCAATCAACATAAAATAACCATATTTGCAATTGAAAATCTAATTCAACGACACTACATGTAGTAAATTATTATATTATTAATATATTCTTATTTTCTTGACTTGTTTTATTTTATTTTTTGTCTGCGACGGAATCCGAATAAATTCATACTTTTTTGTACCTAGGCACATTTTGCCAAAGTTCGTGTGAAAGCATATCATTGTATTTATATTTAAAAACAAATACCTTATCCCCATAAGTTTGCTGTAGATGAAATTATATTATTGTTTAACCAATATCATAAACTTATAAGTATGGTCTGCAGTCGTAGTAACAACAGTAACATCCAGTATTCGCCGTTTGTTCCTTCCGAGAAGTTATAAAACTAAAAAAACAAATACACTGCAGCTTAGTCAGTTGATAGATAGCCTTTTTTCACTTAAATTCAATATCTTGTGTTTTCTTATACAACGAACTTCTGAACAAAAGAAAAAATAATAGTACGAGTAATAAGTTTCTATTGTTATTATATGTTATGTTTACTGCGAGATAGAAATAAATCGAATGTTTACACATCTCACATACAGTCGAAACATTAGCTAAATCATTGCTACATTTAATTTTAGTTTTCACTCAACGTTTGTTCATTTCAAACTATATTTTCACTGGTTGTCTGTATAAGGTTTTAACTAAGTATTACCTATAACAAAACTAATCATATTATAAAAGCCCCATTATTTGATACATTTGAGTTATTAAATGCTAAACATTTATTTATTTTTGAATATTTATGGTTTATTCTTACGAGAAAAAAGTTAATTTCGATATTATTGGAGCGTATATAGGTATAAGGCTCAACGATTTTTTTTTAAATAACTGCAAATAAAATAAAAACGGTACACATATATTAAATGTTACAATATTGATATCTTTACTTCACTGTATTTCTAGATTATTTTAAATAAAATGATGTATACAATTATCAAATACGTGTATTTGAACAATGGTTGCACTTACAATTATTTCATGTATCACACGCTACGAGTGCTAGATATACTATAATCTTCATGGAAAATGTATAGTTCATACACTTTTATAGGTATATATTTTTAAATATTCGGTCATTCAAATGTCTTTAAAAACTTTACATAATAATATGCAAAAACACTAAAGAATTTATTTATTTTGCGGTCTATCATCAAACGCCAAAATAAACATAAAATACGACACATTTTATGTTTTTTTTTTTTTATTTTATTCAAATGAAAAACGAACAAAAAAAATGTATTTACGTATGATCGAAATGCCGTATATTACATAATGTATTATATTAATATTACCACATAGGTGCTTTATTACAAATTATTTCAAATTAATTGTCATTAGTGAGCGTTTTTTCAATATTTAATTATTATTTTATAATTCTAAAACCAAATTGTAATTCGTTTTATATTTTTGATGATGGTCATTTGGAATAAATGAAGGTTAATTGCAGTAATAAATCATTAAATAAATTTTAGAAATATCAGGTGACCTATTAAAATATTTTAAAAATCGTAGTTATGAACATAACGTAGTTTTAATTATCATTTTACTTACCTACCTATATATTTTAGTAATCGATTTCCTTGATATTTCCGTCGAATATAATTTAAATAAAAGCTAAATAAACAATTAATATCATGATATTAATTAAAAACAAAACTACCATCTAGTATTTAACGACTACATTTTACCTAAATTTTGAATGATAAATACGAGTTATAATTTTAACATTTTGAATGCTCTTATGGTATTTAAAATAATATGAATAGTCGTGTATTAGTTAAAAGCTTTCAGTTATTATTATTAACTAAAAAAAGTTCTTAAACTAAATTTAATATTTGTCTGAAAACTTGATTATGAATAAAGTATAAAATGTCTGTAAACATACATATACAATCCTATATTCAAATTAAAATTGAACATTGAGTCCTAACCTACATTAAAAGGATAATCGGAACACACCCATTACACGATTCACTGTACAATATTTTAAAATAATAATAATTATTATTCTCAGTTAATTTTTTATATTAGTCAGTAATTAAATAGATAAAGATAGATGTGGGTATGCATAAAACCACTGGCTGGATCCTAGATAAAATATTTACCCTCAGATTGAATGTATAAACACTATGTATATATTGCATAAATGATCCCAAAAATAATTATTAGAGAACATTTGAACATTTTCACCGAGGTAAAAAAGATTATATTACATTGTCCTGAGTAAGTACAAAGACTAAGACTGCGATAAAAAAAAAATTATCACAACTATAATGATACAAATGAGAGAATCGGACTTTCGATTTTCCCGAAACTTTCAGGGTATGCGATTGTGGCCATTACGATCCGGTAAAACTATAATGCAACACAACTGAAGCATTTTAACACTTATCCCACGGACATAATAATTTTATACATCGACACATATTTATTTATTACCTATACAATTATTATTAGTTATTCGTTTATTATTATATTTAATTATTATTTAAATTTATCATACATCTATACGTAAATATAATATATATAATATGTATAGACGAAGTAACGGTGACTTTTTACGTTATACGGTGTAATACGAGAACGAAACATGTCGATCATTTGGTGCGTATACCAATCACTAGATCAGAGGCGGATTTAGTGTGAGATCAGGACCTGGTTAGCTCTCTCCCGGACCATAAGCCGACGTCAAATAATATTGATTATATAGTCATCACTTTTTAAGTGAAAATCAATGTCAGAAATTGATTAGTACATAACATTATTTACGGAGGCTTATGAGTCCCCTGTCATTAAATATACAAAAAACGAATGATTTGAATCTTATAAGCAATTAATAAAAGGTAAATAAATTAGTTCGTTATACCTAAATCGCAAAATTATTATTTTC
Organism: Periphyllus acericola; assembly: GCA_949715065.1. Taxonomy (NCBI): domain Eukaryota; kingdom Metazoa; phylum Arthropoda; class Insecta; order Hemiptera; family Aphididae; genus Periphyllus; species Periphyllus acericola. The sequence continues at coordinate 47,937,720 of OX454265.1, forward strand.
TCAGAACTAGAATGTAAAATTCGACGCTTACGGGCCAAGCGTATATTAAGCTGATGTGCAGTTATACAATCACAGATTATTAAGAACCAAATGGTGCACTTCGGAATTTACTGATAACTCGAATCAACCTCAATGCGAATTGACCACTGACGAGGATTTAAATTATCGCACAACTCCTTTTATACTATAACGATTATAATCAAATCATTTTCAAAACCTATTGTGGTATTAAATCTATACGAGTGACATTTGTCTCAAATCAAATGAGTGGAATTTCAAAAAAGTTTGTTTATTAGATTTTACCTTGTCTGTGAATTTATGCTCAATGAACACTTTTGCCCCAATCAGAGGTGAAGCTGCTCTGAGGCTGAATCACACGGCTTGAACGCGAACAGCGCACCATCTGGTTTTATCTTAACTGTGGTACAACTTTATTGTTACGTTTAAAAAAACATTTATAGCACCCCGATGATGACTAGATTCTTTTCCCATTCCTATTATTTCGGTCAAGACTGTTGAAGGGGTGTTGTGGGAACGGGGGATCCGCCTCTGCGCTCGATCGACGTGTTACGTTTACTCGTGCGCGTTATACCGTCATACCGTCATCACATCGCCGTCGCCTCGTCTCAATGCTCTTGTTACTAATCCGCAATTTGAACGATGCTGCAAACATCCTACGACCATGTGGGAAATCACAGGTATCTTAATCCTGTATGCGTCTGCGTATCGATTCTGTTCCCAGGACCACGCACCCACCGGATGCCGCCGTGGATCAGGACCGTGTTCCTGTACTACCTGCCGGCGTGCATGTTCATGAAACGGCCGAAGAAGACGCGACTGAGGTGGATGATGGAGATGCCGGGCATGAGCGGTCCGCCGCATCCGCACCACACGTCGCCATCCGACCTGCCCGCGCCCGCGCCCCCGAGTTCCGCGACGCCGTCCAAACACAAGATGGAGGCAATGGAACTGGCCGACCTGCACCATCCCAACTGCAAGATCAACCGGAAGGCGAGCGCGGAGCGGCGGGAGAGCGAGAGCTCCGATTCGTTGATCCTGTCGCCGGAGGCGTCCAAGGCCACCGAAGCAGTGGAGTTCATCGCCGAACACTTACGCAACGAGGATCAATATATACAGGTACGGTATTATTACGTCGTCGATCATTCTAATACGTGTCTTGTTTTCCCAAAGCTTAGGCCATTTAAGTCCATGCTGTACAATAAACAGCTACTGCTATCAATCTATCAATCTTCTGACTATTCGGTTAGGCTACATAACCTAACCTAACATTTACATCCCTTTTTCTGCGCAGTATTCCAAACTGACCTACTGCACGAACAATGCGCTCATCGTAATGTTTTAAATAGATCTCTGACTCGCTGCCGGTTCCGAAGAACAATTTCAAGATCAACACACACTCTTTCCCTTTTTCCCGAGTTTGTATTACATGTTGTTCGATTTTTTGACAATTCTTGAAGCCCAACAACTTTGTGCGAGAACATTTTAAACATTTAATGATCAGCTCCATTTGTAAATCGTTTAAAATATGTAGCCGAAATGTATATTATGCATACTGCTAGCGGTCTAGACTCTAAACACGCACTGGGCAAGTTTTCAACTCGAAATCGATAATATATAACCCTTATAACAAAATGTTTAGGATTTTCTTTGTTTTGGCCAACGACAAATGTGTACGACGAATCAAACATGTTTATTCGCTGAAATCAAATTCGTTTGCTTTCCAAAAATCATTATTATTGCGACTACTCGGGAAATTAATTAAAAAATTGGATTATTTCCGGATTCTCAATAAATCCTAGTTGATTGTATTTCAACCGAAATGCCCCCAAGACGTCATGGTGCTATTCGGACGGATTCATTTTTAAGACGTTTTGACGTTTTTTTTTCCAAATACGTAATTTGATAACAGTTCGCAGGGATATTAAAGTATGTATGTACCATTGTCGCGCGGGGCATACTACGGCCGTCTGTACATTCGCACGACGGTATGCTATATTATGCTGTATTTTATTCGCGACTCGACACAAGCGGATATTTATTACATTGTGTTACACGATTTATTATTTGATTATTGTAATGTCAATGCGACCCCCTTTTATCGGGTATCCAATATAGTTCACACGTGATACGCGTTTCAATACGAGCATATTGCTAGGTAAAAATGTACCTTATTACTGTGTATTACTCAGCCAATAAATGCGGAAAATGATCCTGTTGTGTCGGTAAAGGATATTACAAGCAAGTCGTACACGTCACGACCGTGTGTCTTGTGTTACACAAAGCTAAATGTTAATTAGTAACGTTTCGTCAAAATCTCAAGGACTCCAGCACACGTCGTATTCAATTAAAATATCCACTTTCGAGACTCCCGCCGTCGTCGTGGTGCACGCAGGTTAGTTAGACGACGATGACGATCGCTATATTATTATAATAACATGTGCAGAACAATTCACGATTATTTCCAGCGCAGAAAGTCAGTTTGAAATTAGGTACACATCATCATTGTTTTCTATCATTCGAATTAATACGAATGTCACCCAACTGTGAAAACGCATGCTACCCTTACTTTTGCCGGTGTGGAATCTCAAGATTTGATATTTAATTAAAAATCTTTAACGTTTATTATTCTGTATAAATTTAAAATTAAAAAAAAAACTATTTGTAATTTGGACGCTATAAAAAAAAAAAAAAACTCAACGAAACCAAACTCAAGTGATATCGAAATTGGAAGCCGATATTCGAATGAAAATTTTTATGTACTTCGATTGGAAAACGAAAGGTTATCATGACTTTAAGTTTCGCGCAGTGTAGTTCAAAACGGAAACATGTGTTAGGGTGATTTTTCAACGATGATATATTTTTTGTTCGCATTTATTTTTATTCTCGTGTTTGCCTCTCTTAGATATATTTTATTTTCAGAATAGAAACGATTTATGATTGCAAAGAACATTTTATTATGACAGTTGACTTCTTTCTCTTTCCCACCCTTTTAAACTTTCCCTGTGTAAAGAATTATTTTCTTTATTGAATCTCGTATATTTTTGTGAAAGACTTGCACAATACTATTATAAGTAAATATTAATACGAAAAAAGAAAAATTGTTAACAAACACTATAGGTACCACTAATGATTTATTTTCTAAAAACATTTTGAAATACTATAAGTTACGATCATGTTTAAAATTCTGATAGTAAAACGTATTATGTTTGATTAGTATTTTGATACTTGAAAAGAATTATAATAATCTATTTTTGTGCTATAAGCCGAGTTCTTAAATGTCACCCGTTGTAAGAAAAGTACAATGTATATTTTGATTGCGTGAAAAAATAATTATAAAACCTCTACGAATTCCAAATGTTTACTCTATAAAATATTGCATTCTTGTACCTAGGACTTATGTCACATATAAATTCGCAGTCACATTTCTATATCGATTTGCATACAAACCAAATGTATATATGTATGTTGCTAATTTACGATTTAATATAGTACACACATTTGTCCGTAAAATATCAACTACTAAATATACATACCTAAGAGTGTACCAAAAAAAATGTCGAATAACGTACACTCATTTGTGCATAATTATAATTGGTAACTTTATTCTCAAGTTTTAAGAGAATTAATAACTATACGGATGTAAGTATTTTTAATTTGTACATTTACGCGTTTACTGCGGATAATGATTTAAAATAATAATTTCATTGTTCTGACTCATGACACTTTTTATGATAGTATATAATTTGATAGTAGTACATGAAAGTATGAAACAGTTCTAAATGACTATTTTGCCGTTTCAAAATTAATGTTATAATTAAAAAATATTAAATGGCTGTTCACGATGAGTGTTATCACTTGAAAAACGTATTCGAATCGTTTATGAAAATCGTACAAATATTTATTATGTATACGAGATAAATTATGAAAATAATAATATAACTATTTAGTCACTTCAGATCAAAAGCAATAATATTGAATATAGTTGTTTTTTTTTTTGGCCAGTTGCGTTACACGAACAATAATTGCTATAAAATTATAATAACACTGTGGCGGCGGCTGAATCGATTTTCGAATGTATAAATTTGAAATGCAACACATTTAGGAAACAGGTGCTCGTCGTAGATTGGCACATGAATGGGCACAACACTCGAATGGTTGAGTGACCATAATACGTATTTGCGATCACAGTAAAGCACTCATACTCACGCGATATGGTGGGGAACGCGATCGCCGCTTCCGCCCCTTTTTTGATTTCAGATAAGAGAAGACTGGAAGTACGTGGCGATGGTTATTGATCGGCTGCAGTTGTACCTGTTCTTCATAGTCACCACCGCCGGCACCCTCGGCATACTAATGGATGCCCCACACATATTCGAGACTGTTGACCAGGACAAAATCATCCAAATCTACGGTGGAAAATAAACGTTTAAAAAAATTTAAAAAAAAGATTTATAGATGAAAATGCTCAAGTTAGAACTAATTTGCTTCAGAGGAGTTATTTAAAATTAAAAAAATTAAAATAATAATTTTATTATTTAAAATTAATGAAAACACAGTACTGTAACCATCGTGTTGTTATTATTAATATTAAAAATACAACTTAGTTAGTTTAAGTGCCAAAAAAAAAAGAAATGTTATTTATTACTATTGTGTATAATAAAATAATTAATGATGTTTAAGTAAAGGAAAAAAAAACAAATATTATTAATATTTTTAGATTAGTATAAAAGTTGGGATGAACAGCTCGCGAACATGTCTCGAACGTCCGTATGTATACTGCTTGTGTTGCAAAAATATCCTAAGGGGTTTTGAATGTGCTCAAATCGTTCATTTTCCAAGCACAACACACAGAGGGGTGATTTCTCACAGATCCGAACCAAATTTTGTTTTGACCTTCTTCCAATTATTGCTCGTCTCTCTGCTGAGCACACCCTGCCCCCTCCCCATCCCACTCTTCCAACCGTCAACGCACCAAATGAAATATCGTGAACCACCCCGTGTAGCTCCAATGTGCCAAAAAAAAAAAAAAAACGTAAACGTGACAGAAGATAAACGGAAATTTTTTTGCTCAAACTCGTCGCGTATATTACAAACAAATAAATGACCCGAAATTATAATTTTATTGGTTTTTCGAACGACAATAATTAAAAAGAAAAGCCGAAACATATTATATATATTATAATATTTTACCGTAAATTTATATTATTATCATTATTATTATTATTGCTCTTATTTTTTTCTCTCATGTTCTCATCTTAATATATTAAAATCTTCGCTCAAATATTTTTCACTAATGCTATACTATAGACGATGACGTCCGGGACATATTCGTCGAATTTTGAACCAACGTTTGATGTACATAACTATTATTGTTATATTTTTTCAGTTTTTTTATTTCTCTATTAAGTAGAAATCATTCGTGCCCGGTTTGTTTGGAATATTCAAGTGATATAAACGTTAAAAATATAACGACGCGCGGTCGATTATAGTTTATAACAATAATTTATTATATAGTGAATACGTATGCGAGTATGCCCAACGATTGTCCTGGGTGGCGGGTCGAGTGAATAACAGACCGGGTTCATATTACTGTCCATAGGTTAAATCCAACGCTGGTTTCAAAATGGTCGTATATACAAATTTATCGTTAGAAACCGTTTGCAACTTTCTAGCATAACCTATGTTATAATCAAATTTATATTAAAAACTAATATCTAATCATTTATTGTTATTATTATTATCATTATTATTATTATTATTATTATTATTATTATTATTATTATTATTATTATTATATTTATGGTTATTATTATTATTATTATTATTATTATCATTATTACGATAGTGTGCACTAACGGCATACGGCTCACGTTAGTTGTATACTAGAAATTAGTTTATTTTATTGTTTCATTTAAAAAGAAAAGAAAAAAAACAATTTGATTTGTTTTTGTTTGTTTTTTTTTTTTGTGTAGTGTGTGTTTCAAAATTTTGGTGTACGTACAATTTTGTTACTGCGTTTTAATATTATAATAATGTTACAACCCTCAAGAAGGGAATTTTTTTAAGTATTGTATAAAAATAATAAATATAGTTAAGGCATGGAGGATATACAACACAGCTGTTACAATCATCCGTGTACACAATAATAATTTAATTACAAAAAAAAAAAATTAAGAAATTCAGACAATCTCATCCAATTGTAAAGTGTTTATGTAATTTCTGTTTGTGTTGGCTAGTGTATAAAAAAAAAATAACAAATGTTAATAAAGAAAACAGTTTGTTATGCAATTGCGCAATGTTTGAAACGAATCGAACAAATTAAAGAAACAACATTGTTTTTTTATTTAAGTGTCTAAGATCTTTTAAGATGTTGGATAATGTTTTGGCTTATTTTTTGTTGATTTATTTAACATTTACTTTGTTCGTAAGTCAAATAATACAACAAAACTGAAAATAACGAATTATAAAAATCTTATATTTTGTTTTGTTTTTTATTTCTATCTAGTCGTTTATTTGTTATTAATTATTATTATTATTATTATTAATATAATTGTTAAAAAAAAAGTCTGGTATTATAATGGATATCTAGTATCTACGCAATAAAGTTCACATTTAGAAACATTTATGAAATTGAAACTTGAAACTATTTTTTTTTTATATGTATAATTTAAATAGATAGGCTACATTATTCGCATTTTTACAAGTAAAAAAAAATAATGTCTGAACAAAATGTGTTGTGAAACAGAATAAAAATTAAATAACTAAGATATTATATATAATATAAATTTGTAAACGTTTTAAAATAAATTATAGCCAAATAAATTAAACAAATTTATTGCTTGAAGCACTATGTTTTTTTTTTATTTGTATCAAAGTTCATAAACATATGACTTCAGTTCGTGTATTGCATAATAAGTACATAATGTGCCTCCAAAATATATCTATACGTAATCAAATTATTTATGTTTTGTATTTTAAGGCATCACACAAAATTAACATCTGTTTGAAACGTTATCGTTATACGGTTTTACATTTTACTGCTACTATTTATTTAATTATAAAAATTACAATACATAAGTTATGTACTTTTGATTATTTTAAATTTAAATATAATTGTTTAAGTATGTTTGATTCATGTTTGATGAATGATAATAAAATAATTATACACATAATTTGTAAATCGAAAACAATTATCTTATACATTATCGCTATATTATATAGACTTGCTACTGCAGTTACCTAAGAATTTGAACTTCTCGCTTTGTAATGCAATTCAAACTACTTCGGAATAGAGTAAAAATCGTTTTACTTTTTTCAAATCCTCTGCAGCATTACCAATATACCATACAACCCCTAAACTATGTAAACGTTACAATAATATCACTCCCTTCAATTTTTTCGTATCAGCGTGACGTCATCCAACAACAAATACATACACACATCAGCTGCTGACAAAGAAAATCACCGAAGAATACCATACTAGGTACCACTTATACCCATTTTCACCCCCTAAAAAATGTATATCCCGTATATATTGTACATTTGTTACAACTGTAACGCCCTTTTATAGTATTGGATTTATTGTCATCGATAATAAGATTGCTACTGACTACTGAGCAGCGAATATTATGTTTACTACTATTACTTTAGTACAATGTGTTGTTCTCTAATATTTACAGCAATAATAACGTATACAGTGCGTGGTATGATCCTATTTATAATTCGTAGTTATTATTTTTGCATAACGCAATCGTTTTACTATTTTAAGACCCTTGCAAGATGGTTCTATAAACCGTTATACCTGTACTTTATAATCGAATAGTGTATAAAAACTAAACTGTACAGTTGTTAGTTTTGCAATTTATTATCTTTGATCAGTTACCATTTATGAAAGCTGAATGTTTTCAAAGGTAAGACTCGACGTCATTCGTTGTATAGCTAGAATGCGTAAAGTTTTGTTTTTTACTATTTATAAAATACATTTCAGTACAAGCAATGGATTTTATATAATATATATATATATATATATATATATTTCATTGGGGTAATTTTTCTGTAATTTTTGATGTACCGAAATCAAAATTCGAACGAGTAGTTTTTGAATTATTCTTATTTAAATTAATACCTAATATTATGATATAATTTGTAATTTCGTGTTACCGCTGATTGCTAATAATTCGAGATAACGCGAATTTTGCACTTTTCATACGTAATTTTAAATTTGAATAACTCACCCAAAGTATTGGTTCGAATTTTGACTATGTTACATCCGAAATCCCTGAAAAATACATTTAATAATAATATTTTGCATACAAAATAAAGTGTTCCCGTTTGAAAAACAAAAGCTTGTAACGCCACAGAACATACTGAATGTGTAATGTGGCGTGAAATACAAAGTTTTTATGGTAATTTGAACACTGAAAAAAAATACAAATTAGAACATTTTAAAGGCCAAAAAACGGGTTGAACGCGTCTAAAAAATTACTCTGTAGTAGGTACATAACATTTATTGTAATTAACAAATGAATAAATAACGATTTTAAAATACAATTTGTTTTCAATTTTCATTTTATGAATAAAGTACGAGGGTAGGACACAACATTAACCTCGAACCACTTTTACTGTGCCGTAAATTGTTTTCCGAAGAAGAAAACAAATTCGTGAAAAAACATTTTAAACAATATTGTTTGCTTTGTTCTACTATTCGAAATGAAAGATATGATAATATACAAAATACATCATCCCGTATAATATGCTACAATAAATATTTGTTGTGTAATCACGCCCCCTACGCTGGGATGTACTACTTTTGCCTATACAGAACTCCGTCTTTGGAGAATTGCGTACCGGTAGAAATAATAATTTATCTTCTTCGGGGTTTCGTTTACGCGTGTGTTTCTTTACATTTCAACATCAAAATATTAGTTCAAAAAATGTAATATTTTACTTTATTTTTCATCTCCCGAAAAATTACCAGTTTCCGCGCACCGTCAAAGACTATTTAATGTTTATATTGTCTTCCATTTGAAAGCGCAAGCCCGCCTCTTACAATAACAATATATTCCTGCACTAAATAGTGGCTTAGCTTAAAACGATAACACTCTAACATTTAGTTAAGTTAAACATTGCAGAACATGCAAAACATGATGACGATTTTTTAAAATTAATTGAAACGTACAAAGAAGATTTAGTTACACCCACATCACTTTTAATTGTAGAGTTTAAGTTATGGAAAATAAAATTAAACAATATAAGTGACAACAAGCAAAATGATGCAATCGATGCATTGAATATTTGCAATAAAGACATGTATCCAGGTATATTCAAATTGCTTCTAATATTAGCAACAATCCCGGTATCAACTGCATCAAATGAGAGAACATTTTCGAAATTGAAGTTAATAAAAACGTACTTACGTAATACTATTTCTGAAGTAAATATTAACACTTTTATAACACAATTATACGTATATAGTTATTTAATAAGTTTATTATATAGTTAATTGAATAATATGATTATTTATTTTTATTTTATCAAAATAAAATTTATTTCCCTATTTATTAGTCGAGACTTAACGGATTGGCAATGTTGTCAATGTACAAAACAACTTCACTCTCGCCTCATGACGTTGTAGACGAACTCAGCAAAAAAAAAAGAAGATTAGATTTTGTGCTGTAAAATTTAAATGATTTAAATAAAACGTACTTATTTGTTAAAATTGACTAAATGTATTTTTTAATATAATTTATCTAATATCAAATTGGTATAAAAAAAATGTGGACCCTCCCACCCAGAAAAAAGTTGAAAGTACGCCCACTGGTCGTCCATACCATTGCTTACAATGTTGCTGACAATATAACCAGACAGACGAATTAATACAAAAACAAGATTCGAATCATGATCGATGCTCGCACCTCCGGTGCACATCCGGTCCGCACAATCGCGGGTTCGATTTTAGATGTGGACGCCCCCACGCGAAGGCGGACGTATCCCATCGAACCGGTTCAATCGCTCGGATGTACCGAAGAATATATTATTTTCATTTGCTGTTTACTTAATTTGTCGTTTTCAACTCTTACCACTGAATAATATCAGCTACGTATTATCCGTCATATCGGTGTTTGAGTGTTTCCCTGAACGTTTGTCGTTTTCAATTCTTACACTGGTCTCTGATTTTTGAACAGCGTCGACTGTGTCGTACACCGAGTAGGTACGAAATTAGCGGTTTATGTTTCATGCGTACAGGTAGTATTTTAGTAATTTAATTTGAATTGCATTTTTACAATTTATATTTTATAATACTATGGGGTGAAATGATAAGCTGTCTGCAATTAATTGAATTATATGAAGACCGTCTGATTCTTTAGAGTCCCACAAGTTTAGACTACAAAGTAATCAAAAAAATTAGAGTATTGGAGAAAGTGGAGAGTTTACTTTCATCGGTGGCGGCTTTGGGGGTGAGGCAAGTGAGGCTCACTTACAGGCCTCTCTTACACTTTTAGAGAAAATAATGATCGATTAATTGCTTAATGATCTTATTGTAACTGTCGAGTTTATTCGTATTGATAGAAGCTCTTGATAGAAGAGGTTCACGGCATAGTGGTCAATGTCAGAACGGTTGAAATAAACATAATACGTAAAAGAAATTAACAAAGGCAAATCAATATATTACATGCATTACATTCGGCTGTAGAACAACCGACTGACTCGTGGGCAAAACCTCACGAGGGTCGCTGATAATGATAAATATAATAATAATAATAATAAAACGGTTATCGCGGAGTATTTCCGAGTATCGGTAATACCCGCGACACATGATCTACCAACATACAAATATACATTATAACATTTATGTAGAATCTCCACCACACTCTAATAAAAAAAAAAAAGATCGATCAACATATTTCATAGCTTTTGCATGACGCCTATAGCTCAATTTTTAAAACAATTTTATAATTATTACTTGTTTCTTTTGGAAGAAATTAGACTTTTCTGAATAAGAAAAATTACAAACTACATATTAGCGATCACAAACGGTAAGAAATATAGGCAATAAAGATTACCATGAACGAATGATGTATGGGCGTCGGGCGTTCATTATGACGGGTATACGATATCACGACGGAAATGTACATGATGCGACGTTGATGTGTGTATTAGTGAAAATTACACACATAAAAAATTAGAAAACAAAAAAATTAAACATTAATTTAAAGCTGGAAAACACTATGAACTGCGTATGCGCGTATATATGATTTTTTTTGATTTTATATATGATTCTAAAAATACACGGCGAGAGTCGTGTTTCAATTTCAAATACAGGGATTATTAGATTGCTAAAAGCCATTGTGTATTTATTTATATTGAAAGATAACGATAAAGGCGAATTCGATTGTTCATATATTTGAACAAATGTTTGTACAATTGTATATTTTTTTAAAAATGGCCTCTAATCGTTAAAAATAATTTCTTATAAAGTTTTCAATTTCATTATATTTTTATTTTTTCGGAGAGGGGATGGGGTGGGTGAAACATAAGTCGCCTCACAAAAAAAAAAGAACCGCCACTGGCTTTCATCATACCGAAGACAAAGATGCCAAGGAGTAAAATCATCTGGAACTGGAAGTGAAAAAAATTTACCTCTCAAAATGGTATGCGTTTCAGTCAATCCATTTTCTTAGCAACAAGTTTAAACTTAGGCATACAACAGATACAATCACTGGTCAAGCTAGTGAAATCGTACTTGTAAAATAATATAAGTTAAATAAAATAATAAAATAAACACGTATTACTTTTAATTTTTGAACCAATTCGAAGTTCTGCAAGGCTAAGAAGTTCTATAAATGTTTCAGGTGTCATTCTACAAAAATTCTTGAACTTTCCTGAGTCCTGTTTCAACATATTGTCCAACAAATTATTACTGCCGTAGTTCACCCTATTTCCATTAATATATGTCATTCACTGACGTCGAACATAACGTTTTTATTTTTATTTTTTTTACTTAAATATTTAATTAATATAAATGTAGCTGCTGCCATCATCATATTCTTCGTCACTCGACATTTTACATACAGATTTTAATAATCAGCTTAAAGTTTAAATTAGCTATGCTAAAAATATATTTCAAATTCGTCAGTTGCAGCCTTGCAAACAATAAGATATCTCCGGACCACATTTGTTGCAATAGCATTTTGTAAATAAAATATATTACAGAATACTTAAAATGCATACCTATTGTCATTAAATTGAAATAATTAGATTAATAATTTGGAAGTTCATAATTTACAAAATTTGAGTTAAATTGTAATTTGTAAGTATAATGTTCAAATAATATCAAAATAAGTCATGAGATACCAAATAATGTAATAATAATTTAACAACATCAAATAATACCACTCTAGTCATAATTTTAAACACCGTCAAGTATTAAACATCAAAAATCACTTATTTTGTGAAAGCGAGCAATGTAATTGATTGTAATTTTAACGGTTTCACTCCGATCAAAATATTAAATAAAAAAATTGAATTTAATATAATGACTTAACCTAAGATAACCTTTATCGTATCACTGTTGGTAATTTGGCATGCGCCAAAACTAAACGACGACAGAGACTTAGGGATAATATATTTATGAATATCAGGAATCAGGATACCGTATTGGTGAAAAATGTAAATAACGCTCTGCAACCTCGCGTTTTTACTTTACTTTCAAGTATTCTGAATCCATTGTCAATTTTCTTTTTCTTTGGACAATGTTGTGCCATCTGCTATTCTGCTACACCGAGTACATTATATACCTCATATACTTATTAGCATAAAAAGTATTTTCAAGTACAATAAAACCTAACATAACCAATATCAGGCAATCCTCTAAATCAGCGTTTCTTAAACTTTTGTATCCATGGAACCCCTACTTTTTTTTTAGCTTTTTAGCTTTTTTTAGGATTATTTGCAAATAAATTATAATTATATAATAATATTTATTGTGATATTGTGAGATATTTAGCTAACAAAATAAGGAGCCTCGGTTGCTTTTTCATTCACAGTTTTTGTAGTTTGAACCATATCACATGTATACGTCTATGATGTAATCTTTTTTTCCCACTACTAATCTTTAGTTGGAAATTTTAAAGTAATTTTCTTGAACATTTTTAAAAAATTACTTAAGCTTCGCGGAACCCCGGGGTTCCGCGGAACACAGTTTAAGAAACACTACTCTAAATAGATTGAAAAGGAAGTGATGACAATGATGTTAACATTTATTTACCGCATTCAACCGCTGAGCAAGAAAAAGTTTTTAGTGGACAGCTTCTTTACTGTACTTAATTCTATAAGTATGAAATGCAAAATAATTAGAAAACAAATTTTACTTGTTCACATATATTATATAAATAAGAATTCTTTTAATATGACAAATAATACAATAATACTAACATTTTTATTACTTGTAAATTTAAACATTCATTGAATAACCAAACAATATTATGGGAATAATATAATATGTAAATATGTATATCAAATACTTCATGTTGTTACAAATTAGAATTATTAAAATCTATTGAAGATAAACTTTTGACAATAAAGACATTTTTCTATGTAGAATTGTGTCTAGTCCCACCAGTTGGGATTTTATGTTTTATATTTGATATACAGAAGACTAAGAAAACATTAAAAACTGTTAATAATTACACTGTTTCATACAATATATCTATTAATAAGGCTAAAATTGTATGGTTCTAGTTATATTCTAATAACACCGATAAGACAATATTATTTATCGATCCATGCAATGTTGTTATAAACAGTTTTTACACTCTAAAGTATTTGATTTGGTTCAATGTCATTATATCTGTATATGCAAAAAATGTACACTAATAATTTAAGATGACATAGTAAAAAATACCTGCAAATATTAAAAAATATAAATTTCTTATTTCTTAATTATTTATCATCAAAATATAGATATTTCTTAGATTTAAGAGAACATTAAAACCATTTGATAAAAATGTAAACAATATTATAAAGAATCATTTACAGCAGAATTAGTATTTAGAGAAGCATTTAGTTCTCTTTCTTGACGAGCTCTAATCTTAGCTTGTCTCCTTTCCTCAGCCATCATACGGTTCCGCATCATTCTTTGTCTCTGTTCTTCGGTTAATCCGGTATGATCAACAGTTGGAGTAGATGTTACAGGGAATATATCTACGGTATTAGCAATTCGATCGAATATATCTTCCTTGGCAGGTGGTAATTCAGCTTCGTTATTGTCCTCCGTTTGTGTTACAAAATCATCCAAATCCAATCTGATTCGCTTCAACATCACTCTTATTTCATTTTTTTTGCCTAATTTCTCCAACTTATCAAGAGTGTCATCGAATGTATACCTGGGAAACAATCTATGTGTCCATTGTTCAAGGCGATTCATGATGACATTAAGATCTTCGGATTCATGTGTTTTCCCTTTCAACTGAATATTGTCAAACCATGTTGGAAGCACAGATAACCCACGGGGACCTTTCAATCTAAATTAATAATGAACAATACAAGTTAAATAATAATTTCATCAACACAAAGAATAATTAATTCCTACACAGGGTGAAACTAACCATGCCCATTTTCTGTTTTGGAATTTTATTCTATCTACATACTGTACACACATATTACATCGAACTTGACCCACAGAAGAAGGATCAATCAATCATCATTAAAAAGCTCATACAATAATACTTTTGTATTGTAATACAAAATATAACCAACACATGAGAGCAGCATCTTACCAGCACTAGGTGGTTACCGTAATTTTCAAATTTAATTAAGCCGACCAGATAATCACGGAGTAAGTAAAAATGTTAGTAGACACTTACGATTGCTCGCAAAGAAATAATATTCACCTCTCGGGGTTTAGCTTCGGTTGAGGGTTCCTCACGCGGATCTTCACGGGGACTATTCTCTTTTCATCGTTTTCTTCCTGCAAGTGGTTGCCCTCGTCACCGTGTTCCGGGTTTTCGTTGACGTCCTCGTCCAGATGCCGTTCCACCAGGTTGTCTAAATCGTTGCCGTCGAACTCCTCCATCGCCGACCGGAAAACGTTTCTCACGACCAGACGACACTAAGGATCCGTTTTCCAGCTGGCCAGTCGGTCCGGACGTGGTCACACGGCGCGAACGTTTTGTGCGATCGTTTCGAAATTCGAACGAGGCTTATCACGATTATCTTGTTGCTATCGACTCGATAACGTTGCGTCCAATTCTCGTCGTAAAGATCGCGATCGATTTGGGCCGTTATAAATACGGTAAAAGAATAAAATATTGAAACCGTTCGACTGATTTGACGTTAAAATGCCAACGACGAATTTGTACAAATATTTTATAAATCATTCCGATTGTCGCGCGCGCAATAATTGAACGAGAGAAACGCGATTATAAACGAGATGAAAACATCGAAACGTGAAAACATCGATTGTTCGATGCCACCCGTTATCAACCGAAAACTTATCGCACCGAGCTGTGCACATGTTCAAGCTACCATTGCTCAACGAGCGAGTACGTTGTATCGCCGATCTTGATGAGTAGCGACTTGAAGTGACCGGTGAAATTATGATCTGACATTACTTCGTAAACCTTGTGCGCACAGTTGTCATATCGGAACGCTTACCCACCGCGTTAGAATCACACTCGCGTGCGCTCTTGAGAACCGTTGCCCGTTAGCTATGGAGAAAACCGATGATGTGTAAGTATCATTTGAACCTTTTTCAAAACCCGTGTACACCGGATGTGTTTATTATACTTTCGGAGGAAACGCTTTTGAAATGTAGTCTTAACCCACTGTCCTTTAAAGCAGCGATGCTCAACCGGGGGTCCACTAGAAGGTTCTAGGGGGTGGTCCGTGGGAAAAATAACGTGATTGCGGAAAAAATGAATATCGTACTTGATGTTTGTGTTATTATGATTTGTGAAATATTGTAAATGGGTTTCTCTGTTTTCATATGAAATATAACATTATAAGCGTTAAATCCATTAACCATTATTATCTTATATCCGCTGTGAACAAGCCCAAAGATCACATTAAAATTACATTTTTAATTTTGTATTATTTAAATTATATACATCATACGGCACATGCTGGTTATAAATAAATATTTCCGAATTTTTTTGGTTTAGTTATTTCGTAAATTCTTATCTATCTTATGTGAAAAAAAATATATGACAATTTGACATTTGGGGGTCCGTAAAGTGATGGTGAGAGGCCAAGGGATACACAAATGAAAAAAGATTGAGAATCGCTGCTTTAAATTATGACACCGATTAACTGCATGTGCAAAATTTTTCTCATCGAATTCTTTGAACAAAATCATCACACATTCACATACAATGCTTGAATTGGTCACCTCGACTATTTTTTCAAAAATTGTACCAAAGTCCAGGAGGATGTCCCCTATGTTTCCTCTTTTTTTTCTGCTTATCATGTCCCCTACTTATACTTGTTCAATTCAAGCACAATTTACACATGATTTAAAACGTTTTGGTACTCTTTAAACGTACATGTTTAGTTTTATTGATCGTATCAAATTCAATTGTAGATATGAATAAGGTTAAACTGTAAATAATTCTTGTTTAAAATCATTTTTATCGACTAACAGGGATTGTTCAGAAAAAAATGTTAAAGGCAAAATTAAAACTACTATGAAACGAGCTTGGCGGGATGAAGATGATGAAACAGATTCCAGGTTAGTTAAACACAAAGTATATTTTTAAAAGTACTGCGCATAATGATCAGTGAACATTATGTATGGTTCTTTTTAATATTGTTCATTGATCACATGCATAACTATTTATACATTTTTTATTATTATTTGATTATCTAGCAAAGAACACAAAAAGCTCTTGCATCAGAAATATGTTGGAATTGTTGGTAAACCAAAATGGGCTAAAATCACTGCAAAAGATTCAAAAGTATTACCTGATAATGATGAAGACTTAGATTTACTTAAAGTAAGTAGTAATTTCCTATACCTTCTTTTTGAACTAATACATTTCAATATAAATACATGTATAATATTTAAAACGATTCCAGTACAGTGGAAATTTGGCTCAAACGAAAAAAGGTGTTAATTTGGCTAAAGGCTTAATTGGTTTAAAAAAGTTACACAATTTGAATTTGTCCACATCGTCGTGTGGTAAAATTGTTAAAACTGTAGAATTCCACCCTACATCGAGTTTGGCATTAATTGCTGGTATCTCAGGAAGAGCTTCAATTGTTCAGGTACAATTTGACACTCAAATTTAGATAAAATTAAAAATAGTATAATTTCAAAATGCTTTCAGGTTGACGGATTTAACAATGAAAAACTGCAGTCTATTAAGTTCCAAAAATTTGCTATTGACTGTGCACATTTTACTGTTGACGGTAAGCAATTTGTTGCGGGCTCGAGGACACAAAGAAATTTTTATTGCTACGATTTATTAGAAGGAAGATCAATGTTTATTCCTGTTCACCATAATATTGGACAAACTAGAATGGATGTAAGTTAATAGTACTCTTTTATAATTTTTGAGTTTCTTACCGGTTCAATGTTGATAGAACTTTTGCATGTCACCTGATGGAAAACTAATAGCTTCTTGCGGCAAGTTTGGAGAAATTCATTTATTTACAGCTAAAAGTAAAGAATGGATAACTACGTTAAAGATGAATGGCTCAGTAAATGCTCTAACGTTTAACAATAATGGAAAGAGAATGTATTCCTTTGGAGGTAATATAATATATATATTTTTAGGTTTCTATATATTAATTTAAATTAAAATAATTTGAGGAACATTGTATGGCATTTATTAAATATATATTTTTGACAGAACATATTTTCTAAGATCTATTTAGAATTGAGTTATGATAAAAGTATATTTTGTTCATAATGCATTTGACTTTTGGTGAAAACATCCAAATCTTAAATTCTTCATGTTAACCATATGGTTAAAAGTGCAAAATATGTCATATGAGATTATCCATGTATCTGAATCTCAATATAATCTCAATTTATTGACTAAAAATTTAATTTTGCGTTCTAGAAAATGGTGAAATTTATGAATGGGATATGAACAGTCGAACGTGTATAAAAAAGTTTATAGACGACGGCTGTCTTCAAGGCTCCAGCCTTGCAGTATCAGGTGATGATCAGTATCTGGCAGCTGGATCATCATCAGGTGTTGTCAACTTGTATAAATTACCATGTGATGTAAACCCAAAACCTGAGAAAACCATCTTAAACTTAGTGACAACAGTTACAAAATTAAGCTTCAACAAAAGTTCAGATATTCTAGCAATGGCTTCTAATCAAAAAAATGATGCTGTTAAACTGGTAATTATTTGTTGCTTTCCTATGAATAATGAATATATTACGAAATCGATTGCTATATGAAATTAAACATTTTTTTGTTTTTTCCCCTCCAGTTGCATGTGCCATCCAAAACAGTATTTTCAAATTTTCCTACAACGTCTGATAATGTTGGAAAAGTGAATTGTATAGATTTCTCCCCGAATAGTGGATACATAGGAATAGCCAATAATAAATCTGAAGCTCTTTTGTACAGGTAATTTTAAGTTTTACAAATTTCTGCTTGGTAAAATAAATAATATTAATTGTTTAATATAATTAGTCAATAAACTTTTATCTGGTTAATATTGTTTTTGATATAATCTGTTGTTTTACCATGCAGAAAAAATAATTAAATGCTTCATATAATTATGTATACAATACTGACTGAACATATTTATTACTATGTTACAGGTTGACACATTTCCAAAACTACTAGAATTACATAGTTCAAGCAATTATAAAAAAAAAGTCATCAGTTATATAAAACAATAAAATGATCACAGTTGCTTCCAAAAATTTGATTCTATACATAATACAATAATATGAAAAAATTAATAAAATAGTATGTTAAATATTATTTAACAATATTTTATACACTTTACATAGTGAGAAATCCTTAATTACGAAAAAGAAAAAATGACAAATTTGAAATCAATCACATGGGACGGTCAAAATGAAAAACAATCAACGCAAAAAATTGTGGATGTCTAAAATAAAGAATTTTTGTATCATAAACTTATGATTTAGTTTATCAATATTTTATGCCTAAACTGCTGCCAAGTGCACTCTCCCAGTGAGAATTGTCCCAACTAATTGAACCACAACTGTTGCAAATATTGAACACCCGATTTTTGTCACCAAACATATCAGCTGATAATGGTTTAATCTGAAATAATGTTTAAAATAATTACATCCATTTTATTCCCAAGCATTTGGTTAATATACGTTTATCTCCATATTTTCATTTGTATAACCAGTCAAAAATTTCATGTACGGTTCTTCAAGCTGGGTTGTAGGGTTGTTGAACTGGATTTCTGGGGTGTCTGTAAAAGGTTTGGCATCAATTGGAGCATTTGTTCCTTCATCGTCTGAGTAGTCGTAGTCATCATAATAATCATCAAAATCTTCATCAATAGAAGGTGGCCTATATGAACTAACAGGTAGTTTATTTTGAATAATTTTGATGGAGTCATAAATTTTTTTCATTGCTGAACTACTGACAATCTCATATACGTCACTGTTGCAATCCTGAAGAAAACATAAATATAAAAAGTTTTATCACTCAATTCAGTGATGGATTTCACTATTAATACACAAAAGAATATTTTTTTTATGTATTAAAATTG
Source organism: Periphyllus acericola (assembly GCA_949715065.1). Classification (NCBI taxonomy): domain Eukaryota; kingdom Metazoa; phylum Arthropoda; class Insecta; order Hemiptera; family Aphididae; genus Periphyllus; species Periphyllus acericola. Next base: position 47,957,457 of record OX454265.1, read on the forward strand.
AAAATAAGCAGGATAAGAGTCAGAAACACTATTTTGAAATAAATGATTTCAAGATTAATTATATTTTACCTTACAACGGCTATTCAGATCTTCTTTTTTCACAACAATTTTAAAGAAATTCAAAACTTCTTGTACTTGGTCATCCAAGTTATGATTTTGAACACAATAACATTGGCCAATGCTTAGTTGTTCTGCAACCTAAATAAATGATTTTAAATGATCAATCATAAATTTATTTCCAAATGTTATTAGATTTCACCTTTGAAAATGCATGTCCAAAAGCAATGAAATGTAAACCGTTCATTTTAATTTGGTTTATTATGTACTGACAATCATTGATTTTAGATCTATCAACTATGGAAGTATCAATACCACATTTTCGTAATCGTTCAGCCAACTTCTCTAATGTATTTGGTACCAACAATTTGAAATCCTTCACACTAGAAACTAGGGTATGAGGAGACTTTGATTTTATGTTAGTTTTTGGCACACTCTAAACATAAAAATTTCATGTGTGTAATGGACATGTGCAAATGTCTAAAGCAAATAAAATATTTTTAGTGACATACATGTCTGTTTTTTTTATGCCTTTGTTTAGGTTTCATTTTATTGGGATTGCTATTGTTTGATATTTTTTGACACACTTCTTCAAATGGTATATTACTAGATTTACATTTCGTTTTGAATATATTGAAAATTTCTAATAAACAATAAGCATCCAACGCTGAAAATTAAATTACAATTACAATTAGAAATGAGAGTAGATAAAGATTACATTTAACATAGTTTAAACAGTTTTCTAAACTATAAGTATTTCTCAACTTTGTACTTAATACCCCAATTTGGTAATTGTTTTCATTGATCTAGACTTATGTTAGATACTTACCTGCATATTTAATTTGATTACACCGTAATGGTATTTTTTCCCAATTTGAAAATTGTTCAGTCTTATTTAACGGTTTTCCAAAACATAATTTGACCAAATCTGAAAGACTATTGTAGGTTTTATCTTCATTTATATCTAGGAAAATTGATTTGTTATATTATTTAAATTACACTTTATAGTATTATTGTTTACTTTAATATTAATAATAAATATGTTAAAAGACAACATATTTAAAATTAAAATATTAAACTGAAAAGTGAAAAGATGTAACTATAAAATTTTAATTAACTAATACTTTGAAAAGGTAGCTGAAAATTCCACTTAGTTTCTAATTCTTTCCATAACAATTTTAAATCAACAAATCCAGGCCCGTTCAGCTGTATACAATCAATTGGTAATGTAGATCTGATCATTGATGCATCTCCTTTCCATTCAAAACCTAAAATAAGTTAGATAATAAATTAATTGGCTAATAAAAAAAATATAACTTGTTACACACTAAAAATCTTATTTTAAAAATATTTAAACAATGATAAATATTTCATGCACTTGCCTAATTTTAATATATTTGCATTGCTAAATATGTTCATTGAAAATTCTTGCCAATGGAGCTTAAAATGTTCTGGTGGTTGTAACTGTGGTAAATGAAATATATAAATAGCATTTATGGTTGCTAGTTGAATAGAAGCTAAATCGCTCTTATCACTAGTCAGCTCAGGTTTCCACTCGCAGTCCAAACCCAAAATATCAAAATGTGTATCATATAACTCAACATTGATTTTATCTAAAAAATCATCAAACTTTGATACCGAGTCGATTATATGTATTTGTTGGTCAGGCAATGATAGTTCATGATATTCCATAAACTTGTAATCATCCATTGGTATCGATCTGTCTATAGCCGCACTCCTATAAACCAACAGCATATACATACATTAACAAATTATTTATAATGAAAAACTCATTTTAAACCTACGCATTTTCACTGAATAATAATTCTTGCTGTGTGGTTGGTGGCAATAATGCTGGATCGATAGAAAATAGCTTTGTAAAATAAATAGCCTCTTGAAAATCACCATAATTGTCTAGCATTTTAACAACTTCCAACATTGTATTCTCATCATCACCAACCGATTCCAATACCATTTCTCTCCAACCATCAATACCTTTAAAATATTAGTAATGATAATTTTGTATACATATAAACCTGCAGTATCTAAGATTTACCAGTGACACCAGATTGATAGCGATGAAACATGAACTTTAGAGCTCCTTTTATTTTCTGTTTAGTTATGTTAGGTGCAAATCCATTTGGGATATTATATTTTTTCATGATCCTTGTTAAGTTTGATTTAATTTGACTTTTGGTACAAAAATTGTTGTTGGATGGAGTAACATTCAGGCGACTAAAATAATATTTTCTAACTCATTTTTTGAAAAAAGTAAAAATATAGCCAAGACATTTAACAAAAGAAATTTACATTAAAAATTAAAAATGTTTTCGACGTAAAAGGAAAAAAATATTTAAATTCTAAAATAATAAGTACTTAAATTCTGAATAAAATCAAGTCACACATAACGAAAAATTAAAAAAATAAATATAAGTCATACTTGGCTAATTGGTATAAGCAATCATCATTTTGGGCTAATAAATCATCAAAATATTTTGCCAAAGCTTCTTGTTGAAACTTAGAAGTGACTAGAAATTCTTCTGTCACAGACACCATGTTTAAGAAAAATAAGGGAAGTAAGAAATCTTCAACAGTAAATCGATCTTGTACATTTAAACTGATACAAGCATAACAAGCCTATAAAATAAAAGATAAAAAATATTTAATTCTGCCAATATACTTTTGAAAAATATTAATTTTATTGAGTACCAACAATTTACCTCTTTGAATCTTTTTTGTCTTATTGATTTTCTAATTAATTCTTCCATACAGTCTAAATTTGTATTACATTTAAAAATGTTTACAATAATGTTTATCGTGTTTAAACACATTCTCTTCTCTAGTATCATTGTAAACGCTTGAATTTTCAACTCGTCGGTTAAAATTGGTTCATATTCACTTTCATTGATAGATATCCATTTATAAAATTCGTCTGCAACTGTAATATAAAACAACATTATGATGATATTGAAGTAATAATAACACCTAATATACAACAAGGGCAAAAATGAAATTAACTTACTAGTATGAACCATGGTACTAGCCTTGCCCTTAATTCTATCTTCTGATACAATGCATATCAATTGCAATAAGAAATCATACGGATTTGGACTGCTTACAAAAAACTTTCTAAGTGTGTCGGTTAAAACTTTACTTTGTTTCCCTAAAAATTATGAAATGATTAAATATGGCAAATCAAATATTTATTGTTTTGGAAAACAATTATTGTAATTAACACGAAAAAATAATAATCCAAGAACTCTAAACGTACAAGTAGCCCAAATACTCTGTATGTGCTTTGCAATTTGTTGAACTTCTGGCTTGAAGGATTGGGCAGAAGGCTGATAACTGACAGGGTACGATGTGTAACCGTTCATATTTCTCGACGTTTGATCAGCAGTTTCGACTGGAACGTACGACGGCTGAACACCTGAACAGGGATAAAAATGACAACAATTATTTGTTTTCAAAGGGTACGACTAAGAGTAAGGACACAAATAGTGTGCAAACAACGGCTCAACAAGGGGTGAAACATAACGACATTTCAGTAGGACGTTACCGTGAGACCGGTGGTAATGTCCACCCGGTGACGTTGCGCTGGCAGGCGCTGCGTACCCCGAAGTCGCGGCGTCGTACCCTGTTCCGGCTACTCTCCTCGGCGATTGATTCGTGTAAGATGAACTACCAGCCCTGTGATCGTAACCGGATGTGGTACGGTGTTGGCCATTGTCGTCCCGACGGCCGGCCATATTACGCCCGGCGGTAGGTAGGTCGATCGGCGGGTCGGTCGGTCGGCGGGTAGGTCGGTCGGTCGGTCGGTCGGTCATACGGCGACGTCAAGAATCGGTAAAGGTCCGCTGGAACCCAGTCATGGCGGGCCGCGATGAACGATAAAAACTAATAATTAAATATTTAATCGTATACACCCGTTATCACGGAATAGCGTTTCGTGGGGGAGGGGGATACATAGGACACATAAATGCGTATAACAGTGCGTTCAGTTGCGCGTCGTGCGAGACCCATCAGCCTTTGGCAGTCTGGTCGTAGCTGCTGTCCGCCGACGTTCGCAGCGCGTGAATTGGTCGTTTTGCGTTTTTTTCCCCCCTGTCACTGACGCGCGGTACGTTTCGCCAAAACGCAGTTCGAGGTAATATCGTATTATCTTAAATCGTGCAGCGAACACACGATATTCCGTGATATTATCATGGACGTGAACAGCTGGGCGCGGGCGGTCCGACAAACAGTATTGTTAATAATTGTTATTGTCTTCAGTGCCGGATTTAGGGGATAAGTACGTTGTGTACTAATTATTCTGATCTGTATTTTAAGTTTCATCGTACATTTGAAAAATCAATTTTCGAAAAAAACACTTGAGCTTATATTTCCGGGAGTTATACAAGTGACTTCTAGCGAAGGAGATTACCTTTTTCCATAACTCGGGTCAATATCTGCTCTGAAGATTTGGAAACGGCTTTGGGAAACGAACTTCTTCGGTTTAATAGTTTGGTCAATTATTCACGCCAAAAAGGTTGTGTAAAAGAAGAATCATGGGAATTATTTTTGTTCAGACTACTTAATGAGGATAGTTTAAAAGTTACTTTTCCAAGTGTAGATATTGCTTTGCGCCTTTGCGTATGTACTTAGTATTAATGGATTAAATTAGTATTAGTGGAGAACGCTCGTTTTCAAAAGTGAAACTGGTAAAAAATAGATTGCGAACGTTAACGAAGCAAGATTGTTTGTCCAACTTGTGCATTTTAAGTATAGAAAGCGACGTCCTTAGATCCTAGGACTTTGAAGACCTAATTGAACAGTTCTCCATTAATAAGTCTAGAAAAGTGTGTTTATCGTAAAAACATAAATTGTAACATATTGATGTCTCTATGTTATAAACAGGGCTCGTGAGTTCATGCAAGTCGTATTTAATGCTAGGTGACATAGAAATCCATTTCAAGGTACTGTGGTTAAGTATGTGAAATTTTATGTTGCATATTTTTGCATATTTAGAGGTTTTTTAACTATTTGGCATATTTATGCATTTTTCTATTTTACTGTGCATATTTTTACCGACATTTGATCAAAATGCAATAATTTATATTTTTACACAGTATAAAATATATGGGAGTTTTCGCAACATCAAATTATTAAAAATAAAACGTATAGAGCAGATAAAGCGAGTACAAACGTACGTTTGAACATTTTTTTGTTATTCCAAAATTTACTTATAGTATTTGTTTTGTATCAAGTTATAGTAACGATATCATTTAACTGTATTATTTAACGATATCATTTAACTGTATTATTTAACGATATCATTTAACTGTATTATTTAAGATTTAACTGTATTATTTAACGGTTTCTTGGTTTATTCGCGATCGACGAGCGTGATTGCGACTACGATATCGTAATCTTCTGCGATAAGAATCCGCTCGGACGACCGCAGGCCGATCAACCGAAATTTATATTAGTATTTAGTACACCCGACACGGTTGCGAGGTGCATTACTTAGATTCTCAGCACTCTTTTACAATATAATGCTATGTAATTTATTTGGTGTACGTTTTTTTGCATAACATAATATAGTAAAATATTAAAACATTTGAAGCGTCAGTAGAATTTAAAATTCACCCGCTTCGACCCCAACAGTATTTTTATTTTGTAATCTACATATTTTTGATACATATTTTTAGATTTTTAGTGCATATAAATACATATTTCTGAACTTTTAAAGGCATATTTCAATGAATATTTTCCCAGCTTTTAGTGCATAAGTGCATACTTATTTTGGCATTTTTTAGAGTATGAACTCACAAGCCCTGGTTATAAATAAATTTGTACTTGCACTATTTATTCTATAGTTTTTGATTATTTAAAAATCTAGTTAGGTACTTCTATACATATATTTAATATTTTTTAAGGATAAACTTTTAAAGTCTCTTAGGTATGAATATGAAACAATAGTTTTTTTCTGAATAAATGTCTTCGGTCATAAGGATCAGATAACTGAATCCGGCACTGATTGTCTTGACGCGTATAGCACGGTATTCATGAATAATTATGATGCCACTGTGGTACCTATGTGAAAGTCGGAGTAGTGCTGAGGCCCAAGTCGAGAGAGATATTATTATAGTAATAAATAATAATACTTACAATAGTTTAAAAAGTGTCATGATAAATTAGTTGAATGACATTTTTTTTTTCAAGACGTTCTTTGCAATCTATACGGCTTTTGCACAATAAGTAAGATTGATCCGTGACAACATAATATTATAATTAGCAAATTATTTTTATGAACAGAAGCAATTAGAATACATACATGCTCCAGGGCTACCGGGGCACCATATTTAGCTTTTTGCCGCCCCTATAGTTTATTTTTTTAGCCATTCCTCTCGAATAGTGTAGTTTCCAATTTTTTTTTATATGTGATCCCTTGTTCAGTTATGTGTCCATTTTCACCGAGAAAATATATAATCTTACTCATTAATTGTCAATCGCTTGTATTATTATATTTATTTCGTATTGTTAACATTTAAATGTTAAATTTATTTAAAGTAAATTAACAATTAAAAATGTAATGATAAAAATATTTTTACATAAATTGACGTCTGTGGTTTTTTTTCCATGATAACGTCTTCGAATTACATTTTTGTCGTAAATTCGTCCTCAAAGCATAATATTGTTAACGCGTTCAATCTTCCTTGGGTCGTTGTTGGTCTTTGATAATTTTTTAATATTTTTAAACACGATAACGACCTTTTTGCAGAACTATTTGTAGCCGAAGTACAAATAAATACCTATTCTCACAACAATTTCCACATTTGGATAAACTTTTTTCTCTTGTTTTCACGAATACATTTCAAAAGTTTTAAAGGAAACTGTTTTTCTGGACTAAATTTAACCAATAAATGTTCTTTTTAATGTAATAACTCTGATTTAGTCTTCCTTATAAACTCTGATTATTGATTTATTTTAACTGGGCTCTACTCAAATAATCTTGTTTAAAAAAAAAGGTTCATAAAATTACATTTTTACTTGACACATTGTAAACCTGACGTCTATTTAGAATTTAATCTCCTTATACATCAAAAATTACCATAAAAGTTTTTATTCTAAGATTATCTTTATCGTTAAATTCACTAGGTAGTTATCAATAATTATGTTTTCGAAAATAGAAATGTATTTTAAAAAATTCGTTGCCGCCCCCACCGAAATTGCCGTCTTAGCCTAACGTTAAACACATCACTGGGAGTGGGCCTATACTACACATCCGTTTATTATATTATTTCGTTCGTCAATCCGTGACGCCGGCCAGGATTAAACATATTTGGGGCCCCAAGAATAGTTTATTTTCTAAAACAGTGTTTTTTTTTTAATACAACACAAATAAAAACGTTATAATTATAAAACTAGAATATTCTTTTTATTTAAAAAGATTTTTTTCTCGTTTTTAAGGATGTTAAGTTTTTGCTACTTTGATCAAATTTTTCTTTGTGGGCCCGAGGGCCTTCCCCCCCCCCCCTATTAATCCGGGACTGCCGTTACGAATGCACTTTTGTCGTCGACAGGCACCTAGCGCCCTCCAGGTTTATATAGACATATAGATAAAGTGGTGGTGAAGCGTACTCGTGCAGTTGTGCGTATAGTAGGCCGCTGGCCGTAATTACAATTTGCCGTTGACATGTTTTCCGAGCCAGCGCTCAATAGTCACAGGGAGAGAAAACCATATGTAAGCCTAGCAACACCCCCGTGAGTGCATTGAATATTGACCGTATATGCTGTACATAGACGATTTTTATCATGCAATGTACACGGTTGTCTGTTATATTTAAATATTTCAATACGATTTCGTCGAGTAAAGTAGTGCCTTAGCAAGCAAGAGCGCGGCAAACTATGTATTATACCCTATACCGTGGGAGCAAAATATTATGAATGAAACTGCAAACGTATATTTTCATTGGACAGATTTTTCGAAGATTGCCAGGTGTGCTAGCAAGACTTCCTACACGCTACTGCTATTCATCCACGAAAATCAAAGTTGGAACATTTCGCCTTACTACATGGGTCGTTCAATGGTTAGATATTTTGTCTTTTTTTCGGTTAATTTATATCAAATATCAATTTTATCAAGTATTAGAACTTAGATGATTTAAATGAAAAATGTTAAAATTAATTTTGTTTACTGAATAAATGTAATTATTGGCGATTTATTTATCTTATTAAATTAATTGATTGAAAGTAAAACAATTTAAACACATACGTCTTAATGCTATATTGTACTTGTACTTTATTTAGAATCAAAGCTAGGATGAGTGATAAACATAACTATTAATTACAGCAACACTAAAATAATTAAAAACTATTTGAATTTGGTTTAAATTTCTAACAAGAGTATATTAATATTAACAATAGTTTATTTGTTAATTGTTTTACAATCAACAGCACTCAAAATATTTTAAGAATAAATAGTGCTCATCTGAACAACTGGCACACAATAGTAAATTAAAAACATTTTTTATTTTCATATGGTCGTACTATACACATGACAGGGAATGTAACTACATAATTCAAATTTACATAATCAAATACAAACAAAAAGTAATTACACAATGAAATGACGTCAATAGTTATGCTCCTAAAGTATGAAATATTTATTTACAAAATACAATTAGGAATCATTTAGTGTTTATAATGTATTAGTATATTAATCTTAGTTTAAGATAAATAAGTGCAGTCTTTAAAATATTTTGAATTTTAATGAAGAATTGCAGGTTATTATGTCAAAACACAGAACATTTTCAAAATGTTAAATAAGAAAACATTGCACACTACATTGGTAGTTAGTCTTTGATCACATATGTTAAGATTCATGAACTTTATGCAATACAAATTTGTAGAATCACTGTCATTAAGTATTTTTAAACCGCAATTAATCTTCTTATTTTCACATAATAAAAATACAATATACATATGATGAATTACATGACATAATTACATACATCTTATACAATATCTCTTATAAAAGACTAATAAACAAATCAATTATTTTGAATTGACTATTAGTTTTATTAAAAATAAGTTGGTATCATAAAATGTTTTTTCATTTTAAATTCATAAATAATTTGAATGAAAAAAAAAATGAAGAACATAATAATTATAAAATAATATAAATTATTCATTGATTGAATAATAAATACTCTAATTTGTTAATCACTAATGACTTAGTTTAAGTATTTCAAATATTTTTCATAATTTGTTGCAAAATACACAATTATAATTTAAATAAAACAGATTGATTATTAATTATATATAATATACAGCAACAATTAAATACTTAAAATATAATTTAAAATTGGATACTTATATGTATGGTACAAATATTTAGTCTAAAATTGCAATTATATGCTACAATAGGGGTTGATCAATATATTAATACAATAAATATAACATAAATGCTAAAAGAACATAAAACTAAAAACACATATAAAATAAGGAATTGTTGAGACTTAAAATACTTAAATAAGTGATTTTTAACCACCAGAGTTAGTAGTTTCTTCGTCATCTTCATCATCAAAACCAAAACAATTTTCAACACCATCACCACATTCTTCTTTTACATCTGACAATGATGCGGTTTTTAAAATTGTAAGATCTTTTTGACTTGGAGCTAAATAACACATTGTTAAGTTGTAATCAAATTAATTATTATAAGTACATTTTTACTTACAAGAAGATTGGTCAGCTTGCTGTATTGATACACTAGTAGATGAATAACTGTTCATCGGTTCTCGACCATCTAGTTGAATCACTTCAAGTACAACATATTGTTGTCCATCTTCACCTTCTACTGCTACAACTCCAGTTTCCCTTGTAGGGATACTTGTGTCCTCTTCAGATTCATCCTCATTAGCTGAATCTGTGTACTGCATAACATTTTTTTTATTACAATTTGAGATTATTTATACAATTAAAACTCAATTTTAATTTAAGGACCATGTATTTTTGTTTTACTTAATATGTAAGTAATTTATAATGTCAATATTTGAGATAAATTCTTCCAAAAGATGTGTTGATTAGTAAATTAAGATGAATTCAAAATATAAAATGTATAAAGTATATTTAAACCATAATAAGTTGTTATTACGGTTTTTAATATTATTTAAATTAATTAAATATATATATATACATGTTCATAATAACATGTGTACACAGATGAGTTTAAACCCAAATATTTAACTAATGTATATTTACTTTAGTATTTTATATCAATAAGACTGAAATATTTTAATTTACATTGATACACTAGTCTATATCTATAACATAATATACATACTTCTAGCCTTTGTTTTATTGCTATATTTCGATCATTTCCAGTTGATTCTCTCATATGTACTTCCATATGTCTCAATAGATTTCCTTTATGTCTGAATGATCGCTGACAAGTATTACACTGATGTGGTTTCTCATGTGGTAGGGGTGGTATATATGCTGGATTGTGGTACAAATTATGATGGCGACGTAGTAGTTGCTTTTGTCTGAAAGACTAACCAAAAAAAAAAAAAACTTTATTATCATGATAAAATTTTGAATTAATATCAATTATCTAGTATGTATACTTTATACAATTAATATATCCATATTTATATACTTTATCCGTAGAATAAATTAGATAAATAAAAGTTCATAAACATGCATACTCGCAAGAGAACCTGAACTGGCACAGGTGTGACAATACCAGTAGATAAAGGAGACTCAACCAAAGTTGAGAATTATTGAGGCATTTCCGTCATAGACTACACATACAAGATACTTTTCCTAGCAATTCTGAACTGACGAAATAAGAAATATGAATTAAATATAAATAATACTAATTTACCTGATCACAAAGTTTGCAGTGGAATGGTTTTTCATCAGTATGAATTAACATATGAGTTTCAAGATGACGTTGAGACATGGAAGCATAAGGACACAACTCACATTTATAACATTTTTCTCCTTCGTGTGATTTGCAATGTACCTAAAGGAGATAATTATTAGATAATATATTAATACACTTTTTATTTATTTCTATACCTTATATTGGTAACGATCAGGAAATACTTCCGCGCATCGTTTGCACTTAATGGGTTTGTCCGAGGTATGAAGCTTTTGAACATGAATACGCAAATCAGTTCTTCGGCCACAAGTGGCTGGACAATGGTCACATTTAAACACTGGCTTTTCTCCTAAAACCAAATATATCATTAAAAAAACATTGATTTCACATTGTCAAATTTTATATTTACCACTATGTATTAATCGATGCGTTTTTAAACTGTTAGACTGTGTAAATCTAGAAAAGCAAATGTCACATTCATATGGCTTTTCACCGGTGTGTATACGTAAATGACGTTTTAATTTAAATGTATCTGGACTTGCATATGTACAATGAGGACACTAGAAAAATAGTTAAATAATTATAAAGAAACCAGATTAATATTAATTTATTTAAAAATTAATACTTGATATGGTCGTTCACCAGTATGACATCTCATATGATTTCTCATTTTACTAAGTTCTACACTAGCATAATCACATATTGTACATTTATGTGGTTTTTCATGAGTATGCTTATATCGAACATGTCTAACAAGTTCTCCTGCAATATTGTCAATATTTAATAAAATATTTGAAAAATATAAAAAAAGATTTCACTTTTTAACAAAAAACTTAACAAATTATAATAGATATTATAAATTAAAATTATAGTTCACAAACCTGATGTTGTAAAAGCACTAGGACAACTTCGACACTGATATGGTTTTGTTCCAGTATGGGTGTTAACATGGTTTTGCAACGAAGTAAGAGTCTTAAAACCACGTTCACATACAGTACACTTATGAGGGCGTTCTTTGGAATGCGACTTCATATGGCGAGAAAGCAGATATCTAAAATAAAAAAAATAAAAAAATGCTAGGAGTAATAATTTTTAAAGCGTTCAAAAAAAAACTATAACACATTTAATATTTATATAAAGATGAATGTAAAACGTTCAATTAAAAATTAGAAAAAAAATAAGAAAATAAAATATATTACCTTTTTCCAGTAGTATAATTACAATAATTACACATATGTGCTTGAGTTACAGTTTGTGACTTTTTTGGTGCTAATTTCATTACTTTTGATTTATCATCCTCTTCTCCAGATTCCTAAATATAACTTTTTAATAGTAATAATAAATTTAAATATTTGTCAAACGTACAACCATATCTGATTTTTTAGAATTAGTTGGATCTTCCCCATCATTGAAATCATATACATTGCTAACGTCTGGATCATCTAGATCAGGATCATCTTGAGAAATTTCCATAATATTGGAAGTTTCATCATTTTTTTCAGCTTGTTTGACCACATAAAGTACATAATTGTTTGTTTCAGAGTCAGCTTGAACAAGTGTAACCGTTTGATATCCACTACCATCTGCCAAAGCTACAATCTAAAATTTTAAATTGTCATTAGTCATTGCATATAAATTAATTCAGTGTTTCCCAAAGTGAGTTCCGAGGAACCTAAGAGTCCCATGGAACAATGACAAAGGTTCCGCAAGGTAAGTTAAAATATTAAGAAATGACTTTAATGTTATTTCATTTTGCCATATATATACTAAGCTATTTCTATGCAATGTGAGGAAATTATGGATAAATAAATGCCATATGTTATTTTGGGCAATCTGTCAATACTAACAAAATATTGAATTAAAAAGTGTGTGTAGGTAACCTGAAATCAGACAAATTTTAGGCCCTGATTATTAGAGTTGCTTGAATGCAAATTATTTTCTTTAAGAGTGTCATTAACGTAAAAGTTTGGGAACCGCTGAATTAATATAATCGTATATGTTAATTTACTTGTGGAATTTCTTTTTTAATTTTATCTTGTTGACTAGGAAGAACAATTTGGGTATCCATATTGTTTTCATTTGTATCAGCCATCATCTGTGCATCGTGTTCAGAAAGTCCTAACAAAATATATTTTTAAATAAAAATATGTACAAATAAATGAGTATTACTCTAAGCTAATTCACCTCCAACCATAACCATCTGACCATCTCCTGTAGTTGTTTGATAATAATACTGGACATTTTGATCAATGAAATAAGCATGTTCTACTGAATCACCATCTAAATTAATTTTTTTTATAAAAATACGCTTTTTAATGGATAATGTAATATAAAATATTTCATACCAGTCGTCACTTGTGTTACATCATTGCCTTCGATCTCTTTATTAAAAGAATCCAAGTAATTTTGTATATCGGTAATATTTTCAGTTCCTGAGGTAGATGGCTCTAATTTAATGTGGTTTCCATCAATAGTTATTGTGTTCTCAGATGACCCACCTTCCAATACTAACAAAAAATAAAATTTGAATTAATAATAATACAACAATAAAATTATGGTATTAGGACTTTCAGGTAAGTACAATGAAAATAATAATATCAATTATATTCATTATTCTTTAATTGAACTTCATTCAAATTAGGAACCTTGATGGAGACCAAATTTTGTCAACATTGAACAGATCACCCATTTAATTATATAACTTTAAAAAGCTACAATACTCCATTATTGAGTAGAGTACAAAATATATTACATTTACATAAAATCTGGTCGCCAAGATTCCTTTTTAGAACAAAGTTATTATTTATGATAATAATAAAACCCTTTTGAAATATGACATATGTTATATTTTATCAATGATAAAATTAAAAATGTATGTTAAAACAAACTTAAAAAATTTAATTTTAAAAATATATAAATAAGTTAATACATACAAATAATACTAATACTATCCAGATGAATATACTATTTATAGGAATAATTTATTATACATGTATAATAAATATATATATATGATGTTAAATAAAATCAATTTTAGGTATATCTTTAATAAATGTATAAAATTGCAATAATAAAACAAACCATAATATTTTAATAATTTATTCAAAAATAAAAATAATAAAATTAAACATTAAATTTAAAGCCTTAATATGTACTTGATTATAATTATGTTTATCTTCATAATAATGTTAGCTTTAAATTTAAATTATAATTAAAAGACAAATAAGATTTTATACATTAAGTCCAGTATTTTATTTATAAGAATTACAAAAAAAATTGTAACTTCTATTCCACTATATTAATTGAGAAATTAAATTACCTATAGTTGTTCCTTCAGGTATTGCATCATTCTCGGACATTGTTGGTTTATCGTCAATCAAATACCTGTTATAAATAATTAAATTATTATTTGAGTCATTATTCTATATTACTAGTATGTACATGGTATACTTAAAAAGACGAACTCCAATTAGTCCAATTAAATTTTACAACAGAGCACAACAAGTATACTCAGAGACAGAAAATAGTCAATACGCCTATGGTAAATTGTGTGTTTGCTTGATAAGAACAAGATATCATAATAGTTCTTTAACTGGAACTGTTAAGATTTAAACATAATAATATTACACTTAACATTTATATAGTAAAAAAACAAATGTAAGACTACGTATGTTGTAAAATCGAATTTTTCACAAAGGCTGATTGATTGTGAGGAATGAAAAAAATTAAGTCAAATAGAAATATAAACGGTATTCGAGTCACTGGGGTCATGAAAAACGGATTAAAATATTAAATCATGTACGGCGACGGGTATACGCCGCCGTGCATGACGTTAGAACAAAGGGGGGAAGAAAATGTGTACGATATTCCGTTGTTGTTGAATATTATTATTGATTAAATCCAAAACGCGGAGTTCGGGGGAGCAGGCGAACAGCAGCAGCCCCGGCTGATAACAACGATTCCGCAATAAAAGAAAAAATGAAAACATCGATCGGGAGCCCGTAATGTTTATTTATTCTGCCCGTATCGTATACTGGTAATGCGCGTGAACGGGTTAAATTTCGAGAAAACATACGTTCGATCCGTAGCTACTATCGATCCGAAACGCGTCGTCCGTGTAATATAAATATACATATACACATAATATTTTTTCTCCCGTTTCGCATTCGTTTATTAGCCTGCGCCTGGCAAGTGGCGACCTACGTCCAAAACAGGCCCACCGTCATGATGACGATAAAAAAAAATAATATCAATCGTATCGACAAAAATTATAAAATATCGGGATCGGTGGGCAACTGACTAGACTGAATAAACATCATAAACGTCCGCCGAGATGGCAAAACGGCAGTGGTTGACGGTTGTAGCGGACACCACCACCGCCGCACGGAAAGGAGCGACTGCGGTGGCGACGGTCGTAGCAATAACAATCGCAAATTATCAAGTAGCAAGTGAAGCCCGCGACCGCGTCGTTATGTAGTCGGAATAGTCGCCACTCGCCGAGACGGAATAGTAGTAATAATAATAATAATAATAATAATAATAATACAAATCGTAGACGGATACATAGATAAGACGAAAGGAAGGAATCCGAACGGTCGCAGAACGCTGCCTATCGGGAATTGGAAAAAAAAAAGAAGACACTTTTGGTATTCTACTTACACGATTTGTACACAGGGAGCATTAACAGCGGAATATATTTAATTCTATCAAAGCGCTGCCACACGGCAACCGTACATTACGACGCGTCGTTGGTCGTTGTCGCCACCGCCGCGCTGCTCATGAACGCACCGCAATAATAACAAACGGGACACGAGAACGACTTAGAGCGCTCGCGATTCCGTTATCACCGGCGGTACACTGGTGTCTGGTACACAGTCCGACGACTGACAGTCACACGGCGCGGCTATCCGGTCAGGGCGCGCGCGACGAACGGCGCGATGCGAATTACGAGCGACAACGGGACGATCAGGACGACGACAAAGCCGCCGCGGTGGTTGTGCGCAACGGCGATATTTGTTTTTTTCTATAACGCCGTGTATACGAGAGAAGGCACGAACGACCGGGTAACATTGTCGTACTTACGTTATGTTCGCGGCGGTCATGCGTGTCTGGTCGGTCGGCAGTAGCTGCGGGTTGCGTACAAGCGGCGCCGGCAGCTTCGTCGTCGTCGTCGTTTTCGTCTTCTCCGTGCTTCTCCCGTGTTCGTTGGACGAGACGTTGTGCACTGAAATTATCCGTTCATATCTGTCGCCAGCACTCGCGTATCTATATGGTTGTTCGGAAACGGCGATCGTCCGTGAGCGTGACGTTTTCAGGGACGGCGTCACGCTGACGATGTTCGATGACGGGGATGGTAGCGGCAGCGGAGGATCGGTTACGAGTGTCGAAAAAAACGGCCGCCATTTTTTTCCATTCTAGTTTTTTTTTTTTTTTTCGTGTGTACAATGTATATTCACCTCGTTACGTACACTGAACGCGCTATTGTTTTGCTACACCCGATGTTATACGGGTTCCCGCCTGCCAGCTGCAGCTACTGTCCGACGTCCGGTGCTCGCGGGTCGCGGCCGCCCGTTCTATACCACGTTTGCTTTTCCCACACACCCGCCGACCCTACAGCCTTCGCCAAAGACGTTTGATAAATCTTCCCGCCTTTAATTCTTCTACGTAATTTTATCACGCACTTATAGTATGTACTTGTAATGATTACAATCAATGAATCAAATGAATTAACAGTGCTCGGGGAACTGTTAATAAACTGCTATTTCGGTTATAACCCACGTCATTACGTGATTGAAATCCCAGGTATCCGCTGAGACGCGGACTCCAATAATTACTGGTCTCTTCGGTGTCCGTAAATAATTACATATTTCCATTCTACTACAGCTAATATAAACGTAAATCGTTTTATACCAATTGTTTTCGGGTATAAATTCATGTTGTAACATATTCTGGTAGCAAACACTGAATGTGTCGCACAAAAATATCAGTCGATATTGGATAATGCGATGAACATAATTTTGCGTATCAAGTTTCAGATAATATTGAAGTACCTGAACGCGTATACTTCAATAGTTCAATACAGATACAATTATGTATCTTCGTAGTTCATACGCCTGGAGTGTGAGTCCAAGATAATAATTTACGTTTAAGAGGACGCCACATCGACTGTAAATTGTATGTAATAACTGATTCGCTGTGCAACATCGTTTTTATTTTTAAAACCATATTATAAATTATATTATGTCAATCAGTTATCACGGACTAAGATATGCTATAACGGCATCTTAGTAATTTATTGATATCTATCATAATGATACCGTTGAAAAACATCAGCTGGTCTAGCTAGACCAGTGGTCTACAACCTTTTGAACTCGCGAGTCGCGACCCACTTACCATACATTTTTCACGGCCCATATCATATTTGTTAGGCATGAAAACTAAAAAAAGTCAAAATTGTTTAATGTCGTAGTATGCCTATTTTATCATTATAATAATGATTTTACTGAATAAATAATAAATTTAACTGCATTTTTTACTGAATAAATAAAAATTTACATTTGTCTAGGTATCTAGGTAATCTATAGCCTATAGGTAATACATATATAGGTAATATAGGTAATATTTAATCCTGACTGTTTTCACACAACATCTCCGCTCAATTTTCCACAATGCAATTCGTAAATTATGTTCCGTTTGAAATCTATTTGTTATTGACGTTTTCAAATTCGGCATTGTAGAAAATCTATTTTCACATAGATATGTGGTCGGAAATATTAATAGTATTGAAATGGCTACAGCAACTAGTTTTGCAAAACTACCTATGCGTGCCCAAAAACTTCAAAAGAAGTGATCTAGACCGCTAAACTAATCGGTGACACCTCGAAAAGCCACTCGATAGTCGACACAAAGCCACTGGTCAGTGGTCACTGGAATACTGGATAACGACAAAACCACAAAACACCATCATCATAATCCGACAATAAACCATCTCATAATACTACCAACCTAACGTCTACATTGATACGATAATCTTATTTTATAGATACCGACAAAAAGCCACCGAAATTAATTGTTTTTGGCACCACTTTCTAGAATTTGTATTGCCAGAGTAGAACAACTATCTATTGATACTTTGAATACCCATTGAGAATATTATTATTATATTTATATTTTTTTATTTTTACATTAAATATACAATCTGTAAATGTTTTTTTTACAATAATTATATGGGCTGTATTATTAAATGAGTAATGAAGTAACCCAGCGATTACACTTTAAATTTATATTATATAAAATTTAATATATACATATATTAAACAACAAATGTTTAAAGTAAATTAAATAAATAAAAAAGTATGTCATTGTCTTAAGTATTGTAAATTTGTTACAATATTTCTATTTTATTTTTAATTTAAAAAATATTTTTTGTATAAAATAATTAGGTACTATAAATATATTGTCTTCAAATATTGCGTTATATTCTGAGTAATGAGATAATGATGTTTGTAAATATTGGACGGTTAATTAACTGATTATGAAATACATATAGGAAGTTATTTTAATTTATATGTACTATGTTCAACCGCGTATTGTAAATTTTATTAGATACCCTCAATATGTATTGCAGTAGAACCGCGATTATCCGAACCTCCGTTATACGAACCCACTATTATCCTAACTGTAATTATTAGCGTATCCAAACGTTCTGTTATCCGAACATGAAAATTCGTGTACGGCCGGTCGAATTTATTATAACTATCGTTTTTGGTTTATTATTAGTACAGGTTATGTATGCATTTTACGTGCGTCAATCATTAGTAGATAACCAAAACGCAACGGGCTTATCTAAACGACGTCCTCGTGTTTTACTTGTCAGGCGTCAGCTTAGTTCGGCTCTCTACCACGCACACGTTGTTATACATAATATTATGTACGTACAAATATATTACGATTGTCAAGTGTATCTAAAATGTCTAATAAACGTAAACGTCATGTTCTTACGATGGAACAAAAAATAGAAATTCTTGCTAAACTGGACAAAATAATATAAAAAATAATAAATAAATAAGAGATTAAAAAATATAATACATATGTAAATAAAATAAATGTAATGTACCTATTTCTTATAATGTATGATAATGTTTCTGATAATGTAATGTATGTATGTAATTCTGATAAAATATTAATAACAATAATAAATATTTAATTATAAAAATAATAAATAATTAATACATATTATGTAATTCTAAATTTTTTTTTTTAATTTCCAATATCCGAACTTTTGCGTACCCGAACTAGGTGCGGTCCCAATTAATTCGGATAATCGAGGTTCTACTGTATATATTTAATCCATATGTATTAAATAATAATCTGAAAAATGATTATATACATAGGATAGATTGAATGGATTGACCATGTTATATCATGTATTTTGACTTCATAAGAGGTCATAGACAAGTTGGGAAGAAAACCCAGAAAAGATAGATATTGTAATATAATAAAAATACAATTTTTATACCCCACTCCCCCAATTAAAAATATCTGTGTACGCCACTGGTATAAGAACATCACCACATAAACAAATTATTAACACACTAAAAAATTTCATTTTTGGTACCATATGGCATAAAAAATTAGCTGTAATTCATAGTACACAATAACTTAGTCTTTAATTTGGATATTAATCAATGAAAATAATGGGCCTTTTACCAAAAATATTGCCTTAATGCATTATAATTATAAATTTATGATTAGGTATAAGTAAAAATGTTTATATTTACCTGTATCATAGAACATATTCTGGTATGAGTACACAAATATTAATTTGATCAATCTGGACAATATTTATAACAGTGAAACAGTGAGAACATAAATATTTAAAATCTTAGTGTCTTTATGTTCTTTATGTTTTAATCTATCATCTGTTAAGACTTAAATACATAGTATAAGGTAACATATATTATAATAACTATACAGTAAAAATAATTTTGAATGCTTTTATTTAGGATTTCACGTGAATTCAACACTACATCAATAATATTATTAACTGAAAAATAAATTTAAATTACAACAATTCTTTCTTTTTACAATAACTGAAATTATTTAAATTTAATTATTATAATATTTGTTTAGGTGTAATTTGTGTGCTATTGGTGTATTCTAAAATACAAGGATTGCTGATTTTTTTAGTATAAAGTTCAGTGCAAAATTATTAATTGTTAAATAAAAATATCAATAAATTTTATTCAATTATCTAATACACATACAAAATTGTATTGTTCAGAATATATAAATTTGTTTCATTAAATATAATATGAACATAAATAAGAATATTCATAACTTTACTAATAAATAACAATAATAGATGTTTTTTTTAAAAAAAAAAAAAAATAGTATACAATAAAACAATCAGTCTTTTACCATTAACAGCAGAAATAAATAAAAACATTTATTTTCTAAAAATATTTTATAAATTTAATAAATATAAACACATACCTAACTTGTTGACTGTAATTTGATTTTTTATTTATAATAAAAAATGGCCCAAAAAAATCCTATAGCAAACAAACACACTAATAGTGCGAAGTATAATGAATACTTAATGTATTGTATATGTTGACAAAGTATACCGTTAGATGTTTCCAGATTAGCAACCTGAAAAAAATAAAAACTTGATACTAGAAGTATTAAAATTTGGTAGAGATTAAGTTATTAAAATTTATTTATCATCAAAACAATATTTAATGAAACCATTCAATTTTATTTTTTTTATCATTATTTTAAGCTTTGGCAACTATGATCACTAGCTACAGGGGGATAACAATTAGTTTTTGAACCATGTATGTGTATAGAGGACATCGCTAAAAAACCAGGTAGTCATCCATCCAGCTAGTGATGCCAGACGGTGCTTAATCACAC
Source organism: Periphyllus acericola (assembly GCA_949715065.1). Lineage (NCBI taxonomy): Eukaryota > Metazoa > Arthropoda > Insecta > Hemiptera > Aphididae > Periphyllus > Periphyllus acericola. The sequence goes on from OX454265.1 coordinate 47,978,305, forward strand.
CACTGATCAGTAACTCTATCACACCATGCCCCACACAATTATTATCAGTAAGACAATAAGTGTATAATACATAATAGAATATAGTTGTCCTCGGGTAGATAACTTGGTATAGAGACAATGCCTGCAACTACAGCAAACCAATGGTTCTCACTCAGTTTCAGTATTTTACATTATTTACATAATCAATTTTTACTAATAATTTAGATTAATAATGGTAATTCAACAATAGCATAAATCAAACTAAGACTTCTATATTAATTTCATCAAATTTTGCCTGATTGAAAGTTTTTCAAATTAAAATCAATTTAAACCCAATTTTTTCTAAAAATTGTTTCATAAAATAATGAATTAATATGGTGACATGTTCGAGAACTTTAGAAATTTTTATTATTTATAAATTATAATCATTAGAAAACCTAAAATATACCAGTTGATGACAATAACTACAAATCATTTAATAAGATAGCTCAATTATAATTTTTATCCATTTAAGGAATTTCAAATTTAAATAAATCTTGATTCCTATTAATTGACCATAATTGTTAATTTTTAGAAATATTTAAGAAACAAAAATATTTTTTACCACAATAATTAACTTTTCAACTTTTTGTTCAAGATTATCGTTATGATTCTGATGATTCTGATCACAAGAATCCCAAGTACTCCCTACTTCACTTGCACTGACCATTCTGCATTTCAAAATGTGTTGTTCCCTAGATTCCCACTGCATCTATAAAAATAAAATAAACATAGATTTCATAAATCAGAATTTAATGAAATACTACAAATTCTTAAGTGTAGTCACATAAATACAATATATTTGAGATTCAATTTTATCTATTCCCATTTAAATTCATGATTAATAAAATAAAAATATGGTTGACATAATAAGCAAATAAGAAATATAAATTTTAAATACCTTCCACAATTCTGCAGTATCTTTAGCCTCTATGACTGGAATTACTAGTACTAAAAATTTATCTCTAATAACATCAGTCTGTCTTACTGACATTTTATTTAGTACAAATGTGACATTAATACTCTCTTTAGGCTTAAGTGTACCCGTACTAGGACGTACTTTATACTTAATAAGACAAGTAGTTTTTATCTAAAATTGAAATAAATATTAAATAATTAAGTAATTAAAAACTCTAATATTTCATTTACTTTGAAAGCAATAGAATCTTTATAATCATTTATAAAAGTAAGACTGGCCATTAATTCGTTGTTATCATTGCTATGATCTTTATTAAAGATAAGTACTTCACTAGGATTTATATTTAATTTAAATTCTGAAACATAATTAATACAATATATTTTTAAACCAAAAATGAATTAATAATTTTACCTTTAGGCAAGTACACTATATCTCTAATATCTCCTGAATCATTTTTTACTTCCATTGTTTCGGCAAAGTGAACCTATAAATTAAATTAATTTTTATATAACTAGTGATTATGACCACACTATGTTGAAGCCTTATAAATTAAATATATTTGAAATAATATATAATCAATATGTATAAAATGTATGTACCATACCTTTCTCTTGGCTTCTTCGATTTTTTTTATTTCTGGTTCAAAACTAAATTCGTAAGAGTTTTCACCTCCCCAACTCACCATGCTTGATTCTTTTGATACAAATTCGTCTAAATTATGTTTACTTAGGAATTTAATTTTTTTCACAGCCTTAGCCGGTAACCATGTTTTGATTATTTTAAAAGCCGCTAATAACATTACAAATGTATTATTACATAATTTGAACACTAAATACAATTTTCAATGAAACCTTACCATTTAGAACCCAAGGCATTTCAAAAATTATAATATAATTTAAAAATGCGGGATAATACATTTTTAGTAAATTAATTAAGTAGTTGGTAAATTCCATATCAAGATTACTTAAACCAGAACCCATCATATCAAAAAATATTGTAATTTGATCACCATTGGTTAATCTAAAACATGAAGATTATTAATATAAATTAATTTTAAAATAAAAAATATAATACCTTTCCATTCTTTCAAACCAATATACAGCGCACTTTTTACATTCTTCAGGATCTTTGGAATTTTTATAATGTAATTTGCATCTAATAATGAACATAAGTTTACCATCATTATCAACACCATGTGGAAACATTATACCATCTTCTAAATAATCGACCCTAACTGTACCATTTGATTCGTTCATTTCTAAGAAGAAAATAATAATTTCATTAAAACAAGAAGCTCATACAATTTTAAACCAATGAATATTATGCTTTAAATAATTGAAGAGAATGTACAGATGTGTTGATTACCATTAACACCAAATGATTTTCTCCATTCACACACACTCCATAACATTGATAATGCATCCGCTTGGTTACCATCGTTATGAATCAAAAATCGCTTGAGCCATAAATCTGTATTATTTATTTTAGCAAGGTCCATAGGATGAAAAATGTCTAGTAATAAACAGAAACACAAATGTATATATTACATTTTTATCAGTAGAATATAGATAAAGAGAAAACCAACTAGATTTAAAAATATAAAAATATCTAAATGGACAAAAACTAAACATGTTATAATAATTATATATTAGCCGTTTTGTTTGAAACACATCGTAAATTATAATACATAAGACTTGTTTACAATACCTTGTTTATCATTTTCCTTGTCGAGTTTATCTGAAAACGACTGTCTTAAAGCCGCAATGCTTTCGGTTGAAATATCCATAATACCTACCGATATATTTATTATTTATTGTTAGTGAACAATATGATGACTGTGTTACTGCAATTGCACCGATGGCTTATACTTCGACTCCTGAGATCAGTAGAGTAGCAAACAAGATAAAAAACAAATATGTATGATTATAGTATAATTCTGAGTACGAAACAAAACTATGTACAAAGTTGAAATTGAAAATTCACATTTTTATTCCAACTGATTACAGTGAATACTGAATAGTGATTACATGTGTATTAAAAACGTTATCACATTGTACCTTTAAATTCAAATAGACAGGATCGCAAAGCGCAGTGAGTATACACGATTGCACGAAAAATGTTTCTGCCGTCGTCCGTTACTGGTAAAAATAAATAAAAATGATAATTGATACGTTATAAATTAAAAGTTATAACTGTGTACAGCCGTACAGGAAATTTTGATTTATTTCGTTCCGGTCGAACTCTGTAGGAATTCAACGTTCAATAAAAATATCGATAATAAAAATAATGACAAACAAGGATACCGCATTATATAATATTGACGTAATGCAGTAGGTACGCCGTACGTAACGGTATGCACTATGCGCGTCGCGTTACACACTGAGTTTAGTTTTCATTGTTTTCGAAGTCTGCGAGTTAGAATTAGGTAGGTGCAGTTATGTAAATACATAGTACACACACAATTTCATAACGTGACATACTGGCATTTAACTTTTTAACCCTTTCAACTCTAAATGTCAAGTTGACGTAAATCACCAGCTATAATGTACGCGCGGAGGTACCTGAAAAATAAACACTTTATGAAAATGTATAATGACCGAGAACGCTGATGTTAGTTTTTATTATGTACCATAATTAATTATTATACCACTCTATAATAAAATAACATACGTACTCATTTTTAATTTTACGTTTTGTAAAGTTTCTTTTGTACCCTATGTATATTTTATTAACCTTTCTCTAAAACTAAATCATTAGTACCTTAATATTTGGTCTTCAATAATAATTGGAAAAAATCAAAATGATCTTCATTCTTACACCATAATTTTAGCTATTAGGTTTAAATAAGTTATTAATGTGGCAATAAATTTCACAATTGAACAATGCCTTAATTAGTATTTAACTTGTTGGGAAGATACTTCAAAAAACTGATTCAAAAATCCAATTTTTGGAAATTTCTTGACCTTCATTTACATACCATGACGGCATGACCACAGGTAACATGACATGTTATCTGTGCTATGGTGGCGTAAGCAGTGAAGTAGGTATTTGGTTATAATTTATAATCATATTGCATGATTCTTTAATTCACGTCAATGTATGGAATTTAGATATTCATTTGTTTCGTAGTTATTTACTTTAACAGGATTAATTAGACATCAACAAAAGTAACAACACTAATATAATAAGAACTAAATTATATTTCTTTGGTACCCAGTTAAAATATATCAAGATTTTTCATCCATTCTATAGGGACTATAGAGGCTTCAATCAAACTTCCTCATGGGCTTAACATATGTTATGTATACTGATATGGTCTCATGTGGGTTCAGGCTATAGCTCAGGGTTGGCACTATATTTGACCTCAGTTTCATCCAGTCTGCATGATGGAGCTGATGAGTGATGAGACTATTACTTCACAGTCCAAGTAGGTGGTGGTACCCGTTACAAAAATATCTATTTTGTCTTGGATTTCCTTGTATTTATGGATAGTGAAATACTATCATATTATTAAATATTTAGAAAGATAAGATCCGAGGGTGGACCAGGAGACATTGCTATTGATAAACAGTTTGAACAGCATTTAGTAGAGCACTTCAAGAGTTTAAACTCTGTGGTTAGCTAAATAATGATTAATTAAAAAGGTTCATTATTTGATGGTAAATAATCATGATAAAAGTGAAGATTCAATAAATCTTACTATTGAATATTTATTTTCTTCATGGGTTACCATGTTTAAGGTATTACTCAATATTGAATATATTGTGTTTTAAAATTAAATTAAGACGATATTTAAATAAATCATTTATTTTTGTGCAAATTAAAGGAATCAACAAGTATTATTCACTTAAATATATATGAGATAAAATCTAAAACAAAATATAAAACAAAAATAAATCACAATTTATAATACTATAATACTCTAAACTGTTCCAAAGAATTCCAAGTCCTAAAATATACGTATAAAAAGAAATGAAGAAAAAGAACTGAGATAATTAAGTATAAGTTATAAAAATGAGTAATTTAAAATATATATATTGGTGATCGTAATTTTACTAATAAGTTAAATTGACTAAATATATACTTGATACTTAAATCACATAATTACCTATTACTTGACTTAACCAAATAATAAAAATAATAAAACAATAAAGCAAACACAGGAACACCAGTAAAATATCCTAAACCTAATACATTATTACTTTTTTTGTTCTCCAATGTCAATAGTCTGCTCATCCATACTATAACCAGTAATACTATCAGGACTTTGTAATGAAGCATTATAAAGTGGATTTGCTATTTGTCTATCACTCACAGAAAAACGAGTATTGTTGTAAATATTATCTGTCTGTAAAAAAAAAAAAATAGGTAAGTTATTTACAATAAAATAAAATATTGAGCAGTTCAAACTATCATAGATGTAAAATTTTATAAGACAATATTTTAAATAACGTTTATTTACTTGATAAATATAGTCAGAGTCAGTTTTTAAAGATGAAAATGATGGTTGATGAGGTAATGATACGGTATCGTCTTCAACACGATCATCATTTTGTGCTTTATAGGAAAACATAATGCTTGATTGTGAAACACTAAAATTAAATAAATAGTAATTAATATAATGAAATACAGAAATTTTTTTTTCATTTTCACCTGAAGAATGTGCGTAAGAATGTTACATAGACTAGAGGTGTAAATAATGTAAAATACAGGAATGTTGTTACATCAACAATACAAAGACCTTCTGTGATTTTTATAAGCAAAAATGTACAACCAATTGAACCAATACCATTTAACAGTGCTAGAAGAGATACATATACATAAAATGACCGGTTCACTGAAAAAACAAAAAAACAATTTAAAAAGGTTAATTCATTTTTCAATTAATAAAACACTCATACATCATTAAAAAATGATGCACAATAACTAATTAAATGCAAAATAGTATGTTTAATAAAGTTATCAATAAGTCAGAAATATGAGTGATGTTAATAATTTTAAGCATTTTGTTTCAGTCACCAAATGAAATTAGTTCAAATGCATTATATTTTAATTTTGGAAATTATATAGAGTTTAATTGACTTATGTTTAAAATGTGTTAATTGTATATATTTATATTTTTGTTGATATAATTGACTTGTATTTAAAACAATGCTATGTTAATATCTAATATTTAAATTCTATCAAAACAATTAAAATATATTTTTTTTAATTATGATATCAAAACAAATTATTATTAATTTAGTTCAGCATAATAGATCTTTCATAGAATATTAAATATATTATAATATAGTATTACAAATTGTATCATACACTGAAACACTATCAAAAATGAAATTGCAAATTAACCAAATTATGAAAAACAAATAGATTATTTTCGAAATGGGTAAAATTCTAAAAATTACCCATTTAAGGAACCAATTCTGTTCAATTTTTAATAGATGTTGAAGCTGTATAAAGTGTACAATTATAAATTAACAAAAGATAAAAATGAAAATTATAATAAAGAAAAAAATTTCTATGATAAGGGATTTAAAAACAAAAGTACTTAATCTAGATAATTTTGTATTGAGTATATGTTGATTGTTAACCCTTTAAGTTTTGTAAAATTGAATTAATATTTACCAGGTAATGCTAGTTTTTCTCGGAGTCTAGTCAGAGGCAATACCAATATGAGCAAGTACAGCTGCAATTAAAATCAAATGCATTAATATTTCATATTAATAGTTCCATATTCAACATTTTACCATAGTAAAAATGACAGAGCTTATTAACCAAAATATAACACCACCATGACCAAATAAATTCAAATCTTTTGAATGAATTCTAAAAATGGAGTCTGGCATATATATTTCTAATGCCCCTTGACTAGCTGAATAAGCTAATGATATAAATGATGTTGTAATTAGTACATATCTTATGCTGCTTCTACTTTCCATATGACCTGTAATAAATAAATAGTTATGCCTATACAATTCGTTTTTAATATTTATATTATTATAATTGATAAAAAATATTAAATAAATAATTACACAGCAATCACTTGAGTGTTACAAAGATTTGAGATAGTTGTGTTTCACTGACCCATAACTAATTCTCAAGAGGAAAAATCAGTCACTTTAACAATGATGATGAGGTAAAAAAGCTTTTAAATTATCTTAAATTATTATTCATCATAAACCAAATTTTAATGGCATATAGAAAAATATTTGAATTGTATTTAAACACTCAATTTTCATTTAAAATTTAAAAATGCCTTTATTAATTTGAAAAAATAATCCAAAATTAGTTCAACTATGTTATTAATAAAAAATGGAAAACAATATTTTTTGAAATGTCTAATATTATTATGTAAGCTTTATAAAACTATGGACCAAAAACTAAACTAAAGCCCATTTTTTGCAAACTGACTGATCATCAAGATACTCTTAAAATAATTTAATGAATTTATGAGAGGTGAATTTAAAATTTTAATTAGTTAAATTAGTTAATAAATAATTCAAAAGATTTATATTTGAATATTACTAACCAAAAGCTAAAGCGAATACTACCACACTCATTTCAGTAGCTAAGAAGAAACATTTGACCAAAATCCAAAGAGTTATATTGATGGAATCAGCAGCCAAATTACTAAAATTGAGTGACATTGAAATCAGGCATCTCATGATACTTGTAAACACATTGAACAAAACCTAGATGAATAATATAAATAATTATCAGTAAAATAAACATTTTTATGAAAAATATGACAATGTTTATAAAAGTAAATTATCAGGGTTTACCAAACAGTAGAACGTGAAAAAAATTGGGCTATTAGCAGCTCTGAGTTTTAATCTAGCACGACTGAACTTTGACACTAAATAGATCATGAATATCAAGTTAGGAATAAGTATTGCAACATCCCAAACACGAACACTAAAATACAATAAAAATATGTTAATTATATACTTTAAAATTGTTTAAAAAGAAAAATCTAGTTTTGTCTACACATCTAATATTTATAGTGCATATTTTATATACATTTCTTGTTTTCAAAGATGCAATGGAGGTCTAATAGCTATTATAAAATGAGAAATTAGATAATAATTTTGTCAATCACATGTCAAATTTATGTCTTTGTATGAATAAGTACCATATATTTATAAGATTATATTTTATTTTCATACAAACATTTCTATATAAATATATGAAAAGCATATGTCGTACCTACATATCCAATATATCCCTGATCAATGATTATTATTAAACGGAGAAAACTTAGAGAATATGGAATTATAATAGAAAATTGGTTAAAAACTGACTTTTGTTAACTGATGCCTGTAATCTAGATCAATCCACTAATCATTTAGACAACAGGTTATAAATTGTTTTTTGTTATAATTAAAACTAAACTATAATAGCTATTGTTTTCACCCTGCAATGTTTTGTATAAAATTGTCATTTCATAATACAGCAAAATACGATTTGTATACATCCTCAAATAATACATATTTATTCTTACTTAATGCTTGGTATTTCCATGTAAAGAACCAGCTTACATACATGTTCTTCGTCTACCAAAGTATTGTTGTCCATTATATTGGTTGGAACTGTTGGCAATCTGTTAGTTTCTAAACTCTGATCTTCCATATTTATTTAATTTTTCATATGTTACATCTTTAGCATAGTTACACATTCACACATTTTACTATTTAAATATATTAAAACTGAAAAAGTTTTGTTAATACTTGTGGTATCAATAAACACTGAGCATGAATCATAAAATAAAAACGTATCATTTTCTATTCAATAACCATGAGAGTTGATATGACTATATTTAATAGATTTTTTTTTTATCTTGTTCAATTTCGACACACGAGTACTTGAAAGGTTTTTTAATTAAATCCATAAACAAATATTTGCTTTTTATTGTTTATCGGTTCTATAACAGAACAACACTAACACTCAGAGCCTAGGCGAATCATCAAAATGTTTTATTCGCACATTTCACAGTTCACGGTTTCACATTCACTATTCACATTTCACAATGTAATCTATGTTTTTAATTCTAGTAGTTCTACAATCTACATTGCACAAGAGAAAAAATATTATCTCAAACTGATAAGAACTATGAAGATTAATTTTTTATTGTTGTTATAAAGTTGATAAACAAATTTGTAGTAGCTACAGTGTAACCAACTATTAACGTAATTAATATAATTTTTTCTCAATCTTATTTGTTTCGTCTATTTTGTTGGATAATTGAGCACTAATCTAGAGAGTAGAGACATTGTGTGTTTGAACTTTAAAATCAATAATCATTAAAGATTGAACTATCTCTATCATTGTATGACGTAGTATTTATAGAGTTCTTATAGAGTTCAATCGGTGTCGGCCTGGCACATCAAAGACCCTTGGAGTAATGTTTTTAAAAGGCCTCTTAATTAAATACATTGACCTAGCTTTCACATTTACATCTTAAAAAAACATTTTCTAAAATTCAGCACTGCATATTTTTGTTGGCATAATTGCTGAAAACATACTGTGTAACTAAGAGCCTCTATTAAAAAGAAATGGGGCCCCTAAAGTCATCTGTCCAAGTTGAATTTAAGATCCCAATAAATATAAAAATAAGTTTCAATTAGTATGACACCGTAGTTATTTTGTGATTTTAGACTTAATGAATTAAGTGCCCTGGTTAAATGTTTAAAAAAAATTGACCATCCAAAATATTATGTTTTAGGATTTCTATATAAAAAAAGAGGGAGGCTGATTGCGGCTATGGCCAGACCGACTCGAGTTCTATGGTTAGAAGTACTTTCTATACTTTCAAGTTTCAACTGTTTGTTTACTTGCCTATGACCGTTCCTGTTGAGTTGTTAAATCTGCAGGCAGACAGACGGTTCTAAATAATTAATTCTACAGTAATAATTGTTTGGCTATTAAGTGCGCAACAGTTGATGAACTAGTTGCTTTCAAAATAGAAGTATGGGTCAATAATAATTTAATAATTTAATAAATTCTAAATTTTATGTTGTATCATACATGCATACAGCATGATGAGTACTAGTGTTATTTTAAGTAGAGACCTTTTGACTAAACCAGAATTTAAAATCTAATTTGTGAATAATAGTATAAATATTATTATACTCTATTCCAAATAAGTCTGGAAAAATGTACGACGACAATGCGTCCGGCTTCGCGCAGGTGTGTCACGTGATGTGCTGGTGGGGAGCGCTGTTGTCAACGATCCGGTGTATACAGCCTGACTGCATTTTCTCAACCGTCAACACTCCGCTTGCCTACGACCTGTCGACAACGTACTCCGCGTATACAGGGCCGGATCTTAACTTATTAACACCCGGGGAAAATTAAAAATACACGCCCTTTTCAGGAAATTCCTGGAATGCACCGCAGTCCACAGTAAACACCGACATACAGTCGCGGACGTATATTTCCACTGCAATACATACCTATTTGTCCATTTTAAAATAATATTGTTAAAACTTATTAAATTTAAAAATAAAAATAATATTATTTTATTCACATACCCATTATTACATATTTCTATTAAAATATTATTTTGTAGTTATGACTTTTGTTTGATTGTTTCAAAGTCCATTTTAAATTTAAAACCTTTACAATACGCCCACGAAGATTATACGCCCGGGGATAAATCCCCGACTTCCCCCCTCTAGATCCGGCCCTGCGCGTATACACATTATTCTAACCTGCTTTCGGCGTTTTTTTTTTTGTTCATTTGTTAATTAAACAACTTATTTTTTTTAATTTGATTTCACAACATGAGTGATAACGATGAAATAGCGAGACCATCACCAATTAAAAAAAATAAAACTGGGAAAGTGAGTAGGTATTTTATTAATTTAATAATTGTATTTACTTTTTTTCAAATTGTGTGTGGTATTATACTTCATTTATGCCTCTAAATATTAGTGTTTTTTTTTTCGAATTTTTACCATCGTAATATATTATTAAAATGAAATATTCTGATTTTAGATTGTTGACGAACAACGGAGAATCACCATATTAAATCTTTATAAGGTAAATCTACCCAAACATCCGGATATGCCGTTGTATAAAATGGCGAAAATGATTGCGGATTCCACCGGTATTGGTAAAACTACTGTTGGAAATGTTATAAAAGAATATAATGAGTCGAAGACGATAACTATTCCAAAAACAAAACGGGCCAAAAAATCGTTTTTGGACACCATAGATGATTTTGACAAGAACGCAGTTCGTGGGCACGTTCATAAAATTTTGTTTTGCTCGTCAAATTCCTACGGTTGACAAGATATTTCAAGCTGTGCCCTCCGATGACAGTTTTCCGTCAATATCTCGTACGAATCTATTTCGCCCGTTAAAAGCATCGAATTTCCGTTACACTAAGCGGAGTCGGAATAGTGCTCTTACAGAAAATTACGAATTAGTCGAGTGGCGCAGACGTTATTTACGAGACATTGAGCGGTATCGTGAGGAAAGTCGGCACATTACCTGGATGAGACGTGGGTAAATGCTGGTGAGTGTACGTCGAAAACATGGGTCGACACAACAATAAAAGGAAAACGGCTCATTGTTCTTGACATCGGTTCGGAAGACGGTTTTGTTCCCGATGCCTTATTATGTTTTGAGTCAAAAAAAAATACAAGCGATTACCATGACGAAATGAACGGGGACACGTTTCGTGAGTGGATGGAGGGTATTTTACCACGACTAAAACCATATTCTGTAGTCGTCATGGACAATGCGTCGTACCACTCAGTGAAAATTGACAAAGCCCCTTCATCTAACACCCGGAAGGAAGGCTGACATAATAAAGTGGTTAACCGATAAAGGAATAGTTATAGATAGGTCTATGTGTATCCCTGAACTACTGCTTATGGTAAAGCGTTTAAAGCCACAGCACGAAAGGTACGTCATCGATGAGCTAGCTAAATCCTATAACCACACTGTCTTAAGATTGCCGCCGTACCACTGCGAGCTCAACCCAATAGAATTGGCTTGGTCGTCGGTTAAGAACCATGTTCGAATGAACAATACCACCTACAAACTTCCAGATGTGAAACAATTATTAATACAAGGCGTGAATCGTGTAAACTCGACCATGTGGACAAATTTTATACGGCACACGAAAACAGAAGAAAAAAAATTTTATGACATCGACGACATCATTGACGAAACTTTGTCTGCGGAAACGTCAGATTTGCAGTCGACCATTACGGGAGACACATCAGATTCTGAATAGGAATTGGATTCGGATTAGTAGGTACCATAATAATGTAAATATGACTATTTTTTTTGTATAATAAAAGTACCTGTACAGATTTGTACCATAATAATGTAAATATGACGTATTTTTTTTTGTATATAAAAAGTAAACAAATCTTTTGTAATATGTGTAATACGTATAATAATAAACGAGTATGTATAATAAAAGTACCTGTAAAAAACCTTTTAAAATTAATATAAAGGATACCCGTGAGTGAGACGAAAGCGTGCAATAACAAAAGTATATTATTTAATTCGCAGCTGTGGAACCATTGTTATTTTAAGGGCCCTTTCACACGCAGCCACTCGGCAGCGCTACTGAGAAGCTCTGCTGTTGGAAAAACATTAGTTTATATAGATGGTTTCACACACGACGACCACGGCCACTGATTTGAAGCGCCACAGACGGTGTCAGTAGTTGACTTCGCCGCAGAACGCAGCGTCTAAAAGTCGCGCTTCTCGTAATAAAACATATTTTTAGATTGGGGGTTTCACACGTGACTGCATTCGCGCGACTATTTTTGCAGCCCGTTGGTAGCGTGATTAATCCGTGTTTGATCAAACGATATTATCTACTGATATATTATATTATTATTATATTATATTGTCTACCGATACACTTTCGCAGCACCACCACGCGCTTTTAAAAACATTAGCAGCGCCACTGACGTGCTTCTAAAAAATATTCAACGCAACTGACGCGCTGCTAAGAAACGCTGTAGAGTGGCTGCGTGTGAAAGTCCGTATACACGGCGGCAAGCTCCGAACGCCGACCGATCACGATGAATGCCGAATCCGTAGCCAATCACAGCGGACCCGCATACGCGATTTTTTCCAGACTTGGAATAGAGTATACTGTATAGTTTAAATGAGGACAATAATGCATAAGTACTTAGTGATGATTTGAATAAAATATTGTGTATTTACCATGACCTAAATGTGAGAACTGAGAAGTGCTTGTAAATGTAGTTAATGTAAATTTAAATAAGTTAAGCATTCATGAATATGAATTATAACATGAATATGTTTACCAATTCTAGTGATTAAGGCGATTTCCTAAATAATTTACCAATTTAAATTGACTTTGTAGAACTAGTTAATAGAGGCTACTAATATGCTCCTACTAGGAGTACAAACACTTTCTCAATTCAAAAGCATGTTGTAATCAGTAGCAAATCAGCATTTTCTAATGTATAAGCTGATCTTGTAATATTATTGGACATAAGGAAAACTGAATGCTTGATTGACATACTTATAACTAGGGCTCGGATTCAAATGCCCGAAAAATATTGAAAAATGCTTTTATAATCTAAAAACTCTAAAAACTTTAAAATTGTTTTAAAAATATTCCTTACAACATATTAATATAAAATTGTTTATGATAAATTTGTGAATTGTTTTACTTAATAATCAGATTTACTTAATGTTGTTTTAATACAAAATGTGTGTTTGTATTAATAATTACATTTTTTCTTGTAAAATTACCAGATTAAAAATGATATAAAAAACTTATAACATTCTATAATAAAATTAGTAAAAATTATGTGGTTATTTTTGTAAATTACACCAGCATTATTTTGCGGAACTCTTTCAGCTATCCCAAAACATGATTTAAGGCTATAATAGAAAATATGGAAATTTCTTAAGACAATATTCATTATCATAAAATAAAATAAGATTAACTTATTTAACATGGAAATTAAAAGTTTTAAAATGTTTTTTATTTTATTTCTTTTCCTATTCTTCTGAAATGTATATAAAAACAAAATAATTAAATCATACTTAATTGTATTTATTTCAGGACTATTTAAGTAGAGAATTTATATTTTAAAGTAAAGAGAATCCTAATTAAATTAATAACAAAGGTTTACCAAACATTTTAAAATTTACTACATTTGACAAGAAGCCAATTTTTTTAATAAATATATATATATATATCTATATTATTGTATGAATAATATAATATTTTCTACATGTATATCCCAATGAAATAATTATTAAAATGATAAAACAAAATTAATTTCTGCATTATTAAATTGGTGAGTTGCTAAAATTTCGATCAGCATAATGTCTTGGTAAATGGCGGTCTGAAGTTCTTGGAAAACCTGGATCTCCTGGTACACATTGAGAACGAGATTCAAATACTCTCCATCCTGCTTTTCTTTCCCAAGTCTTCATATAAATTTGAAAAGAAATTACAAAAGTTAATCAATACTATAGAAAGTGTAACATAAAAGATATAATTATACTGATAAAAATGAAAACTTACATTAGTATTGTAAAGGAAATAGTAAGCTACGGCATAAACAGAAACGATTCCCAACATTACTTTGCCTGTTACATATCGTACATTAAAAGCAGTTCTTTCACCCTAAATAAAAAGCAATAAATAATTAATTAATTAAAATGTATACTTGTAATTGCTATCCATTAAGCCACAAATTAGTTTAATTACAAATATTAATTTATAATAAACAACTAATATAATTTATCACAGTTAAAATACTTACATATTTTACTTAAATATTAAGTATATGTACTAAATTAGTGAATATTCTTTTAATTTTTAGTTATTACTTTAATAACCATTTTATAATTAAAAATATAAATAAATTTCAGTTTTCTACAGACATTTAAATTTTTAATTTAATGTTTCCAATTAACATAGTTTTTTTTTAAATATAATTTTTTATGACTGATAGTTAAATAGAATGTTTTGATATAAAATTTCCTAATAAAAAATTTCTGAGAACACAATAAAATTATAAAATATAAAAGTTATATTATAATTTAAATTACACTGTTTTGCAGTTTTAGGGATATATTTGTGAGATAAAATTATAGAAAAAATAACTTTTAGACCCTAAATCCCTTTAAGATATTACACATATTACCTTATAAAGTACTAATACTTTGATTAAAATAAAAATAAATAATTGTAGACAAACATAATATTTTTAAAATAAAAATAATTAAACTCCACATTTTATAGCATATCTCATCTCCATTGGAATATTAAAAAATTGGTTCAATAACTAATCTAACTTTTGTGCAAACATTAGATTATCTGCTTGTGTAATGATGAATATAATATTTTCCATCTCCAGTTATGAGTTATTAATGTGCCTAAATAAATACTTACAAGTTTTGGAGTCAAAAATGTTTGAACTGCATCCAAAGGCGCTCTGTATGCACGTCTAATGGGGTTATACATTTCTTGATATATTTCCGGAACAACCACTGGTTCATCTTCATGAATATGCTGATCGTGCAAGAATTTCCTACGAAAAGCTCTTTCTTCATCGTTCATATTTGTAAGTCGCTGTCTTACAAGACGATGTCTTCCTTCTAAATCGATTGGTATTACTCCGCCGGTCTCATGGGCCGGGCCACTAGGAGTGTTCAACTCCGATTTTTTACTATAGAATCTTCGAAGGGTATCCATTTTTTCTTAATTTTTTCGGACACCTTGCAAAAAAAAGAAATTTAAGAAAATCCAACTGTGTTCGGAAAATTTTATCAAAAAGATAAGAATGTGGAAAATAATGCAGAAAAGGTTATCACTATAAATTTATCATGTGATACCAATGTGACCAACATCCTTTAGATTTTGAGCATTTTTTTTCTGGACGTCTACATGACTTCGAGTTTCGGCAATAAAAAATTAAAAAATAAGGATGCTCCGGCCCCCATCAATGATTGTAAATACTCAATTATATAGGTTATTTTCTAATAGAAAAATTTGTGTTTATAGTTAGTGCACACAGGTTATTTAAAGTTTTTAAATGCTCAACATCTCAATAGTAATTTAAATTATTGGAAAAAACTGACTAAAATTTGTAAAAAAAATCACAAAAAATCCATAGGTTCCAGTTTTTGATAAAATATCTAACTTTTTTATTGTTCCTCAAAAAATATATCAAATCATTGACTTGAATGTTCACTGAATAATAATTCTATCATATTTTAGAATTTTTTTTTTTCGTTTAGAGTCCAGTGAAAATTAGACACTATGGTACTGTTGTAACGTAATTTTATGACAAAAATGTTGTACAAGACCAACCACTAACATTTCATAATTTGATAGGTTCTTAAATACAAAATATAACTGTGCGTGTAACGAATACGCGCGGATGAAGTGAAACTTTTTTCAGTCATTCAACTATGATAGAATATTAGGTTTGCATTGGAATGAAAAAATATAATAAGATACACCTAAATATTGTATTTTCAATTTATTATTAGTAATTTTTTTATTAGTCCACTGTAACGAAAGATATAATGGGCTTATTATAACTGAAATAGTTACTATTTGTAAGTTTTTGATTGGATGTTATAAAAACTACTCGATTACTTATGAAGTGTTACGGACCGCGGTTGTCCTTAAATACACAAAAACGAAAAAGAAACATAAAGTCTTGTTCTTACACCGGAATCGAACCAGCCGTGATTAAAAGCTTTTAAAACTGACCAATACGCTATATGCAAAAAGGGCGGTCTGTGACACGCGTTAATCTTTTTCTTTTTCATACTCCCTGTATAGTTTTGCTTCACAAATTCTTGCAACAGAGATAATTTTGGGTATTTCACTAACATAAATTACATTTATAATTGAGTACAGTCGAAGTCTAAATAATGTAAAAATATAGCAATACAATTAATATCACTTCAATTTACCTGATAGTTATCCGCAGTAAATAGTAGTTTTTGTTTGTGTAAAATAAACTGTAATATTAATTAATTATTATGTCTCTATCAAAAGTTATTCTTTCAATTTAAAATTTTGTATTTTGAAAATTGCATATTTATAATGTTTATTTTATTGTAATTTACTGCAAAAGCACATCAAATAAATAAATAAAAATCTATACTTATGTATATTATAAAGCTGAAAAGGTTCATTGGTTGAACGCGCTAATCTCAGGGACTACTGGTTCAAATTCAAAATTTATTTTTGTTTTGGATAGTCCATTTATCTCGATAATTTATATATATTCCTCGGAAGGCTATAGACTGTATATACGTTATAATAGTTCACCAGGTCAGCATTAATAATGTGATAACATGTGATCTATTAAAAACTGTTTAGTGAAGTACTGGGAACTAAAAAAAAAAGTCAAGACTGTTTTCTACACAGACAACTATATATTGCGGAGTAAACCAGTATGCTCTTCTACCACAAGAAAATAAAACTAAAAATATTGTGTGCGCGGGATTACTTTAAAATACTATTAAATTATATAATTACCTACATTGTATTAATACATGCAGTTCAGGAATTTTTTGTATATACAATTATTTAACTCTCTTTATTTTTTTTTACCGTAACCCGGCAGCAACGGGTAAATCAAATAGTATAAAATTTACTATGGTACGCTTCAGAACAAACATTATGGTATTCAATAAATATCACATTTTAATCCTAGCACATTTGATAAATTGAATTATTAAAAATTCAAAATAATAATCCAAAATAAAAATGAAGTTGAACTTGCATGAGCAATCAAAAATGGTTAAATTCTAAACTAGCTTTGCATAATTGCATACATTTTTTGTCACAAAGAATTAACTGAAGTTAAAGACTCAAAAAAATATACAATCAACTCATCTATAATTTTTTTTTAACATATCAATGAAAACCATCACTGCCATCAAAGCTATTATCATAGTTTTTATGGCAGTGATGGTTTTCATTTGACCAACAAGCTGTACAAGACTAAATGGCTTTAACTTTTAAACATTGGTCTTAAATGTTTACTATAATTTAATGAATTCTTGAGTAATAAGTAAACTACGAAAATAAAAAGTTATTTATTTTACTACAACAATTTTGATGAATGAGGCGCCATACAATTAGTAGTATAACATAAAAATTGTGTATTTGTCTTTAATGTGGTCAATCGTCTATAGTGTCGTTCACTGTATGCCATTAATCCTTGTAACTTTTCTTGGCTAATAATTAATTTTCCCATCATAATATCTTCCAAAAGAATATTTAAAACAAGCTAAAATATATTACAAAATAAAAAAAATTAAAGATAAAATTAAATAGAAGTAAATAAAACTAATAGTTCTATAATAATGTTAAATACCTGTGCTGCAAGGCAATGTTTTCCATTGGTATTCCAATCAGTTGTATAATCCAAGAGCTTTTCTTTATGTTCTTGATTAATATTTTGAAATACCATTTTTAAATCATCTGCTTGGCCCTGTTTAGATAAAGCTGCAAAAATAATGTAGAGATTTATTTTCAAAAACATATTATAATATAAACTGTAGGTAAGCTAACTAACTTTGTATTATTTTGAGTGCTGTGTGCGGTCTTTCTAATGTAATAGACATTTTAAGAGCTGGTAACAACTGTTCCTTTTGTAACAAATTTTGCAATTGTTGGTCTTGCAACTCTTTAGTTTGAAGAGCAGCTGCTTCAGAAATTCGTACTTCTTCAGTACGATCATGCCAAACTACTAATCTTGAATCAGCACCGCCAGTTACTAGTATTGAACCATCTTCCACGACTTAAAAATAATTATTTAATTAAAAATACTTCTCAATGCTTATTAAAATGTTACTCTCACTTGATAAAGCCCAAACTTTTGATGAATGTTTGTCAAGTGTAGCGATACATTCACTAGTTTTTAAACACCAAATTTTAACAAGGCCATCTCCTCCACAACTAGCCACTTGAGTACCATGGTTAAAGAATCCACATTTTAACACAGATGAATCATGGCTCTCTAATGTCTAAAATATATTATAAAAAATAACATAAAAAGAATATATTTTCCTTTTAGTTTACTTACTTTAAGACAAGAATAATCACTCATAGACCATATTTTTAAAGTGGTATCTGCTGATGATGACACTAACACTTGATCTATAGGTGAAAAACGCACACACCATACACTTCGTTTATGACCTCGACATACCCCAAGAACCGACAAATCATTGGCTGACCATACCTAATACAATAAAAATGAATGAAATCATGATAAAAATATTATATTGTAATATATCAGTAAAAAAATGCAAATTAAAATAAATAGTCACTTCTAACTATTTACATACTACTAAAATATTTAGAATGGTTGGGTGTACATTATCAATTGTCAAATTTATATATTTATCATGTTCCACATAAATTGTAAATATAAGTTGTGCATAACCTAAGAAAAATTATTTTAAAAAATTACAGAATATATGCCAGGTTAGAAAAGTAGATTTATATAGTTTAATATTTTTTTATTTTATAACTACACTTGTTCTTTAAGACAATTTTTGAGCACTCAACTTAAAAATTCTAGTAAGTACACAAATGTATTATAAAATAAATGTTAATTAATTTTTTTATAACAAGATATTTTAATTAAAAATAATAATAAATAATGAATTAAAGATAAATTACCTTAATCAACTTATCTTGTGATCCGGTAGCAATTGTCTGATAATTAGGTGCTATACAAATACTATTTATATCTTTTTCATGACCAACTTCAGTTAATTTAACACTTAAGATATCTTGCCCATCTAAAATTGTAATTTAAAAATGGAAGGTTTGTTTATAACAGAAGTTTATTACTGTAACATTAATTCTTACCTGATTTAAAAGTTTTAGGAAGTTTCCAAAGTTTTAATGTAGTATCTGTACTAGCAGATACAATAAAATCTAAGCTTTTAGAAATGGCTACTGCATTTACTGCACCAGTATGTCGGGATCCAATAGCAATGCAATTAGCTGTCCTGCTAGAATTACAATAGGACCATACTCTTAAGCTGTGGTCCTAAGAATAAAATCTTATATGATAATCAAATTTAAATGGTATAACATAATCTTTAATTATTATTTTCATACTTTACTACTAGATATCAGCAAGTTTTTATGAGAAGTCAAACATAAAACTGTATCAGTATGGCCTTTTAATCGTTTACAACAAACTCCAAGCTCAACTTTATCAAGTTCTCCATTAACATCACATTCAATTTTTTTTTTATGCCATGGGAATAAATAAATATCGCAACTATTAATGGCAACAGCTAAACTATGACTACTCTCATTACCTAAAAGTGCTATATCAAGAATTTCATCATTTGAACCTATTAACTAAAAAGAGGGGAAACATTAATAATTTAAAACTATACACATGTTATTATAAGTATTGACAAACCGTTTGTTCAGAAAAATGTTGACCAAAACTTTGCAAAGTAACTGTATTATCAGCATAACAAATAGCTAATGACAATCGAGTTTCATTAAAAATTAAATTGGTTATACTTTTTGTAGATTTTTGTGACTGATTATCAGCATCACATTCCTTGTAAAGAGGAACATTATTTTGTACATCCCAAATTTGTAATTTTCCTACAGATTTCATATTATTAGTAAAATTAATTTTATATAGGTTAAATATAGCTACCATTTTCTCCAGCAACGGCAACACAAACACCACTTGGTGTCTTATAAGCACCGGATTTATGTTCTGAAAGTTGAAGATAAAAACCTTTTTTAGGTAGTACTACCATTGATTCAAGACAGTCATATAATGCTACGGTTTTCAATTGTTTTCTTGTTTCCAAGTCCCATAAAATTACAACTTTGTCTCTGCCACAACTTTTTTTTTTATAGAATTAAACAGATACATAAAAATTATAATTAATTAATCTTAATCTGTAAATAATTAAAATAATAACATTCGAATACAAGTTTTTAAAAATTACCTTATAAGATACTGATTTTCATAGAATGTTAATTCTGTAATAGTACTGAAATGGCCTTGCAATGCAAATAAATGAATTCCTCCATCACAACTCCATACATGGATTTCACTTTTACTATCGGCAGCAAACAACCAATATTTTAATTCTGATACTTCCAAAAACTTTAAAGCACTTATAACACCTTGTGACCCATGCAGTGCATATAAACAATGCGCTTTTTCTGATTGCCACAACCTTATAATTGAATCAGTTCCACCAGATGCAATAATTTGATTTTTATTAATAGCTAATAGAACTACCGGGCCTTTATGAATATGACGCCATGATTTGATCAATTTCTTTTCTATAAATCAATATTTAAATTAATATTTAATTATTTTAATTAAATGTGTAATAAATATCATACCATTCCAATCCCAAGAGCATAGCAAACCACTTTTATGAGATGTTATTAGATATTTACTATTTGGATCTAAAGTAAATGTTATTACACTATCAATGGATTCATCTTCTTCATCCTCTTCATCACCGGTTCTAACTGTGTCAATACGCCTAGGTATTGTATCAACTAACGTAGTTGTTTCAATATCTAAAACTGATATTCGAGGACCGCATTGACACAATAAATTATTACCATCTGGGGTCCACTAAACAAAGATATAAACACATTCAAGAAATACAATTTTTTTGAAATTTCTCTATAAATTATCAAAACAAAAAAAAAATAAAAAAAAAATACAAGATTTGATAGGTGGATTAATTTTTACAATATTTCTAAATAATTAAATGTGTAATCAAATAGTTGAAATATTTTAGAACAATATTACTATTGAGCCATCAGAGTTATAGTGATCAATACATTCTCATTTTTATAGATCTAGCTTATACTAAATTTAAAATCCTACTTACTTCAATATGACCTCCTGTATAAAATTCTTTTTGGACATATTCTGGTTTAAATCTGAAAAAAATGTTATCATTAAGGTAATAAGACATTTTTTTATTAATTAAATAACTGTTAAGTGCTGTTTTGAAACAGTGTTGTGGTATCATGGCAGTTTTTAGTTGTATTTTTAATAAAAAATTTTATAACGAGGAGTTACAATTTAAAAAGTGGTAGGTATAGGGCAAAGGCACAATTGAATGCTATTTCACTATGTTTGCTGTTTACAAGTTTGATTGATTTTATTAAAATGTGAAAATGACAAAGATAATATATTGATATTTTTTATAACTTATTATATTATAATAACAGACAAAACTTACCAACATGTTGTATTGAAATGTATCATTAAAAGTATTCGCAAATTTAGACTTGGAATTATAATGTTACAAAGAATTTTAACAATAGACATGAGAAGTATTTAATTTTTACAACATTAGTAAATTTGATAGTTAAAGGTCATTCGTATTACTACAGTAGTATTACACTCTGGCAAACTGATTTATTGGAAAGTAAGACAATATTACGCATCAAATGCATAGATTCCCGGCCAATAAACAAATTTGAAATTTCTTGGGACATAAACTTAAATACGTATACCATTTACACACCATATTTTCAAAACTTATGCACCGGAATACAAACAAGTTTTAAACAATACTACAGCCTGAACATAATTTTTAGATGTTCAAACAAATGTACTTACATCTCTTTAGTTTTAATAGACATTTTAGACGGAAATATATAAATTAATTCTTTACAAAACTACTTGATAGATATTTCTGAAGTTATATTCAACTGCTACATCATAATACGTGAACCACTTTTCAAATTTCAAAATCGTAGCACGTGTTTACTAAGTTGTTGACAATAATTATAGTATACTCTGATTAACGTTATCATTCCTCATGGAAAGTCTACGGTCGTGCGGTCACGGTATACGGTTACCGGCACGTCGTATGTTTGTGCTCTTTGGATCTAGTGACCAACGTTCTGAAATACTAAATAACAAGATGGCATTATGGCGTGTATACAATGTAATTAATATTGAATATTCTGCATTGCATACGGATTGAAGAGACTACCGAGTATTGACCCGTGTAAATAGTGATTTTTACTGTTATGAAATTGTGTTGTTAACCACTTAGTCAATATTTAAAACCGACCGGTCTTATTAACTGTTACACGTTCAAGTCGTTTAACTTTGCAAATACAATATGGGCGAAGACAAAGGTTAGTTGGTTGTTCAGTATTAAATTTAAATTTGATAATATTTTTGCGATTCTCCCTTATTTCATGTTACATAATTTGTTGATATTTTCTAAAGAGAGAGAACGAGACCGGGGAGACCGTGGAGAACGTGACAGGGAGCGTGGTGAAAGAAGACGACGTTCTCGATCGAGAGACCGTGAACGTCATCGTAGACACAGAACAAGAAGTCGCGAAGGACGCAAACGTAGTCGATCCAAGTCCCCTAAAAATAAGTCCAGACGTAGAAAGCCTTCTCTTTATTGGGATGTTCCGCCACCAGGTTTTGAACATATTGCACCTCTTCAATATAAAGCCATGCAAGGTAAAGTATATAAATTAGTTTATTAAAAGTTTTCTCTTTTCAATGTACTTAATTAAAAAAATCCTTTTTTATTCCTAATGACTCAAATTTTAATATTAATTTTTCTTTGGGATACCTATATTCATTTTAATCAAAATACCTTACTTATTGAAATTTTCACAAGTATTTCAACTTTATAAACTGTCATTAGGATTCATTAAGTCATTAAAAACATAAATGAATTATAAAATATTTTTTGTAGATATCTTTTAAATATTTTTAGTTCCTTATAAAAAAAAATACAGTAAGTACATAATTGATTTCATATTTTCATTCTAATTAAGCAATTACATTTATAATACTTAAAGTTGAATAGTCTATGAAAGTACTTGTCCTTGCAAAACATTTTAATTTACATATTTAAAATCTAATTTGTATTATTCATGCAAGCTCTTAAAATAACAATGATTTAAATTGTTTCTTTGCATTTTTTTTTTAACTATATCTAGATTCGAAATAAGGAATGCTTGTAAAATATTATTGCAATACAACAACTGACTGATTCTTTACGAGTGTAAATAGTTCATGTAACTAGTATTTCCTTCATTTTTTTTTTTAAATATAACTCATTTTAAAGAAATATTTAATGAAATTTATGTTTTTATCATAAATGTAATATAATACTTGTTAACCTATTTTAAAATTATTTTATTAATTAATTTTAACAATCTTAATTACCTAGTAAATATAGTCAAATAACTTAATAAATGATAAGTTTTTTCATACATTAAATATTTCAGGACATGTCACTATTTTAGTTATTTAATAATTTTTTTGTATTATTATTGTATTGTATTTAATATATTTTTTGAGTAATGAAAAATTTAATGTAAATCTGTTAATTTGGACTTAAAGTTATATTCTTACCATGGAAAAGTATTTTTATTTAATAAAATTAATACTATTTAATTCCCTGTTTCTTTCATAAATATGAATTTCACTTTAATAGCATTATTTTTACCATAGCTAAGTACCGGTACTTATCATTATAGCATCAACATTTTTGGTAGTTTAAGTATCAAAAATGTTCTTAACCCGCCATGAGTCGCATCAAGGTCTACAAGACCGTGAGTTTGTTTTTCTAATTGGGCGTTGTGAGTAATTTTCTTTAATTCGTGCAATTTTTATACCTTTATGTACATGTTAATCTATTTTTTAAAACTTTTTAGAATATTTTATTATTGGTTGTCGAATTTATAGCTATTTTTAAAGTCTTTAACCGGTCAAAAAGACCATGTGCAACTAAACCATAGAGTAAGAATATTAAACTAGTCCTTACCTCTTATCTCTTCAAATAATCAAAGGTTGCAATATTTTCATTTAGTTTTATACGCGTCTCACACATATTTCGGTATTATATTTTATGGTTGACATTGTTTCCAGTTTTTTACGCCAAAATATTACGTACTTTCTAGTTTTTACACGCGTCACACGTGCATTATTCAAAAGTTATGATGTTTTATATTAGTTGTTGATTATTATAGTAAATATTATTTAGTATGATTCTATTTGTTATTATATAGGAAAAAATTGAAGGACAAAAACTGTTTGTAAAATGCGTGAATAGTGCAGGGATTTACTTAATCCCTGACCATAATACCGCTGAGACCTCTGTCACTTGACAGCCTCCCTCCTCATACTATATTATCACCTTGTAAATAATTCTCTATCAATATTCTCTAGCAAATATCCTATTTGTTTATTGTACCTATACATATTACAGATAAATATTCAATTTAAATAAAAAAAAAAAATAAAAAAATTGTCAAAATTCAAAGAATAGCTTCAAAACCAAATTATATTCAAACCTATTTTTCAATCAAATAATTTTAAATTTATTTTCACTTTAATCTTAAGTATAATAGTTTTAGTTATACCAACTTTTGTTGTAAAATGTAGTAAATAAATAAAGTGTAATTGTATTATATCATTAATAAATGCAGTTGTATGTAAAATGTTAAAAAAAATATGAGATATAAGTGAATGGTACAAACTCTAAAAGACCTTGTGCGACCACATGTGTTACAAATAATAATGCGACTCATGGCTGGTTAAGTTGTGTGCTTTCCATGATTCATAATTGTTTCCCTGGTTAGATGTAAACATTAATTAAATTTTAAGAATTCTTAATTCCATTAGCCTGTAATTTTTATATTTTAAATTGCTAATTATCAGGGCCCAGAAGTTAATTCATTAATTTAACTGAGTACCAGAAAGTGGCTGGATAACCTACAAGATTGATTTGTAACCTTCAAGTTCAAAATATTTAACTTTATTTTTGCATATTTTGAGTTTTTTTTTATTATTATTTAAGGTCAATATATCAATTTCAAATTATTTTAATTAAATTTTTTTTTTATAGCTGCTGGACAAATACCTGCTAATACTATGCCGGATACTCCACAAACGGCTGTTCCTGTTGTTGGGTCCACAATAACACGCCAAGCTAGACGATTGTATGTTGGAAACATACCATTTGGTGTAACTGAGGTATTATTATTTTGTTATTCTAATTAAATTCAAATAAACATATTATTGGTAATATTTTAGGATGAAATGATGGAATTCTTCAATCAGCAGATGCACCTCTCTGGATTGGCTCAAGCTGCTGGTAATCCTGTACTTGCTTGTCAAATTAATTTAGACAAAAATTTTGCATTTTTGGAGGTATCTTTTTTTTTATTATTATTATTAGTGTTACAAAATTGAATGATAATTTATAATTTTTTTAATTATAGTTTAGGTCTATAGATGAAACTACTCAAGCAATGGCTTTTGATGGTATTAATTTCAAAGGACAGAGCTTAAAAATAAGAAGACCCCATGATTATCAGCCAACACCTGGAATGACTGAGAGTAATCCAGTGACAAACTTCAATTCTGGAATGACATTAGATATGAGTATGAGAATAAAAAAAATGTATATAATAATGATTATAATTTTAATTTTTTTTTTTTTGTTTCAGTGAAATATGATTCTAGTTCTTTTGGCCTTGGGACAGTTCCAGGTTTGTTTTTTATTTATATATTATTAATAAAATGGATTGTTTTATAGTAACAAATAGTGGAAAGTGATGTTTAAATTATTTGAAGTAGTATACATCCTACAGATCAGTTACTTTAGTTATACCAAATTGTTTTCCCCTTTAATTGCTCAAATCCAATTATTACTAGAAAATGGTTGATCCCACAATGTTTTTACCGAGCCAATTTTTATGAGAAGTCCATTTTTTGAAAATGTTTATAGAACATTTCTTCAACCTTGAATTAAATATATTTAAATAACCATAAGAAAAAAGTTTGCCAAGTGAATGGAAATGCTTTAAAATAATTATTTAATTTTTTTAAAAAAGTGATGGATTTATGAAAAATATTATTCAATCTTTAAAATGTTGTTATACATTTAACAATCTATACATTTTGAATCTTATTAATGTTCATAACATAACACTTTGGTTATTTTTTTTTAACCTTTATGGGGCTTAATGGGGATCTTGACCAAACTTCATGTATAATAATTATCATATTAAGTAAAACGGGAAGATATATTTATTCAAAATAACTACTCACCTGATGTATATATACTAGAAATGAATATATTGTTATTAAATAGTTATTTATTCCTTTGATTTTAGATTCACCTCACAAAATATTTATTGGAGGATTACCAGCATACCTCAATGATGAGCAGGTAAGCTATTGGAGTAGTAAAATATCTAGCCCTTTATTTTTAACATTATGGTCCATCATTAGCAGAGGTACATTAGGTCAATACAAATACATGGAACAAGAAGAAGTCGAGCTAATATAGTGCTAATTTTTTTTTTTAATTTTCAGCACATAAATTTCAGGTTTTATTTTTGTTTTTTTCAGAAAATATGTTCTTGTTTTGTGTATTAAAATATAGCAGTTTAGATTTGCAGGGACCTGGGGTTTTTATTTAGGGTCGCCGTAAGAACATGGACATTCCTTGCCAACCTTTTATTGACTTTTCATTATGCTTGCGATACATTTACTTTTCTTTCTGTCTGAAAACAAATGTAAGTAAAAATATACAAAACAAAACAAAAAAAATCAATTTTAAGAGATTCAACAAAACATTCACAAGCTAATAATTGTTCCTCTGCTATACCCCTTGCCCCTAGCTAGGATACTTGGTTGAAAATGAAACTTTGATACAACTGCTTCCTCGGTCGCCTTGTCCAATTCGACATACAGGCAAGTGGAGTTTCGGAATATTACATTGGTTAAATTGTTTATATTTCTCAAGATCTAAACCGTTCTATATGTTTTCTTTTATAACTGAATGCCTAGTATAAATTAATTACATACTTATTATGTAGTGTATACATACATTGAAAGTGTGCAGCAATTTTGTACAAAGTAAAACTTTTTATTATTTAGTACTAATGTAAATAATTTCCCAATTTACACAGATGTGTCTTAAAACGAATAATGATTTAACAATTATTTTAACTGTATGAAATATGATTATTACTGATGATTTAGTCTGTTATATTTTTCTTGTAATGTTTAAAATTTGGGAATATTACTAATTAAAGTAAACATTTGAAAATAAGTTTTATTGTGGTTTGTTCATTTTACATTATAATTTTAATCTGTATTAATTAATATTAGTCTTACTTTGTACAATATTATAGTATTCATAGGAAAGTATATAAACCAGCTATATTAATTTAAATTACTTTTTTATAAGTAAACAATAATTGAATAATCCATACTTCTTTTTACTTCACTATTAATTTATAACTAACTAAGCTAATAATTATAAGCTAAGCAATAAGTAATGTTTATACTTCATAAACAAAAATTAATTAAATTAAAATTATTGAAATAGATTTTAAATGTGCTGGCTATGAAATATATTATAGGTTTTAGGGACATCATATATTTTATGTGATGTTTAACAAGTATAAGGCAGTAAGTTACCTTTTTTATTCCCCTTTCTATAATCCATAATTTTTATGTAAAAAATATTGTTGGATAATTTTTTAGGGGATATTGGATTTGGACCATAATTAAAAATGAAGTAATAAAATATTCTATTAGTAGACGAGTTAAATAAATAAATAAACAATAATAGGTATTGATTCCGCTTAATTCAAAATATTAAAATTATATGATTAAGCATAAAGAACGGTTGTAAAACAGGTAAATAAAAAAAGACTTAGAACCTAATATTATAATTATAATGTAAATACACATCTGTTTTTCAGATAAATTGTTTCAATTTACTTTTGGTTTACAATAAAATGTAATATAAATTGTATGTACATGTTTTAAAATGTCTAATGTAATTTAATAATGTTCATTGTAAATGTCGTTTAATGTTTTATTATGATGATGTGTCATGTATATGTTAAGGAAAAGGATTAAAGTAGAATATGGGTCATAGTAAGAAATGCCTAAATACATGTGTCACATAAACATGTTCTTACTGTTAACTATAAAAAAACATAAGAAAACATTTTAAAGAAATAATTTTATCAACTATTTGACTGTAGCTACTATCAGTGATAATCTAAATTATAATTAAACAGTTAATTTAACATTTAACTATATTATGTAAAATAGTATCTAAATGGTAGTAAATTTAATTAAGATGAATATCTCAACAATATGGAAATTTAATTATGCTAGTGCATTAAATATTATATAATATATGTTCTAGCACTTAATAACTTTTTAATAATATATATTTGTTAAAATTTAATGGTTATCATAAATAACTATTAAAATCTTATATAATTAAATACATTGGCATATTTAGGGGGGGGGGGAGAATTGCCATGGGCAATAAATTTCAAGAGGTATCAAATTATTATTTGAATATAGTGATTGAAAAAAATGTTGCATAGGTATGCAATGAGAATATACGAGTTGGTTATTTCACTGTGTTAGTATCACGTTTTGTAGTTCTGTTCATCCTTATTGTGTAATTTTAAAACTTATTTATATATTTCTTGTTGTCCGGTTTCTTATACTTCAACCAAATGGTTATTTAGTGTTCTGAAAATAATTAAATTCTATTTAATAATATCTTTCATTAACAATAGTCACTAAAAACAATTTGAGATAACCAAATCAATTACTTATAATGATGTAATTGAAGATTTTGGTGTAAATGTTAAATACAATATTATGTTCTATTTATAATTTTATGTAAATAATATGTTGTTATTTTTTATCTTAATATTTTTGTCTTTGGTAACTATAAAAAAGGGTGTATCAAGACTTTGGAGGAAACAGATTATTTGTACCCTGGGCATCAAATCTATAAAAATACCACTGATTAAATAAATTATATAATATCAGTTTATAATTGATATTATTATTACCTATGCAATTAGCCATAATATTATCAAATTCAATATATATTTTAAAAAGTTGATTTGCCTATTTCTAGATAATTGTATGCTTAATATTGTATAATTTTTTTAAATAAATGTTCTGCTTAGTCCTAAATTTTAAATAAATGTATTCGTTTATATTTACAATGGACATTTTTCAAATTTTACCAAAGTGTACTATTTTAATTTTAAATCAAACAGCCTTTTAATTTTAATTTTTAAATAACAATTCATTTTTCTATTTACTGTTTACTACCTACAAAATTTTTTTTAAAAGGATGTCACATCCACATGTGTTTTCTCCATCTCACAAACTCACTAGATACCAAAATTTGTGTTCAGTTAAACCAATGATATGTTGGTAGATTTAATATTAGAGTAAATGGTCAGTTTAGTTTTTAAGCGATTTATGAGTTCATAAATATTACAATTTAAAAACAAAAATGTTGAAAAAAACCGATATAATATTAAAGCTAACTACACAAAATTGGTTCTACTGAACCTAGATTTGGTATGTTGTATGTTTGTAAATTGTAAGACACAACACATGCAGTTGTTTGGCATTCACTTAATAGTATGGGAATAATACTAAATGCTATGTTAAATAGTATTCAACAGAAAACAATTAACTTGATATTAATTATTCGTATGGTAATAGGTGAAGGAGTTACTTACATCATTTGGTCAGCTTAAAGCATTCAATTTGGTCAAAGATGCTGCTACTGGTCTAAGTAAAGGTTATGCTTTCTGTGAGTATGCAGATGTTGTGATGACTGATCAGGTAAAATAAATAACTATTACTAAAACAATTTGTTTTTAGATTTTTTTTGTAATATTATATCATTAATTTTTCTATTGTAACATAGGCCATTGCTGGGTTGAATGGTATGCAATTAGGAGAAAAGAAATTAATTGTACAGAGGGCTAGTATTGGAGCTAAAAATCCGGGGCTTGGACAAGTACCTGTCACAATTCAAGTTCCTGGACTTACAGTTGTTGGAACTGCAGGACCTCCAACTGAGGTATATATATTTTAATCACTTAATGTGAATTTACTTTAGAAAATAATTAACAATTATTTCCAGGTCTTATGTTTATTGAATATGGTAACACCTGATGAACTTAAAGATGAAGAAGAATATGAAGATATTTTAGAAGATATCCGTGAAGAGTGTAATAAATATGGTGTAGTTCGGTCTTTAGAAATCCCACGACCAATTGAAGGAATTGATGTTCCTGGCTGCGGAAAAGTATTGATTTTGAATTTTACTGTAAAGAAATAAATAAATAACAAACTTGTTTCGCAGGTATTCATTGAGTTTAACACTATTGTTGACTGTCAAAAAGCGCAACAAGCTTTGGCCGGGAGAAAGTTCAACAACAGAGTTGTGGTCACCTCTTTCATGGATCCAGACAAATATCACAGAAGAGAATTTTAATGGCAATAAAAATAATCAACTCAATGAAATTATTTTAATATTTATCTAATTTTTTATGTTATTCCCTCAATTCTTAATTGTGACTAATATTAGATACATGCCTAAGATGTAATATGCCTTTAAGTTACTCGCTTGAATTAATTTACTTTGAACTATGTAGATAGTTAAATCTACCTGACCGAAATGTTTTTAAAAATAGATTATAGATTATAAAGATACTCATAATTTGGTTTTAATTTGTTCAGTATGATATTTTATACAACTAGTACTAGTTTTCAATATAATCTTGTATGTTAATGAGATAATACATAATAATTTATACATCGGTAAATTGCTTATTTTTTTGCACAGATTACTACAATATCTAGCCTTCTAGGGCTTATTAGAGTAAATTCATAACTGAGTTATAGTACCTCTAAGCAGTAATGCGTCTTATGTTGTTATTTGTAACACATAGCCGTTACCTACTGTTGTAAGTAAAAACAAGTGTTTACTTGTTGATAAATATATCATATTTAATAAACTGATTTCAATTTGTTTAGAATTTTAATATTTCTAATTTTCTTTTGAAAATGAAATAATTATTTTAATCATGGTGAATTATAGAGTAATATGTAATAAGAAATTCTTATTATATAGGTACCTATTATAAGTGTAATGCGAGTCCATCTTAAGTATGATGGATTGAGACTAAAATTCATCTGGAAAAATTGCACATAATCAAAATTTACCGATCTAAAACATTTAATAGAGGTGAAAAGCATTAATTTTTTTTTTTTTTTATTTGAATAGCCATTTCTAACCAAATATTTTATAAAAGGATGTATTAACGTGTTATTTGCTATTAACTATCAACAAGGATAAGACTATAAGAGAGTAGTGATTATTATAGTACTAGGTAACTATTATTGTTCCTGCAAATGAAACTCAACCATTGCAACCGCAAAGAAATTATTGTCCCTTTCTTCAGTCTTCACTATGGTCTATATCAGGGGTCACCAATTAATATTTTTGGAGGGCCGAATCGGGAATTTTGAAAATTTTTGGGGGCCGTCGAAGTAGCCAAACAAATATTTTTAACATATTATGTAATGAAGCAAAAGTATAACTCAAATAAAAAATAATAAATTGAAAAAAATAAAACAAAATACAAATTAACAGCAATATTATTAGATAAATAGAAAGTCAGAGTGAAATTAGTGGGAAAAATGGCAAGAAAGTTTGCTATTGAAGTTTATTCGTATTTTACTATCAGTTTTTACTTTTTTTCCCTTGTCTGCGGGCCGAATAAAGTGTGTTCGCGGGCCGGACGTGGCCCGCGGGCCGCCATTTGGTGACCACTGGTCTATATTATATGGCTGTAAAAATATTTGCAATATAAACACCGAATTGTGTGTGATGTTATAACGTATGACTAAACTGAGAAGTAAAATAAAAATCGTAGCTTCAAAGTGTCCTACGACTTCTGCAACTAAATGCGGGATTAAATTGTTGATTTTAAGAAAACTTAACAGTGTCCGTATTTTCCTGATAACTGATTTACAACGTATGCTGTGTACATAGGGAAATAATATTATGCTTGCGTTGAAACCAGACAGTGCCAAGTTACAATATCGAGTGGCAACTATCGGTACTACCAACTATAATAATTGTGGCAATATCCTTAAATGCAGTTCACTTAAACGACGAACCGACCGGTTTAAATCAATAATCAA
Organism: Periphyllus acericola; assembly: GCA_949715065.1. Classification (NCBI taxonomy): domain Eukaryota; kingdom Metazoa; phylum Arthropoda; class Insecta; order Hemiptera; family Aphididae; genus Periphyllus; species Periphyllus acericola. Next base: position 48,011,305 of record OX454265.1, read on the forward strand.
GTGTAAATGTCGCGAAAGGATTTGACCGAACCGGAATATTTTAATGCGTACGTTCAGAAACTTACGACGTATTACCAATAATTGCTCATGTACCTAATTCGAACAACAGGTAAAACAAATTAAACTTCCTATTTACACCCCCCCCCTCCACCCACAAGTAGGTATACATAAGCGGATATTAATCCGTTGAGTGTGTCAGGGACGTATACATAAGTGCATAAGTGGCCCAAGCTAATAGGTTATAAAATAATTTCCTGTTTTTTTTTTTTATTGTTTTTTAGTGTGATTTAAAAATAAGAACTTAATTTTTCCGAATTATACGCTCGACTTAAATCACTTTAATACTTTGACCACTTCCGGTACCAACACCTCAGTGACCAGTTAATTTTTAAAAAAGTAAATTAAGAACGAAAAATTGTGAATTGAGACGTTGACATATGGAAAAGGTACTAAGTCATAAAAGCTACATTTTACAGGTTTTACAGGGGAAGGAAAAAACCGTTTTTAATATATTTTAAGCATTCTAAAAATAAAAAACATTTTTTTTTACAATTTTCTTACGTTATCTTAATTTTATTTAAAAATTATATGGATATTTAAGGATAATGGATTTGTTTTGTTAAGGCGGGCTTACACGCAATTGCTTATAGGACAATAAAACGTACATTTTATGTGTAGAGTGTCTATACTCTATAGTCTTCACTTCCCGTTAACCTGCTACTCATTTCCCACCTAGGTTTGAATTATATACGTATACTTTGCTTCAGTTCAGTATTTGAATTCGGTTCAGTTCTAGATTCCGAGTGAATGAGTCATGTAAGTATTGACTTTATCATAATGTTGGTTGTTTTTTTTTTTTTTTGTGTGTGCACGATTTCGACTAGAAGGATTGTTCCGATGTATACTAAACCTGGTACTTTTCTGATGGGAGGGATTTATTTTTTGATTTTCTCAACAGTTTTCCGAGTAATAAATTGAGAAAAACTTCGACCTAGATCAAGAATCGGACCTTGCACCGTCTAGTATATTTCGTCAAGCACTTGTTACATAGGTACAAGATTTTCATAAGATTTTCTTTGAAGCCAATAAAAAAAGAATGTTTAGCGGAAAGTCGCGAGCAACTCTTAAAAGCGTTCAAAAAATGAAATTTTGATGAAATCAGGAATTTCGACGAATTTTGATTACACGATATGTATTAGTAATTAGTTAATGGTTATTTGGTTGTTATTCTATACGTTTTTTTCGTAGCTACTCCAAACTTACTTGTTTTACATCGAGTACTTAAGTATATTTAATAGAAATTTCATACATTTCGAAACATTTTTTTTTCTGTTAAAGTTAAAACATTAAAAGTTCAACCTAACCTAATTAAGAAATTTGGTTCTACTACTATATCGATCAACTTTAGAAATCCACCCGACCTCTTTCGCTCAGATAATCGGTACATTAGTTTCAATACCTATCTCTGTACATAGCTCACCCTACCTAGGAGTTTCTTCGGTTTTTATTAAGTAGTGATTTTGTTGACATTCGAACATAAGAAAGAAGCGCACAACTGGTTTTGATGTATCTTGTTTATTCCAGTCCCACCAAGTGATAACCGATTTTTTTACTTTGGCATGCCCCTTCTCGTGGACCGTTCTCAAGTAATTAAGATCTTCGCTCGCTATACACCGAGTTCAGGAGCTCTATATGTAAATAAGAAAATATTAACATACATGCAACATCCCCTGACATTTGCATACAAATATGACGAACGCTTATGCCTCGGTGGCGCTCAACAATTACATTTGGGTCGTACACGGATACTGTAAGTTTACGACAACCGTAAAATGTTGACCGTGTAAACACGCCTTAAGCACGACGTACTTTTATTTCATTATTTTTATACTTTTTGGATCCGTCCACGCCAGAAGGCTTGCTCCGGATCATAACTAGGAGGAAAGGACATTTCGTTCGGTTGGTGTGTTTGTACACCGGAGGTCCTTTTCAAATTTCTCATTTGTTTTACAAATATTTGACGATAAATTACAAAAAAAAAAAAACCACAACGTTAACGTCGGGTATACTTTTGCGGTTAACAATGTACAAACTTTCAATTTTAATTGAACCCGTTGACTTATCCGAATATTTGTACGAACTTCGGTTAAACGATATTGCACTTGTACAGCCGTAAGGAATGGTGCGGGACAATTTCTCGGGTACGTAAATGCACGCGAGTGTACACATATAGGATTAAGAGTGTCTGAAAAGTTAGTGATAGCGTCGGGAACTTTACGTACGAGTAGGAACATGATTTGCGCGCGAGAAAACCATTAGACGATTATAACTCTCGAGCACCGGCCGTCCAAAGCGATTAATTAATATTCCATAACATTATAAAGGTAATTTTAAAGTTCGCGGCACACGTCGAAAGTTTCAGAACGACATGTTTGAACGCGACGGTGTTTCAGACCGATTTCAAGTTCCGGCTGTGCCCTGCAGTGGCGTGCAATTTTTTGATTTCGTGCGGCCGATATGGTCGATGCTTCGTGGTCGATCACCACCACCAGTAGCCCCCACGATCGTGGCGCGTAGGGCGAGTCGGTCTAACATTTTTTTAGCGACACAGTGAAATGCATACGCGTGTATATTCTTGACTTTTGTACAGTTATATATTATCATACGTGGGCCGTGACTGGATGATCATTTGTATTCACCGACATTTTACGGATACATTTCTTAGCTGGTCCAACTAAATGAATACAGAGCACTTAACTTCAACCTATCTTAAGTTACCGCCCCCTTGAGTAACAATCAATTTTTTAACGCCCCCCCCCCCCCTATGTGAGAATTCTAAAATTTAAGATAATACAGTGTAATAAAATATAATGTGCACGCACAATCGCTAAAATAATAAAGAAAATAAATTGAAAAAAAAATCAAATCAAAGATATTGTGCATTGCTCAACATAGTACCTATTATTTTTTATATTGATAGATAGCTATTATATGGATTATCAAGTATGTATTATTTTTAGATCGCACCATGTACAACGTTTTTGCGTGAACACCCTCGCCGCCCTCTACCACCCAAACCTAGTTCACCGCCCCCCTACCGCCCAAAAACAAGTTCATTTTGGCTTCACCGCACTGGTCTAGTAGAATCAGCCATTATTTTTTGGCTATTTCCACTTCATACATTAGTCGGTTTTCTCATGCAAATAGTTAAGTATGTATATTATCCACGAAGTTTAAATGACTTTGGTCGAAACACTCGAAACCAACAATCGGAATGTGCGCATGATGCCGTCTAGTATACCTAAAATATCGACTTAATTTGATGATCCAGAATCAACTGGTCGGCGTCCCACTGGGAGCCTGGAATTTGAAATATATCTACGGACCACGGTCGGCAAATAAAGCGTACAATAATATAACTACAAAATATGTCACCGTTACCATGGTTATCGTTCGCGCGCTGTTTCACGACGTATACCGGGTGCTGCGCTCCTAAAACCGTATACATGCAATAGCATATAATGTGTGCATCACTACGCTACTCATTGCATTGTGTTAAGAACAGAAAATCCACTGTAACTGACGTACGTAAACATTCGTAAATGCGTTGAACGATTAAAAAAAAAATAGATGAACGCCGCACCGCTCTATAGGTACTTATTTCGCCCACCAGTTTATTTATACAAAATATATTTTCGTCGTCTACTCGACTGTTTTTCGTTGTTTAGTACCCGAGAAACCCTCGTATATGCATCACTATATTAGATAATATATTATACACTCGGTTCATATTTCTTACTACTACTCAGGACCATGGTAACGAACATTTTACTCGTCTGTCAATACTGCAGCGTTCGTAATCGCTCGCATCCGTTTAACACAACCACTACAGTTCACTAGAATTCAGTGCTCGAATATTGGAAGGACTCTCGGCCTTAAAAACAATCAACGTTAACTGTATTCATTCAACTCGTTATGGTTCCCTTAGTTGTCTGATTAATTCAATTGTGCAGCTTACACTTTTAAGTTTAAACAATAAATACAAATTATAGTAAAAATATAACAATAAGTCCTTTTGTAAAAAAATCAAAAAATAATATCCTAGTAGAAGAGCTCCATCACCTTCACCTCTGTCCTCGTGTCACAGTGCGGCGGTGTCCCACCGTCTATATCGACGCGACGACGTCTATTTATCCAGGATATACAAATGTTTCGCCTGTAGTTCGAAGTATTTATCGATCTTTTTAAGCGAAACGAATACGACGAACGGTAAAAGCCAACAGACAACAGTAGATAACTTACATTTTCGTTCTCGAAAACGTGCAGCACCTATATATACCGCGTTACCGGGAAAACAGTTTCAACTATAATTTTTCTCAGGGACATACGTAACGACGATACGACTTAGCGTACAGTGATGCATTGATATGCTGTTTAAAATGTAATTATACGACCGTTGAGTTTTAATACAGCAACGGTACTAAATGTTGATCTTGTTGATTTACGGTGCGCACTTCTAAGATGTAATAAAAGTTTCAACGATGTTTTCAACCAAATATGTCCTCCACAACACAATATTTTGATGGAATATATTCATTGATTAAAATGTGTACCTAACATACTATCGATATCAAGTCATTGGTTTAACAAACAATACAATATGATAGGTACACAGCTATACTCCGCAGTGTACCACTACTGAACATATTGCGTATTAGTATACCTATCTACTTTCTATCTCTCTCTCTCTCTCTCTCTCTCACACACACACATTCGGTATAGTAATTCAATTGTTCTGGGGTTATTACGTAGACAACGCTAGACAGTATTAAGTGGTCATCGACTTAAAATAATCTTAAATACCGAGACCAAACATTAAAGCTGACCGTTGACGTATTTGAAAAATTGATTGATATAATTGATATATACATTAATAATAATGCAGTTGAATTAAGGAAACACATGGCTTGCACATATTTGACTTTCGTAGCCGCAACTAGCTGGGACACTAGCTATAAATAGACAGAAACTTGACTTTTGTAAATTACACTATTCTTTCCTCCAACAACTACAGTTTGAATTTTCTCCTAAACACTTATATCATACAAGAAAAATTTTACAGTATTACTCGTTATTATTATTTATTATGCAATTCGCTATTTTAACTTTTTACTTCTGAGACAGGAAATTTAATATGAGGAAGATTTATTTTCTATTAACCACAATATGTTGGTTCTTATCTAAAACTATTTAATCTGAACAATTATAAATCATTGTTTGGTGCGTAAGTGTAAGTGGATTAACACATAATATGTATAAATATATAATAAACACTAACTATAAAACGTCTAACAAGTATTCCGTAAACGTAAACCTCAGCTGAAGCATATTTTACAGCTTCGTCGGTCACACCCTTATAATACACGAAACATAACACTGATCGATCACGTCGTAACCAAATGGATTCAAGAAAAGTAGTATCGAATTAAATTCTAGCACTGTTATATAAAAGACCGAAAAAAACCAAATAAGCGTATAAATCACATTGACATTACCCAGTTTTTAAAAATTACAGAATCGACCAAAACCATGCATCCGTGTAACAGGCTTTCTTCGGTATTCAGTTAATTTAGGAACATCAAGATTATATACCTATCAAACGTGTTTCTTCTTAGTCCTGCTCCATTCGTTGCATTACTACAGACTCGGTGTGCATACACTTGCTGTCACTATTCTTTCTAAATACTCGGCACGAACAGACAATCGAATAGCCCGTCACACTGCTTAACTGGTCATCTGCGTGACCTAATACATAAAGAAAAGTATTTAAGTATTTTCACTAAAATTCCACTTCAATATTTCAATCTATAACTTCGAACACTGATTTCGTAAGTAAACATAAGATAATAGTAGAATTAAACTCACAGAAATACATTGAAGAAAATATATTTCACGTTCAACAAACCACTGTAAAACAGACAAGTACTAGAAAAATAATTTCTAAATTCTAAAAAAGAATAAATTCAAATCATTACTCGGCAGCCTGCACGATTCATGTTACACGAGTGTAGTATAATAGTCATATATTTATGCAGACCAACTGTTTCCTTGTATGGTAATATTGTAATAATTATATTTGTCAGTCCCGTATACACGACAGACAAATATGATAATGCATGAACACTCTTCACCAGGTCTCGTGAGTTCATGCTCTAAAAAATGCCTAAATAAGTATGCACTTATGCACTAAAAGCTGGGAAAATATGCATTGAAATATGCCTTTAAAGGTTCAGAAAAATGCATTTATATGCACTAAAAATCTAAAAATATGTATCAAAAATATGTAAATTAAAAAATAAAAATAATATAAGTAAATTTTGGAATAACAGAAACATGTCCATTCATATCATAATGCAGGCTACGTACCTGTTTGCACCGTGCCAGTAGTTTTAGATTATTATTATTATTATAATAACTGCAGCGATGACGGTCCTATCTTATCTCCCAGTCCCGTCCATTATTTAGCGTATTTGTGAATTTTGATTATGTGTTGTGCGCGTGAATTATGCAAATCGATTTAATTGGGATCGTAACGTTATGTAATCGATTATTTGTATTTATTTTTATTTTGTATATATATATATATATATAATTGTTCGTCGGTCGCGATATCGCGCCGGCCCGTACGTCGTGTTCGTCTCTCGCTATAACAGCAACTCGTCGTCGTTCGTCTTTCGCTATTACAGCACCTCATCGTTTTTCCTACCAACACTTTTTTTGTTCTTGTATTTTATGGCTAGTGAAGCCGATCTTTGAATTATAATACCTTTTTTTTACTCGTCTGCCATTGCGGCAACGTGATTATTTTTATTCTTATTATTATTATTATTATTATTATTATTTTCACCGATGTGGTATTTTGTGTAATACTAAATTGTGAATTATAATCATACTATATCATTATATTCACCGAGCATTCAAGACAAATAAACTACAAAAGATCTCATTTTCGTTGTTGTGATTTATTTTTGTCTGCGTGTCCACCATCTAACAAAATCTCGTGAGTTCTTATTATACGATTATTATACATTGATCACCATCCGCCCGGGTCGTCATATCATACAACGCCACACGTAAGTCCGCCAGCGCCCGGTGTGGCGTGTGAGAGGCCGTCCAGGACATCGAGACCATTTTTTCCAGTACAGTTACCATCATCGTTACCATCACCTTATCGTCACGTAGTCTTAAGTTAAGTGTAAGTTGTGCCCTGAATTTTTAGATTTAAGTATTCGTCCGATTTTATGTGAGCTCTATGGTCATTGCACCATACCAATTCGGCCATAGAGACTTCCCCTAATAATTAACCTCAACTTCCTGCACTCCCATGTATTCAAATTGTTCCGTTCCTATTCGTCATCGGTGAACAGATAAAATTGATTTTCTACATAACAATAATATATCGTAAAATAGCCTATGTGGCATCAGTACCTATACGTTCGTATATGTACGTTTGTACTCGCTTTATCTGCTCTATACGTTTTATTTTTAATAATTTGATGTTGCGAATACTCCCATATATTTTATACTGTGTAAAAATATAAATTTTGCATTTTGATCAAATTTCGGTAAAAATATGCACAGTAAAATAGAAAAGTGCATAAATATGCCAAATAGTTAAAAAACATCTGAATATGCAAAAATGTGCAACATACAATTGCACATACTTAACCAAAGTATCTTGGAATGGATTTTTATGTCACCTAGCATTAAATACGATTTAGCAAGATTGATATGCAAATGCATGAATTCACGAGCCCTGCTCACCACCAATGGAGACAAAACGTGTACGAATAACTGTATGTACTGATGGTCGGTGAAAATTTCTAGGGGCGGCAATTTTTTGAAATGATTGAATTACCCGTGAAAAGAGTCGCGTAATAAATAGGCGTACTAATAATAGTATTATTATTATTATATTATTATATAATACTGTCATACCGCCTACTGCAGAGTTATCACACCGTATTATTATAGCATATTTACACTTTCGTTCATATTATTTTCTAGTGGACCTAAATCGTATACAATATTATGCTAACGTCCGTACACACTGTGATACATAATCGGGTTTGTTTTATTCTTCGTGTTGCCACATAGGCTATTTTACGAGACCTTATTGTTAGGTAGAAAACCAAATTTACCTGTTCACCGATGACGAATAGGAACGGAACAATTTAAATACATGGGGGTGCAGGAAGTTGAGGTTAATTATTAGGGGAAGTCTCTATGGCCGAATTGGTATGGTGCAATGACCATAGAGCTCACATAAAATCGGACGAATACTCAAAATTAAACACTCAGGCCACACTTACAAACCAACGGCAGACTGGTGAATGATAACTGCAACACCTGGGTAGTGTATGGACTCGGAGAACTGGGCGGCCTCTCACACACCACGCCGAGTGCTGGCGGTCTTACGCAATGACTCGGGCGATGGAAGACCGAGTTGGTTTCTGTTCCGCACGAAGAATAATTCACACACAAATAGGGTATTCGGGTATAATTAATAAAATGGAAACTCACGTGTTGTGTCGTTGACTAAACTTTATTTCAATAATAATAATAATAATAATAATTATTAAGTATCGTTGCAATAACGATACAATTTTTTGTCACAATGACGATATTAATAATAATGAAAATAATAATAAAAATTCGTCGCACTGACTATACGATTGTTTGTCACAATGACGATCGGAATAATAATAATAAATAATTCGATTGGCGATCAATGGCGAACGATGATGAAAATAAATACAAATTTTTAAGTTAAAATGACCGCGACGGTGATTCAACAGCGATCGACGACCAAGATTTGACCGAGATTTCATATTTTATTACACTATTGTCTCTCCGCACTCGTACTCATAACGACGTAACCCTCGTAGTTTCTTAAAGTTCGTAAATTTTCTGAATGACATTTTACGCCAAAAAATCAGAACCATTGTCAATTAGTGGCTACTTATTATTTATACCTAGTGAAGATTTAGAACCTGGCCCCGATAATGAGATTATTCAATTTAAAACATTGGTAAAACATTTTTTAGAAGAAAAATGATCTATGAACAATTTGCTCGAAGTATTAACAACATACACATTAAACGATTCATTGCCAATTGTGGAAGTAGCTTTAAAACATTTTGTATCTATGTATCATACTCCAACGCCAGTGTGGAGGGATCCTTCTTAGTTTTAAAGAGGGCGAAGAACTACCAGAGAACATCATAATCCAATGAAATAATATCATCGTTGGCTCTAATGTCAATAGAAAAAAGTGTGCTACGAATTAAGGATTGAAATTATCTTATTAAAGAATTCGCGACGCGGAAAGCTAGAAAAAAATATAATTTTCTAATATTGAATTATTAACTTGCATTTAAATGCTTATACTTAGTACTAAGTTCTATAAATCAAAAATCTACTGATTTTATAATATTATTGTACGATATGTTTAAAAATATACATTAGTTAAATAATTTTAACGGTTTTTTTATATGTACCTATAATTTATTTTTTAAAATTAGTAAAATTATGAGTTTTCAGGGGCGGCATATTCGTTAACCCGGCACTGCTGATGGTTCAACGATGTGCTGTACGGGTATATGTCTGACTGTAAGCAAACACTTGGATTTCGAATAATCTCGAGATACGCAGCTCATCAGGCAGAGACGTATAAGCTGCAGTTGGTTTCAGAGTAAACACAATATTTGTCTATACAAATGAAATAAAATCATCCACACATACTCAAACAAATAAACGTAAAAAAGTGTTAGAACCGTTTTGTTCACTATTCTTTCTTTATCTGATATTCTATAGAGCATTTTCATCCATAGTACAAGAAAAAATGTGTACGGCATAACACTGTGTGTTAACGTATATATATTTACTCATGTATTATACCAATAAGTAATATGATGGCTATATGAGTGTATTGAGTAGTAGTACTATCGGTGTCCTACGATAAGCCGTGTAAACGATATTATTTGTAATTACTGTTTTTTATGTTATTGTTATCAATCATGCGCATGATAATCCGTTGGAAATCCAATTTATTTACACTGATGACTCATTTTTACATCACGATCAGCTAAACAGAATGATAAACTACGAGTACATTTAAATTACGATAAATATGTCGAGTTTCCCGGCCGAGATGTAAATTGTTTGAGGGATGTAATATCTGCGGGAAAGGATTTTCTTAGTACTCACCAATTTTCTTTATCAATTTTTTTAAAACTGCCCTATACATTTATCAGAAAAATATTTCATCTACACGGTCGGTTCATTAAATGAGTAGATATTCATTTTCAATTTAAAACTTACAATTTTAAAGATTCATACATTTTCTATTTTAAGTACGTGAATCAAAATTAAAAATTAAATTTCGGAATAATTTTATCATGTATATTTCAGATTTTAGATTCACAATTTCACTATAAATAATATTACAACATGATTATTTTGGTCGTATTACATTTACAACTGTAAACTATCTCAAAAGGTTTAAACGACCATTATTTTGAAAAAAAAAATTAAAATATCGGTAAAAAATGAATTGTGCCGTATGAAAAAAAACAATTTTTATTAATAGTCCGTGTTATTTATGTAACAGGTTTTCCATATTTTTGCCTAAACTTTAACTCGTTTTTAAATAAACATCTTAGGTATTAAAACGGGCATTATTGTACGTGATTTGTGATTCATATGCGAGGACAAATATTAAGTATAAACCGCAGGAGCGGTGGACGATTGTTCGATAATTGTTGTTATACTCATGTACACGATCTGTTGAAAAAAAAAATGTGAACGCAGATCGTGAAAGGTCGGAAGGATCATCACGGGTTAACATCGCACTATCCCCTTGCACACGTACGCGCTCGGCCCAAAATACCAATAAACCACCTAATATACAATACCTGAGGTTCCATAGATTTTCCAGCTTTCTTTTGAGCATTCCTTGCGAATTCCATGTCGCTCTGTGTACCACCAACTACCTAGCTAACGAGCCTTTACGTCGTATGATATCCATTACCGATACGGACACCCACCTTTCTTACTTGACCACTTACACCAAAATCAGCATTGTCATATCTGCATCGAAATCGTCGATTGTTGTAATACTTTTTATTCCATTATCTTATTCTGTACATAATTGTTTCTTATTAATTCTTTGTTATTTTTTTTTTTTTGCTGATTATTAATTCTAAAGTAAACCTGTTATTTTTATTTTTTTTAACCGTCAAAAGGGCTCAATATACAAAAAATAAATAAATAAATAAATATGTTATGTAGGCGATTTAACCGCCTCATCAAACCTACAACATCACCTTAACCTTATGTCTAACTGGTACGATAAATGGCGTATCAAAATAAATCAAAATAAATCAAGTCACACTAAATTTACCCTCAAGAAGGGCGTATGTCCTGCTGTCACATTAAATAACATCCCAATCCCCACATCGGACACAATAAAATACCTGGGACTCAATCTTGACAAACGACTAACATGGAAAAATCACATACGAACCAAAAGACTGACTCTCATTGCCCGTATGCGCATTCTCAGTCCTCTAATATCGAGAAATAATAAAACCAATCTAAAAGTAAAACTTCTAATTTACAAAACCCTCCTTAAACCTATCTGGACATACGGCATACAGCTCTGGGGCTCAGCAAAAAAATCCAATACCAATAAAATCCAAGTATTTCAAAACCTAGCTCTTCGTCGACTCTCTAATGCACCACCGTACGTCTCAAACTTAACATTACATAATGATCTTCACATGAAAACCACCAACGAAGAAGCTCAATTCTTTTACTTGCGTTTCCGCACTCGACTTCTATCCCATCAAAAACCTCTTATTAAAAACCTCTCCTCTGTAACCCTCCGGGTAATCCGAGACGAAGGTTAAAAATGAAATGGTGTCGTGACCTCCTGCAACTATCAATTTAAAATATACTACACATATATACAATTAAAAAAAAAAAACAAAACAAAAATTTAATAAAATATATAAACGATTCATGCTAAGTGTTGCCAGTGGGCGGCTTCTTAATCAAATTTTCACGTCCTGTTTTTCTCTTAGCACATAAGCATATTGTACATAAATTGTATAGATTGTTTATTTCTAAAAAAAATTTAAAAAAAAAAAAAAAATGTAGGCGATTTGATTTTATGACGCGCGGTAGGGTGGCCGATCGCGCCTATAGTGGCCACCTTCGGAACGAGCGCCTGCCGCACAGTCGGAATAAACACGGCACGAGGCGTGTCGACTGTATACGCGAACGACGTGCGTCATCAGAGCGTTTACTTTGTAGCGCGGCCCTTGGCGAATCGATACGCGGGCGAAATAGTGTTTTGCCCCGGTCGGTTCGGGTCGGTGGTGTAACGTTACGCGCGACGGGGCGGTTCGCGCACAGAACGTCTTCGAGATGACGCGACCGAGCGACGAGGACTGGAGAGTGTTCGACATTCTTTGCGGCCCACAAGTAAACGACGACAATGTCACCACCATCGTGTTTTAGACTCGGGGCACAGGGCGGCGAGAGGGGTGGGTCGTCTGTGACCGCTGGTGCGGGGTCGTAGCCGCGTGTTACGGGGTAACGCTGTGTCCTACGTAGACGCAACGAACGCGAAATTCGCGTCGCGGCCCGATCATCGCGGCGACTGAAATAATCAAATCTATAAAAATAGATGGAAATGTCCAACGTACGCGATAAACGCGGGCGACGCGAGCGAATTGATTCGTTCGCATTCGTCGCACGGCTTGAAAATCAAATCGTTTTGTTTTTGGTCGCGCGTTTAAGCGGACAGACGTCAAAATAACGTTCTATTTATTTTTCATTTATATATTCATATATTATATTTCATTATACAATTATTAATTTTATTCATTTATACTATACGAGTAGATAAACAGGTAATATAAATTATTAAATTATAATATATAGTAGTTATAATGTACAGGGGCGTATATATGGGGGGGGGACCGATGGGCCCCCCCCCCGAAATGAAAAATCGCTTATGCGATAAGATAATAAAAATTGTATAGCCTGTGGTCTGTGTAGTCGGATAGAAATAGATAGATAGGAATTATCGGTATTTGTAATTTTAGCTTATAATAATAGATAATAGATAATAATAGATAGTATATTCTATTAATATTTGATTTGTCCCACTCTGCACCGGGGCCATTCCATCACTGCTATACCATAACATTAATATATTCTGTGACCGTAACATTTTGTTATTTATTATCGTTGATCAGACATCAGTTGTGTGCAGTATCTCCGATACTCAAGTTCGAGGCTTTCGTGCTTTAGACACGTGTATTTTCGTGTTTCCGAGTATTTATATCGTATCACAGTTTGTCGTTTAGCCATTTGCTTTAAAGTTTTGTGGGTACGATAGCTTCGTCATAATGAAGAGACAAATGTCGATTCAAAACCTCGTATTTAAAATGTATAATATTCGTTTATTCTTGTAAGAAAATATGTAATTAATTTTGAGTGACTGAAGTAAAGAAATTGTTTACTGCAATGAAGAGTTTTTATACATTTTTTACATTACATTTCATAAAAAATAAAAAAATGAGTTTATTTTTTCTCTGGTGAAGTAATGATGATAGTCCAAATAGCCCAAAGGTCTTTTAGCGTTTAAGCAATATTTGTCATTGTGCCTCCTCCGTCATTTCTCCCTAAACTCTAAATACATAATCGGCCCCCTCCGAAATTAAATCCTATATACGCCACTGATAATGTATATAATGTATATAAGGTTTATAATGTATATTTATGTATAACTTACCTTATTGTAACCAGTAGTCGTTGTTCGATTGATATCGGTTCTTGGAAATTAGTTGTTTGAAAATCAAATTCAGGTGTTATAGCTTCTAGTATATAATCAAATGTTTTTGTTGACATTCTAGCGTATGATCGAAATGACACCTCATTTTCTCTTAATTGAGGATATAGATGATAATATTCACCAAATACCAATCGATCATTGTATATTACATTTGAAGCTGTTCTTTTGTTTTTTTTATATTTTTTATACAATACATATTTAATTGCAGAACTTTCAGTAAGAAACAATTTTTGTTCAAAAGTCAACATTTTTATAAACATTAATTAATAAACATTAATTAAGAACAGTAATTTTAGAAAAAAATAACCAAACGACTGCCTGCAATTGAGGACGAATACAAAGTGGGTATGTATTGGAATAAACATAACATATAATATGTTACCGTAAATTTGCGTTCATCGCGTTTACATTGGACACTACCGCGACCATCGCATTGACGGACGACAACGCGAACCGCATTGATCGCGCCGCGACGCGAATTTCGCGTTCGTCGCGTTTACGTAGGACACAGCGTAAGACGACGCGTTCGTTCGCCGCGGCAGAAACGGGAACGGCTGTTTTGCAGCAGCAGCTCGCACAACGCCTATGAAATATATGGTTCGAATAGTAAAATCAATAACCACCCACCTACCTGTTCGTCGATCAAATATCGATAACGTACATTTTAACATTTTTCACTCTACCAAAGCCGCTCGCAAATGACTCCTTCGATCACAAAAATACCTCTAAAATCTGTCTTTCAAGTGTTTTATTCCAAACACACATTTTAGTCAATTATTCGGTAAATATTATTTACCCTTTCATGACAACTGCACACGGCATTACCGTTCAACTGCATAATATATCTTCTTGACTTCTTAAATATTATTTACGATTGTGCGAGATTGTACGGTTTATTCTTATAACCTATTCCCATTCCGTATTGGCCATTGCTATTAGCTATATTACCTACCTAGTCTACGTCTCTTCTATAGTACCACTATTAGAACGACTATAGATTGTAACCACATTGTGCCTATCGCCTGTGTTGCAGTTTATAACTACAACATCGTACTCGATGATATTCACTGCACAGTGCACATGCTAAAACATGTTGTGATTTTTTCTAACTTAAGGACACCCCACCCTTAATATACCTGGTTCAATTGAACCACCTTGACCCCCCCCCCCTTGGGCGCCACTGTCACGGACGATCCGAATACCGCACCATCGGGGGCGTATGCAGGATTGGTAGAAACGACGAAATGTCCCATAAGCCCCAAACAGTGCGCGCCACCGAGGCATTTGATTCTTATCACGAAGACTGTTGCTTACACGTATTGTGCACGAGAGAAGAGTGGACGTGAGACGAAATCATTTCGCACACGTTTAGCCATTAAAATATTTCGACGCACAATTCGTACAGTGCAGTACGCAGTCTTCAGAACGCCGAGACGTATTATGTTGTACACGCACCGATCTCACGTCACGTTGTGTCTTCTATGAACTACACAGACTCGATATGTATTCATACATTCGCAATAGGTTTTTATTCATTTTTATGCGTAAAATCAAAAATCGTTGTCTCCATTATTTCTACCGTGAAAATGTTGTACCTCACAGCGCGATGTACGTTATAATTCGATTAAATCATGTTAATGCCGCGGCCGCGTTTGCGTATTGCGGGCGTAACGTAGGCAGCTAAAAAACAAAATTATCATCATGTCACGTTGATTGATTTTCTCTCAAGTACGCTGAGGACATATTCGCAAAGCATAACGTATACATATCAATAATAATAATAATTAATAGATAGACGCGCGCACAACACAATGCGCCGGGCCTGGAGGTGATCCACTGCCAGGGTACCAGGCGAACAGTAGCCCTCAATGTTATAATATTTATTTGCAATGTTGCCTAATCGAATAAATCATATTTTCGGGTGGAAACGTCTCGGGGCTTTTGTGTACTATTGTTGTTAATACGTATACGTACGCATGCCGGTGGCTCCATTAAAATAAAATGATTGCATCCGATATAATAATAATGTTGGCATTATGTGATTGAAGAAACAATAACGCATACTATATGGTATTATTAACCACTGCGACGGTACACGTTAGGAAATGCTCGTTGTTTTTTCGTACATCGAAAAATAAGCTCGAAATATGCGAAGTTAACCTACTTAAGGACCGTTCCACTGCACGTAAATGTTTCGGTATAATATATCGTGTGACATGCTAATCGATAAATTCCATTCGGTCTTGACACACGCACTATTGTTACTACGCACCCGCGGCGTCATGTTCAATTCAGTATTCGGTCGGTCGACAAACATATCAGTAGGTAGTCGTCATTTCAGTGATCATCCGTTTGTTCCGTTTTTTATTTTGTCATAAAAATAAAATTATAATAACGCATATATATATATATATATATATATATATATATATATATATATATATATATATATATATAAAGAGGAGAGGTGAATTATTCAACGTCGAAAAGGAAAAAATACAGGTGGGCACTGGTATAGAAAAAGAAAAAACATTCAGACATTTCTACACGCCGCGGCGTACATTCCGACGTCGACGGGGGAAAGGGGTATAGTTATATATACCAACTGGAAAATAATGTGCGTGACTCCGGATAATCTATACGAGAGTTTTAAAATTCGTACGTGGTACCGGTGAAAAACGTTCGGGGTGTTTTCTATAAACAGTTCACATTTTCGTTTACGTTCACGCAAAACTCGACTATTTTGTATTCATTTTCATACGCCTGTCATTCGGTTTTTGCAGATGGATACCGAAGATACGATAAGCAACCACGAGATGATATCAACGTTGAAAAGCGAATTGGCTGCGTTGCAGTTCAAAAGAGATCGGTTGATGTCCGAGGTAAAGCAATATTGATAAATAGTGTTTTTAGAGTTAATTATTTGAAGGGAAAAAAATCAATGATTCTGTACTACAGCTACAAGATACCAAAGGACAGCTACGGTCCCGGGATCAAAGAACGGTAGAACTGGAAGCTGAAACAGAAATGTTGAAAGAACAGCAAGTTCGTCAAAATTCTATCATTGCCAGTCTAAGAAATAGAATAAAGGTATATTATAGCAACGTTTTCAAAACGCGAACATTTCATTAGATTTTTACCTATATCACATATAATTAGCTATTGCCTATATATATTTGTTAGTATTTCACTAATTTCACGATGTATATACGTCCGTTAAGTTTCTTATGCTTTTTCGCTCATGGGTTTTTCTTTAGGAGTTGGAGGACCAAGAAAGATCGTTGACTACGTCGTTAGGAAGAGCAGACATGTCGTCCGAGTCGTTAGCTAGAGAAAACCGTCACCACGCAGAAAAATGTTCCGAATTGGAGCGAAGAATCGATCAATTGGAATTGAACTGTACAAAAGCCGAGAACGCTAGGGACTCAGCGAGAAGATCAATGGCAGAGTTCGTGAGTAGAGCTTCGATGGCATTGGGCTACGAGTCTTTGAATTCCGATTCCCCCGCCGCCGTCGATGTGGTCTTATCCAAAGCGTCAGAAATGCATCAAGTAAATATTATATTAAAAAATTATTTAAATATTATTTAAATGACTGGAGGGAAAAGATGGACCAAGTATTAAATTGTATAATGAACGTGAACTTTAATTAAACTATTTTACCGAAACCTGCTTAGTAACCAAACCGACCTAAATCTCAAGATTTTATTAAATTAATTAATTAATTTTTTTCACGTACGAGTATAAAGCAATTACTAATTAAAACAACACTATTTGACTGGCATATCATTCACATCTAGCACTACAATGTATTCATCTGTAACTCAATTAGATTTTTAAACTTTCAGTATTTCTCTGTTTAATCAAATATTAATTATGATTGCTATAAAACGTACAGGAGCTGAACAGATTACGACGCAAAAACATTTCAGCCAATGAAAATTTGTCTTCGATAGAAATAGAACTGAGAAATTGTCGAGAGCAATTAGAAAGAGCTCTAGTAGACAAAGAAAATCTTCAAAGACAAGCTGCCGGTCACATTCTCGAAATAGATAAGTTGAAACAAGTATGATCATATAAATATGACGTACATGTATTGGGTACGCAATAAACATTAACAATATTTCATGCTATTATAATATTATGAGTTATAACGCGTAGAGTATTTGTACGGTCAAAGTAATGTTTTCATAAGTATAAACATACCACGTGAATTTATACAGGAAAAGGAACATTTGGAGATGCAACAGAGAGTTATGGAACGCGAGTTATCCGAGCTGAGAGACAAGCTAATGGCCACCAACCGGAGCTTAGGTCTCGCGTCCAGCAACATAGCCAGTCAAGAAGCCACTATATCCACTCTCCGAAGTAAATGCAACCGTAGATTCGATCGAAATTCTGACTAAATTATTTGCCCCCTCCGCCGTAGACGATCTGAGAGGGCACGACGAGAGGTGCCAAAAAATGCAGATCGACATGCAACACTTTCTGGAGTCTTTGGCCGTGTGTCTGACGTCGGCCGACGGGTACGTTCAGTCCACCGAGTGCGGTGTCAAAGACGCAGTGAAGAGGCTCGTCAACGAGCTGGGCAACAAGCACACAGTAATTCGATGGTGTCCTCGAGGTCGGACTCGTTGAAAATCGTCTTTTGTATAAAAAATTCTTAGTTGCACGAGGAGTCCAAAGACAGGATAATCAAACTGACGGACAGGGTCGAGCGGTTGCAAATCGACCAGGACAGAATGGCGGCGGAAAACCGAGTGTTGATGGACGAAAAACGTAACCTGGAGACTCGACTGAACCATGCCGACAGTGAACTCAACGTGTGCGAGATGACCAAAGAACATTTACGTAACGACAAAACTATTGTGAGTACACAGAATTCGACGGTGGCGATAAAAATGTTTTTTTCTTTATTGTTATTAAAGTGTTTCGACGTTATCATATAAATATAAGATATTACGTTTCCAAGTATGCAATTACTTTTTGAAATAAGCAAAGAAAAAATATCTATTGTTAATTCATTCGAACGTCATATTGTGGTGACGGATATGTGATAACGTGGAGGACCAATAGTTTTGTTTTAGTTTCCACATTACTACAGTATAGGTGCGAGTGCTCGGTGCGCGGAATTAACGTGGATAAGAACGATATCATAGCGATTTACTTAGTTGTAGGGGGAAACGGTTTCCAAGTATACTGCACGTGTCTTCAGAGATGACATTTTTTCCTCGAATAAACGTATTCCCCAACCGTGTTTCCGTAGTTCGTCACGTTCCTCGACAAATTGTCAAGAGCAATGCACATGGACCAGATAGCCAAAGACGTGGGCGTCGACTTGCACACGGAATCGCTACTGATGCGCGCCGAACAGCTGGCCAAGCTGGAATACGACAAGAACATCGACAAGGTAAGGGGATGATCTATTTTCGTACTCGAACGTCCGTCGTTGGCGATCATTTGATAATTTTTTCTTTTCCGTGGTGATAGTTACTGCTCGGTTATCCTACTTATACGTCGCCGTTATCCAGGCATCGTTTATATTGCGATTTTCCTTACAGAGAAGTATTTGATAAGCATCGTTTTATCTCTATAACATTACACCATTATTATTATTATTATTATTATTATTATTATTTAACTTTGTTAATTTGTTCTTTATTATTATTAACTTGTCGTTCACATTTTTACTACCGTAGTATTGGCGTTTATATTGAATCGTTACAATATTTTGATGAGCAAAAGTAACCGTAATAATACGTAATAGTAGGTGATGTTTTATAACCGTTATAATAGGTATATTAATATATGCTTCAAGACGTAGGTACATACTTAAACATTATATTATACTTGTAGCCATACATCAGCGCTTCGAAATCATTATCGCTGCGTAATTTTTCTTTTCGTATATTACATTTTTTCTTTGGTACAGGCATATCATAGGTATACATTGTCTATTGTGGTACATCATAATGCGTATATTTATGTTTAAAACATTCAATTTAATGTATGATCATTGTTTTTTTGTTCTTCACATTAACACCATTTGGGTATATACTATATAATATATACATATAAATGAATAAATTGACTCATATATAAAACGCAGAAATATATTTTATGCATTTTACATATTATACTATTCCGTATATATATATAGTATATATTCATCGTTAATTTTTAAGATATATTTTACATTAATTTGTTTCACTATATTGTAATTGCTTCGTTATTTATGGTGTCGTGTAATATGTATTTTAATCTTACACAAGATGTTTAGTCTTCCCTTAATATATATGTACTTTTGATTTTGAATTTTTTTTAGAGCGCCCTAGTTTATCAATTACAAAGACGTGTACGTACGCTGAGGGACCAACTGCAAAGACGCGATCTTCATCTCGATTTGTTACGCCGCAAAATCAGTGTCCAAGATGAGAGCACAAAAATACGTTCGCTCTTGGAAACCGAAAGGGATGAAGCTAATTTACGGTAATGTAACGGAAACTTAAATTTCAGAAAAACACATAAACACGAATGATTTAAATACGACCTGTAAATAATAACAATGTGTGCTGTAGAGCGAAAAAATTGCAAAAACAATTGGACAAATCACAGCTACAGCTGACCGAGAGCAGAGCGCAAATCAGGGATTTGAAGCTTCAGCTCTCCGACGCAGGGGACTGTAAAGTTAGTACTTAATACCCGTAATTGTTTCGTTAAATTCAATTTCGTTTAAAATGTACGCGCGCACAGTTGACTTCGTTGGAAAGAGCGAAGAAAATCGATGACCTCGAGAAGCGTCTAGTCGAATCAGAGATGTTGCGAATGCGTTTCTCACGAAAAGTCACAGTGCTCAAAGAACAAGTACGATAACGCAATGGAATGGTCGAGGATCGTTGTCTTTAATGTTTAAAACACGTCGGTTTATTTTACAGTTAAAGTCGACCTCGGACTGCCATAACCAGGACAAAAGCCTCAACGAGCACACGATGCGAGTGCTGCAGGACGATGTGTCGTCGTTGAAATTCCAACTGAGCGAAGTGAAACGCCGGGAGTGTTCTGTGAGTAGCCGTTTTATCGACTTGGTGCCGGGTAGGAGGGAGGGGGAGCAGCACGTTGATCTGCAGATGACAATTCATAGAAACGTATTTTGGTTTTGTTTTGCGTTGTCTCTCATTGGCCGGGTCGTTTCAGCTCGAAGACCTACGCCGGACGGTGATCAGTCTGCTGGCACTGGACTCGTCGTGTACCGATTACGAGATCACGTCGAAAATCACCAAACTGGTGGCCGCCCACCGGGAGTTTTCCATCCTGTCGAAAAGGTACGACGACCCGTTACCGTCGTACGTTCACCACGTGCCGCCGCCCTCCGAGTCCTCGGATCCGACGACCGTGGACGACTTTGAGATCCTGAACAACGCGTACAACAAGCGGCCCCTGCACAGGAAGACATGAACGACTCGCACTGTAAAAGCCGGGCGAGACTACGTGTACATATTACGTATTGTACAAGTTCCACCTCGCCGCGGTCTACATGCATATTATTATTATACGTTTTGTACAAAGCACGCGATGATCGCGCGAAATCCTCCTCCGTTCACACACCGCATGTATACATCGCATAAATCGTAAACATTTTCTGTCAGGACATTTTGTCCTGCAGTCCACTCGGGTACACATAATCGCGTGCAGTGGCGTCGAAGCCTATACCATCTACCTGCCCATCCTTCAACAGAGAACTAACAGAGAATTTTGAAATTTTCTACTATAAAAAATGTATTCCCTACGTCGCGTCGGTAGTACGAATTATAAAAAAGTCTAGCTTCGTCATAACATAAAAAGTATTTGTTCATGTTTTCTTACTCTGCTATTTTTTTTTTTTTGATCGTCTAAAACAAATATGCAAATGCTACAAGTTCTCTGCCTTATCGATGACGATTACTTATACAGTTAAATGCATTTTACGTAAACCACAGTTACAATCTGTCATCACTATTCACCAAGATCTGAGACAGTATGGTCCTTACTTTATTTTACGGGGTACCTACCCTATAACAAAATTGTATAAGTATAGCGACTGCCATACATGAACATGGACTTCGGAGCCACTGATCGCGTGTATTTATAAATTATGTGTGATATACATTTTACATGATATACGACGTTCGATGTTTAAATCGACCGTAAACCCCGAACTGCCGGCGGTTATTTCTCTCCCATGTTGGAGGCATTATGATGATAATTGTTCGTATTATATAATATACCATTTGAGATCGTTTTGTCTTCGTAAACCGGATCAATTATACGCTGTACGATACACGTAGGTACCACCTACGTTGCCCGTGTGATTTTTCTTATTTTTTTTTTCTCGCGTTTTAAGTAAAACGAGTGCAAGTCGTAACGATAGCGAGTATATAATGTCGTACAATACACACCGCGTACCGCGTAAACAACGTTCAGAGTAAAAAATACACGTGGGTTCAAAGACTTTCAGAAAACTGTTTTACATAAAAAATGAATTTCCAAAGCCGGTTTAATTTTCGCCGGGACGAACAATGGTGGATCTTATGAACACAAAGTATACACGTGCATGCGTGTGTGTAATGTGTGGCGTGTATCTAACGTGTCTGCTTATTCACGATGTTCCAGATTCCGTACCGCAATGGTAAATATAATAGGTATGCGGAGTGTAATTAACAGTAGTTTTTAAGCTAATCAAATCCACGTGTACGTCCGAAAATATTTTTAACGTATAAAAACAAACTACCATTACGTAATATATTATATTATTACATCGCTTTTTCAATTTATATTGTGTTCATCTAAGTCGAACGTTTATTTTAATTTTATTTCCATAGCTCATTAATTTAATATTTTAATGCATATCGTTGAAACCATGTGTTCATAGTCTATATTATCGTAAGCAATATATACTAAGATTAATTGTTATAACTTTATTTTTAACATATACAAGTCGTTAAAATATATATTACCTATACGTACTTACATCAGGATTCAGGATCAACGCGCGTTTTATTATCCATCTACATCAAGTTATCAACTATTGTTTACACGGTGTTCTTTGTGAATTCAAATTTTTACCTACACGTGTACCAGAACATCGTTTTTCAAGCAGTGTAGTTGATATTATTTTGTATTTTTTTCAAAATTTTGATGCGTATGCTTGATTGTGAGCCTATTGCCGTCAGCGCATCGTACAACTTATAAGTTTAACCAAAAGTCGTGCACGTATATTTAGTACATACCTGCAGAGCACGCATGAAGGTTGTGGTACGTTTTTGACCAGATTGTACCTAATCGAATCGATACGTTATTTATATACTTTTCCGTCATTCGCCAATTCACCGTGACTAATATGGTGGTCCGAGGACAATCGATAACATCCAAATACGAGCAATTAATACCGATCTTGTTTTCATCAAGTCGCATCCCTTTTTCCTTCTCTTCTGCAATACGGGGATATGTAGTTCCATTAAATGCGTTTTAGTCTCTTCTCTTCTACATACATCATCTTCCATCGCCATTGTTGATTCGATGACGAAATCGCACGAATAACAAACGCGTGTTCCACTTTCTACATGGTCGTGTGCGTGCGTGTTTGCGGTACATCGTCTTCGCTCGGCGGAGGCGCAAACGGTTTAAACGGCCCCGTCCACAAACACAACATGGAAATAGATAAAAGATCTCGACTCACAAATAGTCGCGTTTAGGTTGACTTGTATTGTGTTATTATGTCAAAATATACTTCCGACACGAAGATAAATTTACAAGAGAGTGCTTGTGAGTGTATTGTGTGTATATGACGTTTTATTTTATTACAATATTATATTATGAGCTATGACGTATTACTTGGCATCACGAGCGAGTGTAATAACTGACGGGAAATCCTATAACGCCGCAAATCAAGCATGACGAAACCGTCCTAAGTAACAACTACTACACTATACACGCGTTGCAGTACACATTGCAGTTGAATTTCTCTATATTCCCGTTTCCCGAGTAAACACACGTTTCGTGTGATATTTTAAATTATCGAGTTATACCGATGTACTTTATGGTGTAAATGTAGCTGTCAGCTGCAGACAAAATAATGTGGACCGTTGTAACGATGATAGGTATAGGTGGTATGTCATCAGGTAAAAGTGCCAAAGTCTCTATTGGTATGGATACATATATACTCGTCGAGTACTTGCGCTTATAAACGGTTTTTTTTTGGCTTTGTATCTATATTAAATGTAAATATAAACGTAATTACATTTTATCCGTTCGATTTACTAGTCATAAGCTAAAGCTACGTATTACCTGCAGTACAGGTAAGTATCATTCACTAATAAAGTAATACCCAATGTTTGAATGAGAAAAATCCCATAATTATTTATCATAATTGATTACATATTCGTACTATTGTCACTTGATCCATTTATATTGGAATTTGATCTGTTGGGTAGTACATTTGAATTAAATCGATGTATTGAAAAAAAAATCATCAATGTACCTACTGCGCTTTACAAAATTTTAATATTTTTCATGTATTTTAAACACACTTTCATTCAAAAACATTTATTTTAATAAATGTAATATTGAACAAACTATACATGTAACACACAGTATATATTGTTATAAATATTATTTTGGAAAACTACAATAAACATAATTTTGTAATTTAATGGTTATTTTACATGAATAATTATTCACCATTGACTATGGAGAACCACTATAATAGTATATTTACAAATGTTAAATCTGTATACATTATTGGCGAAGAAAACTTTTTGTAAAATAGGCCACATTAATGAGTTTGTTTTCTATTTACATTTGAAAAATAACTATCTCATCATTCATTGCTCATTACATCTGATAATAATTGTTTAATCAAGTTCATAATAATTAAAAGTGTTGAGATACATAAAATAATATTTTATGAACAAATTACTAAGAATTAATATGTTTATTAAAATTCACTAAAATAGTCAAAGTGTTCGACAGCAGAAAATAAAAACAAGCTATTTAATCATTTAATTTTTAAATAACTATAGATTAGATACAATACCTACGCGCACGTTCGCTGTTTTTATATAATTCCACATAAGCCATTACGGAAAGACACTGGCGACGAGATAATATTTTGTCTGTATAGATAATTATTGCAAATTTTATCGTTTGAATACGGATTATATTAGATACGTTAGTAATACTGTATTTAAAATATTATTTTTACTGTCCCGTATTAAATTACCGCAACAATAATACTGTAATAAGAAATTGATTTCGCAATAATTCGATCGTACACAATTTTGGAATAACGTATTTTCTGAACCAAAAACTAGATTGATCTGAAATTCTGGTCGATCATCAAAACATATTTCAAGCATCGCAATTAACAGTAACGTACACCTTAGTGAATAAAGAGAGGATAAATTGCACACTCTCGGTGTGAAGAAAGATGTACCTACTGGTGAACTGTTGAAACGCAGAATCTTAATGATTACGTCATGGAAAACATGGAATTACATATTTTTTACCCATGTATGGAAGACAAATAATATTATATTGGGACGTATATTTTTTCATCTTCTACAAGAGTAAAAAAGACCACCTGGCACCTACATAACCGTTATATACGCGATAATAATAAATTACGTCGAACACGCGTATAATTTGATTGCTGCTGCATAGTATACCTCGTCAACAATATTTGATTTTTATGTTGGTTTGGTGTTCGCAGAACTAAAACACTTTTGGTTTCTCTTTTGTTGTTACGCGTATACAGGACCTATTTCAAATTAATTTTTTCACCTTATGCCCATATCATGGTATGTTTTTGTTTTGTACCTGCACGCGCCCGTACACGAATTCGGTTATTGCCGGTCACGTTCTCTTCAAACGAATATATTATGCATCATAGCCGGTACAAAACCTTTTTGGCTGGGTGCCCCCAGCAAATATTTTACCATTTCAACCCATGGAGGTGACAATGACCTTGTTGTCCTCTCAAATCCACCACTGGTACACACTACTTGGGCCAAATTAAAAGGGTCAGTAAAACTTCTAAATCATAACTCATACGCCAGTGGCGTATATAGGATTTAATTTCGGAGGGGGCCGATTATGTATTTAGAGTTTAGGGAGAAATGATGGAGGAGGCACAATGACAAATATTGCTTAAGCGCTAAAAGACCTTTGGACTATTTGGACTATCATCATTACTTCACCAGAGAAAAAATAAACTCATTTTTTAATTTTTTATTTAATGTAATGTAAAAAATGTATAAAAACTCTTCATTGCAGTAAACAATTTTTTTACTACAGTCACTCAAAATTAATTACATATTTTCTTACAAGAATAAACGAATATTATACATTTTAAATACGAGGTATACCAACAAATTAATAATTAATAAATAAAAAAAAAAATTATAATACAAAATCAAGGTTTCTCGGCACGCTAGCAAACTTATTAAGAACTTCTTCATCGCTTACATAGTATATCGCTTACGTAGCATTTCAGACAAATTGTGTGTCATGGAAAGCTTCAAAAATATATCAAGGTATTCAACGCGTGTACATAAAATATGCCTATACGTCTGGAAGTCCAGGGCGAGCCTCTCGACTTTGAATCGAAGTATAAATATTGTAATTTATTACACACGTGTATATTATGTTTGAACACGTTTAATGTCGTGCACACGAATGTAAGAATTCGGACGAAATATGTATGCGATAGCACGAAGGCGTTTACAGTTTTCGCGTCTGATCGTGAAACGTATTCCCGCGCGGGGGAGGGGAAATTACGAAAATAAAATAATACTTTCGCGGTCGTATTATCCATTTATCCTTCTCCTCCCCCCCATACGTGCACGCACAGCACGCAGACGACACTGGGTACATATAAAAACAATTACATCACATATTCACATTATATTGTGTTCACAGTGTGCCGACTATAATACTGTTACAGGAGGAAAACGTCTGACGCGAATACTGCAATAAACTGTTGTTATTGTCTCGAGACTATAGCACTGTTCTGAATCATAGTGTATACAGGGTGATCAGAATTTCTCGTTACACAAGTTTTCTCATGTATAAATGTGCAAAATATAAACAAATTTATATTAGTCAAGTTTTACGAAATGGTGTAGAGTCTTAAACTATTATTATCTATGCATTCACATGTATTTTGTCACTCGAAATTCTGATCACCCTGCAGGTTAGTGGATAATATATAATATCCAGGGGTGGCCAAATTGAGGCTTACGACTTTACGAGCCGCATGCGGCTCTCGTCATTGACTCATGCGGCTCGCGGCTCACAGTAAGACGTAAAACATTTTTAGTGGCAAGCTTTTAAAAAAATATTGTTTTTGATATTATATAATGAGTAGTAATTTTATAAATGCTAATGTATTTTTTAATTCTTAATTTACAAAGCCTTTTTTAAGCCATTAAATATACCCATTAAAATCAACTCTGGGCTCTTACATATTTTTCTTTATATTGTTCGGATCACGACTCTCTTATCGCTGGCCACCCCTGTTAAACATATATATTAGGTATACTTACGAGACTCGCTGTACAACATCGATATTGATATCGTACATTGTTTTCAAATGAGAAACCTGCAGTTACTGTCGTGAGATAAGAGTAGATATGTACGCTGGGCACGCATTTATTATAACGGTGTTGACAGCGAATCTCAACTAGAGAAAATATTTTTTGTTTCGAAAAGTTCTTTGACTGGTGTGATGAGCTAATGAATTATAATATCATATCTATTACACTGGTAATTAAACTAGTAATTAAACTGACATGTGATCGCTCTTTACGACGTATATTGTACAGGAACGACGTAAATATTGTACACTGCAGTGTATCGACTGTCGGATCTAGAAACTCGATCGACTTATATTTGTATTTTAAGTCTCAGGTTTTTGTTTTGGCATTTTTAATATTTTTTCGTATCTATAATTTTTCTTTACAACATTTTATATAAATGAATTACGATACCAAGCAATGCTTTTGTTGAAGGTAGAGCGTTACGATTTACAACATTTAAATTATTAAATTATAATAACCCACTAATATGAATAATAAGTTTACAAATTCATAAAATATTTATCAATAAAGATTTAAAAACAATTGTTAAGTAATTATTACAAATGTAATCGAAATATATAAAATAAATATACAAAAATAAATAATGTTCACAAACTTTACCTCCACATAATTTTTATGGAGTGCTTTTAATTATTTTTTTTGTCGAGTAAACTGAAAAGTATTTGTATTATATGCTCTCGCTCAACACCGTAACGCTAAAACAACTGTAACATGAGACTATGGGAAAAATATCGTTAACCCCCGCACACATGGATATTAAATACATATTACTTGTGATCAGAGTATCGTGTTATGCAATACGCAACTGGATAGGGAAAATAATAAAAACTTTTACAAAAAGAATAGTACAAGGCACTATACAAGCTATAATGTAATTATGTATGTACAAGAAAATGGTTCGAAAAATTCTAAAAGCATGAAAATAACGTAAAGAATATTATTATCGTCGCGTGAATGCGTGACATAAAAAAAATATCACTATACATTATTCAGGTGCACCGGAACATCTATGGAAGTAGGGACTGTTTCCCCTAAGAGAATAACAATTCCGTGTGGGCTTTAGAACGCTATACTTTGAAAAGACATGTTCACTTCTCCAAAATGTTTTATGTTAGGATTTGAATGACGAAAAAAGTTATACGATTCAAAGATTTTCTACATAACATAATGTAAATACTAAATGGAAAATACTTAATAATATTTTTATAATGGTTTTTCAACATAATATTATGTATGTGTTATGTTTGATATTATTTTATATATTTTTTATTGAGATTAAGGCTTCAACTACATTCTACAAGATTATTAGCCATAGTGTTAGTTCTAGGTACATTATGTAGTTTACTTAAGTTTGTCTAAATTATTTTATATGAACGATTTTAAAATGTTGGCAGTGTTGCTTTGGTTGAGGGCTTCTTCTGTTGATGATGGAATGTTGAGAAGGTGACGTTCTGTAGCATATTTGGGGCAGTCGATGATGATGTGTACTATTGTGATAGGAGTATTGCACGTGTCACACAACGATTTGGGTTCCTTAGCGATGAGGTACGAGTGAGTGAGATTGGAGTGGCCTATTCTGATTCTATTAAAAATGATTTGTTCTCTCCTGCTTGATTTGTCGGGATGTGCTCATTTGACTGTTGTCTTTTTTTTGATGTTTCTCAACTTGTTGTCGGGTGAGATGGAGTCTTATTGATTTTGCCACATTTTAATGATTTGCTTTTGAGCTTCGTTTATTAATTCAGGGGTTGGTAATTTTTTTACTTTGTTCGTGACGTTGGTAGTTTTGTTTGAAGCCGCTTCATTCGCCATTGTGTCTGCTTTTTTGTTACCTGGGATACCAACATGTGATGGGACTAAATATTTTATTTTATTTTTATATTATACTAAAGCTACCTATTAACTATTAACCATGTGTAAATACGTGCTATTTATAAAGATAAATTATAGTAAATATATCTATATATATAAAAATAAGTGTACATTTTGAATAAATCTTATAGCTCAAGATCCACCGAACCGATTTCAGTGCAGTGGTGCAGTGGTGGACAAATTATTTTTTCATCGAGATATGAGACTGATATTTCTACATGAATTTTAACATTTTTCTTGAAAACGCTGTTTAAAAATATGAGACCTGCACTTTATTAATTTAAATGTGATGATATGAACTACGGAGGACGAATGTGTAGTATAAAGACATTAACATAGGAAGTATAAATAACACAACATAATACGTATTATAAATACATGATACATTATTATATGTATTATATATAAATTATTGCAAAAAATCCACGGGATCTAAAGATTTGAACGTCATCCAATAAATGTTGGGAATTCAATTGATTAGTAATATAATATATTTAATGAAAAAATAAGATTTTGAAACTCCTTATTTTGACTAAAAAAGAAAGTGTAAGATAAAAAATGACATAACTATGGAAATTAAAAATACTCGTCTATGCCAAGTACTCAGAATTTAAACCACAGGTGTCCTTCTAATAAATAAATCTTGAAACCCAATAGCTTAGATACTATCTTCGACATTTTCCACCGCGATATATCGTATACACTATTGTCTTCTTAACTGGTGTCATCAATACTGTTATGTCCAATATTTTCTAATTTTTTTTGACACTAAGAGCTGATGTATAAATCTACCAGTTGCACGCAAGATAAACGAACTTGAACTAACCTTTATCCGTTGAATAATTTCTTTCGTGTCATGAAATAAAATCATAAAATATTACAGTCCCCGGAATCCCGATGGAATTAAACAAATGTGTATATCGTCATCAGTGAATTAAAAAATAAAATTATAAATAAATACATAAACAAACTAAATGTCAACTGTCACACACTCTATGATCAAGAACTATACAACTATTTTACACCCAAACACAAATGATTTGATCTAAATTGAATGTAGGTATAAAAGTAACATCCAAAATGTATTTTAATGTAAGTGTAATACCTATGGGGTTTGTTGAAAATTAATTTCTTTGATTGATAAAATAGGATACTACACATATTTAAGATTACCTATCTCATATTTTAAACATATTTAATTTAAAATGCAATATTAGTTTAACTTTTAGATTCTGAGTAAACGAGGAATCTATAGGTTATATCGTGATATGTGTTTTCTTTTGTGTCTGTATACTAGTTTTCAACCAGGAGTGCTACGATCATCATGATCATGAGAGGTATTGCTGAAAGAAAATTGTGTTTAATTGGTACTTATAGGTAGTTATTTCTTCTTATTACAACCTATTTAATCTAATTGTCGTATAAAATAAGGATTTTAAAAGTTTTCTGATCGATTGAGATTGGGTAGTGATCACTCTACCCACCAATAAGATCCGTGTTTCCTGTCATCGTCAAAACCGTGCACACTGCACAGGCAACACAAATTAAACAAATCGTTCAACAAATTATGTAATTATTTTAACCTATAGCTGTAAAATGTCTCACTTTTCTATAAAATATATATTAAAACGTAATCATAACATATTTTATAAGAAATTATAACATTATGTATTGTGGCTATCATTATATTTTATAAAATTTCTGTTAATTATCTGTAACAATATATTTAATAAACGGCACTGACTATTTACGATTGAAAATTAATACATAATGTAGTATACAATGTAAACTTAATTATAAATATAAAATAATATAATATTTAACATTTACATTCAAATATTTAATCAAACAAATTAAATACACTTACAAATGTAGATTTTAAGATGAGACTTTTGCGCAGCAAGATGTTTCACTCAGAATCTAAAATAGCATTTAACTCGTATGGTATTATTTTATATTTATAATAAAATAAATAGTAGCCGTATAATGATTACGTTTCAAGCAGATGTTAATTTTGTTTTTATTCCAATTATTACGTTAGGTCAGTAGGTATTACCTTATAATTACGATTAAAAAAACAATTGTTAGTAAACATTTACATAAATCAGTATAAATCAAGAATTTATTAAAACCACAAAAAAAAAAAAACGAAGAGGAAAATGTATTACAAGGAAAATAATATTTTTTTACTATTTTATTTGCGTAATAAGTTTGACATATCTCAACAATATGGTATGTTAACATACAATTGTACAATAAATGTTTTTGTTTATTGAGAATATAAGAGAGAAACGAATGAAATGTAATCAAGCATAGTTGAAATATTTGAACTGTAAGATATATAAAATCTATTTTATGTTTGATATAAATTTAAAAAAAAAATTATATTAAATGTATAATGTGCATAAATTAAAATACTTAAAAAAAATTAAGTATTATTGTATAAACGAATTCAAGATAAAATATTTTGTTCGTGACTTTCGAAGAATTCTAAGCTAAAATGTATTATCAATTAGCATACAGAACAGAATTCACCTCATACCAGTAACACACGCGTGCAACAATTTTAATTCTAGAAATGTAGAAGTATAGCTTTTACATTTCTCTAAACTTTATCTTTAAATTCATAATTAAGACCACACTAATGTTAAATGTAGTTAAATAATTTACAGTTGTTCACAATTATTTTCTTTGGTCCTTGACCGTTAGCTCTATAGCATTAATCTTTGTAGTGCCGAACTCAAAAAATCATGATAGGTGAAATATATTTATTTGTAAAAGGGTACGTATATTTTTAAATAGGTCTGTACTTTGTAGCTATATACTAATGAATTGCTTATTAGAAATACTCAAATACTTATATGTCAAATAATGAGTAATAACTAATTTTGCTACATTTTTAGGATTTTTAAATAAAATCTTATATTTTGTACAACTAAGTTCAGAATAGTGACTAAAATTTCAATTAAAAAATAATAGTTGGTCCAAAGCTTGTTTTAATAACAGAGTGGAGTATCACTGATAGTAATATTATTATATATTTTGTTTAGTTAAACTGAAACATGCTGCGTGAGTTTGAATATAATATAAAATTCTCGTGTGAACTGTACATTAAAATCTAAAAAAAAAAATAAAATGTTTGGTTCAAGGTTGCTTTTAATGTATTCTTGAAATGTGTCAGTGTTCTTTGTATCATTTTAGTGCCTTACGTTTTCAATTTACAAAGATTCTTTAATTTCGAAAAAAAACCAAGTTTTTGAATGGTCACTCAAGAAGATAAAAAACTAGCTGGTTACTTATCTGCAGTAATGGCCACTAATAGTTATTTTTTATTATTTCTTCCTTATGGACCGATGTAACACGTAAATATATTTGTACATCGAATTAATATATTATAGTCGTTGGCGGCGTCCGAAAATGTAAAAAAATAAATAAAAAACAATTCTTCTTCTACGCTATGACGTGACACCTCTAAAGTCGATCTATCATTTTCATTGGACCCCGGCGTGTTTTATTTTTTATTTGTTTCGTTTTTTCTTCTAGTCTCCTGATTATAATAAACTACAAATTTTATAGAAACCGAAACAATTTTACTCGTATACTTACACTATACTGGGTGCGGACGATTCTAGGAATATCGTTATCACGAATGCGGCCACGGTGGCAAATTCTGTGTAAAACACATGATATTTTAAGACTCAACCGTTTACGTGCAGTTCACACTGTATATTATCAACACAATACATTATCCGCTGTATTCATATTGTTGTCCGCCACTGCGATATTCGGGTCGTCGACGACTTCCGATATTCAAATCTTATACACGTTGATTATGACCCAGCGAGGAATGTTTTAAATTTCGTTATTTTCTTCCGTAACTAAAAAAACCGGCCTATGCAGGATGGTCACGAGCGTTCCCAACACAAACGGGTTCAAGGATTCCTATACGCTGTTGTCTGCTCTACGGCTGCAGCAGCGCACACAAGTGCATACGGCTAGCCGAATTTCGTCGTGCAGTGCACAATAATTATAAATAAAACACATTGTAATATAAACTATAATATAAATATAACAGGTATAGTGCGTAGAACATTGGTTCTCATCCTTTTTTTGATTCATGTCACCCTAAGCAACTGTAATATTCAAGTCCTCATCTCCCGAACATCGTGAATCATGATATTAAAAAAATTAAACTGCCTACGTTTTAGAAGAAAATATTCAGTTCGCAGAAAAATAATAATTATATACTTAATTTGAGTCACCACCGTGCCGGGTTGAATAAAAATGGACACTTTAAAGTTTAAAGTTTAAATTGAAAAATAAAAATAATAGATTATTGGAAACCAATAATGAATATTGTATTAAACTGTTAACGTGTAATGCAATGTCGCAATTATATGATTTTATTCGAAAAGATAATAATTCTCTTATTTTGTTTTCATTTTCTGGTAAAAATTTAGTGTCACATCTAAGCTAGTTGTTTATTGATATACGCAATATGTAGCTCGTTGCGGGGTAGTTTCGGTCACCATAATGCAAAAATAATCGAACGGGCCATTGCTCGGTTAAACGTAGTATGATATTAATTGAATCGCAGTGTATTCCGAGAAAATTGCGTGGGATGCATATTTCCTTTGATCGAGGATTTTTACTTTCTTCGATATCGTGGGTAAAAGCAGTCTATAAGCGTACGTCACGTATGCTCGTATATCATACAAAGTATATTTATATTGTATATGTCGTAGGCATATAACCAAATGAAAATTTTTAATAAATGCCAAGGGAAATAATGAAAGAATTTTTTTTTTTTTTATTGATATTAAGGCTTCAACCCAAGGTCATTGAAAGAATTTTGTTTTTGTGTAATTTTATAATCCACCTCGGCATTTAATTAAATGCCTAATACAAGTTAACCAAATAATAAAAAGAAAATTTGTTGTAATATTTTTATGTATATTGAATTATTTATTAACTTATTTACTATCTAATATTTAAGCAAGGACATCTTTTCTCTGGCCAGCACTTATATTTGACCCTGGAGACCACCGGTGGAACTTCTTCTACTTGTTCGGCTGACAGGGACGTCCAAATCGCGTCGATGGGAGTTGAGGGCGGCCGTTAAATTGTACGTTTGAAAAACTTAAACAATTTTTTTATTTTCGAAAATTTGGAGATATTCATTTTATAATTTATAGAATTTATTTTATGTTTAAATGTTACGTTTTAAAATTTTATTTTCATTAAACTACTCATTTTTAATCATTATTTTAGAAAAATTGTGTATCGTGGCTATATAATCCATAATTTAAAATCGTCTACCAAACCATTAATGTCAATTAAAATATGAAATATTTGTAGTCCTTGTCCCCGTGAGACTTTTAACAAAAAATAGAATTTGATAAAATTGATAAAATTGATAAAATTTGAAAAATAGAATATCTTCATTATTACAGGAGATATCTGAATGGGTAAACCTTCGGTGGTTTACCGTGTACGTAGACTGCGGTGGAAGAGTGAAGCCGGTGTACACTTATATATTATACGAGTATGTGTAAAAAAAAAAAATAACGCGATACATGCGATGATATTGGTGCATTTCAGGGACGTCGAAGCGTTTTGCCCGCTTTCGCGGTAATAACCTTTGGAATAATATATTAAATAGTAGATGGTGTATGTAATGTAAAAACGACGTGAAAACCGTTTACGGCACCGCGCAGTAATAGCCTGGCGAGTTCGCGTTCCGGTGAAACTCTCGGCCGTAGAATGTACATAACCGCACTGCGTCGGTTATAGGACGATCCTGATCAGGTCCTGTGTACGCGCGATTTACAACATGTATGTTACGATATTATTAGCACGCAATAGATACATAATACGATGGTATATCTTTACAACCGTTTATGGTATTATTTTCGTGGCGCGTATACGATGCACTAGTATGCATGTCCCATGGGCGCAACCAAGGATGGTCAAATTTAGGCAGTGCTTTGCCAATGTCCAAATTGCTGTTCTCAGATTTGTTCGTGCAACATAGTAGATGAATCTATAAATGTATGAACGGTTATAAATGAAAAAACAAAACGATTTAGAATATTATTTTTCATTTATATCATCTATACGTGGATGGATAAGTTGGAAAACTATATTTGTAAACTATGTTGTTTCCGTAACATGTGAAAGGTCTCATTTTCAGCCGTGGAAAGGATAAAAATTGGCTTGGAACAAGAATGGGGCAAAATTGTTTTCCAAACATTAAAAAAGACCTGATAAATAAAATGAATACGGAGAAGATTCTCAAAAGAAGTTTCCATTCATGAACCGAAAAATTAATTTATTGTAAAAGTAAAGTGTATGAAATAAAAATGTTTACTAAAATATGTTCTCTGTTGTTGAAATTGTATTCGAAATAATTAAATCGGTATCCTGGGAGTGTGGGGGCAAATCCAGTGGAAGCTCCCTCGGTTCGGTTTAGAATATGATTATAAGAATTTTAGCCGTTCCGAAAATGTTACTAAAATTGTGCCGTTTCAATTTCTGAGCTAATTTTCAAATTGCAATAACGAAGACGATTTATATCGCTCACAGTTATTAGGTATACTGCGCAGCTATAGCCAATTATAGGTATATAACGTAACTTGTGACTACCAAGTCAATTTGTCGTCTTTGATTGGTACATGTGAAAAAACCACAACGTTAACTAACATTTGATAACCGCCAGTGATGACTCTTGAAAATCTGTGTAATGATAATATATTTTGTCATCGTCCCGCGATTTGTGTTCGACCTGAACTCGTGACGTGATGGTTCGGATATATATGTTCATTACGAAATATCTAATTACGGGTGTCCCTAATAAGAGGTCTGTAATACTTCTTTTGTTACATAAACAAAAAAAAAAATAAATACTTTTCAACCAACAAAAAGTCGTTTAAAATGTATTACCATTAATGATACAATAATGCGTGGTTATATGATTCGGACCCACGGAATTATACGATTTCTTGTGTATTTGTAATATAAATGACAAATAATATGTCCTATGTAGACGCACAATGTGTTCAATATAGTTGTAATTTATAAATTGATAATGTTAATTTTGTATTCCAATATCATTTAACATTTGTACAGGACTGCGATTGTCGCATAGGTTATATGTACGTGTATATTTCATATACATGTACAATATACATATTTTAAACGATATTAATATCCAATTGGTCCGAACACGTTAACTTAAGAACGAACCGACCATTGTTGCGAACATTAATCAAGATTCATAACTTTTATCGTGTACATTTCAAATCATCTCCTTAATTCTTACATGCCGGATAACTCAATCATAAGGTTAGACAGGAAATTGAGTCGGGTATGTTATGAGCAGGTTTGTATATAGTTCAACGACTAAATAATGAGTATTTTTTTTTACAGACCCTCCTACACACAATCATTGTCCATAGTTTCACGTTAATTTGTTTACAATTGCAGTGCACGACACGCACACCGGTAGTACCTGCGCTGCAAGCTACTACCAATATAAAATTGTATTTTGTTCAACATTTTACATCTATTTACTAACGGAAAGCGTACGAACAATTCGGATGAATAATACATAAATTGAAATACGAGTATATTAATTAGAATCACGAGATCAGCTAATGATACCCAAGTTGATCTGTTTAATTTTAAATCTATTGAGTTTTTTTGCAATTATATTATTAGATACTTTGGGTGAATTATGTTTTTTTATTGTACTATTACTTTTTACTTGTTATTCTATTTTACTGTTTTTTAAATTAGCCTTATTATTATTATGAAATGCTTGTTTTATAACTTGTAACCAGCCCGTTTGAATTAACGTTAAAGCAAGAGTTACAATAATATTGTATTCCAATTTATTTAGTATTTTTTACTCATTTGAAACTGCCGCTTGACGTAGGTATATTATAAACTTATAATGAATAGTTCGGAGAGTCTTAGGCTGCGTTTACTAGGTTTAATCAAGTTTTCACTTACGTCACAGGGCCACAGGAGCTTATAATTTCTTGTTTATTTTTTATATTTTCATCTGTGAATGTTTACTAAGCTCGCAAGTGTCCTCCGCCATATTGGTAATTGAACGACAAACGAGTGACGACCGGACACCTTCGTGTTGTTCTCATCATCGTCACTGTATTGTTGTCGTCACGACGAACATGACGCCGGAAGCCTGCAGTTCGCAATGTCCCGGGGTTGTGCAGGTTTTCACTGTGGTTACGAAAACTCCGTTGCGAAATTCACGAATTTTTCTGGTTTCGAATGTGCATAATATTGTGTACGATACTGCGATGCGTTGAAACGTCCGCGCTCCTACAGTATATGTTTTTATGTTATAATAGATTCACGTGCGTTTAACCGCGGCCATCTGCGCACGTTTGAAGCTTCAATCTTTTACGTGAATTAAAAAGAAAAAAAATCCTGTCCGTCCGTTGCGGGGGCGGAGCCCACTACGCGTGTACCCACTGGAAATTCGCGTCTTAGCGTAATCTGTTGGGATTTTCGAAAATATTCGATTTTTACCAATTATTTATTATTACATATTACATCGCCGTTTTCCTCGGCGACGATTTCTCTCGGGTTTCGAATTCACAGAGTCTTTCTGCACGTACGCTGCACCATAGCATATAGTATTAGGTGTTGGAATATTATATATTCCGTCTCCGAATTATCATCGTGATAAGCGGTTCCGTCGTTTTAAACTTCATCCTAGAGTTTTCTCGAACAATGCATTAATATCACTATTTGACCCACTGCCTGGGTACCATTAGCTCAACACATACGATCATATATATATACACGTGACGCGCACACAACGTTATAATTACGCATGTATATATTTTTATAATGTTAGAAAATAGAAATTCTGAACACTCCGTAGCAGTTGGACGAACGATTTGTTTTTACGGTTTTCGGGTCAGATTAGAGTTAATTCCGTTGTGTTTGGTTAAATTGCGTTTTGATAATAATTCTCACTATATCCCATGGTCGAATAATAACATGTAAGTAGGTCCGTCATTTACAATTATCTCCATGAATGCTTAATTATAACATCGACTTTGTACACGTTATTGTGTTTGTTTTAATGAATTTCACATTATAATAATGCGGGTTTTCCATTGTCCAATTACTCTCTGCTGGTTAAACGGCCGACCTACGTGGTCGCTGTCGATTAGCGACTATATAGCCGAATATATTGTACTAAATGATAGTTGTGAATTTTCCCGTAGACAATGCAACGACGACGGACGAAAACCATCTGCACAAGTACATAGTATTAAAATATAAGATATGTGTCTGTGTTATGCACGCGTGTTTAACCGTTGGAATTCGTTTTTTTTTCACTTCGATACTTTCTCTCGACAATAATAATAATCCGACGTCTCGTTAAAGTCGCACAACGCGTGACTCCCCGACCTTTAACCGCCGAAACCGTGCTTGAGACCTAAGTGCACACAGTAGTCGGTACCATGATGATAATAATAATAATAATAATAATAATAATACACTTCGAGTGGCGCGTGAATTTCGGACAGATGGGTGGGCGACTAAACGAACACTTATCGAGATGCACACTTACGCACTTGTACACACTGCACACGTGGTTACAAACACGCAACAAATTAATCTCTTCAGCGTCTCCAACGTTACTCGTATACACACGACTGCGAAAAGTCACGTTGTATATTGTGCGTGTGCGAGTAAAATACATTTTAATATGATAAGAAAAAGTGTATTACGTATGTCGGGTGGACTACACGATGAGATATAAGCCTTTTAAACTTGAAACCAGTGTACCATTGCACTCGAAAAATCGGACTTGAGTGAAAGAGGTCAGGTGGAGTAGTTTCTATTTCTAAACACGGTCGATATAATAATAGATCCAAATTTCTTAAAAATGTATAGGTTTAACTTTTAATGTGCTAACTTTTGCAAAAAAAATAAATAATGTTTAGAAAATTAAAAATTTGATATTAAATGCTAATATCGATGTATCGATGATATAAGTCGGTTTTGAGTGCAAGGTTCGATTTTCGATATTGGTTGAAGTTTTTTGCAATTTTTTTCTGCGTTTCTTAATTATTTGGAAAACTGTTAAGAAATTAAAATAATGATCCTCGTCTAAGTACCAACTAGACAACATTTCCTATCAGAAAATTACTAGTTTTGAATACATTAGAGTAATTAAGTACACATTAAGGACACATAAAAAACCACACATTGTGATAAACCAATACATTCCTCGTTTCACTAAAATTCTAAAATAAAATGTTATATTATATTGTATACCAATATATTATTTTTTAAGCCAATGACGTCTGTACCTAACATTAGAATAACTGAAGTTATGCATTCCTTCAATAAAGTGAAACTAAAAAAGTATGAACGAATTTAATTTTAAATAGTAAAGTTGTATTGCTTGGGTGGGCCACGGCAGTGTTTGACGTGTATAATTAATAGAGATTTATATTATAATTACAAGTTAGAACAAGCACTTATACGAGTATATGCGTTTGCATATTTTTTGATTGATCTATTTTGTGCTTAGTAACTAATAAGTATGAGATACATTCATTTCAAATTATGGTTTGTTTGATCATAATTTATTGTTTATTATTTCATTAATTATAACGATTAAAAGATTATAGCTAAATAATGGCCTCCTTAGTGAATAAATCAATTAAAAAATAAAATCAAAAAATATAGTATTTAGATAATCAATTACGGACAATAAAAATAAAATGAAAATGTATAATGAATAAGAAGCATATTACGTATTTAAATTGCAAACATGAAATCAATTATACAGATGTAGAAGATAATCCATTGTTTTTTTTTAACGTATAAATTCTATCGTATTTTTAATACATATATCTGTTGAAGATTTCGATTTGTACATGATCTATCAATCCTATACAGTCGACTCGTTCTTATCAAATTTAATTCAACCAAATCGTTCAAATTCTATTTTCACGTCAAGGCCATTGATTCGTTTCCTTACAAACGGTTGACACTTGAGAATATTATAGTGTATGTGACATACCTATCGAGATATTTTCTTATTCCTATAGATCCGATCGCCAGTAGATGATTCTATAAAACTTCTATTTCCAGAAAATGCGAATACTATAACATGAACAAAACCAATCATATCGATTTTTAACAAATTACAAAACCTCGACCGTTTTCGAATAAACCTATAGTTTCATTTGAAATCGTTTTTTGAATGCGGTAGTTATCATATCCGAATTCAAACAGAAAAAAAATGTACTATCCATAGTCTAATATTAAACGTATGCGCTGCGTTGAAGTGAGCCAATATTGAGGCAAGTTCCTAATAATATTACTAGGAATCACTAATCGAACAGATTTGTGTTCCATATATGATAATCGACTTTCTTCTTATATCAACCCCCTCATATCAAACCTGGCTTCTCTTACAATTCCAGGGAATCTTCCAAGAAGACTCAAAAGGAATTGGTGTCAAGATCTTCTTAATGCTTGATCTAAAAATGAATGTACACTAAAAATTTAAAAAAAAATAAAAACAAGTAAGGATAGTGTTACCACTGGGTGACTCCTCTCATCAAACTAATCATGTAAATAAACAACTATCATCACTTATTCGTATTGTTCCTAAAGGAACAGATTGTATGTATCGAATAAAAATATTAAAAAAAAAAATATGATAATCATTGATTCAACTTATAAATTACTTCAATATACAAGTATACTATTGTTCACGGGAATACGGGATATAGGGTACGTATTGTAATAGTTTAGACTATTCTACGTTTTTCTCACAATTTGCCAACACGATTAAACCATATCAAATAATTTATAAGATATAATGTATTGTTATATTAATTTATCTTGATGTATATGGATTAGTGGTTATAGCTAGGGAAATAAAAATTGTAAAATAGTATTCATATTTTTATGTAGTGAGTTATTACTTTCATTGTTCACACAAAGTGATTGGTTTTGATAAAAGTGACTAAACACCACTATGCAAATTTGTATCTTTAAAACAATATTATATTGTAATTAGATGACAAGTCGATAAAAAAATAATTTTCAGGGACGATAGTTTATGTGTGTAACATGATTTGTGGTGCAAATAATTGTTTGTAACTCAGAAATGGCGTCAATTAAAGAAA
This sequence comes from Periphyllus acericola, assembly GCA_949715065.1. Classification (NCBI taxonomy): domain Eukaryota; kingdom Metazoa; phylum Arthropoda; class Insecta; order Hemiptera; family Aphididae; genus Periphyllus; species Periphyllus acericola. Next base: position 48,052,931 of record OX454265.1, read on the forward strand.
CTAAAAGGCATACATTTTAAATTGCATATAGTTTACGAAATAAACAAAATAATTTTTATTGTATTAGCGATTAAAAATTATAGTATAATATTACATAAATAACATTTATTTAAATTTAAATTTGATTAATATAAGTTATACAACAAAAAATCAATCTTGTTCTTTTTAATTGAACTAATTTAATAATTATGTTTTTAAATAGTAGATATAATTAATCTGAAATAACAAACGGTTTAGTATACAAAAAAAGGTCGATCTGTCACCAGAATTTATTGACATTAATGATTTATATACCACAAAATGTACATAATTAAAAACACATACATTTTACATAATGAGAACAATAAACTTCATAAAAGTCATAAAAGTCGAAATTTGATCTCGTAGTAACAATGGCACTGAATCCTAATCAGTAATCATAAGGAAAAAAATCAACTTTGATTCGAACGTCATAACTCATTATGAATACATAATATTATGATAACTTGATATTTATGTATAAATTGGAATCCTATTGATAAAGAAAATATATCTCGTATCCAGAGAACCTGATCCATACAAATAGGAGACGGGTAAAATCATGCCGGAGTTCAACGCGGGTGTTAAAAAGTAATCTGGAAAATATGAGATTAAATTATTCGAAAATGTTTGTTTTCTGGAATGATACGTTGTGTTAACGACCCGTGTCATATACTGTTTTAAACATCATCAATATTGTTATGCGGTATTGCATCTATGGGACAGATGATAATGTTGTTTTTTTGTTAAACTAAGTGTGTGCTTTTTACATACTCTGAAGCTTAACACACCGATCAGTGCGAGGGCGGCAACTATAGAAACTTATACCCAAGGAGAGTGTACACAGGGAAACTGCAACGGGTTAAATAACTCACGGGAGATATCGAAAAGGAAATCGGCCAAAAACAAATACATAACAACCGGCGTGACAGAATATATTTTTACCGGACGTGAACATTAATATTGCAGCCCACCTGCAGTCGTACACTGCACGTCTGCACACCTATTATAATCTTATTTGTACACGTGGATGACGCGTATCTACCGGAATCTCTGAAACTCTGTCCGTTTACGTAATCGTCTGCCATGCGAATATTATTATATACGTTTGGACGGCGTTAGCCCGTTGCGTTAAAACCTTGCTCTAAGCGGGGACCCCGGGAATGCAGTGGCGTAGCCAGTAGGTAGGCCCGGTAGGCCCGGGCCTACACAGATTTTCTCTAAAAAGAAAAAGAAGTATTTCAACGATGAAAAAAATGAAAACATACCTCATCAGGTATAAAAATTCCTAGGCTAAACGATTTGACGTTAATCCATCGGCTGTTGTTGATGAGTTTGCTATCATAAAGGAAAGAAGATAGAATTTTGACTTTGAAAATATGTTATAAATGAACAATACCTATATGTTGTAAGTTACGAGTATAGTAATTAATAATTATAAAACAATTATCTTGTAAGACACTCTTGTATTCAGATACATAAAAATTGCTTACTTTGCCTTAAGTTATTAATGATTAATAAAAATAATCATTGATAACTTTGAAACTATAGGAGGCCAATACTAAAATTGGGATTAGTCCCCACTCCCGTCTAACAGTGGAAGGTTTATGTGGGCCTACCCAAAAAAAAATTTATAGCTACGCCCCTGCGGGAATGTGATGTCCAACACGTGCGGGGCTCCTAGTTCCGGCCTCGATCAAACACATTTTCACGGGACGCGCACAAGCAGCTAGGAAAACATAATATTGTACTAAAATAACAATACATGACCTGACCAGCGATGGTGCGAATTATTTTCTACTATCAGGCGACTATAAAATTTATAGTATAAATATTTTGCTACAGCTACCATCACACCCAAATACCAATAATCCTGGGAACTTTCTAATTTTAATATTATATAATATATTAGGTACAATAAACATACATTTTATACGATATTATCCGAGATATTTTATATATACTCGTATATATATAAATTAATTAATAAGTTGTCAATAAAATCAAAACATTGAGTTTCAGTCGTCTTAAAACAAATTGCTATTATATTGCAACTAGATTTATGAAGAGTTTTATTTCTTGCGCACATCTACACATGGACTCCAATTCGTGAATTTGTGGAGTTCAGATTTTCACGCTTCTTTCCACAAGCGCATATTATTGAACTCGTTGTTATGAAAAATAATGAAACAGGAACGAACGAACAACATTTTACAGTTTATGCAGTGCAAAAACTAAAGTCACAAATTTGAAACATCGCTCGTGTAGAAAAAAAAAATTACCAAACTGGTAATGAACTAAGTATAGTGCAACCACTGAAATACTGAACAAAAAATGGAGGTACGTTCAAAAATTATTTAGCAGAATAATATCACGTGTGTCGTGCAATTATAGAACATAAAACCAAAATCGAGCAGCTGATATGAAAACAGTCATGTCTAACAAAAACTATATACTACGCCACGTTATTATGTTATTTATATTATTGAAGACTGATAATAATATTGACTGCAAAGTGCGATTATAATTGTCCACTGAAACGCCTTAAAGTACAGTTCGTACCTATACCGTTATATCCATTACGGAATTATTCAATAAGTTAACGTCTGACACGGACGCACGGCTCAATAGCAGATCAGCAAAGTGCAAATACCCAAGTCCCGAGGTAACCTGACCACCTGTGAAATATACAGGCACACTCGATACCGACTAAGATATTATCGTCCAATAATATAAGCATAATACCACATTTTGCTTACATTGTTGTTTGTAAAGCAATTAAAGCTTACTTGGGCGTACTATCTACTTAAATAGGTAATATTTTATATTATACAGGGTGTCCCACCGAAATTTACACAGTGCGATATCTCCCGTGTTAATAGAGATAATCAAATTCTGGCAATTTCGTTGACAATAGTTTGGTAAATACAAGTATATTATTAATGAAGTTAAAAATTAACTTTTTATTTCATAGTTTTTGTGAAATTCGAAGAAATCCATTTTTAAGGGTTTCTTTTTATCTAAATCGGCCTTGTCCAGAATGCTCATAAAAAAACATAATTGTATTATTTCTATTATTTTTATTAATATTCGACAAAGCTCTGATAACGTGTCGTAATGTCCAAAGTGTACAAATTTCGTTACCCCGTCGTTCTTTTATTTCTCCCTTATGTTCTTACCCTGTACACGTGTCTACATATATTTATTTTCTCCTAATTTGTCGTTTGTTCTTTTTTTCACCACATTATGCACCTAACCGTTTATCACCATTAAACACGAATAAATAAAAAAAATATTGCGTATAATTTTATCACGTGCCGGATCGTCTTGCACGCGCGCCGCGAATCCGGAGCAACGGCCGGCCGACCGACTACGTTTTCTCCGAGCAGTGCCGCCGTGCACGGAAAGGGACCGGCGGCAGAGGATTTTCTAACCGGCTGCCGCCGTTCCCGCCCGTATCGGACGATTAAATTACAAGCGGCTGCGGCGGATAACGCCTAGGAATGTTGTTGAACGCGAAAGTGGACGGGGCAACAATGCGGCGGCGCGCGCGCATAATATTCGTGTACACCTGTTGCACGGCCGCGCGCCGTAGCGCGCAGCGGACGTGGTGATACAGAGCGCCGTAGGAAGCTCTTCTGGGGCCCGAGGCGAGTTTCAGAATATGCGCCCCTCCCCCTCCCCCATTCCATCAAGTTCGTTTTGTAAATGTCAAACTGTTATTTGGTTGTTTTTCAAAGAAACACGTGTATACTTACAGTTTTACAAGTACTTATTTAAAATAAATGAAAGAGCGTTGTGCGGACAACAACATACATTTCTATGTCTGAATGTCCTTTTGATGAAACGTTTAATGCAGTCATCAGAATAGTCCAACGATTTGTGGAGCGAGAAAAAAACTTAAAAATGCTTACAACGTTTTCAAAAAAAAAGTGTTAATTTCTGCATTGGTCGAAGCGGAATGTACTCCTGCCAAATTCAAACTGTGGCTTGTACATGGTGAATAAAGAGCGAGGCTATTTCTTTCTTGAATTCGTCCTTGAACACCGCGATAGTTTCCCGCCATACTGACATTTTCGCATAGGTACATTCGATGATTTTCGTAGGCTACCTGTTGATATTGCGGTCAAATATTTTAATTTAAAAAATTTGTCAAGGTTTAGCGCTCCTATCGCATTGGCACCTGAGGCAAGTGTCAGTCTAAGACAGTCTAAGACAGGGGTGGCCAACAGGTCGATCGCGACATGCGTCTGAGTCGATCGCGACCCCCATTCGGATTTTCTTGAATTTTTAAATTTTTCAGAAAACAAGCAAAAGGTTTTTTTTTTTCGTAAATTTGTGTATCTTATGTTGTCTTATGTATCCACGTTATTAATACTTACATATCAGGGGTGGCCTAACGGTCGATCGCGTATGATTTAAAAGTCGATCTTTGGCATCTTATTAGAATTTGTACATGCGGATACACTGATTGCCTCTGGTGGTTTAGACTTTCAAATGATTGTTATCATTGTTCATCATTGAAACTCTGGTCGGCGTTCTCTGCTCAAGTTGACCGTCTTAAGACAAATGTTTTCTTAGTCGATCTCTACTTGAAATAGTCTGGCCACGCATTTACATTTTTGTTTATTGACTACCTTTTTTTTTGTCGATCGCGATAGCCTGAGCAAACTAAGAAGTCGATCTTAAGTCTATTAAAGTTGGCCGCCCCTGGTCTAAGACACTAAGTCACTGGTGAAACGCTAGGCACTGCTGCTGGTGGCGCGCGGGCGAAAACCCCGCGTACCACCGTGTAGGCCTACAGCCGCGGGTACGCTCGCGCACGCGTGTAAACGTTGTTGTCATTATTATTAGTATTGTTCGTCACTATCGTTAATTATGATTGTTATTATCGCACACGCGCATGCACCGCGGTAGTTTGGGCCGAAAGAATTTACTCGCTCGACCGCGGGGTTACATACGAGTACGGTCGCATCCTGCATTCCTGCAGCACTCCGCCTAGCTTTAAGCTCCTCGGTCACGTGTTTCGCCATGGAATCTGTTAAAATCGCATTAGCCGCACACGTTATAAAAACGAAATGAACTCTGCGGTGGCGCACACTTCTGGTACTACGGTCACGTGTGAGAAATTCCGTGTGCGTACCGCGTGCCGTAATCGAACTTGGTAACCGAACTCGGTTCGGCACAATCGAAGACCATATAGTTTTACGCGATACGATGCGCGGCTGGTGCGCGAAGTCGGCTTTTTATGAACATAACGCGACAGCCGCAGACGTGGTGAACAAGTCGTGCGTATATATACGAGTACCTGCTTTAACCGTTAACCCTGTATAGGGTGTTACGAAGCAACGGTGATGATTATATTATTCGCCGGCACGAGCCCGGTGGGCGTCTTTCCATTAGACGTCGTCGCCAACAGGTTGTCGTCACGGGGCGCACCACTTGCAGCGATTTTCACGGTCATGACGATGTACCGATATTATAATGTACTGTTACACAGTACACGGGTACAGGCGCCGTATGCTTTCACTGGTGTAGGCTGACATTTTTGGCGTTATCGAAAGCTAAACATCCGATCGAATTGTAATTATAATAATAATAACACGTGCATAGAAAGTAGCGCCGTTTATCGGTCAAACCGGTACCTACGTAGTCTAATCACTTGCAACATGCGCGCGCGTGTGTGTGTGCAGACGAGACTCGTTGGCACCCGTGTACATTACGCGCAGCGGACGACGATGACGACTACCACGGGCAACTGCGTTTATATCCTCCGCAGACGACGAACAAAAGTAAAAGTTTTGGAGCGCGCGCGCCGTCCGAACATAATATATACTATAACGGCGTAGGTATATTACAGAGGTATGTGTAGTACCTCTCCATTCAACATGGTAATCACGCATAGTTAAACGCGTATTGATTAATAATCGCAATCGGAAATTCGCGTCGACCTGCAAATGTCACGGAGGGGGGTACTGCTGCTGCTGCTGCTGTTTGACGTGACCTGAATATTCAATTACTTTCACTATATATGTACGTAAACGTGTACGAGCCCTACGCACAAACTCTATTACAATATATCGTGTGCGCGAGCGTACGTTATATGTTGTACATACATGTACAGGGTGGTTCACGGGAATAGGGACAAAAACAAATGGATATAACTCATCATGTTTTAGACGTACAATTATTTCATTAATATTTAATCATATTCAAATAAGTGCCATTTTATGTTTTGAAAAAAACATCGAGCAAATGACGTCCATTTAGTTCGTAGCACGAAGAAAGTCGGTCCAACAAATTTGAGTAAACGCGTTGAAGCAAGTTTTCGTCTATTAATGCAATTTCCGTTTTTATTGCATCCTTAAGTTCGTCTAATGTACGTGGTTTTGACTCGTAAACACGTGACTTCAGATAACCCCAATGGAAAAAATCGCACACCGTCAAGTCAGGTGACCTAGGAGGCCAATGCATATCTCCAAAACGTGAAATGAACGATTCATTTGTAAAAACTGAGCTTGTTTGCGCACCGAGCATCGTCGTGGACTTGGGAGAACAGCGGCTCTTACCCTTTCCGTATTTTCGGGAGTTGTTACAGTACGTACGGGGGGCCGGTTTGCTTCTATTTGTAATTATTCTAGTTGTAATTTGTAATTAATTCTGAATGCACGCTATACTTTCACTACCGATTCGTTGTTTTTGACAAATGAGTCGTACGCGAACACACGGTGAACGACACTCCACTGCTCCATTGTGGAAACTAAATAGCATTATCTAACGGATCGAATGAGACCTTTCCGGCTTACTCACACTCAGCCTACGTCGAGAAAAAACCAACTACATTTAGCCCTATTCCCGTGACCCACCCTGTATATAGATGGTAGTGTACGTCATTATTATCGCACTATCGCTGTAATTGATAGACTTGGCCGACGAGCGTGTGTGTTTTTCCGAAATCCATACGATCGGTGAAATTCGAAACCCGCCGATCGCACGTGTGGGTTATGCGGCCGGAGCGTGCGAAACTCGGTGTCGTGCCTGACGCGCCGCGGGGCGAACTGATGCAACAAAATTTCGTCTACAGACCTTGGCCGGTGACAGGGATTATAATATAACACGACGCGTGTTGGTACATGATTACCGTTGATGTGTGCGTAACGAAACTTCACCAAAGACGACCTGACCGCGGCAGTGTAGCGCATGCAGGTACTATGCTATTACGAGGGGTGGCACGTGAAAAACGGCTCAATTGAAAGAATATACGACGTCCGGTTCAAGGACGTGATTCGTGCAGATAACGCGTGTTTATAATATAATGTACCGCACGATAACTTTGAACGCATATTCACAGCGAGTGGCGAAACGGATCACCAATCAAATGTATAAAGTACAATTAAATTTCGAGACTCGTATATAGCTGCATGTACACGTGCGGTACAGTATAGACTTGTGTTATAACCTTCGACTCGGGCACTTGTATGTTTTGAAATATTTTAAGATGTGCGCACCCAGATGTATGTCGGGTACACGGTTTCATTGAAGTTCGCGCTCAACAGCGATGTTTTCAGTTTCAACGAATGTAATAAATAATAGCAACTTTGTTGTGTAAACGTTGAACGTTCGTTTTTACGCGTACGAAAAAAGTCTTATTCCAATATTTAATACCGTCGAATTAACTGCGTTTGTAGTCCCATCATTTTCACAGTTTGTAATTTCATTTATTCATTATTGTTTATTATCCACATGGGGCGACTATAATATTAGTCTGAAATACTATATTTTTGATATTGGCTTAAATGTTACAATTAATTTTTTTTTTTTTTATATTGTAACTTTGTAGTATTAGAATTTATTTCTATAATTATAACAGTTAAGTTTCGATTATTTATTTTTACCATAGTAAATAACAATGTAAAGACTACGTAAAAATGAGTTTGTTCGTTCGACGAGATAATGGAAAAGATAACATGCTCTTAACTAATAATATAAATTGTGAATAAATGTTTTAACATTTATTTAGCTAATTATTCTTCAAACTAGTTAGATCAAATGTACTGTGCAAGCTAATAAATTCGAATGACAAAAATTATAATATTTTCAATGTAGCCCATCTATTATAGACTATAGTTAATCATTTTGCATAACATGTAATACAATCAATAGACGTAGAAATAATGATAGTTGCAATTAGAGGCGGGCTTGGGGGTGTTTAGCACCCGCAAATTGACTTCGTGTTTACGTATTGATAAATCCGGTTTTCTGAATAGAAAATAAGTTGTTTCTAAAATCCTATCCGTTGTTTCAGTATTCTTGCAAAATCCGTTACATCATTTATTATGATACCCTATATAATTTGTCTATTTATGGAATAGTTTCCCGATTTGTCAATTTTATATATTGAAAAAGATTTAACTAGTAAAATTGATAAAAATTCAGTTATTTCTGTTTTTGTAGCACAACGTGATAGAAGAATTTTATTATGTTAATATAGTCTTAAAAATACTTCAAAGAGTATTTTTTTCCGACAACTAAAAAATTTATAAATTGTCCTCGTAAGTAAAAAGGAATAATTCCACAAGACATTTTTCTCTGTATTTTAACGAAAATCCATGACATCCCAACTCGTCTAAAGTCAACAGGTAACCGTGTACAAACGAATTGCGTAAAAATAAAAATACACTTAGTCGAAGAAGAACTTCGGAACTTGCAGGATAAAAGAATAATTGCGAATTCATACGAATCGCGTGCTAAATATTTGCCAATGAAAAATATTGAAAATGTTAATTTTGACCACGGGGAGGGGCTGATGACGTATTTCCAGCCCCCTCCTCGATGGTTTTTCAATTTCGAGGGGGGAGTGTCGTACGAATTTCGGGATTGGTCTTGTGAATTCCTAGCTAATAATTTGTATAATTTTTTTTAAATTTTTTATTGGGGGTGGGGGGTTGGCAACACGTTTGTCTCGAGAACTTTACAGAGCCAGCAGTTCTTCGCTTTTAACTCGAATAAATATAATTTACGAATACGATCTTTACCCGATCGAATCATAATTAATTAATTATTATCGCGAGTACCTATTGGGTTTAGGCAATTTTATAAATTAAAAAAAACCCAATATAGCGTACAGAAAAGTTTCTTATCAGTAATAACTGTATAACAATAGTATTTTAAGTAGGTCTTATCAAGAAATTAAAATTGGCTATGATTGTATTAAATCGTTTCTTATTCAAACTAATTAATATTATTTACGAGTACAGTGTTACACTTATAACGAACGCGTGCAGGAGGTTTAGTTCAATCGAGACGCCCTATAAACCAAATGAATTGACTGGAACATGTCTGAAATTCATAAAAAATTGCTGATAACCGAATAATATTATATTCGCTTCTCGGTAGCAAAAAAGTGTACCATAACTACCATACGTTGAAAAGCATAATGTCCAATCGGTTGCAATCGTTTGAAAACGAAAGCATCTAATTGTTTCGGACGGACAGGACGGCGTTAAAATAATACGAAAAAATATCATAAAAAAGCATATAATATACTTAGAAACCTGTCAAGCAAATCGTAAATGTATTCGTGCTAAAAATATTATGAAGATTTCTAATTTATACGTATTAAAAGAAGAGCGTATTTTCATTGAATGTCACACACTCGCGTGAAGCGAATATATTTTATAACCTCATGAACCTGATAGTCTAAACTCTAAACGTATGCAGATTGAACGATATCCATTTGGCATCGGTGCAGTATTAAATATTAACCACGCGCGCATACTTAATAAAAAACGAGTACATGATATGCATATCTTAAAATATACTTCTAATATAAAACACTTTTTATTCTCAATCATTGTAATGATAATATTAAAATTCAAAATAATTTTACTTACAGATTTTATTTTGTTTATAGTATGATAAAATTATAGAATAGTTTGACATTTTCTTAAAGTCCAAATATCTCCACTTCAAGAACTTCCTGTATAATTGCTTTTAAACATTATACACCTATTGTAATAATATATTGATGTAATTTCGTCAAAGAAAATAAAAAAAGACAGCATATATAGATGTTCTTACATGACGTACCACAACGTAATCGTAATTTAGTCCAGCTTTGTATTTTTTTATACTCATGAAAACTCAAACATTTTTTAGAAAAAAATTACGCATTTAAAAATAATGTCAAGTCTCGGTGGATGAAATTACTTATATTTAACCGTATAATAATTCGTACAAAATACGAGCACAATACATGCATACATGCATGAATTTCGTACATTCGTGAAATCAATAATAAGATGCGTTGCAACTTTTAACGATAAAACCTTTATCATATAAATTCTAATCATGTCTTTCGAATAAGACTACAACTATTTTATCGTTCCAACGGAAAAAGAATTACTTTTTAATTTCAAACAGTATATAGCTATATTTATACTCCACGATATTATTATTTTTAATCCAATATCCCGTGGACACCGGTAGAATACAAATATTGAACGACTTTGGTTTTTTATTGCACTGTTTTAGGCCAGACCTATTATCACCGAACGTATTTTGTACACTTTTGGTCATTATATACATCGGGTCGAATATGGTTTTCTGCGAGTGGTTATAACGTTGAATGTGGGAGATCAACATTCAACACAATAGTTCATTATAATAGTGTATTTCGGTTTTACGGTTCGGTAATCCAGAGCAGCGATTTTAGTGCTTTTTCTAAACAGTGTATAATTGAATGTTCGTTTTTCTTTTCTTTAATTTTTAAAAATGCGTTTATGTGGTACAGCGATGATAACTAATAGGCTTTTCTCGAAGGATTTGGGTCACCGGAACACCGGCGAACGTTTGGATTTTAACGATGGGAGACGGCGAAAAATGCGAGCATAATTCACAGCAGTGCGAGATAATCTCAGTCAACCGTAGCCGATCGAGGCCTTATTATCTCATTAAAAGTAAAAAGAATAGAAAAAAAAAATCGCCACCAGAAAAACCAACGCTATTATAGAAATTCGATACAGTCTCCGAGACACTTTGTAACGACACTACTGTAGGTAATATGAGTTATATATAGGTTCTTTGTGCGTCATTTATTTCGCGCTGAAAATCACGTTTGGTGGACTTAAAAAAAAAATGTATTCGTCTATTAATTGAAACTAATTGACGTGTCAGGTACACTTTTTAGACGTTGGCGCGTTTTTATATCCGCACATTTTCGCGAGCGTGCAACGCGTAGGCGACGATATGACGTGTATTTTTCAATGCGTACCGCAATCATTTATTGTAGTACAATAGATTTGTACACGAATAATTAATATAAAACGTATGCTCACACGATTGCTCAAATGTACGTCGTATGTATAACAGTCGCCTGTTATTGTTGTTTGTAGCTGTCTGTGCATGCGTCTGAATGGTATAAGAATTACATAATCGAAGCGCACTTCTCGAAACAAACAACAATAATAACATATTGTACACGACTGCGTACGAGTGGTCGTGAATTTGGTCGGCCGAAGGTCAATATTGTAATGTTATATAATATAATGTATGCGAAAGAGTAGACTTCGAACGTTCTAGATCTGGAAAATAATAATATATGCAAACGTGAACGTTGCTAGTTTTATGAATGAGTTTAGGTACCGATACATACGTACAGTTATGTTTCTTAAACAATATCCAAGCTGATGGGGAGCCGCGAAAAACAAATTTCGAAAATAGTTTATTACGAGAGCAATGTGTTTGCATCATGGAATTATGAACAATAGATTGTTACAAGTTACAAGGGAATACTTTTATCAATTATTATTTATAATAAGGTTACTATAATATAGTCCTTATATTACTCAAACCATCATATTATGTCAAACAAAAGTTAAAAAAAAATATATTATCTTTAAATATCCAAATAGTTAGATAGCCTAGGCATTAGGAATATCTTATTTTATATAGAAAAATAAAAATAAAAATACATCATAATTGTAGTATAAGTAAAAAATAAGACCCTAGTCAAAATAACGTCTTATCATTACAAATTAATAATAATTTAAACTTGTTACAGTTTTTGAAAACAACATACACGCTTATGTATAGATATTAAATAATACATAAAATGTGTCTTAAACTTATAGAAAAAGTTAAAAATAAAAACAAAGTTATTTTGATTTTGGTATTTTTTCTTCGTCCACTTGGTCGTGACATTTTTTCAGATTGTTTTCAATTTAAATTTGTCAGTTTAAAAAAACAAAATACTCATGAATTTGACCTTGTTGTTGTTGTTTCTGCTGTTGAAATGGTAGGTACCATAAAACGATAGATTTAATGAAGATTTTACGATATTTTATTGTAGCTATTGTTAAAAATCACAAGAGCTTCCAAATACTATAGGTATGTGATATACGTATTGTAAAACAATAAAATATTGCGAAATATGCGCGTGCGTTATGATTCATTTCCCACCGAAAAGTGTTAATGACATTACTACCATTTTGAATTTTTGATGAAATATCACTGTGACTGTGGCATCCGCTATACGGCCACGTTTAAACACATTATTGTGCGGACATTTACTATCGAGAATTTAACGGTAATCGAGTGATGATCGGAGCTACCGCGCATTGCACAACATCGTAAATATCTTGACACACGCGACGCAAATACATAAAAATGGTGGAAAATAACTATTTAATATGATCAACATGATGAAAATCTGCAATTACCGCGCTGATGACACATCGCTTGTATTTTTTTAGTTATTACCCATCACTCATTGCGTTTGTAAATCATATTTTTCACAAATTTGAACTAGATAACGTATAATTATATTAAAATAATACCGCGTCAAAATACATACAAGTTTTTCGCGATAAACTGGGAAATGGTCAAGTAAAACGGTGACGCGTTGGCGCGAGGATAGAATATAATTTACAGGCGACACTTGCGCGTACGAACTTACGGACGGCTATAGGAAAATGATTAACCGGTCAACGTTTCTCGGTAATCCAAGAATAAGTACAGCGGTTGGCAGATGATTGAGATTTCGGGTTTGGCACGAAAAACATCATCATCATAATAGTCCGCGGCGGTGACAAATAATTTTATTCGTACGGCACGCGTCATCGCGTTATAAAAACACCATTGCGTGTACCGACGTCGGATCAAAATGACAGTGATGTTACGTCGTGTAATCGCGATGCTTGAAATGCGAAAAAACAACGCGTGCCCCGGATATTCGTATGGATATAATAACGACAATCATGTCTGATGCGTTTATAGGCGACGCACCGTTTATTCCATACGGAACACATTTTTCATTAATCAGAACCATTTTCCTCGCGCAAGGTATATATTTACGTACTAAATACGAGTGATGAGATAATTGATTCTGGGGTACGTCGTTTTTGGTGCACTGAACTTGACCGAGATCTAGTACGTCATACTACTCATAATTAAAATTTCAAATCGGCGCACGATGCACCTAATTTATAACGCACAATTAATAATTGTTATCGCATACCGAGTACTTGGATAAAGAATAATGAAATACTTCAACCGTAAACTCATGCACTAACAATTTACTTATTAAGTATATGAAAGCACGAATAGTACCACGAATACCGTAACAAAACTTATATTGTTACAAAATGTAGCTATAAAACTATAGCTCATATAGGTCTTTGAAAAAAATATTTAATACGCCCGGGAACTCGATCCATTAAATAACACCTCTTCTGTCCCTACCTGGGCAGACAAACGCCCAATATACAAATGTCACTACATCAGACACTGTATGATATAAGTTTCACACGTTGAAATCGCGCATGATTTGAGGAAAGTATATCACCTAAACCATTAGGTATATAACCAAACCTACACCATCTGTGAGTTATAACTTGTAAAATTACTTGCACCTACTAGAAACTAGAGTGACATTTTCGTGACCGCATATTACACCTCGTCTTGCGTTCACCGACATGGCCTCGCGGCCAAAATCGTGTTCGCAACTATACAAAATACATTGCGCGTTTGTATTGTTGAATTACATAAATATGTAGTTCATTTTACTTTCCATATGAGAAAAAAAAATCATAAATCTCGACGAGCCCGGCACAACAGTTAACACACGTGTAACGCTTTGAATACATTATACATTTTCAAACTACACGAGAAAATCGATTATTTTGCGCCTCCCAAAAGAAATGTAATATAATGTGTTTGAGCCGGAGAAAAATGGGATATTACAGTATATGTACCAGAAATACGTTTGAGAAGTGTAAGAAGTTGTGGTCACCTAAATATAGTGGAATTTTAACGAAGAGTAGCGTATGTTTAAAAATTAAAACAGAATTTTAAAAAAACGAGTGAGACTAAAAATAAATTTTTAAGTCTTCGCCCGATGACGGCGACGTCCCAAATAATCCTAGTAAGAGTTGTGTTCTCGGAAACAACTGAACTCATCGATTCCAGTGCACTGCGGGTTCTACGTTATGGCAAGGGGGGCACCGCTAAAGTTGCTGTACCCCGGACCCCGCAAGGCCGCAAGTTTTAGGGACGACTGCAGGTACTTCAACATCGTCATGATATTATAATAAAAGCGCATACAGAGACACTCGAACACCATTGTTTGTTCCACGACCATGCCGCCGTCTCGTGTATATTATATTCGAATAATGCGTATATAGCACGGAATAGCTCTCATGAACAGTTCCAATGATACGAAAAAAAAATTAATAATCAAATCGTATGTGTGCATGTGAAACGAATGTTGTAAATACGCTAACCGCACAAAGGCGGGTTACGACCGATAAATAACGCCGCACGGACGTTATCGTAAAGTCTCACGAACGCGGGTTTGATGGAATAAAAAAAAAAAAACTAGTGCGATTGCAGGAAAAAACATTAATAAAAAAAATGAATATTTTTATCATTATCATACAAACAAAGACGTATTGTGGAAAAAAAAATGAAAAAAAAAGCATGAACTGGTCGGCGAAACGGCCATAATTACATGTTATTATTGGAAATTATAGTTTCTTTGCGGGACGCGTGGACGATCGTTTTATGTATCACACGTGCGCACGCCATCGTGAGCTGCATGTGACGACTTTGAGCGCGTTCGACATGATAATATTATTTTAACGTATACGCTGTCTGGTATATACCATTACCTGTACAGGTACGACGACAGTATAGGTTCGAAGTCGTGTGCTATTCGCTTATCGGCCGCGAAAAACGGACGTTATAAAATACGACGATGACGCGCGGTAACAATGCGACAAGAACATCGCGCGACTTCGGGCACTTGACCTGTGACGGTCGGCGCACGTGGGTGTGTTGGCGGGGCGCAGGGGCGGATGTGTATCGCGAGAGAGAGCAACAAGTGCGCGCCGCCAGAGGAGAGTGTATAATGTATATTATAATTTATTGTGATTAATATAACGTCCCGGAGGACAAGAGCCAACAGGGTATTGCAGTTAAATACGATTAATAAGTACAATTTTGAAATATTAAGTAAGTACAAATAATAGTGCATATAATATAAGATCAGAAAAAGAGAAAAAAGTATCAAATATATTACAATTCATTCGATTATTATAGTTTCAATTTTCGAGTATAATGAACATGTCATAGGCTATCAAAATAGAAGTCATAACTGACTACACGAGGATATCATTCAGTGGTGTAACACAAACATTTGCCTCCATCTAGCAAAAATAAAAAAAATTGACTCCCAAAATATATCTCAGAACATAAGCTGGACGTAAGACAATCAACTTCTTTCATTAATTTTAAATTTAAATACATTAAACTGTCACGAATACATTAAACTGTCAAGAGTACATTTTTTAAATTTATTATTTAAAGTTACTTAATGCTACCATATAGATAAAGTATATTTATTCTATGATACGTACATTTCTCTGATATTTATGCATTTTTCTCGGTACACTTTTCAACCAACGTATTTAAATTTAAACTGCATATCCTCTCGTTCCCAACACCCATTACTCGGTTTGATAAACGAGCTTGTTCCATAGTAATTCTTATATAATTTTTTATTTAATAATTTTAATTTGGATAACAGACGTTCTGCTGTAGCTGAAGTCACTGATATATGGTAAGAAATTATTTTAAAACTGGCTACTTCCCGAGTGTTTCCCGAAGAATCATTAATAGATTTTGAACGATCAATAATTCAGCTAATTCTTTGATACTTGACATTTTTTTTATATTTTGAAATAACACTGTTGTCTCTTTCCACTTTTGAATGAAAGAATAGTCTGTACCAATGACAAAGACAAATCATTTTAATACTGTTCGAGTACATTTTTTGCAAAATGAGCATTTGAATATTGTACGAAATTGTTGGGAATTATAAATTTAAACCTAATACAATATTTTTTATGTCCGTAAAACGTGTGCGAAGTTGAGAAATTACTATGTACAGTATTATAAACTTGTGTAAAATACACTGATTTCGAAGTTTCAATATTTACTTTATGGAGTATTACACTGATATCGTTCTGTATTAATAGTACTTAGGCTCTAATTTTGACGATGCAAGTCAATCTTAAATTAGCTCGGTTTCCAACAAAATTGGACATTCTATTATTCTTATACCTTAATATCTTACGCTATTCGTCGTCGAGACTATTGCACATAGGTATATGGACTCTGCAATAACACAATCGCCGCGCCACGCCGTGCAGTAATTATTGTTTTACAACCGTGGTCGTGGTAGTGCACATACAATAATAATAACGATAATAATAATATTAATATGTAATAATGTAATATCATATCGTGACCACCGATGTGGCGAAAAAGCGCCGTTCAGCCGTCTATTGTTTGAAAAAACGCTGGTATTGTTTCTAAGAAAAATATATTATAAACGGTGCCGGAATGCGCGTAAAAAAAACAAAAAAAAAACATGTGTACTCAAGATAACACGACGACTGCCGTTACAGCAGTATATACCGCCACAGTAAAGCAGCAGCAGCAACCGCTGATTGTTGCTGTTTACAAACAAAGTTCCTCACAATATACATGACGTCACGTGTCACCGCGGTCCGAGGACCCGTTGTTTCTCGGTTTTTTCGCCGTACGATCGTATAAATCGAATCCTGCAGTAGAACATTTGACAACTCGACGACTCGTGCAGCGTTGCGGACGAATAATATATTAACTGTAGACGATACGTCTTTGTCTCCGACGAGTATGAAATAGAATTTTTACGGTTGGTCAAGGACGCTCTTAACGACACTCTTAACGCCTAGGAAATGAAAAAATCGAAAACGTACCGACTTTTACCGATTATAAAATGTTAAGACCCACATGGCCTTTATTTCGTTCCTTATTTGACGTTAAAATATAGTGTACATTTTATATACGTATAACAGCATGCGTGTGGGGGCGGACCACCATGGAGGTACTTACGATAGTAAACAAAAAATTAATATTTTACATTATTACTCGTTTATTAGCGTGAACTTTTTAAAAATACGTATTAATTCTTTCTATTGTTCATATTTGGATCGTGGATATCGGAATATAGGGTGGGTATAGTTTATAGAAAATGTATCCATACCTGTGCTATAACTGAACCCTACGCCACTGCAGATGGTAGGTCGTAGGCGTCGCGATTTGCTATAATTTATGGCATACAGGTGTCGACGGTATTATTGTCATCAGCCTCCTATTATTGTCTCACGGTATACGAACGACGACAAAGTTTCGGCCGATCTCGTATCGGACATAACTCTGGGCAAACGGAAACGTCGAAATAGATACAATAATAGTATTACATTTATATTACCGGACCGTATATTATAAATTTATTACGATACGCAGTTAGTGACGTTCTTAAAGCGCGACAACGCAGAGGCGTATTTATGGGGACAACCTAGGGGTCCGCGATCCCCCCCCCTCAGGATATAAGCATCAAGTCTTGTTAAAAACTAACAGTGTTTGTACTCGACCACTGCAGATTACTTTAAGTATTCACCTATTACATCGGTTGATGTTGAACGTTCCTTTTCGACTTAAAGTCAATGTTGACTGATAATAGCTGGAACTTTGAAAATTTAGCAAAACACTTAATCATATAGTGTAACTCAGGTAAAATTAATAAAATATTATTTAATTAATAAATAATAATTACTTGCATTTTATTCTTATTTACTCAGATAATTTTGAAATGTTGCGTACAAACGATGTCATCATTCAAGGTATCAAGTTGATCAGTACATATAAGTTTTTTCAAACTGTTAACGGAGATTTTAGTTTTTTTTATAAATGTATAAATTAAAAAAGTCATATGATAAATTTATTAAGATTTTGATTTGTATTTATTTTTTTTTTGTTGCTATTTTTTATGTTTTTAGGGCATATTTATAGAGCATACTTTACGGTTTTTGGTGCTATAAAATCGGAACCCGGAATTAATAAATAACAATCTAATTCTAATGTCGTGTCGTCGCGGTTCGCGCGTTTACCGTCGCACCTCGCGCCCGTCGCAGAACGACACTAACAGCTATATCGCCCAAACACAATACGTTATAACAGTATAATTTCTCGTCGAGATACGACGCGCGCGGTTTCACTTTTTTTCTCGCTTTCCGTCGGACGCAACAATCGGTGCGATCGACGAACGGCGATTTGATGAGCTGCCATGAGGATACCGCGAACCCGGGACCCACGGGCCTTCGGACTTGACCCCTGCGAGCGATGAGCGCGTGTGATTTGCATAAGGCGCGTTCTCATGAGTCAAGTTTAGTTGAACGATTATAGTTGATCAACAAAAATTGAATACAAGTTGAATCAGTTTTTGTTCCCACATTGATTGCATCAGAACGTGTTTCAATTTTATTTTCAACTCAGTTTGACGCGTAGTCGACGCCACTGTCGAGCTCATTTCATCACATATATCAATACAGTTGAAAATGGCGTCGAAATCAGTTGTATGTGAAATTGTAAATACAATAAGTATTCGAGTAAAAGAAGAATTAAAAACGATTTTAATTAGTATGTATTAAAAAACATCGTTTTCAGGTGAGACAATGGATATTAAGAAGAAATCAATTGGGAGCATCATACACTTTACCTAAAGAACTAGCATTAGAAGATAAAGAAGGGTATAAAAATCATTTGAGAATGTCTGAAGAAAAATTTAACGAAGTGTTGTTCAGAGTTCAGGATCGTATGAAAAAAACAGATATAGTGACTGTGAACACGAACAACTCATTACTTGAACGATAAAGTTTGACTGGGTCAAACTTTTTTTGATCAACTAATTAGTTGTTCAAGCTTATTGAAACAAATGTTCTCACTACAGATTTCATTCGATTTTTGTTGATCAACTATAATCGGTCAACTAGACTTGACCCATGGTAACGCGCCTGTACAACCGTGTACAGGTAATAACATACGCGAACAAATGCGCACGCGTACACTGCAATATATCCCGTATACAATATATGTGCACGAATCGTAGATGATAAACGGTGGCGGCCCGGCGGCGGTGTTTTGCGAAAAAGTTTCTAATGCCCGCTCAAGGTTGACACGGCGATGTATAATTTTTGTCCGCGTTTCAAGGTCCGCGCGTTCGGTTAATCCGTGCGAAACGCAGTCGTCAATACGTGTACACTCCTGATAGCATCGTACGCAGTAATAATAATAGTAATGTACGAATAATACACGATATCAGTGACTTCAGCTACAGCAGAACGTCTGTTATCCAAATTAAAATGATTAAATAAAAAATTATATAAGAATTACTATGGAACAAGCTCGTTTATCAAACCGAGTAATGGGTGTTGGGAACGAGAGGATATGCAGTTTAGATTTAAATACGTTGGTTGAAAAGTGTACCGAGAAAAATGCATAAATATCAGAGAAATGTACGTATCATAGAAGATATCTTTGTGTTATATCTTAGTGGTCTTTTCTTTATGAATTGTTCTGTTGTAGTCAATTCTATAGAGAAGCTAAGTATGTTATGGTCACTAGATGTAATGTTTTCTATTACTTCCCAGTTACTTGCTGTTGGGGCGTTTTGACTTGTTAGAGTTACATCTATCCAAGTTTTGCCTCTAGGTCCTAGGTATGTAGGTCTGTGTGGAATTAGGTTGACTAGTTTTAGGTTTTCCTTTTCTAGGAAATCTTCTACTAGTACACCTCTGTGGTCTGTTATTTTGCTTCCCCATGTTTTTGAAAATGCATTGACATATGCTCCGATTATGATTTCCGTATCTGTTATTTTTTCTATAATGTTTGTTAGTTCTGTTGTGAACCTTGCTGTGGGATGTCTGAATTGAAAGTAAGCTGATATAAATGTTATATATATTCCTTTGAATCCGATGTTTGGTATGGCAAAATGTGGTGTCATCAGATGTTGGAGTACTACTACTTCTAGGTTGGGATTGAGTACGACTATTGCTGTCCATGTCGTAATACTTTCTCTTCCGCTTATATGTTTACCTTTGTAGGATATCACTCGATATGGCATTATTTCTAGGCCTACAAGTTTGTGATATCTGATATACGGTTCTTGTATTAGAATAATGTCTATATTATTTGTTTGACTGTATTGCAGAAGTTCATCATTGACTGTTTTGCTTCTGGCTGTGTTGATTTGTATTATTTTTAGTTCGTTAGACATCATTAGGTGTTATACCGTAATCTGTCCTCAAACATCTTTTCACCATTGCCTTTGTCCTTGCTTCGCAATCCTGATGGTTACTCGGAGCTCTTTTACCACAGTTTGTGCATTTAGGTACTTTGTCGCAGTTTTTATGGTCATGATCCTTGTCTTCTGATGAACAGTTCATGCATACTTGTATATTTGTCGGACAGTGCTTGGCTATATGTACATATTTCTGACATATATAGCATCTGGTAGCTTGGTCGTATGGCTGTGTTCTGCATCTGCACATTCCTATGTATATTATCTTGTTGACAAGTATATTATATTATAGGCTTTTGGGTGCAGTTCTATTAGCCATGAAACTTTCTTGGATTCAGGGTGTTCTCTCGGTGTTCTTTTAGTAAGAAGATTGATGTCAGATGCTTTGAATTCTTTTAATTCTTCATTCTGAGATAAAAGTAAATCGGTTATCTCTTTTGCTGTTAAGTGATAATCCAAGTTAAAGATTAGCAGTTTTGGTTTTAAAGTACTTTCTTGCATAACCTTGTGATTTTTTATCTTTAGTATTGCTTCTCTTGTTGTAGTATCTATTGGTTTTAAATATATATCACCATTTTTTAACGTTGTGTTTGTCATTTTTGGTTTTTTGTTTTTCTTTAATATTTCGGTCCAGAGTTCTGTCTTTAGTTCGATGGAATCCTTTCCTTCCACTTTTTTGACTATATACCCTGTCTCTAATACTGTTTCCTTTGCTTTGTTAACTCTTTCCTTTGTTTTGTTTCTGTTTTTCAGTTTTTTGGTAGATATTGGTCTATTTTCATTTGTTACCATTTGATTACCATTTTGTTGCTCTGAATTTGATTTATTAATTTTCGGTTGTTCAGAGTTTTTCGGTTTTTTCTGTTTGGGTAGAAATGTCTCAAGATGGGTTAATGCATTTCTCCATTGGTATGATTCTTCAAGTTTTCCTTTCAATTTGTGATTTGTAGTTTGTTGTTTAAAGTCTAATTCATTTATCCTTTTTGTGATGTCTTCAATGCCTTTTCTTTTATTTGTTTTGTTGGAGAGAGGAGGTTCGTAAAACCTTTCTTAACACTACCTATCAAGTCTGACATTGCTCATAATGACTTAAAATACTTAAACTTAAATAATTTGAGTTGGTTGCTATGGCAACCGGAAAAATAAGTTTGTTGATTTTTTTAAAATTTTCGTTTTCGGATTTCGGAAATTTGTCTTTGTGGGCCTATATCTTAGGCGTTGAGTGTGCTAGGAGGTCGAGAGTGGTGTCTTTAGATGGGGGTTGACCTTGTCTTTGCTCTCGTAAAGTTTCAAAATTTGGCCTGGTTGCTAAGCAACCGAAGAAAAGTTTATTGATTTTATAAAAATTTCGAATGAGATTTTCTAAAATTTGACTTTCGAGGCCGATATCTTGGGCGTTGGGTGGGTTAGAGATTCGATTTTGGTGTCGTTAGACGGGGGTTGTTTGTATCTTCGATCTGGTGAAGTTTCAGATGTTTATGAAGATTTTTGTGGGAGTTATGGGGTCGAACGTAGTTTCGGTGGTGAGCTTTGTGGTGCTACCAGTGTCCGAATGTTCGAGCGTTAGCTCGGGGGAGGTTCTCTACACTTATTGTATGTGTTTGGTGACTGATTGGAGAGGGTTGGAGGGCTTAAATATCTTATTTTACCGTCCTACCTTATCTTCAAGTCGGTCGATATTTTTTTCTTCAGAGTTCAACTTTCCTCGGTCCGATTTTCTTCGGGTCTTCGTGCAATCTGTAGAGCTTCAAAAGTTCTATCTGATGGCACTTAGAACGCAAAAAATTTTCGACTGGAACCGTGGGTTTTCTTGATTTTCTGAGGAGCTCCGAAAATGCGACTTTCCGTAGCAACCGCAAAAATAAAAGTAGATCTAATTTAAGTAACCTCTATAGTCTATACTGAACTATGAACTCGTAATTTTTTGCATTTCGACTAACTGGTAAAACTAGCGTGTCATCATCGGTGAAACTATAATAATAGACAGAACAATTTTTTTTTTCTTCGATGTTCGATTACCTACTCGATTATCTCGTTTTGTCACCATTACTATTATATAGTCGGAACAAAATTGTCGAACCTTTTTTTGAAGACAGGAAGTCGAAAGCGAATAGTTGTTTTTTCTTGATTCCACGAATACTGCAATTTCTCAAAACATATATTATTACGTGACACAATAATATAAACAACAAAACATGAATGTACAATTTATATACTTATACCGCCGTTTGTTACATCGTGTATTTGATAAATATTTAATTGGCTTTCTTTTGTCGCACCAGCTGTCCAGCTTTACGAGTTTCTTTAACGTAGATCAATGCGTACTGCAAGTGCAGTGTAGTCAACATTCACCCTTACGACCCTTGCGCCGTCATCCATCGACGTACCCGCAACGGATGCAACCAGTACTATATTAGGTACTTCGTCGCGAATTCGTCTTGAAAAGCTTTCGCTTTGACCTCGATGACCTTATTGACACGAATAAGACAAACCACTCCTCTATTTGCGTGTACGAGTACAACCAATACATCAACATGCAGACGAAAAAAAAAATATGCATCGTATTTTGTGTTGATCTCACCTTTGCTAACCTTATCCTTACGTCTGAAAACATAAATAGAGCTTCTAAACGGGTGTGATTGCGATAATTTATAATACGAGTATGTATAATGTACAATAAAGTACATATGATAATCTTATGATCGCCGAGCAAGTGTTTTAAAAGTTGAAATAGTTTTGGAATTATCTTCTAGAAAAATATGACGCTCTTAAAACTGTAAACATATTATAATATTTAGTTTTAAACAACGTGTTCTTAACCACTTTTACCTAGAACTAATGTGTGCACATTAAATTATTAACATTTTTGACCTAAATGATAACCTTTATTTTTAATTCTCGATGGAAATATTCTGTGGTCATTTAGTAGAAGTATTTTATGCACAATCTAATTATTGAACTATGTTTAAGTGTGTAGGAACACACCGATTTGCCATGTATAAAATATAATTACGAAGCATAACTAATAATAACAATAAAAGCACCAGAAGAATAATTGTAGGTCTTAGATAGTAAACGCGGTTATATAGTTTTTCGTTACAGGACTTACACATCACAATGTCTGTATGAATATTTTACTTTTTAAAATTAAATGACATTATAGAGTTTACCGTTTATGTAGTTGAAAGTTAATACAGCCTATACAGGCTTTGGGTATTATAATTTATAGGTGCCTCGTGCCTAATATTGAGTTAATAATAAGTAATAGTTTTAAAATATAAAGGACAGAGGTTAAACAAAACTAATAATACACCGCAGAAACCTGCAGGTGTTGTCCATCGTCATCGTTAGGCTCATCGAAAGAACATTGATGGTTGGAAAAAACACGGGGTTGGGAAGTTGAAAAATATTTGAAATCTTTCGTTTGACGGTCGTGCTGGTCATATTATTATTTGCTTATGAATTTGAAAGCAAAGATAAATCATCACATTCACTTGGCAAATAGTCGAATGATCACTCTTCCAATGTATATATATATATATATATATAATATACTATACCTCACACACGAGTGTATAATTATTTTCTCGAGACGTTTTGATTCATACGAAAGGATGTAATTGTATGAACCTTGACCTCGTCTCATAATTTGTTTGCACTAGTGATGTAACGATGATGGACAAACACATATTATTATTATTATAATCGAACGTCGTATTATTATTTTTATCCCGTCATCAAACCGTTATGAGGAAAAAAAATTAAAAACAACGCGTCGTCGGTCGTCCGCGAGCCAATCCAATCACCAACACCCGACGGGTATTAGGTTTTTCTTTGTTATTATAATATATTATAACGTACACGTATACGCGCCCACGAAACTATATATATGTAAATTACCGTCCGTTTTAATTACTATTATGGTAATATTGATAACACGTGTCTATGACGAATAATTTTTGATTGTAAACGTTACGAGTGTGTGTGTGTGTGTGTGTACTTATGGTAACATATTAATATGGTATATAACCAATACGTTTCTATATTGTTCCTGGCTTCACACGGTTATATATAGCAAGCGCGACACATTACCGAACGACTAATAAGTGTTCGTTGTTTTTTTTTTTTTTTTAAGCTTTTCTTATTACACACAATAACGGTTAAACCCGATTAGGCGTACACTAAAAAACTGTATCGTACGTAAAGCTATTTACTATGTAGAATAATACATTCTAATGAAATTCAAATCCCAACGTTATTAAACCGCATTAAGACCATGCGTATAAAAATAAACAAATTACTACAACCGTTACACTATAATAATATACTAAACGCATAGAAGCTGTAATTTACGATTTATTTGTCGACACGAAAATTATATGGTTCATGGGTGTTGCGAGGATTATAAGAAATAGGTACATATAGATTGTCTTACATAAAAACGTTAAAATATGGCTGAAAAGAGCCCGCCGTGACTTATGAGTTACGAGTTATATGATTATAGTACTGTTTAAAATGGATTAAAAAAATGCATTTTTTATGTTTTAATGTAATTGTAAATTGTACGTGGCTAAATATTTAAACGATATGTAATATGTATAACATTTCAAATTTTTATCATGGCTTGAATACAGAAAAAAAGTTATAAACAAATTCACTCTTCATGTCCAAACTTATGTATAGAAGTTAGGTAACGTAAAAAATGTACATAGGGTTATGTGTCATAAACATTTCAAATTTTGAAAATCAACTATAAATAATGTACTATATATAATTTAAATGAAGTTAATGGTAATACGAATACAACGCGAAACTAGTTTTGTTTTTGTGAGTTTCTATATTAATGGTATCATTAATTTTTTTCATGGGTTAGATAGTTCTAAACTGTACTGAAATATAATGTTCAGTAAAATTCTTAAAAAATGTATAAATTTCTTTTTTCATGATCATATATATTTGTTACATAATTAATTGTACATTCATGTTCTATAATTGTAGAAATAAATTGTAAAACTACAAAATTTCAATAAAATATAAGTAAAATTAAGGTAAATTGTACTTTTCTAATCTTTTATTGGAGTAAAAGCAGCTTCACGTACTGCCCAATACTTGTCACAAGTATTCACATGAATAACTTGTGTAACAAATAATAGGTAAGTACCATTATAGTACGCCGGTAAATCACGTAGGTTTATATAGATACACAAACTATAACTATATATTACAATATTAAATACCTAAATGTATGTTAGATACCATTGACTAAAACTTATAACAAACAAGTAGGTGTAAAGCCAATTGCTTTTTTTTAAATAGCTTAAAATTTGCATTATTAATTAACTAATAGCTCCATTATTGTAAATATCGTAAATATTCAATATGAGCGTACCGCGAGTGAATTCTTTGCAAAATGTATATAATATCATTATACCTAGTTATTCGCTGACTCTCTGTCTCTGCAGCGCACAACTCATTATCCGAAACAATATTCTATTATTCCGGTCCGCTTTGGATTATTAAGGTTTTTTCTCTTCACATCGCGCGGTCTGTAAGACTAGGTAGTCGTTGGTACATGCGCGATGCGCTATTACAGCAGGTTGTTGACATTTTGTGGAAAACCGCACGAAGAAACCGAGCATGCGCCTAGAAGTAATACAGCGTACATGTATATTATAATTACGTGGTACAACCGTTTAAAACTTTCAAAGCACATATATGGTACACATGTACATACATATTATACATTAACATTGTATATACATGTACGTACAATATTATCCTCGCACGGAATGTTTGAGCGTTTTCACGCGTATATAAGAGATTACGTGGTCCCGCGTTAAAGATCATGATGACTTCGTTAAGAGTCGAGTGTTGCTCGTTATACGTGCGTATACGACATTGTCTCGCGAGCACCGGCGAAGAGTATATGGTGCTGAAGAACTCGCAACGCGGCAATAGAACCGTGTGTATACCAGTGGTCACCAAATGGCGGCCCGCGAACACACATTTATCCGGCACGCAGACGAGGGAAACAAAAGTAAAAACCGATAATAAAATACGAATAAACTTCGATAGCAAACTTACTTGCTATTTTTTCCCACTAATTTTACCCTGACTCTCTATTTATATTATAATATTGCTGTTAATTTGTATTTATATTTTATTTTTTTTCAATTTATTATTTTTTATCTGAGTTATACTTTTGCTTCATTACATAATATGTTAAAAATATTTGTTTGGCTATTTTGACGGCCCCCGAAAATTTTCAAAATTCCCGATTCGGCCGTCCAAAAATATTAATTGGTGACCCCTGGTGTATACGAATGTCGTATAAATGACTTAGGACGGGAGACACGGCTTGCGCGCGATTAGTTCGCGTGCGTCCGTCGTGTACCGCGCGCACAATACGATCTCGGGACGAAAACGAAAAATGAAAAGCGCCGAACGCGACTTTCACGACTCGTGCACGTTGCGCGCGGATAATGATCGTCGTTTTTATTCATTTGTTGTACTACTCATTATTTCTGTACACTTTTCGCGCCGAGTGTAACGTTATAAACGTACGGTGCGCGTACATACAGGCGGTAACCTTCTGGCAGTGGCGAATCCAGGATTTAATTTGGGGGGGGCATGGTCCAAAATGCAGTGATCATTTTGAGGAGTTATTTCCTTATTCACAGTGATAATACTTGTACAATTAAAACTTTGGTTATAGTTTTTATGTTGTTTTTAAAAACCTTTGAGCCATGTATATCATTTGGATCAATAGTAATCTCCCTTCTCAAATCCACTTTTATTTTTATAATAGTGATCAGGCAGCCAACTTCAATTATTTCAGTAATTAATAAATACAAACAAATAGACAATAATCCCTCGGTCCCCCCCCCCTTAAATCCACCGCTGCTGCTTCCGGTAACCTTTAAAGTCTGCACGTGTATACAGATACAACACGTTGCCGCGGTGCGCCTAATGCGTGCGCGGCTGCGGCGGTGATACTCGCATTATTTTTAAGAAGTTCTCACGGAAACCCGAGGAAGTGAATAATCGAGACGGCTGCGTCTCCCGACGACGGACCGTATCGGGCGGTGTACAATATTACATTACGAACTATTCGCCCGGCCGCGTTTGCAATAATAATATCATGTGTACACCGCGCTAGCGGCGCAGACATTACGCGTGTTTTATGCACTCGAAAGAATAAATACGATCAATCGTATTTACACCCCGTAGGTATGTATAGCACAGGGGCGGCCAACTTTAATAGACTTAAGATCGACTTCTTAGTTTGCTCAGGCTATCGCGATCGACAAAAAAAAAGGTAGTCAATAAACAAAAATGTAAATGCGTGGCCAGACTATTTCAAGTAGAGATCGACTAAGAAAACATTTTTCTTAAGACGGTCAACTTGAGCAGAGAACGCCGACCAGAGTGTCAATGATGAACAATGATAACAATCATTTGAAAGTCTAAACCACCAGAGGCAATCAGTGTATCCGCATGTACAAATTCTAATAAGATGCCAAGGATCGACTTTTAAATCATACGCGATCGACCGTTAGGCCACTCCTGATATATAAGTATTAATAACGTGGATACATAAGACAACATAAGATACACAAATTTACGAAAAAACAAAAAAAAAAACCTTTTGCTTGTTTTCTGAAAAATTTAAAACTTCAAGAAAATCCGAATGGGTGTCGCGATCGACTCAAACGCATGTCGCGATCGACCAGTCGATCGCGATCGACCTGTTGGCCACCCCTGGTATAGCATATACCAGGGGAGGCCGAATTGAGGCTCGCGAACTCTCGTCGTAGAGTCATGAGGCTCGCGTCTTATCGCAATACGTACGGAACATTAAGCTCTTTAAAAAAATATAGTATTTTTGAGATGGAATATAATTAGTAGTCATTTTATAAATGATAACGTATTCTTCATTTATTAATCCTATTATAATCATATTGAAACCGTTTACTGCTTCCATATAAAATAAAATTTGTACGCGTTATAATGTATGTGTTATTACAAAACTAAAATGCCATCATTTGCTATGTAAATATACTTCGCGTTATTACATACATAATATGATAATTGATAATATTCAAAACTGCTGTATCCGTTAAAATAGATTTCAATATTGGGCATCCATTTTCAATAACATCAACTACAAGAGGATTTTCTAAAAAAAGGCCCGTTTGCGTGATTCTAAGCCTTTAAATCTACCCAATTCAAATTCGACTCTGGGCTCATACATATTTTTCTTTATAGCGTGCCGCTCACGACCCTCTCATCACCGGCCACCTCTGGCGTACACGATCGGAAACCGTAAGAATATTTGCCGGCGAAATTCGAAATGTCAACGGCCGGCCCCACCATGTGCACCTGCAATTTAACCGGGTTACGAGCTGCGGACGATGCGGGGCGAGGTCTTTGCACTTTTTTTTCCCATTATTATTGTTTTACTTAAATCATTGTTAATTGACTTTCACCGAGCGGACAATGCGCGCCGTTGTCGTGTGCCCCCGGTGCGTACCGATTTCGGCTTACAGATGGCGCTGCCGACCGGTTCGAACGGCGGCGGCGGCTGTGGCGTAGGGATACGCGTGCCCGAGACCGCGACTGTTCGTTGCGCACGGCGCGCAGTTTGAATCCGTAACCGGCAAGCGCACTCGTCCTCCGAAACGTCTTCCTCCTCGTACGACCACGTCTCGTGCGATAATAAACATATAATATTATTATACTGTGCGCCGGTACCGACCGTTGTTTTTATCGCGTTAAACGTTTTCGCGCGAGTTTTTATTTTTTTTTTCGCCCCGACTCCCGCTCGGGAAATAAAATCGAAAACGAACCGTTTGAAATTCGTATAAACGTGTATGGTTTTGTAGTTTGTTATTTTTTTCCTCCGAGCTTCGTGATCATCTTGACGAGTTGCTTATTGTGCACATTTGATTCGCTAATCAGGTAAGACCTATTTTACGTTAGATTTTGACGAAGATTTTTATCGTTTTTTTTTTTAGCGAAATATTATCTCTGACGCGTTAGGTGTACTCGTAAATGTGTAATACTCGTAGACCGTAGTATATTTGTTACAAAGCGTGTGTATAATGTATACTCATTATTGTCTTTATTACGCGTTGTTCTGCGAGATAATAAAACGAAGAAATAGATATTCCCATTAACCGGAGACCAAGATTAACCGTGATTAACATCGTTTAAGATAACAGGAAAATCAATATTTTTTTTCTCGAAACTAGTAATGCGTCAGAATAAATTATAAACCTTATTTTTCCCCGAACTATTTAATTTCTCAAAAAATATCATGACTTCTAATAATATAATATGTTAAACCATATAATGATATGAAGCTTTTGAATATTTAATACTACGAAATTAGATTGTAAATATGGTTTTTTTTGTTTTTAAAGAGCATACAACTTGCTTCGAGTTATAAAACATAGATATCATTACATAGGTAACTGTTTTCTGTGTAAAAATGTTTTTTAGGGTTACTAGGATTCGAAACTTAATAAGTTGTGCCAAAATACTTTTTATTGGTGCGTATAGTGGTTATAGAAATCTATATACACGCAGCTATATAAATTAATGACGTCATTATTGTAAATTAAAATACCTTATGACCGCCTGCAAAACATTTAATTTAGTTGAGTTTTTATAAATTATCGTATAATTTGCTATTCAATTTGTTTACTATTAATTGATGTACATCGTATGTATGTGAAAATATTTGTTAGTTGTTGTTAGCTCCGAATTATTTTTCCTGAAAATAATTTATTAATCTAGATAACTTTACCATTGATTAAGTATACTAAATAAATGCTATTATATTTTACATTTTTAATTTCAATTTTTTTTATATTAAATTATTTTTTGTTTGTAACAAAATATTATCTAATAACGAAAAAATATTTAAACTAATAAGTATAACTAATTAATGAAAAACTATCCTAAATCTACGAAATATCTGTAATCTACAAGACTACGACTAGCAAATTTTAGTATGTATACGTAATGCGCACCCATACAGTTCTTAGTCATGTATAATTTTAGTTAGCATAGGAATAATATTAACGGATTTATTTTGAAAAATACTTTTTCTCTTGAATATCTTTTAAATTAATCTTCTCAAATGTCTATATGGTATACCCTAACTTAAATATATATGATGAATACAAAAAAACCGGTTTTTGATAGGTATTCTATGACCCATTCATTATTAAGAAGTATACGAAGTACGGCTGTTATTCATTAGGTATTATTTTATCGTGAACGATAATTTAAGAATATTTTTTTCCTTGTTATGTTTTTTTTCTATAGCGATTACTTATTATTTACCAAAATGCCGAATCTCTACTACCTAAAATACTCACATTTTGGTTTCTAGTGTTTCTACTTTCAATTTCAATAAGTCTTACAAAATAATCTCATGTAATCTTAAGATAGATACTTCAAAACATGTTTATTGCAATGTATTTGAAAGCTTAAGATAGGTACTACAAGCTATTCTTTTTGTGAGATAACTTGTTTAGTTAAATTTGTTCTGCCTGATAGCAGCTTAGGTCCGTAGTTGAATATCTATTAGGTCAAATGGGATAATTTAAATGTTAAAACTACTTGAGTATAAAGTAAATTGGGTAAGTATCATAAAAATATTTCTGTCTAGAATTTATAATTTTAGTGTACACAAATATCATAAATCTTATCAAAACTATCTTGTTATTACTGATTAGTAATAAGTAATAACTAATAAGTTTAATATATTATGTTAAAATATGATTGACCTAGAAGCATAAAATACTTGTGATTGCTATTCGGGGATAGAGTGGACCACAAGTTAAAAATATAATGACTCTGTGCGATTGGCAAGGCCAGGGAAACTCGTTTAGAACTGTATTTAATTTTAAAAAAATGTTTATTAA
Source organism: Periphyllus acericola (assembly GCA_949715065.1). Taxonomy (NCBI): domain Eukaryota; kingdom Metazoa; phylum Arthropoda; class Insecta; order Hemiptera; family Aphididae; genus Periphyllus; species Periphyllus acericola. Next base: position 48,084,569 of record OX454265.1, read on the forward strand.
AGTAATATTGATTTATAGAAAAAATTGTTGTTAACAATGCGTCAACAATGTTCAAGAAAAACGTGTTGCGAGTAACACTTTGTATTTGAAAAACAAAACACGCACCATTTAATTTCATGTAATTTATACGTTAAAGGAGTGTAGTTGTTGAATACCTATTTGGGTATTATTGTATTAATGCAGACGCGCGTGCAGAGATATGTAATGAATGTCAAGGATGCGATTTTATGCGAGTTTGAGGAAGACCACGCAAAAACAAACGATGCACATTTTATTTCTCTGCGTGGTAAAAAGTACAATTAAAATATGTACGCAGCACTCCGTACACATGCGGTCCCTCTGAGCACCGGCGCGGCGTGACTCACGCGCCGCCGTACGTTTTTGTCGCCATGGGGCTATACGGAGGAAACAACAAACGCGGCGGTGTAACCTTCGTATTGAATATTATCATATTGTGTATACAATTTATCGGTATAATAACAGCCTAGAAATACGACGTACTCGAACATGATTCATATTATCACTTTCCGCGTATTAATTAATCACAATGCATCTATATACTGGCGTGGACTGGTGAAAATGTGCCGAAATGTATGGCGAATTATTATATTTACACACGTATATTATTATAGCGTATAGACAATAGACACCTCGAGAACGCGACAACAAAAAGAAAAAAACTGTAAACTATCATTCGACCCAAATAGCAAATGCACAGGAATGTGTTATTCTCATACTATAAAGGTTTTCCGGGCAAAAAGGAAGTTTGATGATGATAACATTTTCTTATGCAAATACTGCTGCACTCCAAGAATATCTACGAGTATATCTACTACTACTACTCGTCTTATTTCTTCTGTCGTTGTCGATAACTTACTTTCTATCGCTGAGCATGTGCATTCGCTCATTAAGATGTAGTTGACACATTACAATAAACGTTCGGGATTTCCGAACTATTGAATAGACAATCCGATCGCAACTAATTTTTTCGCAAGCGATATTGAACAATTATTACATAATTTTGTAAGAAACTATAGACTGTCAAATTGTCGATTGTAAAAAAAAATCTACAACTGTCAATTTTGACGGAAAATCCCTCTGTAAAATATTCCCCATTAACATTTCCACTGATTTCGACCACTCTCCAATTACCGGTTTCCGCTGTACTGTAAGTTTGTCGTCAATGTGGTTACTTGAACGTACATATTATTATATTGTAGAAACGTGGCATGACCACCGAGATCCCTTTACAGTGCACTTACATTCCACCGAGCTGATAACCAGTCTTCCTGCATGTCTTCGCATTCCCCAGCACCACCCGTAGCTCCATGGCCACCCTCCGACCACTCGACATTCTTTGATTACCAGATATTATATTCAGAGAGGTGTAGTAGTGGTATTTCGTTTAGATATATGGCGACAGAGCACGGTCTACGTCTACTCTTATCGTATTTCTATACAGCGACAACATATTTTACCAATACAATGCAACATGCATGTGTTAAAAATAATGAACAACTATCACTGTATAAGCATAACGCATTACAAATTATAATGGATAAAAAAAACGTTTTATTCGAAAATATTTTTCAAACTTGTTCAACGCTCCTAAATTTTAATATCACCTCATATCTTTTAGACACTTATATTCTTAAATATTAGGTATTTTAGATATTTCTACGCAAATCTTTAACTTTTTGAACCATTCTTCATAAATCTAACGTCCGTTTATGTTTGATTCCAATATTAATTGTATACATGTATGAACGAAAGACTTAACAAGTTTGAAATTATATTTATTGTATTTTTTAAGTATAGATGTTTATGTAATTCGATAATAATTGAATCGTTGTAATAAAGTAATCTTAATAAAATTTGTACTAACAAACATGTTCTATTTTCTATTGTTTATTCAATATTGTAAGCAAATATGTAATGTCTGTATATGTCTGTACCTATATTTCGCCGTAAATATAAAGACATATAGGTACCTGTTGATTTCTATATATTATTTTCCCTATTAAAGTAACATAATTATGTAAAATTTAATGAAAAATGACGATGAAGTATCTAACAAATAAAATGAACCAATATAATTCTAATTTCATATTATGTGCTGATTTCCATTATATATGACTAAATATTTAATCATTTGTCACTGTCTATAACGTATATTTTGATGACGTATTCAAGAATGATTTATTTATCTTTACAATAATTGTTTTTTGAATACTCATACATTTTTGGGTAAATTTTTATAAACTATTCAACGGTCGACATTTTCAACTTCATTTTATTTATTTTATTCAACTGTACAACTAATTTGTTTTATTTTTTTTAAATATTTAAATTGTCTATTACAGTAGTAAAGTAATATTTTATAGGAATTTAAAAAATGTTTAGTTAAATAACCAACGTCCACGTCCGACACTATTGGCATATTTTATTTAGACAAAGAACGGCATTCATGTAATCATAACTTCCTATTTGTTTTTCAGAATACCAGCAACCAAAATTCGATTGTAAAAATTTAATATACATATATTATCAATTATCATAATTAGTTTCTGAATTGTTTATCCACTCAACTGCTCCTATCAACTTAGTAGTCATGCCATAAATGATGTGCCTTTAATATTTACTGTACATTTTTTTTTAAATGTTGTTTAGGTACACTGTTGAGCTTGAGTTATTATAGGACAATTTTTTATTTCTACTCTGCAGTTTCACGAGTGTAACCGGCCGTAGTGAAATAGTTTTTATTGAGTATGCGAGATTACAATTTATTATCAGAAATACACAGTTCTCAGAAACCTTACTACGTGGTATGTAATATCACTAATGTTAGGTATAAACTGTACGGTCTATTACGCACTATAATATTATATACGTTAACCTATCGAAAAATATTTTGGACAGTTAAATATTTTACAACCATTGTGTTTTTTCCTGTATAAATTATATGTATGTATTTTGTAAATTTCATGAATACATTATGCTAGATGTCAGGTTTTCTAAAATAATAAAATATTTTGCAAGCCTCAATTTTCAATTACTTTTATTTGGTAGTGAGAAGAATAATTGTCAGTTTTACTTTTTTTCGTTTTATCATGAAGAATTGCTCTATTTTTTGTTATATTTTATTTTTATTAGGAAATTAAATGTCTGCCATCAAATTATGGATTAAGAAAAGTTACATTATTTGACGTCGTGGACGCGAAACCTTAATCGTTAAAAAAAAGGAAGATGATATAAAAAGCTTGATATTTATAGTAAAAGTTATGTAAATCAATTGATACGACATAAATCCACCATCTATGAGCCGTGTGAAATCGAGGAAACATGAAATTATTGTATTGTACTCGGTGTACAGAAAACATCTGTCTACGCGATGATACGGTGTTACTATCTTAAGTACAATGGATAAATAATTTGTTGTGAAAAAACCGTTCAGAAAAATATTGATCAGATATCATTATCTCCCGCAGTTGTCGCGATAAATTAACCTATTTTCGGATTAGAAAATGACCATTGTCACAATATATTATATAGTATAGTATTGCGACCATTTTGAATTGGCTCGACGAAATCTGGTATAGACGCACTGTCCGCGTCCGTCCGAACTGGAAACCGACAAGTGACCATAATCAGGTAGCTCCGAGTGGGAGATCGGAACTTGTTTCTCAGTATAACACAGAGAGAAATTACTAATCGTTGGTAAATTTCTTTTTGTTTGGATGTCATGTGTGCATACCGTATATATATTCGTGCACGGGTATACACGACCTATTCAGTTACAGCGAACACGAGAGAACTACATCGATTTAGCACGACCATAGATCATACGAATTTGACCTCGGGTCGTTAAAAAAATCATTTGAATCTTACATTAGCAGGGGTTCGGAGACGGAAAATATGCGTAATACGTCGAATACATCATCGCCCTAACGGTTTCGTTTAAGTTCATTCGCAGTGTTGCGAATTAAAAACGAACGTGTGCAAAAATCGTTAAACCTCGCCAAAGAAACCGGTTAAACGCTTGGGTTTTTAAATTATTATAAACTGGTGGTTGTAAATACATGGGATTGAATTTGCATACGCATAATCTTGTTGCCAACTCAAATGCTGTAAAATATTATATCATATACTGATCCGCCCATTGCACGGGAATCGCAGTAGTGTACGTGTGGCAAAGTAAACTGATGCAGACGGAACAGCTGTATATAGTATTCTTATTACGATCATATATATAATGTATATCAATTGAAAATGAATCCTTCTTACAGCGGTAAATTAAATGTAATACGAAGAATATTGAACACTATATACTCAATAATAACAAACACGTTTCGAGTTTCGCCCGTACATTGTAATCGTATATATTGTTTTCACAAACAAATTCTGGCGAAAATACATTCATTATTTATGTTCGACGAAAGTATGTGTTGAGGAAAAAAGCACGTAACGTTGTAGAATGATAAAATATAATCGAAAATCGAATCTTATAACTGACAATAAATTATTATTGCATGTTTTTGTTCTCTCATTCGTATGAGTCTAATACTATAGTTTTGTGTTGAAAAAAGTCTAATTGTAAATATTGATAGAATACAGAGAGTTTACATCTGTAATATTAACTCGTGGATAAAAATAAAAAGAGCGAATGTTCGATGAAATATTTCGAATCAAAGACGAATGCCAATTAATCATTTAAAATATCGTTTCTTGCTGCATCATATTATACGCGTACAATCAGATGTCTGATAATGAAAACTTTAAAGAAATTGAATATAATTAAAATGAAATGGGAATGTGGAATATTTAAAGTGCGTGTTCGTAGGCTTATTGGTGCATAAACACCAATGACTACATACGTATTTAAATGTTAAACAGGATTTATACTCTCTACTAGAACGTATATTTTAATTTTAATTGTTTTTTAAAATCCATCATCCGTTATTATATTGAATCTAATGTAGACTGCGGAACGGTTTTCTTTTACAAATAAAACGAAACTTTGAACGCGTTGCGCTTCTGTTGCATATATAGAAACACCAATTTATTGTGGTTCAATATATTTATTAAAAAAAATTCCTTCTGAAATTGACCGTTACGAAGTTCGTGAAATCTACAATTTTAAATTGTTAACGATTCAATAGCAAAAAAAAAAAAAAACACTGACTGCTCAATAAAAATGATTATAGAAAATTTTTATTATTAGCGTCACGAAGAACTAATTGCAGCCGTCTGCAGTACACACATCGTGTTCAATCATCGCCGCTCAGTGTCTGGGGCGTGTATAAACGCACGTGTAGGGAAATCGTAAAAAAAAACCAGAAATTAAGTACACTCGTTGCGGGTACGCGGGTGCTTGAAGATTTTTTTACAGCCAACTTCATTTGCACGAGTGTTGTACACATTGGTTGTTGTTATTATTATTAAACTTAACGTGAAACGACTTCTCATGTAGATGAATGACGTCATCGGTGTAGAGACCTATCTATGGGGTCAAACTACTCGATCGTCGCTGTCGCCGCCGCGGCAATAAGCCTTAACCAACCATCATCGATTACAAGATCGTTTCACTAAACGAAAGTGCCGAAGGAGTTGTAATGATAATAATAATGATAATGTGCGCCTTACATTCTATATCATTGCTCGCGGTTTTTTTCGACAGTCATCTTTTATAGTCAACGAGATCGAACGCGTTTAAAGAATCCCGATAAATCTCACGCTACACGTGGATATATATATACTACAGAAGATGGTGTCGGACCGATATAAACGCGGTTATGGTCGTATAAAAAATTATGACGCGTTTGTCTTCGTTTCAGGATTCGGACACGTCCATTCGATGTTCGAAGAAGACTTTTGAGAAAAAAAAGTGCACATTAATACTTTGCGGTTTCGTTCGTCACATTCACTTTGCTCAGCATAATAATGGGCTATGGCCGTGTTTGAGGGAAATCGCGAAAAAATAAATTACTGTCTAAACTCAAAACGAAATCGCATCTTTCTGGATTTTAAGTGTACTATGTAATCCGTAATCACAAACGAATAACTATCCTTGCGTACATTATAATACATCCTTATTATGCTTGTATACTATAAATAACGTAGAAAACTATTTACGAGTTCATATATTATGTTATGTGTGTGGTGGTGCGAGCGATGTCGAAGGAAAACAGCCGGACAAAACTATATAGACCATTCGCTGATTGGTGTATACTTTTTTTAATGCGGCACGTATTGTACACGCACACGTACGCGTTTAATTCGTCTCGTACCGCGGATATGGTGTACGATATCCACTCGTTTTTACTTTCGACCTTCGCTGGAAATAATAATCATCGCGGATTTATATTACGTGAATCGGATTCCCTTAATTGCCAGGTATATAATACGTATATACCTACTGCCGTTTTACAATGCGTGTAGTGTATATCGTAGTACGTCCTGTATACAATAGTAATAATAAGGAAATGCGAACGCGTTTGTACGTTGTCGTGTTTTCGTTGATCGGTTCGCGATATAATCGCGCGAGAACGGTCGAAGGTGAAAATTGTTACGGACGCAGACGAACGCGCGCGTGCGGACGTGACGACGACGGGCGTGCAGTTGAGGAGGCGCTCGGGACTGTTGCGGCGCACGACGCGTCTGCTGCATTCGCGACGTCGACCGCGGACGGGGAAAACAAAATCATCAAAATTCACGACGACCGCCGCGCGGGTGATTAATGTGACAGTGCATATGTATAGACGGTATATGTAGTACTGCATGGGTATATTAGGTACCTACACCGCGTTCGAAACGTCGGTGCGGGATCGTTATTGTCTTTACAACATAATATAAATTCGTATAAAAAACACAATGTCCTGGGCACGCCGCTACAACATGTTATTATATTAATGCGTTATGTTTGTATAAAATGCACAATACATATATATATGGGTGGTGCATCTGTGGAAAACAAAGAATCGACTCTACGCGATCGTGATACACTGATATACTTATGCACGTGACATAATATACCTGCAGCGTTTCTGTCGTGCGGATTACGGATTTTCACATGAATAATGAAAACTTTTACCTTTCCGGCCGCGGTTAGGTTAGGTAAGGTTTTAACCTTACGCTCGTCCGCCGCACGCTTTGGATGATTTACACCGAACCGACTACACTCGCAGACCGTCCACAGTCATACGGACCCGTACCTAAGCAACGTTTCGCAGAGATTCACAGTGTTCACGTTGTACGATTTTGCTCGGGCAGAAACAAGTTACAGGAGGACACAGTCACCAGCCGTCGTAACCAATAATCAGCAGTGTTAATATAGTTGAAGGGTTCGGCGCAACAAACAGACATGACCAGTAATTAATTACTAAGTTATAACGATAATATGGACTTATCTTGTTTTATACGTTCGGTGCAGCGATCAGATTTATGTAAAGTTTTCAGACGCGTACTAATCTAGTTGTCGCACTGATATCCCTTCAGTTACGCGTCGTATTATATCGTTTCGTTATTTATTAATAGTTTAATGATGGCTTAGAATAGTTTTTCCTGTAACGTTTCAAACACAATGTTTGTCCTGCACCAAACATTTGGCCATACGATGGCAATTTCTTTAGATGACGAGCATTCGTATACTTCGATCGGTCTGTCCTGTTTTGATTCTCTTTCTCTCTCT